>CM022297.1:492352685-493552685 GCA_011799875.1 Thinopyrum elongatum | reverse complement strand
TAAGGATGTGGCCCTTGGACTAACCCTTATACTCCACCTATTTGATGAACATCATCAACAACATGTTCATGAGTTCTTGGACAAGTTTGTGGTTATCATCATTGATGACCTCTTGGTCTATTCTCCCCCCGAAGATGATCATAAGAAACACTTGAGAATGGTTTTGGACAAACTTCAAGAACCCCAATTATATGCCAAGTTCAAGAAGTATAAATTTGGCTAACAGAAGTTGGGTTATGAGGACATGTTTTGCCCATAGAAAGTTTGTTAATAGACCCGTCAAGGATAGAATCCGTAACCAAGTGGAAGGCTAAACGAATGTGAAGTCAGAAGTTTCCTCGGACTTACGGGTTATTATCGCAAAATTGTGGAAGACTTTCGAGCACCATTGATGACTTAACTCCTGAAGAAAGATAATACGTTTGAATGAACTCCCAAGTGTGAAGAGAGCTTCCGAGAGATTAGAAAAGGTTAACCACTGATCCGTCCTTAGCCACCCCAGACATTTATAAGAGTTTTAAAATTATTGTGATGCATCTAAGCATGGACTTTGTTCTGTATTGATGTAAGAAGGAAGACTCGTAGCCTATCTATTAAGGCAACTACGTCCTCATGAAGAGAACTACCCTACCCATGATTTGGATCTAGCAGTAGTAGTGCATGATTTAAGTATGTCTAATTCCAGATGAACTTAAACATGAGAAAAAGAAGATGGGTAGATTTAATCAACCACTATGATTCTGATATCCATTACCACGCAGATAAGTGTCACAGTGGATACACTCAGCAGGAAGTCGTGTACCTGTCCTGCCTTGACCAAGCAGAGCAATTAGTGCTACCTGAAGGCTTCGATAAGTTTTTGCGTAGAACTAGTCAGTAGTGGCTATCTCGCTAACTTCAATATTAGGCGCACTCCTAGGTTGAATCAAGAAGAATAGAAGAAATCAGTGAAATGATCAAGCATGGGAAAGCCCCGCATTATCAAAAGACGAGCAATGTGTTCTTTGGTTTGGAGGTCGCATCTGCATACCTAACCAAGAAGGTTTGATGAAGTGGAATCTACAAGCAGCTCGTGGCACCCCTTTATTCCATCCACCTAGGGAGTACCAAGTTATACCAGGACCAAATGAGTTCTTAGTGGAATGGAATGGATTTAGTTAAGTGATTGTGATCTTGAGGAGATAGTCAAATATGTTTGGTTGATTATGAGATTTAAGGTCTAGTATGAGCATGATGATTATTATATTGGTGGATAAATATTTTTTTAATTAATATTGGAACAATTTGGATTTTAGTTAGGTGATTTTGATCTTCAGAAGATGGTCAAATATGTTCGGTGGATTCAGGGATTTAAGTCTATTAGGCGAGTATGGTGATTATTATATTGGTGGATAAACAGATCCTTAAATAATCTTGAAACTATTTGTATTTAGTTAGGTATAACTGTGATCTTGAACCAAATTTTACGGTGGATTGTGAGACTTTAGGTGGATTTAGTTAGGTGATCATGATCTTGAGGAGATAGTTAAAGGTGTTCGGTGGATTATCAGATTTTAGGGCTAGTAAGTGAGCATGATGGTTATTATATTGGTAGATAAATAGATCTTTAGTTAATCTTGGAATTATTTGGATTTAGTTACGTGATTGTTATCTTGAACCAAATATGGTGGGGGATTATGATTAGGTGGATTTGGTTTTAGGGGATCCTGATCTTCTGGAGATAGTTAAAGATGTTCGGTGGATAAGAGATTTTAGGTCTAGTATGAGCATGTCTACTTTATATTGGTGGATAATATATTTCCAATTAATCTTACAACAATTTGGATTTAGGTAGGTGGTTGTGATCATCATGAAGCAAATTTGACGATGGGTCATGAAGTTTTTGGTGGATTTAGTCAGGTGATTTTGATCTTGAGGGAATAGTCAAAGATGTTTGGTGGATTATGAGGCATATCTTTAATTAATCTTGGAACAAATTGGATTTAGTTAGGTGATTGTTATCTTGAAGCAAATTTGACGATGGATTATGATTTTTTGGTGGATTTAGTTAAGTGATTGTGATCTTCAACTAAATTTTACAGTGGATTATAAGATTTTAGGTGGATTTAGTAGGTGATTGTGCTCTTGAGAAAATAGTTAGTGAGCATGATGATTATTCTACATGAGTGACCAAGACGATGATGCCACAAAGAGTTAGTAGGCGAGGAGAGGGGGAGAGACTGGCGGCGGAGTCATCAGAGGGAAGGTGAAGCCAGTCAAGCTCCGAGAGGGCCTGAGAGTTATAGCTTCGAGGGCCAGCAACAAGTAGAGCATCCGTGTGAGGATCGTAATCAGAACGAGAGTTAAAGTCAAGAATGACCCTACAACCAGAGTCAACAATCTAACCACCTGAAATGAGCTGCTTGGGTCAAGGAATATGAGCAAAACTAGGATCATGAAAAGACGTGCCTTGACTATTGACTGGGAGGGAAGTTCCTAAGAACATGAACATAAGAATCTGGAGGTCGAATGGCAGACAAACTGGAAGAAGCACCAGTCGGTGAAACTAGAAGAAGTGGGTGTCGAAGTCGTGCAATTTTTGTTCCTCGTCGATCTGGCTTGGTGTCCTTCCCTTGTATGCGGGTTATGTGTCATGGACTTGATGTCTTATCCTACGTCCCCTTGTTGGGGGCCCTTGGCCCCGGTGACAGGTAGCGTCGTGGACACATCCTGTGGGTTAGACATTGCAGCGCCGACTGCCCCTGCTCCTGCTTCGCCGATAGGTGGTGCTCGAGTGTTCGGCTATGGAGGCGCCCAACAGGGTAACACGGGTTGTGGGATCGAGGCAGCACATCAAGCAACCCGTAGCCAAGCAAAGGGTGCCCAAGCGGACTGGCGTGGAGCTAGAGTGCACGAGGGGGTGTGAGGGAAGGGGTGAAAATGTCATCGGGAGCGGACTGCCGCCGCTGTCAGATTTTGAACTTGGAGTCGAGCGGTGAGGGGATGACGAGAGGGGAGGCGAGGAAGGCAGGAAGAGGGCACTTCAAGGAGAAAGGCAGGAAGAGGGCACTTCAAGGAGAAAGGCATCATCCACCCTATGCATGTGCGTCAGCCGTGATGGTGGACGGTTGTGGCCAGATCCGATGTCTGCATGTGGATCTACTACTCGGGATGGCATGACATGATTGTGATCTTGAGGAGATAGTCAAATATGTTCGGTTGATTAGTATGAGCTTGATGATTATTATATTGGTTGATAAATCAAAATTTTAATTAATATTGAAACAATTTGGATTTTAGTGATGGTCAAATATGTTCAGTGGATTGAGGGATTTAAGTCTATTCGACGAGTATGGTGATTATTATATTGTAGATAAACGGATCCTTAATTAATCTCAAAACTATTTGTATTTAGTTAGGTATAATTGTGATCTTGAACTAAATTTTACGGTGGATTGTGAGACTTTAGTTAGGTGATTATGATCTTGAGGAGATGGTCAAAGGTGTTCAGTGGATTATCAGATTTTCGGGCTAGTAAGTGAGCATGATGATTATTATATTGATAGATAAATAGATCTTTAATTAATCTTGGAAATATTTGGATTTAGTTACGTGATTGTTATCTTGAACCAAATATCGCGGGGGATAATGATTAGGTGGATTTGGTTAGATAGTTAAAGATGTTCGGTGGATATGAGATTTTAGGTCTAGTATGATCATGTCTACTTTATATTAGTGGATAAATATGTTCTCAATTAATCTTACAATTATTTGAATTTAGTTAGGTATTGTTATCTTGAAGCAAATATGACGATGGATCATGAGTTTTTGGTGGTTTTAGTTAGGTGATTGTGAGCTTGAGGGAATAGTCAAAGATGTTTAATGGATTATGAGACATATCTTTAATTAATCTTTGAATAAATTGAATTTAGTTAGGTGATTCTTGAAGCAAATTTGACGATGGATTATGATTTTTTGGTGGATTTAGTTAGGTGATTGTGGTCTTCAACTAAATTTTACGATGGATTATAAGATTTTAGGTGGATTTAGTTAGGTGATTGTGCTCTTGAGAAAATAGTTAGTGAGCATGATGATTATTCTATTAATTAATTTTGGAGTAATTTGAATTTAGTTTGGTGATTGTTATCTTGAACAAAATTTTACAGTGGATTTTGAGTTCTTGTTGGATTTTGCTAGGTGATTGTGATCTTGAGGAGATAGTCAAAGATGTTCGGTGAATTTTGAGATTTTAGGTCTAGTATGGGCATGGCTGTTATTATATTGGTGGATAAACATATCTTTAATTAATCTTGGAACACTTTGGATTTAGTTAGGTACTTAGGTGATTGTGATCTTGAAGCAAATTTGACCACGGATTATGAGTTTTTGGTTGATTTAGTTAGGTAATTGTGATCTTCAGGAGATAGTCAAAGTTGTTTGGTGGATTAAGAGATTTTAATTCTAGTATGTGAGCATGGTGATTATTATGTTGGTGGATAGATATATTTTAATCTTGGAACACTTTGAATTCAGTTAGGTGATTGTGATCTTCAAGCAAATTTACCGGTGGATTATGAGATTTTAGGTGATTGTGATCTTGAGGAGATAGTCAAGGATGTTCAGTGGATTATGAGATTTTTAATCAAAGATGTTTGGTGGATTATGAGATTTTAGTTCTAGTACGTGAGCATGGTGATTATTATGTTGGTGGATAGACATTTTTAATTGATCTTGGAACACTTTGGATTTAGTTAGGTGATTGTAATCTTCAAGCAAATTTATCGATGGAGTATGAGATTTTAGGTGATTGTGATCTTAGGGAGATAGTCAAAGATATTCAGTGGATCATGAGATTTTAGGTCTAGTATAAACATGGCTAGGTAAAGCCTTAAATTAATCTTGAAATAATTTGAATTTAGTTAGGTGATTGTGATTTTGAAGCAAATTTGATGATGGATTTTGAGTGGATTTAGTTAGGTAATTGTGATCTTGAGGAAGTATGAGTTTTTGGTGGATTTATGAGTTTTTGGTGGATTTAATTTGGTAATTGTGATCTTGAGGAGATAGTCAAAGATGTTTGGTGGATTATGACATTTTAGTTCTAGTAAGTGAGTATGGTGATTATTATGTTGGTGGGTAAACCGATTTTCAATTAATCTTCGAACACTTAAGATTTAATTACGTGATTGTTAGCTTCAAGCAAATTTACGGGTGGATTATGTGATTTTAGGTGGATTTAGTTAGGTGATTGTGATCTTGAGGAGATAGTCAACGATGTTAAGTGGATTATGAGATTTTAGGTCTAGTATATGCATGGCTACTATTATATTGATGGATAAACATGTCTTCAATTAATCTTGGAATAATTTGGATTTAGTTAGGTGATTGTATTGTTAAAGCAAATTGTCACAATCAATTATGAGTTTTTGGTGGATTATGAGATTTTAGGTCTAGTATGAGTATGTTTACTATGTATTGGTGGATAAATATATCTTTAATTAATGGAACAATTTGGATTTAGTTGGGTAATTGTGATCTTGAAGCAAATTTGATGATGGATTATGAGTTTTTATGTGGATTTACTTAGATGATTATGATCTTGAGGAGATAGTAAAAATGTTCAATAAATTATGACATTTTTGATCTAGTACGTGAGCATAATGGTTTTTATATTGGTGGATAAACAGATCTTCAATTAATCTTGGAACACTTTTGATTTAGTTAGGTGATGGTGACTTGAAGCAAATTTGTCTATGGATTGAGTTAGGTGATTGATGTTGAGGAGATACTCAAAGATGTTCGATGGATTATGAGCTTTTAGGTCTACTATGAGCATGGCTACTATTATATTGGTGGATAAACAGATCTTCAATTAATCTTGCGGCAATTTGGATTTAGTTAGGTGATTATGATCTTGAACCAAAATTCACAGTGTATGATAAATTTTTAGGTGGATTTAGTTAGGGGATTGTGACCTTGAGGAGATAGTCAAAATGTTAGGTGGATTATGAGATTTAAGGTCTAATATGAGCATTTGGTGGATAAACAGATCTTCAATCAATCTTGCAACAATATGGATTTAATTAGGTGATTATGATCTTGAACAAAAAACCATAGTGGATTTTAATTTTTTTTGGTGGATTTAGTTAGGTGATTGTGATCTTGAGGAGATAGTCAAAAAAGTTCGGTGGATTATGAGATTTTAGGTCTAGTATGAGCATGGCTACATATTGGTGGATAAAAATATCTTCAGTCAATCTTGCAACCATTTGGATTTAGTTAGGTGATTATGATATTGAACCAAAATTCATGGTGGATTATGAAATTTTAGGTGGATTTAGTTAGGTGATTGTGATCTTGAGGAGATAGTAAAAACTGTTCGGTTAATTATGAGATTTTAGGTCTAGTATGAGCATGGCTACTATTGTATTGGTGGATAAACATATCTTCAATTAATTTTGAAACAATTTGGATTTAGTTAGGTGATTGTGATCTTGAAGCAAATTTAACGATGAATTACGAGTTTTTCTTTGATTTAGTTAGGTGATTGTGATCTTGATGAGATTGTCAAACATGTTCGATGAATTATGAGATTTTAGGTCTAGTAAGTGAGCATTATGATTACTCTATTGGTGGATAAGTAGATCTTTAGAGATTGGCGCGTGGACAACAGGAAACAACAGACTCGTGGAAGATGTCGTCCAAGAGACAACGGCGACGATGTACATAGCACCCCACAACAATGACCATCGCCCAACACCACGCCACCCCAAGCCTCACGAGACCACCAAGGCAACCAACACCAGCTTCCAGTCTAGTAGACACCACGAGCACTCAGGCAGCAATTCCAAGGAAGGGATGATGTCGTGCCGCCGCTCCCAGGTCCGGCGAAGCGGACCTAGGGGACGGTCAAGGCCTCCAGGGAGGAGACGGCGCCAGCCACGCAGGAATTTTCCCGGAGCACCTTGTAACAACCATGCCGCCAAGCAGAGCACATCTTCGGTCAGAAAGCACATGTCCAAGCCAAGCTTAGTTTCTGAGTCAAAGGATGTCTTCGATCAGAAAGCCAGTAACAAGTATTGGATTGATGTGCAACTAAGATGGGGAGACTACGATTCACACGGCATAAAACGTTACACAAGGACACAATTTATGGACTACACGACAGATAATATGTCCATCTACCCTTCTTCGACTGGTATGATTTTGAGTATCCATTAACTGCCAATTTCTTGCCTTGTCTGAGTCTTCTGTGCTTAATGTTGATTAATATTTCTTTTAGGGGTGATGATTGGACTGATCTAGCTTATAATTTGCACTCTTCTTTTGATAACTGCTTCCCCGGGTCAAAGCCCCTCTTCTAGCAAGCAATGAACAAGATCATGAAGGTAATAACCATGCTAACTGTAACAAATCTAGCTCTATGCTAATATCACTGCTGTAGCAAAAAAAAAGTCTTATTTAATAAATGACATGCTTGTTTATTTTCTCTTTTGACAGTCAAATCCTGCTATGTATGTGCTGAGGGAGAGAATAAGAAAGGGTCTTCAATTGTATTCATCTTAACCCACCGAGCCATATCTGTCTTAACATAATTTTCCCTTTATTTTGCTTTTAGCTCTAGTTTTCTTGCAATTATGGCATAACTGCACAGCATCACAACTTTGAAGACTTGAATGAAAATGGATTATAATCTGCAGGTCATCCACACAAGTGTATGGGCAGGACAAAAGCGTCTAGGGCAGCTGGCCAAGTGGAAAACAACCGAGGAGGTTGCTGCACTAGTTCGATCGCTTTCCGTTGAAGAGCAGCCAAAGAAAATTATTGTGACAAGGAAGTGCATGTTGGAAGTCCATCTGCCATTCCAAGCTTGCTTGAAGGTTTGGTCTCAAGGCTACGGAACCGCAGATGGTTCTTTATAAAATATACGATGACTGGTTGAAAAGCATCTCGTCCTACACTGCATTCTCTCGTCTTGTGCTTATACTACGAACATTACATGTCAATAATGAGAAGGCCAAGATGTTGCTGAAGCCCGACAAGACAATGGTTACGGAACCGCATCATATCTGGCCATCAATCTTTGACTGATGAGTGGTGTCTGAAGGTGGAATGTGCGCTCAGGGATCTCATTCTTTCAGATTCTGCAAAGAAAACAATGTTAATACTTCTGCTCCACCGTCACAGCAGAGGCAACAGATAGCCGAGATTGAGAAACAGGTAAAACTTTTTATAACAGCCTTTCTATCTAGTTTCTATGCATAGTAATCGCTTCGGTTTCCCTCATTCTTGGATTTACTTGAATTTGCAGTCCCGACAGCTAGGCAGCAGTTAATTTGATGAAAGAAAACGAGAGTATAAACTCATGGCATCGTCTCTATTGTAAAATTTCACATCCAACCCACAAAGTTAGTCTTGCGCCAGCGACTGATGCAATGTAGTGATGCATGGTTGCAGCTCCTGAGAAATACAAACAGACCACTCAGTTTATTGCAAGTATTTCTTCAGTTCACCTTATTACCAGATGTAGTTATTTGAAAAATGCAATATTCTTGAGTCGTTCACAATTTGCATTCGTGGGTGCAGTTTATTTCATGGCAAAGAAGATTGATTATATGAACTTATATCAGAGAACTGCACCTGCATAGAATCTACAGATACAGGATGCAGGTTTCCTGTATGGGCAGGATAATCACCAAGTGGAGATGAGAATTAAGTAGCTGAATTTCAGTGTACAATTCTGTAAGCCTGATCAAGCAGATTTATGTCTTTCCATGAGCGGCTAATTGTCTCTCCTGGGACATTTGAATTCTGAATGTGAATATTAAAATGCAAGTTATACAAAATTCAATCTTTCCAACTCACACTGCACTGTACATACAAATTTATTGCTGTTGGTTCTTTTGTTTCTTGTGCATTTTACAAGTGATTATTTTTTTTGCCTGGGATAGTTTCAGTGCTGAATTGTTGGTTCTGTTGTTTTTGGCACATTCTGGTAGTATAGTCCTTTTTTGCCTGTGAGCCAGTGTCGCTACTGAACTGTATTCTGTAGTTTCTTTCTTGCACATTCTGTTACGGAGTGTTTTTTTTTGGTATGATCCAGTCTCATATACTGAACTGTTCGTTCTGTTGTTCGTTGCAGGATTTGACATCACATGCTAAAATTTTGGAGAGAAGAACAAGCAGTGGGATGGTGACAAGTGCATCATTTTGACCTGTCGGAGAACATCTTCGGTCAGTGGTTATGTTTGCGAGAACAAAAACACCTATCGTGGTCAGTGGTCATCGCTTGTCGAACTAAATCGTTATCGTCAAGCGGATGTTTTGTGTGGTGTTATCATCCTTGCCTCGTTGATGCTTTGTGATTTGAGCTTCTTTGTTGGAGCATCTGGTTGCTCTTGTTCTTAAGATTGGAGTAGTTGCAGATTTCTGTTGCTAGATTGGATTACTTGCAGATTTCTGAGAGCAAATCAGTTGTTCTGGGCCTGGTCAATCCGCTATTGCTTTAGCCAGTTCTGGGATGGTGACGCCTTGAAGAGTGTGGTCAAAGCGAGCCAGGACATCATCATCATGGCCACGTAATCACCACCCCCACGCCCATCATTTGATCATCAATAGAACACTGCAGCATCAACATTACTTTTAACCATCTTGCACATCTTGGCAAAGACACATGGAAATAAGACCACTGTTGGATCATATCAATATGAGCCTCCTTCCTGATCTTATGCACAATCCTTCACAGTACATGACTGCCTTTGCTGTTCTGAGCCTCGTTGCGTGCGTGCGTCCCATGGAAACCGACACCTGACAGCAATAGCAGTGGGTGTTTCTTCTTTTTGACTACAGTTGTTTTCATAGTAACTTGGATTATGGGGCAATGAATGGTTTCAACTCTATATATATCTTGCGGATGCTTTGAGTGCCTCAAAGCACTGGTTTGTCGATTACTGTTCGGCATTCAAATGTACCAGATTAAGCAAGGGAAAGAAAGGCAATTTACCTCGAAATCTGTGTTGCCCCCAAGCAAAGCGATGTACAAAAATGCAGCAGCAGTTGCGGGCATGTCAAACAAGTGATTTGATTTGATTTGCAGCCAAAGACTGAAAGGAATTGTCCCTTGAGAACTTGGAATAAGTGATCATAACTAAGAAAATTATATATCAGCAAGTGTAACTGTCCTGAAGATGATAGGCGTTGCACTGCCCCTCAGCTATTGTTTCTGTTTCCGCGGAGCATTGGTCATATAATATTTGGAGACCTGACATCGCCGGCATGTCTCATCTGATCGGATATTCTCATGGCCCTGAACTAAGCCTGTGTGTGAACAGAACATCTGTTTGACCATCTCCACTTCGCTTGCTCAGAGACACGGATATTCTCATGGTCATGCAGTCAGGCCACCAACGGCAGCGAGTGTGAACATTTGTCTTTAGACCAGTATGAACTACTCGGATAGATGGCTGCATGGTACCGTTGGACACTCTGAGTACTCTATTGTTCATCTTTAAGAATGCACTGACATATTGTCTCTAATTACCGTCAGACATATCTATTTTGTTGGCGTGACAAGAAAGAGAAGAAAACGAATAACTAGGAATGTACTATGGTACAAGCTTCTGAGCATACATTCTTTGATAGGAATTGAACGGTGTGATCTGTATAGGTATCGACTTGGGTGTTTTGCCGTTTCTAAGTTAAGCTATTTGTGTGACATACTGACATCTCTAATGCTGTTTTGGCCTGAATCATCAATTCTGTTGTACATACTATTTGTGTGGGATTATAATATCTGAAGCTCTAGACATGTACAGAATAAGGAGGCACCTGCTAGGCGAGAAGCCAGCGCCTCCGGCATGCCTGGACTACTTGAACCTTCTGCATACTTTTTTACTGGCAGTAGTTCAACAATTTACAGTTAGCATTTTAAGAAAGAGTATTTGTATGTGCATCTTCAGCCCTGTTTCTTCTCTTTTATGTCAATGCAAGATGTTACAATTTTAAATGAGGTAATTGACGCATGCTTTCCGATTTCCTTAAGGAGGTTGAGGTATGCAGTATTTGTCATGTTCTGAGTTGAAACAATGCCTTTCACTTACCTGTATTTGTTTGTCAGTATGCTAGGTGCTCATTCCAATTCTTGCCCATCGAAGAATCATTCAAACCAAATGCTCAATGTTGATAATGCCTTTCAGCTGTACGATCACTTGTTCCAGGACTTGTTCGTTTACTTGTCGCAGCTAACAACTCTCTAATATATTGTATCAGGATCCATTGATTACTTGTTTCAGGACTGGATTCTCAAAATCTTGTCGTGGCTGTAACTTGTTTTTTTTGTTTGTTTTGCGGGGGGCTGTAACTTGTTCTTATGCATTACTGTTCTTTTTATCATCAACTAGCTAGCTGTTGCCTGCGGTGCAAATTTTGTTTCCTGTTGGTGACTTTTTTTTTTGGGATAATTCCTGTTGGTGACTTGGAACGTTTCCTCCAGCGAGTTTCTCAAGAGTCATGAGCTCAAGTATCCTGTAGGTGACTTGCAACTCTGGTTTGGCCTAGGATTGAGTAAACTAAATTCTTTCTGAGTGTACATAAAGTTGCCGTTTTCAAATTTTGTAGTACTGTAGTACTAGGATGTTTGTTGAACTGGTGGACACATGTGGCAGGATGTGGACACCCGCAGGTTATCCCACCTACAGGCTCAGTCTGAGTCTCTGAGCAAGCGAAGCGAGATGGTGTCAAGTCGGGCGGCAAAGTTTCGTGTTTTGACCCTTTTGCGATACAAATTCAGGATCTGACCCCGATTGGGAAAATTTTCGGGATTTGACCCTTTTTCTTACAGCCAGGGGTCCTGGCGGTAGTGTTAGACATCCTACCGCCAGGGGCCCTGGCGGTAGGGTACTAATCCACCTCAGCACGCGGAGACGACCGCCGTCCCCCTCCGTCGCACCCCACCGCCAGGGCACCTGGCGGTAGCCTGTACCCTACCGCCAGGACCCCTGGCGGTAGGGTCTGGGCAGTTATTTCGCCCGAGACCCCGCGCCCCTGCCCATCTCCCCACCCCTCCCCCTCCCCCCCGTCGGCAGTTTCCTTTCTTTCTCCCCCAACTCGCTCCTCTCTCTCTCTCTCATCTCCTCCACTCTCCCCCTCGGATCTTCACCGTTTCTTCATCGTTTTTGCGGATCGAGATGGCCCCGAAGAGAGAAACGTAAGCTCCTCCAATCCCTCCAATTAGTTTTTGCAAACTTGCTTCCGATTCGACGCATTATTTGCTTGAAATCCCTCATATTTTTGAACTTAGATTGGAATTTTTTTTCACCTAAGATTGTTTTAGCTTGATTGTAGTTCTAGTTCTTAGTTCTTTAGTAACTAGTGGTATTGAATATGAACTCTAATCAATAGTTCATATGTTAGTGTGAAGATGAACCCTAGTTCATAATTTTTTTTTTGTTAAAAAAATTATGATGTAATGCATGTGGGAGGACTTGATTGTAGTTTTATGATGCATGTTGATATGATGATATGAAGATGTTGTTTGGAGATAATACATTCAAGATGAACTCTATTTTAAAAAAAATTGTTTAAAAATATGATGATATGATGCATGTTGGAGGATTTTTTTTTGATATGATGCATGTTGATATGATTCGATCCATCATGTGTAGTAGATGTTGTTGGAGGAATATGCTTAAGATTTTATTTTGATATGATGCATGTTGATATGATTTGATTTCATTTTTTGTTTATGTATGCTTATGCTTATGATGCTTTTGTTTATGAAATTTTATTAAGGCGGCCACCTCTTGCGGACAACATTGGCCCACGGTACTCCATGCTGGACTGGGCATTCGACAAGGGTCATCGTGCCCGTTTCATAGAGAACGGAGAGGTAAGTGATATGAATGAAATATTGATCAAAGTTTTCGGATTGATGAAAATAATTTCCTAACTTTTGGCGTTCACTTTTTGACAGATGCTCCAGCCACTGCGCATGAGGGGTCACGGGGTTCATGGGCATATGGACTACGACGAGCGCTACGCGCCGTTCTTCAAGAGAGCCCGACTGTTGGGTTTCGTGTTGCAGTTCAAGCGTCAGCCGCCGACGCTTGTCCACGCAGCTCTGACAGCTTTGATTGACCGGTGGCGACCGGAGACCCATTCTTTCCATCTGCCATGCGGGGAGATGACGGTGACCCTCGAGGATTGGTCGATGATTACTGCCATGCCGATCGAGGGTCATGCACTCACCGGGCGAGTGGAGAGGACCAACTGGCAGCAGAGGGTTGCCACCCTCATCGGCGACTGCCCCGGTGCTAAGGGTAACCGTACATCCGGTGTATCGTTGCCCTAGCTCTCGGAGCACCGGAAGACATGCCCCGAAGGCGCAGATGAGACGACTGTGGAGTGGTACGCGAGGGCCTACCTGTGGTATCTTCTCACGGAGGTCGTGTTTCCAGACAGCTCCGGGAACTCTGCCAACTGGTCGTATCTGTTCTTCCTAGCCGACTGGGATGCAGGGTACAGTTGGGGGACCGCATCTCTCGCCTACCTATACCGTTCGGTAAGAGAGTATCTAATTGCCTACCTACGAAAGTATGTCCATGACATTTTGTTATATCTGATCCTCATTTGATGTTTTGCAGCTTGACGACGCAACGCAGAGGACGGGAGACAAGTCCAATATGGGTGGCTTTGTCTGGGCCTTCTCCATTTGGATGTGGGAGCGGCTGCCGGTGGGGCGTCCGGAGAAGATGCCAAGACGCCCATGGGGTGCCTATAGCGAAGACGGCGACGAGACTCGACACCCCACCGTAGCTTACGAGTGGGACGTTGTCAATCTCTACACGGGCCTAAACAAGACTTCGTACAAGACCTACACCAACGAGTTGGACGCTTTGACGCATACGCAGGTATATGAACTCGCTCAACACCTTTCTCTTTGATTCCACTTTTGACCGAGAGTGGGAACTTACCAACGTATATGTAATAGGTAAACTGGTGGCCGTATCATGACCGAGAGTGGGACTTCGATCTGAACGTGATGTGCGATGCGGACCGTGGTCTCTGGCGGTGCATCGTGCCCATGATCTGCGTGTACGCCGTCAAGTGGCACTTGCCACACCGCGTGGCCACGCAGTTTGGGATGTATCAGCATACCCCACCGGGCCCGCCCACCGATACCGGCGGCCACGCGCTCCACCTGTGAGCGCTTTGTTCTCCGTGCCCATGATTTCATTGCGTGGCGACTTTATTATGATGTTTCTTGTGGCCTATGCCTTGCAGGATGAGCCGGCAGAAGAATCAGTCGATCACAGACTGGGGAGAGGAGCATAAAACTCATGTGACGGAGTGGAACCGACGGAGGTACCGGAAAGACATGGAGAGGAAAGTGACTGACTGGGATGCTTACCTGGGCCGACACATGAGGTGGTACGATGATGGCCAGAAGCACCGTCTTCGTCTCAGGCCTAGGTGGACGGCGGAAGACATCACGGAGCTGGAGAGGGATGACCCCGAGGAAGAGGCTTACCAGACCGGCATCAGAGACATGCACAGTGGATTTAGGGAGTTTACACCCCTCATCAACAGAGTGGTAAGTTTGAACCGACGGTTGTATTTAAATTATTTTATTCGTCATCGTGACTGACTTATGCCGTTACAGTCTAGTGAGCTGAACAGATGCATCTTTGAAGCCTCATATGCACTAGGTGATGCCCCCGGGAGCGTACAATCTGAGAACAAAATGAGGGGGACGATGAAGGTACAATTTCAGCCTCCTCGGAACAGATGCATCTTGTTCACTTGCAATCATAAACCTGATACTTATTATGCCCTTGTTTCATTGTGAGTGCAGAAGTTCGTGAAGCGTTGTCGCAAGCTAGTAGGGCTGCTTGGGTGTGCTGGAGCTGGGTCGGTTGAAGCTTATCAGCCTGTAGCCACACAGGGTCACATCGGCTCATCGAGCCATGTTCCCTCGTCGTCTAGGTTGGTTGAGGAGGAGGAGGAGGAGGAAGAGGATGAGGAGGAGGAGGAGGAGGCCACATATGAAGAAGGGGAGGAGGAGGAGGATGAGGAGGATGAGAGCAACGGGGAGGAGGAGTACGATGAAGATTATGGACCTCCACCAACTCAAACATCTCAACCATCTCAGCTGCCGAAGAGGAATCCGAAGAAGAAGGATTTGCTGAGTCCGGACCCTTTCCAGAGACCGGTTACTCGACGGCCCAAGAAGAAGACTGAAGAGACTCGTTCAAGGAGTAACGAGGACCGTACCTCCAAGAGGGGAAGGAGCAACTGATTCTGCTCTTCGATAGTTGGTTCTTGTAGTTGGAACTCCGTTTGTGAAACGGTGTGTTTGCTACTTGTGTGTTGGAACTCCGTTTGTAGCTTATTTGTGGAACGATGTGTTTGCTACTTGTGTGTCTATGTGGAACTCCGTTTCCTAATTAGTTGAACTCCGTTTGCTATTTGTGGAACTCCGTTTGCTATTTGTGGAACTATATTATCTTCAAGTTTTGTTAACGTGTATGTGATGGCCAAGTTTAATTGTTTAAGATCTATGATATTGCTGTCATATTGAATTTGAAAAGAACCAAGCAACAGAACTTGAAACAATGAAACACAGGACCCTACCGCCACAGACCCTGGCGGTATGGTCACACAGCCTACCGCCAGCCTACCGCCAGGGCACTTTGATATTTCGTTACAGAAGGTTTGCACTGCAAAACCCAGCCACACCCTACCACCAGGTCCCCTGGCGGTAGGATTAGGCAGACTACCGCCAGGGGTCTTGGCGGTAGGATTAGGCAGACTACCGCCAGGGGTCCTGGCGGTAGGGTAGCCCCTGGCGGTAGGGTACTTATCCACGTCAGCTCGGGCAAACGGCCGCCGTCCCCCTCCGTCGCACCCTACCGCCAGGGGTCCTGGCGGTAGGCTGTCTAACCCTACCGCTAGGACCCCTGGCGGTAGCGAAAGGGTCAAATCCCGAAAATTTTCCCAACCAAGGTCAGATCCTGAATTTGTATTGCAGAAGGGTCAAAACACGAAATTTTGCCAAGTCAGACAGGGGACAGTGACTTGCTTTGCTGGCTGCTACTGCTGCACCTGCACTGGTGTTGTCTCTGGTCACTGCTTTGATCCGGCGGGCGGACACGTAAAGGATGCATCTCAAGGACGATCCCCACCACCAGCCCATACCATACCGACGGCGGCCGGCCACATCGCTTTCCCTTGGCCTCCCGCTGCGATTGGCTCAGCCTCCTCGCATCGCCTTCAGGGCGGCCCCTACCGGCAACTCGGTCGATCGGCCGTCTTCAATGCGATGCTTCTTCATCTTCAACCGGGCTACGCGTGAGAGTGCGTTGTGCCGTGTGCCCGTGTGCGTGCGTGAGCTAGCTAGCTCCGGACGTATGCGCGCGTGAGCTAGCTAGTTCCGGCAGGCCGTGGTGCGCCGTGACAGTGGAGCTAGCACGAACAGAACATAAACAATGGAGCTAGCTATCACGGACACTATTTGTACATGGTGCATGTGTGCCCTCTGGACTACTCCCTCCGTCCCGCAATGTAGGACGTTTAGTGTCAAAAAAACATCCTACATTGTGGGATGGAGGGAGTAATAATTATTCACATCAATGCAGATAAAACGTGGCAATTTGAACAAAGATAATCAGATTTCCTTGTAAGGAAAAATGAATCGAGGGAGTGGATTAACCTTAAATTAACAAGCACAAATTTAAAAAGAAAACTAATATTAAACAAGCACAAATTTAAAAAGAAAACTAATAAAATAATAATGTTTTTAAAATAAGAATAAATCAGTGTCATTAGTATTACCCTTTAAGAAGAAAGAAAATAAAAATAGCGATGAAAAAATTCGCACACAATTTACACAAAAATTGTGCTTTTTATAATATTATTAAAGAATAAGCATACAATAGTGAATTTTCAAAAAAATGGAAGTTTCATAAGAGGGAATGAATGAGTGGTATTGGTATTCCCATTAAAGAAGAAAACAAAATGAAACAAAAACTAAAATAAAACTAAAATAATGAAGTTTCCTAAGAAAGAATGAATTAGTGACTTTGGTATGACCCCTTAATAAGAAAGAATGATTTAGTTGCATTGATACCCTTTAAAAAAAAGAAAATGAAAATAAATCTAAAAAACAAAGGCAAAGCACATAATATACAAAAGAAATAAGTTTTTTAAATATGCAAGAATAAGCATATGATAGTGGAATTTTCACAAAAAAGGTCAAAAGGAACAAATTAGTTGCATTGGCAATACCCTTAAAGAAGAAATAAAATAAAATAATAGCTGAATCAAAATCAATATAATAAAATTTTATAAGGAACAATGAATTGGTGGCTCGGAAATATTGCATGCATGCTAGTCTAGGCCCAGCTTGTACTCTCATGTGCTGATTTCGTCCATGCAACATGGGTATCTGTGCACATCTTACATGTGGGATGGTGCACGACACGCATGCGATCTCTCTGGCTCTCATCATGGACCTCACGTGTGTCCCGCTTGCAAAATCGTTTTTAGGGATGCATGGATCTCGTATCGCTTGGTCTTTTTTCTGAGTCGATCGCGTGGGCTGCTTAGAGCTGGTAATCATCTATTTGACCATGTATTTAAAAATGATGAAATTTTGATCATGTATTTAAAAATGTTAATCATCTATTTGAAAAATGTTGAACTAGTTTTTGAAAAATGGTAATCAAGCATATAAAAAAATATTAATGTGCTTATAAAAATGTTGACCACGTATTAAAAAAATTATGAAATAATATGATCATGTATATAAGAATTGTAATCAGGCATTTGAAAAAATGTTGAACAAGTATTGGAAAAATATTAATCATGCATTTAAAAAATGTTAGATGTGTATAGTAAAAATGTTGACCGTGTACTAATAAATTGATGAAAAAAAATGTGATCATGTACATAAAATTATTCTACCATTTAAAAAAACTCAAAAAATTATTTTAGAAATGCTAATCAAGCATTTGAAAATATTAAATGTGTATAGAAAAAATGTTGACCGTGCAAAGAAAAATGATAAACTTGAGTTTAAAAAATGTAAAGATTTATTAGAAAAAATATTGACCATGCATTAAAAATGTTAAACTTGTATTTAAAAAATACTAAACGTGTATTAGAAAAAAGAAAAAAAAGAAACAAAACCGAAGAAAAGGAAATGAAAGGGAAAAGCCATTGACCTTTAAAGAAACAAAGAAAAATGAAGAAAAAAAATAGAGAAAGAAACAAACAAAAGCCGATGAAAAACAAGAAAGCCTGGAAAGCTACTAGAAACCCGACTATTTTACTGCAAGTTGGTCACGCCCTGGTTGCATAACATGAACTTGAAATTTACTTAGTGGCTTAGAAGAGCAACCCTGTAACCAGGAGGTCCTAGGATCGAACCCCGCACGCTCCCGTTTTCCCCTCTACTTGATTACTTCTAAATGCACTAATGGGCCAGCCCGTCACCGTAGACGCTCGATGCGAGAAAAGCTTCTGTCTCCCTACATGCAAGACATAGGGCGAGGCACTGCGCTGCCCCGCGGGAGCTATAAGTAGTGCGTACCAAGACGTAATATATATCCCCTACAGTGCGACGCTATAGGACCGGCCCAAAATAGTAGCTGCACGCGTGTGTTTTCCTATAGTTTTCTATCTGTTATTCCCCTAAAAGAAATCTGTATTTTTATTGTTTTGCATAATTTTCTTTGGGGTTTTCTGGCTTTATTTTCTTTATTTGGATTGTATGTTTCTTTCTTCGTTTTTTTTCCTATTTTTGTACCTCTTTAACACATTTCTACCTTTTTTACACATAATCTACATTTTTTGTATACAAGTATAACATTTTTTATACAAAGTTTTGTAATTTTTAAATACATGATTAAATTTTTCTCAAATAGATGTTCTATTGTCTACTTGTTCGAACTCGTTATATATTTTTTGTATACATCTAAAACATTATTTTTAAACACATTTATCATTGTCTAAATACATCATTAACATTTTTTTTGAAATACATGCTTTGATGATTTTTTTCAAATGCAATATACATTTTTCTTATACATCTGAAACATACTTTTATAGTTAGGCAAATATTTTATTGAATTACCCAAAACAATTACATTGTATAATTTTTTTTTTAAAATGTCACCTATAGTTTTAATCACGTGAAGATATTTTAAATGTCACATACAGTTACGCTTACCAAACATTTACACTGTATTTTTTCAAATTCTTGGTGGGCATTTTTTTAGATATATGTATTTATACTTTTTCAAAATGTAATTTTTTTTAGAAAAACCGAAAATGAAATTAAAAGAGAGGAAAAATAACATGTACATGTGATTTGCCAATGTCAGGCCAAATCCAATTTGGCGCTCTAACCGACCGTTAAAGGCTTATTTACAAACTAACGCGCTGGGCCGGCCCTATGTATGAAAGCGTTGAAAGCGATTTGTCCTTCCAACTTGGTATAAGCGAGCTATGGTCGCGCCCGGAAAAGCTCCTATATGGCGACCTGTGCGCCTGATGAAGCGGAAAGACGCACCCCCCCACTCCACCCCAAGCCCCCACCCCGCGCGCCCTATTGGCCGGCCCAAGCGCGGGGCGGGAGGTCCCCCGTTTTTTTTTTTTTTAAATTTCTGCTTTTTATTTTCCCTTTTAAATATAGTTTGGGGGTTAAAAAATCCAAATGTTTGAATAATTGCGAATTTTGAAAAAGAGTGGTAAAGAAATCATAAAATGATCATGAATTCAGAAAAAAACCGTTCATGATTATGAAAAATTGTTCGGAAAATCTTAAAATGTTCACGCATTAACAAAAGGGTGGTGATTTTGAAAAATGTTCGCAATTTAAAAAAATCTCACATATTGAAAAAAATATTCAAGAATTATAAAAAAAATTCCGGAATTCAAGTAATGTTCATGAAATTTTGATAAATGTTCAACAAATGGAAAATGTTCATGAATTGAAAAATTTATTCTAAAAAATTAAAAAATGTTCACTGATTCCAAAAATGTTAATGAGTTTGAAGAAGTGTTTATGCATTTCAGAAAACTCTTCACAATCAAAAACTGTTCGTAAAATTCAAAAATTGTTCCCAAAAATCAATAATTGTTCACCAATTCAAAAAATGTTCATGAGTTTCAAAAAAGGTTCACAATTTTATAAAGGTTTAAATTTGTGGAAAAGTTCACGAATTCAAAAGTTGTTCATGATTTTAAAAAATGTTCACAAATTTGTGAGAATTGTTTAGAAATTAAAAAAATGTTCATGATTTCAAAAAAATGTTTATGAATTCAAGAAAATGTTTGTTATTTCGTAATTAATCACACATGTGAAAGATGTTCGAAAAAATGAAAAATAAATAAGGAAAAAGGAAATAAATAAAATGAAACGAAAAAGGAAAAAGAAAAGAAAATAAGAAAGAAAACAAAAAAATAGATTTCCCTTTTTGTTTTGAGTGGTGAACAAACTGTATTACTCAAGGAACAGCATCTGGGATAAACAACAAGTCTGGCTTAGATAATAGCCATACATGACGACCGAAATTTAATGTTACAACAGCTTCGGCAAGATTATGTGCTTCATAATTGTGATCCCTCTTCTCATGTGTAATCTGGGCTTCAACAAACTCCCGCTGCTTCTCCTTTATGTCACCAATGATCACGCTATTTCAGCCTAAATAACTTCCCTGAAGATTCTTGACAGTAGCTAAGCAATCTGAACTTTTTGCAGGTATATATCACTGGCCAAAGCAAGACCTTTCGCACATGCCATGGCCTCTAGAGATTCAGGGTCAATTTGGTCCCTGATAATCACAGCGGAGGAACCCATATAAACGCCTGCATCACTCCGACATATAGCAACAAGTGCTCCTCTATCTCCGTGCCTTGAAACAGCCACGTCCACATTGATCTTGGAGAAGCCTTGCTTCGGAGCAACCCATTTGGCACTGTTATCTCGGATAGCAGTTATAGTCACCTTGTTCGTTGTTGGCATCAGGGACAAGTCACCAAGAAATTTATTGATGAATGCTAGGGTAGACAGAGGAGACTTGAATTCCCCTTCATGCATAGCTTTCCTTCTCGCCCACCTTATGGCCCACAAGGTGGTCAATACCTGAGCAAAATCTTCCTGTCCCAAAGATTCCTACATATCCAACAACCATAGTTTCGCATTAGGATTATTTGACACAATCATATGTTCAACAAGGTCCTCATCAACAAGAGACCAAACACATTTGCCAAGTTGCACTCAATTAGAGCATGCCTCCACAAGTCCTGTGCTGCATTTCATATAGAGCAGATACTAGAATCTATCATCTTCCTCGCACATCTAACAGACTCGGTTGGAATTGAATTCCTTGCTAGTCTCCAAGCAAAGTTTTTCAGCTTGGTAGGAACACTCACCTTCCATAACCGGCACCATTGATTCTTTGATGCGGCCATGTTTGATGTTGCCGCTCGTCCCTCCAACCATTCTATCCTTCTCACCTTTGTGTGTACTAAGAGGCGATATGCTGAGCGAACAGTAAAGTTCCCTGATCGTTCATAGTGCCACGACCATGTGTCCTCGACATTGCGAGAGCTCAGTGGGATACCCAGGATCGCTTGTGCATCTGGGTTCTGAACATGCTAAAAAATCTGCTCGCGATTCCAACTCCTATCTGCTTCATGAATAAGGTCTGAAATGAAAACCAGAGGATTCTCAGAATTTGGGTGAAGAGCTCTCAACATATGGTCTCGTGGAATCCAATTCTGCTCCCAAATACGAGTCGACTTTCCATTTCCAATTCGACGAACAAGGCCCTGCTTCAACACCGTAACCCTTCACAAACCGCCCACCACACCTGAGATGGGTGGTTTCCCAGTTCCGCATCAAGGAAACCACAGTCCAGAAAATACACAGATTTGAGGAGTCTGGCACTGGGAGAGTTCGGGTCCTGCATGATTCTCCAAGATTGCTTTGCAAGCATCGCGAGGTTAAAGAGCTAAGTGTCACGGAAACCCAACCCTCCCATATACTTCGGCATCGTCATCACCTCCCATGAAACCCAAGCAGCTTTCCGTTCTCCATTTTTACTCCCCCACCAAAACTTAGGGAGCATCGCGTCGAGTTGCTGACAAAGACCATGTGGTAAGAGGAAATAAGACAATCTAAAAGGTTGGGATTGCTTGAGCCGTGGACTTAATCAGGAACTCCTTACCTGCAGCAGCTAAGAATTTCTCAACCCAGCCTTGCACACGGCTCCATAGTCTATCTTGATGTATTTGAAGGAGTTGTTTTTGGACGCTGATAACGCCCACACGTGTGGTGGGAGCAACATCCGCCCACACGTCCTACAACACACAGATTGCGCCACATCACCGCATGCATGCATGTGGAAATCTTTTTGAATTTTCAGTTTTTAAAATGTTTTATCTCTTAAATGAAAAAATCCGATTGAAGATCCGTTTTCACCATTAAATCCATCGCGACGAGATCTTCGAAACTAGATCTTATATCAATATGTTTCGACGACATTTTTTTGGGTTAAAAGTTGCCATGTCTATTGCATATTAATTGCCATGGTGTTTACAATGAAGTTGCCATGATATGATATGTTTCAGCTATTTTTTCTTCTATCTTTAAAAGTAATTTTTGACATATTATAAAACGGGAATTAAGAAACTAGAATTGCCATGAACCATAAACTAAAATTGCCAAGATACATGCACTTAAAATTGCCATGGTTCATATAAAAAATAATTTTCATGGTCAAAGTACTGGAATTGCCATGTTCAAAATACTAAAATTGCCATGATCTATAATCTAAAATTGCCACATGGTAACTTTAGTGTAAACACTATGGCAACTACAGTCTAAACATCATGGCAACTTTTGGCCAAATTTTTTTTCGTCAAAACATATCAACATGAGATCTAATTTTGAAGATCTCGTCGAGATGGATTTAATGGTGAAAACAAATTTTTAATTGGATTTTTTATTTAGGAGATAAAACATTTTTAAGCCGAAAACCAAAAAGATTCCTGCTGATGTCATCTGTTTTGACGTGGCAAAATGAATGGTAATGAAGGCGTTTGAGCCATGTTGCTTCGTGCCACACGTGTGGGCATTATCATTTGGGTTGTTTTTTGACCTCCCTACTTCTGATGGCAACCCCAGGTACTTTTTAGAGAGGGACTCAGTTTGCACATCAAGTATAGTCTTTATCATGTTCCTCGTTCCCACCGAACAACCTTTACCGAAGTAGATACTTGACTTTCCCAAATTTACTCGTTGTCCCGAGGCATCGAAGTACAACTGCATTACATCTTTCATGATATTATATCCTTCCTCATTGGCCCGAAACATAAGAAGACAATCGTCGGCAAACAATAGATGATTTACAGCAAGTGCCGATGAAACTACAACCACCCCATTTACATTTTCGTTGGAGGACCTTGCCTTCAACAAACAAGACAACCCCTCCGCCGCAAGTAAAAATAGGTAGGGCGAAATGGATCACCCTGCCTAAGCCCCCTAGACGGCCTGCACTCCTCCTGCTTGCTCCCATTCACGAGTAAAATAAAAGACACTGACTTAACTCAAAGCATGATTTTCCTGACCCAACTGCTAGCAAAGCCCATCTTCAACATGACAACCTCCAAATATTCCCACTCCACCTGATCATATGCCTTCATCATGTCCACTTTAAGGGCACAGTGGGATCTGTTTTTACTCCTCGATCTCTTCATGAAATGCAGGCACTAAAATGCCGCAATAATATTGTCGGTAATAAGCCTTCCAGGGACAAACGCGGACTGTTCGGGAGAGATTAACTCTGGTAAGATCTTTTCAGTCGGTTAGCATGCACTTTTGATATAATCTTATAGATTACATTGCACAAACTAATAGGCCGAAATTGAGACAAAGAGATTGGGTTTGATACCTTAGGGATTAACATGATGAACATTTTGTTTATAACCTCCGGAGAGTCATCTCCATTCAGCACGTTAAGGACCACCTTAGTCACCTCATCACCACAAATATTCCAATTTTCTGAAAAAAATGCGCACGCAAGCCGTCAGGCCCCGATGCCTTGGTGGGGAACATCTGGAATAAAGCTTCTCTCACTTCTTTCTCACAAAAAGGAGCCACCAGCATTTCATTCATCAAACCATCAACTTTACAGGGTATGTGCGACAACACCTCCTCTATACTCACTGTCCCCTCGGACTAGTATAAATCTGCATAGAACTCGGTTGCCAACTCACCAATCTCCTGTTCATCTTCACAAGTTGTGCCGTTGGCCCGTGTCAGGCGAGATATGCAATTTTTCCTTCTTCTACAGTTGGCATTTTGGTGAAAAAATTGAGTATTACCATCTCCTTCCTCCAGCCATTGGATTCGAGATCGTTGTGGCCACATGATCTCTTCTCTATAATTTAGTTCTACAACTCTCTCCCCAGCCTTCATTTCCTCATAGCTAGGACCAACTCTGTTTAGGTCCGACCTGAGCCCTTCTATTTTCCTTTTCAGCTCACGTAATTCCTTCCGAACTCCCCCAAAAGTACTATAGTACCCCACCCAGCTATCGAGCTTGCTAGGCGTTCCAACTTATGTTTTAATTCCTCCATCGAGCTAGCCATGTTGTCCTCTCTTCACACTCTCTAGATCATCGGGAGAAACTCTTGGTGGGTTTCTCACATCATCTCATATCTGAACGGCCGGTCCAAGCCAATTATCCTATTTGCTGCATCCATCTCATTGAAGAGCACAATAGGGGAATTATCTAATTTTGCAGGCACCAAGTGATGAACAGTGGCAAAAGGAAACATCGTGCTCCAACTTGCAGTTGCAAGCGCTCTATCAAGGCGGACCCGACAGTAATGACCCCCCGAATCTTCTTCTCAAATGTCCAATCTAGGCCAATATATCCAAGATTAGCAAGACCACATAGATCCACTGCCTCCCTGAAGCTCGCCATCTGAGCCCCGTCACGTTCATTTGGACCATATGTTCTTCCCTTCTTACGATTTCATTGAAGTCACCAATACATAACCACGGCAAGGTAGACTCCTGTGATGCCCCCGACTCAATCGTGCACTAATCATACATGCAAACATGCACGATCAAGCACAGGGACTCACGGGAAGATATCACAACACAACTCTAACACAAATAAACGGGGATCCACAATATTACAGACCAGGGATCCGAAGATCCGAATACATAAGTTAGTCATACAAATATTATCTGAGTACAGACATAGTTAGACAAGTTTTGCCTTAAGAAGGCTAGCACAAACAACGACACTAGATCGAAAGGCGTTGGCCTCCTGCCTGGGAGCCTCCGATTCTACTCCTGGTCGGCTGGCTCGATCCAGTAGGAAGTGCCCTCTGGACCCTCCTGGTAGTAAGCTCCTGTGGTGGCATCTGGCTCCTGGACTCCATCGTCTGATGTATCATCAAGGTGGGGTATGGGGAAAAGAGAAAGTAAAGCAACCGTGAGTACTCATCCGAAGTACTCAGCAAGCAAGGATCTATACTACATATGCAACATTATCAATGGAGAAAAGGCTGTATAAGTGGACTGGGCTGCAGAAATGCCAGAATAGAGAGAAGGCCTAGTCCTATCGAAGACTAGCATCTTCAAACATCTTCACGAGGCCATCATCTTGCAACAGTAGAAGAGAGTAGAATAGCATTTTATTTAGCAAACATGTTGAAGTACAGCTTAAAGATCCTTCCTCGACTCCCAAGCGAGAAAGCGATCCCGAAGCTTCAATTAAGTAACAAGTATCCAGTTCAAGTAGTAGATCGGGATACACAAACTGAGCGTCCTTTACCGTAGGACCGGCTATCGATAGATGATTCATCCCTGTAGGGGTGCACTACTGTTACCCAACACGCTCGATCAACTCTGGCCGGACATACTTGCTGGGTAATGCCCGTCCTCGGAAGATCAACACGAAGCATCGCCCTACCTAGGCTCGGCAGAGAGGTCAGCACGCCGGACTAACCTATGCACCCAGAGGTCTTGGGCCATCGCCCTGGGCACCCTGCGCGTTGCGAGACTGGCCGGGGTGCAGGCGCGACACTGAACTCGTTAGTGAAGTATCCAGCCCAATCCTGACAATCAGCCCGCACGGTGAATCGTGACGTCTGACGAGCTTTTGGGAGAAACGTACATCGCAGAGGGTCCCATAACCATTATCCCGCGTGGTGGTAGTGCGTATAGGGCACGTCGACCCACTCAGATCACAAACCCAAATCCAATAGGCTCAATTAGTTTCACGCGGAGACAATCAGAGTCTCTGATGCTCCGCCACAATATCACACTCGAGTGCCCTTCCGGCACACCCGACATCATAGATCCCCAGCAGGTACCCACCAGGGTGGACCCGCCTGTAACAAAGGTCAAGTAATCGTGTGGTCATAACATCAAGGGAGAAACCCGAGGAATCACCCTCGGCGGATTCCACTCGACGAAATCATCAGGGTGAACGTATGAGGCATCACCCTCGAGGTTCACACTGAGGGTTGCACGACAGAGTCGTATCGGAAGTGGAGAAGGAGGAATCACCCTCGATGACCATGACCGAACAGCTACACTGCAGAGTATTCATCGGGAGTGCGTTATGAGGTATCACCCTCGGCACTCGATAGTAACTATGCAGAGTCGTACAACTAAGGGGGTGTGAAGTGAGGTGTCGGTCTCTGGTCGACGATCACGTTGATCGAGTCATCGATGATCAAGCAGGGGCAACAAGGATAAGGTGGTGGGGTCACTGATGGTTCACTACCAACCTATACTAAACAGTTTATCATAGACAGGTAAGGTAGCAATGAACAGGTTACAACAGCAGGCTATGCATCAGAATAGGAGCATACATTAACAGTAGCAAAATCTAATACAAGCAGGAGAATAGAATGGGCGATAACTGGATGCTCAAGGGGGGGGGGGGGGGCCTTGCCTGGTTGCTCTGGCAAGAGAGAGGGGTCGTCAACGGGCTGCTCGTCGGCAGTGTAGTCGTACCCAGCTGCAGCGTCGTCGGTCTCAGCGTCTATCGAGAGAGAAGGAGGGGAGAGAAACAATAAATTCACGGCAATAATGCAAACAATATGTATGACATGCCTAAATGATATGCCGGGGTGTTCTACTGCCTAACTAAATGATTTAGTTAATTTAGGAATTTATTTAATTAAAGTTGGGCACTATTCATTTATCGAAATCGGTCTAAAAGTTCAACGTTCTTATAGCTAGAGGCATGTGACAGGAATACGGAGGGCGTATTCGGGTTCGTATCGGAATTCTGAGCAAGTTTCAAATATAAATTATTTTCATCGGAGTTATGGTTTATTTAATATGATTTTCTAACGTTTTAAACATTTTCTGAATTTAATTATTAATTTAAATTCAAATTATCTAGAATAGTGAATGATGACATCAGCATGAGGTCAGGGTGGCGTCAACAGGTCAACCCTGGCTGACCAGAGTCAAACCTGACAAGTGGGGCCCACATGTCATACACTGAGACATTAACAGAGGGGTTAAATTAACTAATTGGGTTAATTAACAGGTGGGGCCCGGCAGTCAGTGTCTGATTAGTGTTTAAACTAATTAATTAACTAATTAACAGATTTTCTATTTATTTAAATTCGTTTTAAATGGCCGGGCCCCACATGTCAGTGAGACAGGGGCAGCCACGTCAGCAGTTGACCCGAGTCAACGGGTCAACTGGGGCCCAGGGGGCCCACAGTCAGTGGCACGGGGGGTGGGACCCACCGGCCACATCGGACGCCGGCCGGAGAGCGCTCCGGCGAGCTCCAACGCGGCGGAGCGAGCCGGCGAGGTTCGGGATTCGCCCACAGGGCGTCTCCGGGGCTGGGGAAAGGTGAGTTCGACGCGGCTCGACGCCGCGCGTCGAACGGTGGCGGTGCGGGGTGCTGGGGAGGCCGGAGTCGAGCGGCAGGAGCTCGGCGGCGGCGAGGCTTCTTGGGCGAGCTAGGGGAATGGCGCCACGGCGTGTTCTACGGGCGAAGCAAGGGGTAGGTGAGGCCTATGCGAGGCGGTGAAGCGAATGGGCAGCAGCGCATGACCAAATGGTCGCCGGATGGTCGCCGGCGACGAGGTCCGCGGCGGTGGGTTCACCCGAACGCGGAGCGAGCGCTACAGACGGTTTGAGGAGGCAGGGGAGGGCGCATCCGGCGCAGGGGCTCACCGGGGGAACGTGGGGTCTGGGCAGAGGGCTCGGGGAAGCGCGACGGAGCCGGAATCGATGGCGCACGGCGGCGGGCATCCGAGGAGGAAGACGATGGCGTGGGGTCGATGTAGGGGTGTTCGGCTTCGGTTCGTTGGTGCAGTCGAAGGAGAGGACGACGGCGAGCACGCAGGACACGTCGGGGAGGCGAACGGGGCATGGTGGACGCGCGATCTAGGGCGGCGCAGCCATGGCGGCGTCGGGAGAGGTGAGGGGAACGAGGAGGAGGGCGAACGGGGCGGCTAGGGTTCGCCAGAGGGGTTGGGGCGGACTCTTATCCACGGCGAGAGGGCGCGGCGCGCGCAGTCGAGCGAGGGAGAGGGGGGCCTGGGGTGCGCGCGCGTGCGCGTTCGACAGCGGGGCGGCTGTGAGCAGTGAGAGGTGGGAGGAGGCGCGGGGTGGGCTGGGCCGCGGCTGTAGCGAGCAGGCCAAGTGCACAGTAGCTTCTTTAGGCCTTTTTCTATTTCTCTTTTTCTGTTTCTTTCTTTTCTGTTTTGTTAATTATCTGGGCCCCAAATGGATTTTGTAAAAAGTGTGAGCTAGTCCTTAAACATCAGTGCACTATACCCTAACACCAAAAACTAGTTTGGGCAAAACATCATGTCATATTTGATCTAGATTAATTAAAAGGCTAATAAATATTATTTCCAGCCACTGTTAAAAGAGGTATGGGTCACCTAATTAACTTATTAAATGTTGGTTACAATTTTAGAATGGTCTCTGTAATATTTGTTAGTTATTGAACATTTTAGTTTCTATGTTGAACAACTTTTATTTTCCACTTTCATTTAAATTTGAATTTGAGTTAGTAGTTGAAATGCAATATGATGCTAATGATGATTATGCACTGCTAAACATGTTGACATGTCATTATCAAAAGTGACTACTGTGGCTAATGACATGGGGTGTTACAATTCTCCTCATCTATCAAGAATTCTCGTCCCGAGAATTAAGAGGAAGACTGAAAGAAAGCGGGGTATTCTTCGCGAAGACGATCCTCGCGTTCCCAAGTGGCTTCATCTTCAGAATGATTCGACCACTGAACCTTGAGGAATTTGATTGACTTCTGACGAGTCCGACGTTCAGCTTGATCAAGAATACGGATGGGATGTTCTGGATAAGACAGATCTTCCCGTAATTCAAGCATTTCGTGATCCACAGCTCGAATAGGATCCTTGAAGCAGCGACGGAGTTGGGATACATGAAAGACATCATGTACTTGTGAAAGATTTGGCGGCAATTGCAACTGATATGCCACTTCTCCTCAATGGGCAAGAATACGGAACGGGCCAATGTAGCGAGGAGCTAACTTGCCTTTGATTCCGAACCTATGAGTGCCTTTCAACGGAGTGACGCGGAGGTAAGCTTGCTCGCCAGGTTGATAGACCATTTCCTGGTGCTTTCGGTCATAGTTGCTCTTCTGACGAGACTAAGCAGTTTTCAAATATTCACGGACAATGCGGACTTGTTCTTCTGCTTGCTGAATAATGTCCGGTCCGACGAGTGAGCGTTCCCCAGTTTCTGACCAATTCAGAGGGGTTCGACACTTACGACCATATAGAACTTCAAACGGTGCCATCTTCAAACTAGCTTGATAGCTATTGTTGTAAGAGAATTCGGCATACGGGAGAGATTCCTCCCATTTCTTACCGAAGGAGATGACACATGCACGAAGCATATCTTCGAGCACTTGATTAACTCGTTCAACTTGACCCTGTGACTGAGGGTGAAAAGCGGTGCTGAAAGACAGATGAGTTCCCATAGCTTCTTGGAAACTATTCCAGAATCTGGAGGTGAAGAGGCTGCCACGATCAGAACTGATCTCCAACGGAACACCGTGGAGTGACACAATTCGGGAAACATACAAGTCTGCTAACTGGCTAGCAGTGATGGTCTCCTTTACTGGCAGAAAGTGAGCAACCTTGGAGAATCGGTCAATGACGACAAAAATAGCATCATGGCCCTTCTGAGATCTGGGAAAACCAGTAATGAAATCCATTTGGACCTTGTCCCATTTCCATTCAGGAATTTCAAGGGGTTGCAGAGTTCCAGTGGGCCTTTGATGTTCTGCTTTAATGCGGCGGCAAACGTCACATTCAGAAACATAACGAGCAATGTCTCGCTTCATATTAGGCCACCAGTATCTCTGACAAATGTCACGGTACATCTTTGTGCTACCAGGGTGAATAGACAGAGGAGTGTCATGAGCTTCCTTCATAACGTGTCCTCTCTCATCCTTGAACTTGGGTACGAAGAGACGGTGTTGGAAAAATAGGATCCCATCATCATTAAGATGGAACTCCGACGGCTTTCCTTTTTCGAGGTATCGCTTGATCCTTTCAACTTCAGAGTCATACCGTTGCATAGTCTTGATGCTGTGTTCTAAATCTGGTTCGACAACGAGGGTATTGAGATAACCCTGTGGAACAATATGGAGGTTCAATTTGCGAAGCTCTTCATAAAGAAGAGGTTGTGTTTCCTGAACCATAAGATTGTTGCAATAAGCCTTACGGCTCAAAGCATCGGCCATTACATTAGCCTTGCCAGGGGTGTATGAGATATTCATATCATAATCGGCTATTGTCTCGAGCCATCTTTGTTGACGAAGGTTCAGATCTGGTTGAGTATATAAATACTTCAAACTTTGATGATCCGTATATATCTCGCAACGGTTACCAAGAAGGTAATGTCGCCATAGCTTCAGGGCATAAATAACCGCAGAAAGTTCGAGATCGTGCACTGGGTAATTTTCTTCGTGAGGACACAATTGTCGGGAGGCATAAGCAATCACCTTGCGTTCTTGCATTAGGACACAGCCTAATCCTTGACGGGAGGCATCACAGTATATCACGAAATCCTTTTGGGAATCCGGGGGTGCTAATACTGGGGCAGATGTCAATTTATCTTTTAGTGTCTGAAAGCTTTCTTGACATTTTTCCGTCCACTCAAATTTGACACCTTTGTGAAGCAGATTTGTCAATGGTTTTGCAATCTTGGAAAAGTTCTCAACGAATCGACGACAATAACTAGCAAGTCCGAGAAAACTTCTGACTTGCTTAACATTGTTCGGGGGAGACCAGTCAAGAATAGCCTGAACTCGTTCGGGGTTAACAGCAATGCCATCCTTGGAAATCACATGTCCAAGGTAAGTTACTTCAAAAAGCCAAAATTCACATTTGGAATACTTGGCATACAACTGGTGTTCTCGGAGCCTTTCTAGTACCAAACGAAGGTGTTCAACATGTTCTTCTTTATTCTTAGAATAGACCAGAATATCATCTAGATATACCACGACGAATTTGTCGAGGTAATCCATGAATATATAATTCATCGGACGGGAGAAAGTTGCTGGAGCATTCGTTAGGCCAAATGACATGACGGTGTATTCATAGGAGCCATAACGAGTGACGAATGCAGTCTTGGGAATATCCTCTTCACGGACACGGATCTGGTGATAACCCAACCTCAAGTCGAGTTTAGAGAACACCGATGATCCAGCAAGTTGATCATAAAGATCATTGATCCGGGGCAGTGGGTATTTATTCTGGATTGTGGCTTGGTTAATGGGCCGATAATCCTGAACCGAACGGTTAGTTCCATCCTTCTTCTTAACGAAGAGTGAAGGTGCTCCCCAAGCAGAGGAACTGGGGCAGATGAAACCAGTCTTAAGTGACTTGTCGATTTCTTCCTTAAGCTCGAGTAGGTGATGCGGAGGCATCTTATAAGGTCGCTTGGTAATAGGGACAGTGCCAGGCTTCAAGTCAATGACAAACTCGACAGCTCTAGCCGGGGGTATTCCTGGAAGTTCTTCTGGAAAGACGTCTGGAAAATCTTGAACGACAGGAACGTTCTCGATTCCTTCCAGAGGTGAAGCGTTCAAAGCATTCAGAGCATATATCTGAGCTTCAGCATCTCGAGTAATGCGGGCGGTATAATTCACTATCTCATCGGTGGGGTGAAGAAGTTGTACAACTTTTGTGGCACAATTGATCGAAGCAAAGTGAGCTTTCAATCAATCCATTCCGAGGGTGAGGTCTATGGTGGAAGACTTCAGGATAATAGGTGAGGCAAGGAATTCCAACCCTTTAATTTCAACGGTAACGTCAGGTGCTATCACGTCAGCATGACAATGACCTCCGGGAGTTTTAACGACTAACGGAGTATGCATTTTCTCATATCGAATGCCATGCATGAATGCAAATTTTCCAGAGAGGAACGAATGTGATGCTCCTGAATCAAATAAAACAGAAGCGGGTACTGAGTTAACGAAAAGGGTACCCATCACAGTAGCGGGTTGATCCTGGACTTCTTCAATATCAATGTTGTAAGCGTGTCCACGACCATGTGCAGCAGACCCAGTATTATAGTTGCGGGTCTGATTGTTGCCACGACTATTGCCATGGCCAGTACGAGGAAAGGCCAACTGATTCTGAGTCTGGCGGCAGTCTTTAGCCTGGTGACCTGGTTTGCGGCACTTAAAGCACAGACCATCTTCAGGACGAAGAGGAGCATTGTTTTGAATAGCTTGAGCTTTTGGCTGCCTCGGTGGTGGAGGAGGCAGACGTGGTGCAGCATAATTGTTCTTTGGCGCAGAGGTATTGGGACGGAACGCATTGTTGGGAATCCAAACTCGACGCTTCTGTGCTGAGTCCGAAGATGAGCCAGCATCACGATAGCGCTTCTGCGAGTCCTTGTGTTCCATCTGAGCGGTCTCAACAAGAATAGCCTTGTTCACTAGAGTTGAAAAGTCGTTGAAGTCTTGAGGAGCAAGGGCAAGCTTGAGGTCTGGGTGGAGTCCATTACGGAACTTCTCCTGTCTGCGTGCATCTGTGGCGATGTCTTCTTCAGCATAGCGGGAGAGATCAAGAAATTCCCGCTGATAAGCTTCGACAGTCTTGTTGCCTTGAGTGAGGTTGCGGAACTGGGTCTTCATGCATTCCATAATTGCCCGAGGGATGTAACATGTACGGAAAGCAGCCTGGAACTCATACCAGGTGATGACTGTTCCAACTGGCAGTGTACGCTTGTGTGTATCCCACCATTGAGCTGCGGGTCCCTTTAAGAAAAAGGCCGCGAAATTGACGAAGTTGGCAGGGGCGACATTAGCAGACTCCATCTCGTGAGTGATGTCGCGGAGCCAGTCATCAGCATCCAGTGGCTTGTCAGAGTTGCAGAACTGAGTTGGGTTAAGTCGCATAAACTCTGTCAAAGTTATTGAAGCTGGGTTCTGGTTCTGGTTGTTCTGATGCGGAAACTGAGCCATGATTCCAGTCATGAACTGGCGGTTAAGCTCAAACTGTTGCATCATAGCTGCCATATAGTCTGGCGGTGGTGGGTGTTCAGGGGTACCACGACCACGACCACCTGGTCTAACCATCCTGCTAAGTATCAACAGGGGGTAGTTTAGTAAAAGCAATTGCGAGCGTTTAGTGACAAACATGATGTGACTCATCAACAATTTAAGTAGTGTAACAGATACATAACAGTAGTCAATTAAGACATACCGACCCATACACAGAGTCGGGTACATGCGGACAGCATAACGGCGCAAATTCAAAAGCTAGACAAACTAGGCGGCGCGCAGGCACGCGGTAAGGAAGTACACAACGAGACATAGCAAAGGCTACATCAACGTCGGAGAAAACCACTGAAACGGGGTAACTGCAAGTGCAGACGATGAATGTTCGTCGCGGAAGGATCCTGCACTCCATGTGCACTCTGATGCAGAATCCTGTCTCGAGCTGTAAGAAGAGGTCCACGTGCGGGTGTATGACCTCCAACAGCAGGCCAATCAATACCAGCATACATCTGAGTCCTGCGCGGATAAAGGATGTGCTCAGTATGTATCCCTGCGCAAACAGCGGGTAGCAGCTGCGTCATAGCATCGTAGAGACGTGCTCGAGTGGCAACCAACTCGACGGCAAGAGCCCGAACAGTGCGATCCAGAGCCTGAGTGCACTGAATCAGAACGCGCGGGTCATAGCGACGAGGCTCGTACGGGGCATAGATAGCTGTGTAGTATCCAGTAGCATCTCCAGCAGGGGCATACGAAATGTATCGGAACTCAGAGTCATACAAGATATCGCTGAACTGTCCTCGGAGACGTGCGACAGCAGAGTAGGCGGCATCATGGACTGCCATCTCAATTGTCATGCCGATACCGTGGTAAAGGTGTAGCTCGGTGTCTGAGTCATTTTGCTGATCATAGATACGAACATTAGCATGGTACTGCTCCTGATTGAACTCGCGGTAATCCTCGTAAACCAAGTACTCAGGATACCAACGGTAGCCAAGTCTGGTCATGAGAGCGATCAGGACAGCTGGAAACCCAGGGGCATCACGAGCCCAAGTGCGAAGCACAAGCTGTGTCGTAGGACGTGGTGGAAACAAACGATCCATCTGAAACAAAGGAAATTCAGGTTCGTCAAACAACAATGAGAAGTTTAACACAACTCGGAGAGAAAGGTTAAACAAAACAATGGAAAGGAAAATGATTATCAGACTAATCAGATCAATGACGGGGAAATCGCACAGATATCCAGCTCTTCGGGTAGACGGAATTTACGAGATCCTAAGTGTCGACGTTAGTAAAATTTATTTAACCTGAGTAGAAGAGAGATCAGAGTCCCAGAGTATAGACGAGGAATAAAAGATCCTAGTACCACCTAGTTGGCGATGTGGGCCCGTAAGCCACACAGCCAAGTTAGTAAATTAGTTTTTCGATTTCTAGACTCAACTTCGGCCAAGGAATTGGAAGGGGGCTTCCTACAGGGAGTCGGCTCTGATACCAACTTGTGATGCCCCCGACTCAATCGTGCACTAATTATACACGCAAACATGCACGATCAAGCACAGGGACTCACGGGAAGATATCACAACACAACTCTAACACAAATAAACGGGGATCCACAATATTACAGACCAGGGATCCGAAGATCCGAATACATAAGTCAGTCATACAAATATTATCTGAGTACAGACATAGTTAGACAAGTTTTGCCTTAAGAAGGCTAGCACAAACAATGACACTAGATCGAAAGGCATTGGCCTCCTGCTTGGGAGCCTCAGATCCTACTCCTGGTCGGCTGGCTTGATCCAGTAGTAAGTGCCCTCTGGACCCTCCTGGTAGTAAGCTCCTGTGGTGGCATCTGGCTCCTGGACTCCATCGTCTGATGTATCATCAAGGTGGGGTATGGGGAAAAGAGAAAGTAAAGCAACCGTGAGTACTCATCCGAAGTACTCAGCGAGCAAGGATCTATACTACATATGCAACATTATCAATGGAGAAAAGGCTGTATAAGTGGACTGGGCTGCAGAAATGCCAGAATAGAGAGAAGGCCTAGTCCTATCGAAGACTAGCATCTTCAAACATCTTCACGAGGCCATCATCTTGCAGCAGTAGAAGAGAGTAGAATAGCATTTTATTTAGCAAACATGTTGAAGTACAGCTTAAAGATCCTTCCTCGACTCCCAAGCGAGAAAGCGATCCCGAAGCTTCAATTAAGTAACAAGTATCCAGTTCAAGTAGTAGATCGGGATACACAAACTGAGCGTCCTTTACCGTAGGACCGGCTATCGATAGATGATTCATCCCTGCAGGGGTGCACTACTATTACCCAACACGCTCGATCAACTCTGGCCGGACATACTTGCTGGGTAATGCCCGTCCTCAGAAGATCAACACGAAGCAGCGCCCTACCTAGGCTCGGCAGAGAGGTCAGCACGCCGGACTAACCTATGCACCCAGAGGTCTTGGGCCATCGCCCTGGGCACCCTGCGCGTTGCGAGACTGGCCAGGGTGCAGGCGCGACACTGAACTCGTCAGTGAAGTATCTAGCCCAATCCCGACAATCAGCCCGCACGGTGAATCGTGACGTCTGACGAGCTTTTGGGAGAAACATACATCGCAGAGGGTCCCTTAACCATTATCCCGCGTGGTGGTAGTGCGTATAGGGCACGTCGACCCACTCAGATCGCAAACCCAAATCCAATAGGCTCAATTAGTTTCACGCGGAGACAATCAGAGTCTCTGATGCTCCGCCACAATATCACACTCGAGTGCCCTTCCGGCACACCCGACATCATAGATCCCCAGCGGGTACCCACCAGGGTGGACCCGCCTGTAACAAAGGTCAAGTAATCGTGTGGTCACAACATCAAGGGAGAAACCCGAGGAATCACCCTCGGCGGATTCCACTCGACGAAATCATCAGGGTGAACGTATGAGGCATCACCCTCGAGGTTCACACTGAGGGTTGCACGACAGAGTCGTATCGGAAGTGGAGAAGGAGGAATCACCCTCGATGACCACGACCGAACAACTACACTGCAGAGTATTCATCGGGAGTGCGTTACGAGGTATCACCCTCGGCACTCGATAGTAACTATGCAGAGTCGTACAACTAAGGGGGTGTGAAGTGAGGTGTCGGTATCTGGTCGACGATCACGTTGATCGAGTCATCGATGATCAAGCAGGGGCAACAAGGATAAGGTGGTGGGGTCACTGATGGTTCACTACCAACCTATACTAAACAGTTTATCATAGGCAGGTAAGGTAGCAATGAACAGGTTACAACAGCAGGCTATGCATCAGAATAGGAGCATACATTAACAGTAGCAAAATCTAATGCAAGCAGGAGAATAGAATGGGCGATATCTGGATGCTCAAGGGGGGGGGGGGGGCTTGCCTGGTTGCTCTGGCAAGAGAGAGGGGTTGCCAGCGGGCTGCTCTGGCAAGAGAGAGGGGTCGTCAACGAGCTGCTCGTCGGTAGTGTAGTCGTACCCAGCTGCAGCGTCGTCGGTCTCAGTGTCTATCGAGAGAGAAGGAGGGGGAGAGAAACAATAAATTCACGGCAATAATGCAAACAATATGTATGACATGCCTAAATGATATGCCGGGGTGTTCTACTGCCTAACTAAATGATTTAGTTAATTTAGGAATTTATTTAATTAAAGTTGGGCACTATTCATTTATCGAAATCGGTCTAAAAGTTCAACATTCTTATAGCTAGAGGCATGTGACAGGAATACGGAGGGCGTATTCGGGTTCGTATCGGAATTCTGAGCAAGTTTCATATATAAATTATTTTCATCGGAGTTACGGTTTATTTAATATGATTTTCTAAAGTTTTAAACATTTTTTGAATTTAATTATTAATTTAAATTCGAATTATCCAGAATAGTGAAGGATGACATCAGCATAAGGTCAGGGTGACGTCAGCAGGTCAACTCTGGCTGACCAGAGTCAAACCTGACAAGTGGGGCCCACATGTCATACACTGAGACATTAACAGAGGGGTTAAATTAACTAATTGGGTTAATTAACAGGTGGGGCCCAACAGTCAGTGTCTGATTAGTGTTTAAACTAATTAATTAACTAATTAACAGATTTTCTAATTATTTAAATTCGTTTAAATGGCCGGGCCCCACATGTCAGTGAGACAGGGGCGGCCACGTCAGCAGTTGACCCGAGTCAACGGGTCAACTGGGGCCCAGGGGGCCCACAGTCAGTGGCACGGGGGGTGGGACCCACCGGCCACATCGGACGCCGGCCGGAGAGCACTCCAGCGAGCTCCAACGCGGCGGAGTGAGCCGGCGAGGTTCGGGATTCGCCCACAGGGCGTCTCCGGGGCTGGGGAAAGGTGCGTTCGACGTGGCTCGACGCCGCGTGTCGAACGGTGGCGGTGCGGGGTGCTGGGGAGGCCGGAGTCGAGCGGCAGGAGCTCGTCGGCGGCGAGGCTTCTCGGGCGAGCTAGGGGAACGGCGCCACGGCGTGTTCTACGGGCGAAGCAAGCGGTAGGCGAGGCCTATGCGAGGCGGCGAAGCGAATGGGCAGCAGCACATGACCAAATGGTCGCCGGACGGTCGCCGGCGACGAGGTCCGCGGCGGTGGGTTCGCCCGAACGCGGAGCGGGTGCTACAGATGGTTTGAGGAGGCAGGGGAGGGCGCATCCGACGCAGGGGCTCACCGGGGGAACGTGGGGTCTGGGCAGAGGGCTCGGGGAAGCGCGACGGAGCCGGAATCGATGGCGAACAGCGGCGGGGATCCGAGGAGGAAGACGATGGCACGGGGTCGATGTAGGGGTGTTCGGCTTCGGTTCGTTGGTGCAGTCGAAGGAGAGGACGACGGCGAGCACGCAGGACACGTCGGGGAGGTGAACGGGGCACGGTGGACGCGTGATCTAGGGCGGCGCAGCCATGGCGGCGTCGGGAGAGGTGAGGGGAACGAGGAGGAGGGCGAACGGGGCGGCTAGGGTTCGCCAGAGGGGTCGGGGCAGACTCTTATCCACGGCTAGAGGGCGCGGCGCGCGCAGTCGAGCGAGGGAGAGGGGAGCCTGGGGTGCGCGCGCGTGCGCGTTCGACAGCGGGGCGGCGGTGAGCAGTGAGAGGTGGGAGGAGGCGCGGGGTGGGCTGGGCCGCGGCTGTAGTGAGCAGGCCAAGTGCACAGTAGCTTCTTTAGGCCTTTTTCCTTTTCTCTTTTTCTATTTCTTTCTTTTCTGTTTTGTTAATTATCTGGGCCCCAAATGGATTTTGTAAAAAGTGTGAGCTAGTCCTTAAACATCAGTGCACTATACCCTAACACCAAAAACTAGTTTGGGCAAAACATCATTTCATATTTGATCTAGATTAATGAAAAGGCTAATAAATATGATTTCCAACCACTGTTAAAAGAGGTATGGGTCACCTAATTAACTTATTAAATGTTGGTTACAATTTTAGAATGGTCTCTGTAATATTTGTTAGTTCTTGAACATTTTAGTTTCTATGTTGAACAACTTTTATTTTCCACTTTCATTTAAATTTGAATTTGAGTTAGTAGTTGAAATGCAATATGATGCTAATGATGATTATGCACTGCTAAACATGCTGACATGTCATTATCAAAAGTGATTACTGTGGCTAATGACATGGGGTGTTACAACTCCCCTCTCAAGCGTGTCATGGTATCCCATGTGTTCTGTCTCAAACTCTTGTTCGCCTTCCCATATATGCACGTAAGACGCCAATCATCTCTCCCTGATTCTGAGATCCATGCGTCTATGTGGTATTTTGAGAAGTTTTTTATCCTAAAATTCAAAGCATGTCTCCAGAACACTCCCGAAATACCCCTTCTTCCGCTGCTGGCCACCGCAAAACCACCCTCAAAGCCCAAAGTAGCAGTCAGCCCCTCCACCCGTTGTTTTGATAATTGTGTTTCCACTATACACACCACCGACAGCGCACATTCCTGAATGAGCTCCCGGAGCTCATGAACCGTCGCGGGATCGCCAATCCTGCAACAGTTCTAGCATAAAGTTCTCATTGGGTTTGGCAACCCTCCTCACGGGAGGTCGCCAGTCATGGAATCATCCTCGTCCACACCCTATTCTTTCCCCCTTTTCTTCTTTTCACAATCGGTTGCTTGCCCGGTGTACTGGCCACACTGCCATCTTTAGATGTTGAAGGAGCACTCTCAATCTGCAGTACCTTTCCTGCGACCGTACCTGGATGAATTGGCACCACTGGCTGCCCAAGGACATTAATAGTACCATCTTGACCGACCAAGCATTTCCTGGGGCCCCTCGGATTGATCTCGCCATTAGCACGAGCATCCTGGACCGAATACTCCATATCACTGTGCTTGTTATTTTCTTTCTGAGGTTGTTGTCCTCGCCCACCTCCTCCATGGCCCAACCTCCGCGACCACCAGCATCAAATCCTTCTCTCTCACTACCCCTTCCTCCTCCCCTTGTAAAATTCCACCTTGGTATTGATGCATCGAAATTCCACATGAGCCAGTCCCCCGCCTCACAATCTGTCGGATCGTGTACTGATACGTCTCCAATGTATCTATAATTTTTGATTGTTTCATGCTATTATAGTATCAATCTTGGATGTTTTATATGCAATCATATATCATTTTCTGGGACTAACCTATTAACCCAGTGCCAAGTGCCAGTTGCTGTTTTTTTGCCTGTTTTTAGTTTTCTAGGAAATAAGTACCAAACGAAGTCCAAATGCTATGAAACTTTTTGACATTTTTTTTTCTGGACAAGAGAGACCCTAGAAGCTTCAGGAGGAGGCCAGAAGGCAAACGAGTAGGCGGCAATGCACTAGGGAGCGCCCTAGTACCTTGTGCGTTCCACGGGGCTCCGTCTGACCTAATTCCACCTCTATAAATTCTCTAAAATTGGGGAACCAACAGAGAGCCACCCAAAATACTTTTTCGGCTGCCGCAAGTTTCTGTTCTTCTGCAATCCTATCTGGAGGCCTTTTCCGGCACTCTGCCGGAGGGGGAATCAATCACGGGGGGCTTCTACATCAACCTTGCTGCCCTCCTATGATGCGTGAGTAGTTTACCACAGACCTACGTGTCCATAGCTAGTAGCTAGATGGTTTCTTCTCTCTCTTTGATCTTCAATACAATGTTCTCCTCGATGTTCTTGGAGTTCTATCCGATGTAACCTTCTTTTGCGGTGTGTTTGTTGGGATCCGATGAATTGTGGGTTTATGATCAGATTATTCATGAGAAATATTTGAGTCTTTTCTAAATTCTTATATGCATGATTGTTATAGCTTCGTATTTCTCTCCGATCTATCGGTTTGGTTTGGCTAACTAGATTGATTTATCTTGCAATGGGAGAGGTGCTTTGTGATGGGTTCAATCTTGCAGTGATCTATATCCCAGTGACAGAAGGGGACAAGACACATATTTGTATTGTTGCCAATAAGGGGAAAATGACGGGGTTTAATCATATTGTTTGAGTTTACTTTGTCTACATCATGTCATCTTGCTTAAGGCATTACTTTGTTCTTTATGAACTTAATACTCTTGATGCATGCTGGATAGCGGTTGATGTGTGTAGTAATAGTAGTAGATGCAGGCAGGAGCCGGTCTACTTGTCTTGGACATGATGCCTATATACATGATCATTGTCTTGAATATCATCATAATTATGCGCTTTCCTATCAATTGCCCAACAGTAATTTGTTTACCCACCATATGCTTTTTGTTCGAGAGAGAAGCCTCTAGTGAAAACTATGGCCCCGGTTCTACTTTTATCATATATAAAATCCAAAAAATACCTTGCTCCAATTTATTTACCATTCTTTTATTTTGTGTTTTAATCTATCTATCTATTACTACGAGATTTGATCCTTGCAATTAACCACCGAGGGGATTGACAACCCCCTTGTTTGCGTGGGGTGCAAGTATTTGCTTTTATGTGTGTAGGTGCTGCTAACGAGGTTTCGCGTGGTTCTCCTACTGGATTGATAATCTTGCTTCTTAACTGAGGGAAATACTTATCTCTACTGTACTGCATCATCCTCTCCTCCTCGGGAAAATCCCAACGTAGCTCACAAGTAGCAGGAAGAATTTCTAGCGCCGTTGTCGAGGAGACATCACCAAAACCTATCAAGTACGTGCACACAAACTATCATCTACTTGCATTTACTTTTATTTGCCATTTGCCTCTCGTTGCCATCTCCCCCACTTCTAAAACAATTTTACAAAAAAACACAAAAATATTTTTCGTTTGCCTTTTTGCTTGCTTGCTTTGTCACGATGTCTCAAGAAAACACCAAGTTGTGTGTTATTTCCAATACTAATAATAATGAATTTATTAGTACTCCGATTGCTCCTCCCGCCACTAGTGCGGAGTCATATTAATGCTGCTTTGCTAAATCTTGTCATGAAAGAACAATTTTCTGGTAGTCCTAATGAAGATGCTGCATCCCATCTTAACACTTTCGTTGAATTGTGTGATATGCAAAAGAAAAAATATGTGCATAATGATATTGTCAAATTGAAATTATTTCCATTCTCGCTACAAGATCGCCCTAAAACTTGGTTTTCATCCTTGCCATGAAATAGTATTGATTCTTGGGATAAGTTTAAGGATGCTTTTATTGCCAAGTATTTCCCCCCCGCAAAAATTATTTCTCTTAGAAATCAAATCATGAATTTTAAGCAACTTGAACATGAACATGTTGCAGAATCATTGGAGAGAATGAAATTAATGATAAGAAATTGTCCTACTCATGGTTTAAGCTTATGGATGATCATACAAAAATTTTATGCGAGATTGAACTTTGTTTCTAGAAATATTTTAGATTCCGCCGCGGGTGGTACCTTTATGGAAATCACACTAGGAGGAGCAACAAAATTGCTTGATAATATTATGTCAAATTATTCTCAATGGCATACCAAAAGGGCTCCAACTAGTAAGCAAGTAAATTCTGTTGAAGAAATTAATGCTTTGAGTGATAAGATGGATGCTCTTATGAAATTGGTTGCTAGTAAAAATGCTCATATTGATCATAATGATGTTCCATTGTCTACTTTCATTGAGCAAAATAATGATGCTATTGATGTGAATTTTGTCTCAGGAAACTATTTCAATAACAACGCTTATAGGGGTAATTCCAATCCTAGACCGTTTCCCTGAAATTCCTCTAATAATTATGGTAATTCCTATGGAAATTTGAATAATAATAATAGGATACCTACTGATCTTGAGAATAATATTAAATATTTTATAAATTCTCAAAAGATTTTCAATGTTGCGATAGAGGAAAAATTGAGTAAAGTCGATGAAATGACTAGGAACATGGATATAATTGCTCATGATGTGGATACTATTAAAGTTAAAATTTTGCCACCCAAGCATGATATTAGTGAGTCTATTAAAGCTATATATGTTTCCATTAATGAAAGTAAAGAAAGAACCACTAGGTTGAGGGCTAAGCGTGAATTTCTATAAAAAGCGATCCTGCCCAGTTTTTATCATAATTATGATGAAGATATTAAAATGATTGGCGTTTCACCTATTTAATCTTTGTTTAGTAATGTAAAACTTGATGATAATGGGATTGGAGATGAGTCAACTTTAGCTAGAAAGCGGCCCAATTGTTTGGAGGGTGATGATCTTAATGAAAAAATTGATAAAAGTGGGTTTGGAGAGGTCAAAACTTTAGATAGTGATGTGCCCACTACTTTGGATTACAAGGACTTTAATTATGATAATTGCTCTCTTTGGTTGAATGTATTTCCTTGTTGCAATCCATGATAAACTCACCCAATGCTTACAAACAAAATGAAGCTTTCACTAAACATATTGTAAAAAGCTATGATAAAAGCTCATGAAGAAAAGCTAGAGTTAGAAATTTCAATACCTAGAAAATTGCATGATGAATGGGAACCCACTATTAAATTAAAGATTAAAAATTATGAGTATAATGCTTTAAGTGATTTGGGTGCTAGCGTTTCCACTATACGGAAATCTTTATGTGATGTGCTAGGCCTTACCGATATGGATGAATGTTCCCTTCACTTACACTTGGCGGATTCAACTATTAAGAAACCTTTGGGTAGAATAAATGATGTGCTTATAATTGCAAATAGAAATTATGTACCCGTTGATTTCACTGTGCTTGATATCGATTGCAACCCGTCTTGTCCCATAATACTTGGTAGACTGTTCTTACGTACCATAGGTGCTATTTTTGATATAAAAGAAGGCTGTCGTGGTAATCTCACGTCAGATGCCAGGGGGTGGCTTATCATGGGTGGAGCCAAGAGGACGTCGTCGGGCCCTGGAAGCGGGAGTGAGCACGAGCTCGATCGCACACGAGACGTACCCAGGTTCGGGGCTCTCCGGAGAGATAACACCCCTAGTCCTGCTCTGCGGGGTCTCCGCATGATGACTATGATCAAGAGTGTACAAGGTTGCTCCTTGAGCTGTGTTGCTAGAGGAGGAAGATGGGTAGAGCTACCTCTCTTCTCCTAGCTATGGTGGTGTATGGGAATGAAGGCTGAACCCTTTGCTTGGGTAAGCCCTGGGGGGGTTTTATAGGCCAACCCCTTAGGGGTACAATGGTAATGTGGCCGGGTGTAGGACCCGGACGTCAGTGTCTAGGGTCGCCGGGTTCTCCGCCGGCTGCTGGGGCCCAACCCTGGAGGGCCTCGCCGGCTGCCGAGAATCCGGCCGACAGGTAGGGCCCGCTGTCGGTGTCAAAACCGGCGGATATCGGGTAGGGGGTCCCGAACTGTGCATCTAAGGTCGATGGTAACAGGAGATGGGGGACACGATGTTTACCTAGGTTCGGGCCCTCTCTATGGAGGTAATACCCTACGTCCTGCTTGATTGATCTTGATGAATATGAGTATTACAAGAGTTGATCTACCACGAGATCGTAATGGCTAAAACCCTAGAAGTCTAGCCTGTCTGATTATGATTGATGTCATAATGATCTGGTCTCCCTATCGACTAGCCCGGCCTCGGCTTATATAACGTACCAGAGGCCTAGGATAACAAGAGTCCTAGTCGAATACGCCGGTGGAGAGGAGTCCTTGTCTTGATCACCAAGTCTTGTGGAATCTTCCTCGTGTATACTTCGGCTGTCCGAACTGGCCCATGAGTAAACGGCCCTGGGGGTCCTCGGCCCAATCCAACTAATCGGGAGACGATGTGGTGAGTACCCCCTAGTCCAGGACACCGTCAGTAGCCCCCTGAACCGGCCTTCAAGTTGGGGACGCTCCTCGATTCTTCCGAACTGTTCTTCATCTTCGGTCGTCGGTCTTGAAAACTGGTTCAACAAATCTTCTCATCTTCGATCTTGAGGATCGCCGAAGTGAATCCGAAGAGTTTACACGTCGGGTATCCGAGGAGCCCCTTTAAGTTCTCGGCCTTTATCAATGCCTTGTTATTTTTTACGCCACACCTCGGGTTTGAAGTTGTTCCCATGCGGTGGTGTCCTCTTGCATCCGAGCTCCAACGCCGGACTGTATTTGAGGTATCTTTTGCAGCCGAGCACCAACGCCGGACTGTATCCAAGCTCCAACGCCGGACTGTATCCGAGCTCTAACGCCGGACTGTATCCGAGCTCTAACGATGGTCAGCGTCCGAGGTGTCATAAACTACCTCGGTCTTTAAAAGATTGAATGAATTCAGCCGAGCTTAATGCCGGAAGTGCCCTCTATGGAGCCAGCCACTGGCGCCCGAGCTTTATGCCGGACTGCTTCCGAGGTGGTGCACCACCCCGACTGCGGGCTGATTTTTTGTGAATATTTTTTATTGGTGCAATTTATTCTCCACCGAGATATATAGCCAGTAGCCCTCAAGGTGTGTGTCGGTCTAAAACCCGAGATGCACCTGAAGGAAAACATAAAACCGCTGATCCAAGTAGCCCCTGAGACTCAGGTCGATGCGCGAAATCGGCCTGAGGATCAACTCCTAGCTCGGCAGCATACGTAGGAATAGAAACGCAGTGTAATATATTAGAGATAATAGTGATCGACGAACGGGCCCTTGAGAGAGGGTCTTGAGAAGTTGCCGTAATATATATTAGCTTGATGCCAGATATGTCCAGATGGTACCTGTTGTTGTCCGAAGACGCGTTTGCCTATAGTTCGGTCAAGTCGAACACTAAGCACTTTGAATTTTCTGCATTGAACAAGCAATGCAGTAGCCCCCGAGACACTGGTCGGGTGGCAACACCAGATCAGGGGATCGATGTGCCCCTTTAATATTTGTAAATAATAATCCCAAAGCCCAGTAGCCCCCGAGTCTTAATGCGGGCACGGGTGGCCGAATTAAGGATCGATATCCATAGTAAAATCACAAATTATGTGTAATGACTCTATGTATCCAAGTACTTTACATCATTAGTGCTCGGATCCGCATTGTACAAAACTTTGTTGACCGACCATCGGCTTCAACCTCTTCGGCCAGTAGCCAAGGAGTGTTTTCCTACTTTATAAAGCCGTTATGAGGGCAAAGATTTATGGAAAACAAGGCAATCCGGTCATACGGTTTTATAAACAAAGGTACACGGAGAGATATGTTATATTACGTTTTAACGTAAGAAACATCTTCCAAAGAAAATAGTCCCGCTATCGGTTCCTTTCTTTGGGTTGTCATGCTTATCATGATCATGAAACCTCACCTCCGATCAATGTGGGAGGAAAATATTGAGGATTTAGTTCGGGGAAAGTTCCCGAACTCTATGGTATTAATGAACCAAAATTTTCACTTCCATCGTTGCCGGCCAATGTGATCCTTTAAGATTGCTAGCTTTCGGCTTCACCCAGTCTGAGGTACTTACTCGGATGACCCGGTAGTAACAATCACAGAGGTGCTCCCTTTACCACCTAGCCGAACAATCGGGAACGTAGGGATAAGCACAGGAGCCAGGCAACCCAGCTTGGCCAAAATCTTAAGTCAAATTGATGCATATTTATGGCTTTATAACGATGATTGCGGAAGAAGGCCCTCGTATATTAAATACAAACGCCGATGATATGTTTATTTTGACTCCGTTGCGACCGTTTATCATTTGAAAGTGGCCCATCATTGGCTTCCACCCCCTTGTAGATGCTATGCAGGGTGTTTTCGCAATAACAAAACAACCCTTAGCCGACGTCTCGGTGCCCGAAGGCGGTTGTGTTAGCGGAAACGAGGCAATCAGATATGCGGGCTTTATAACTTTCACTTAGTCATAGGAGCTTAAAGTTGGGAGGCCAGTTACTAGCCCCCAGTTAGTGTTCGGCGACAGTCGAGGTCAAGCTGTAAACACTTCGGCCAATGTTATGAACGGACCGTCATTTAACATGGGGTGACCTCTATCGATCTTATAATTTAACACAGTCATCGGATCGCTGACCAGTTTACACTTATTGTGACAGTCAGTTTTCGGCTTTCTCCACTGAGGCGCTTAACCATGCTAGCTGGAAGCACAATCGCAGTGGTTCTCCCTTTGCACACCTAGCCGAACAAAGCGGAACGTAGGAGGCAAGCACAGGAGCCGGGCAACCCAACTATTGACCAAAGATACAATTCGAAACCGATGCATATAAAGCAATACCCGAGAATGTTTTGCCGAATCTCTAAAGGTGTCCGGCGTTGCACTGCGAGACTTATGCTGGAAACACACAAATAGTTTAAAAGTGCCGTAGGCTTAAAAACCAAAAGACTTATGCGAAAACTCCACGTCCGAACTAAATCAAGTCAATTGGTGCCAATCCAAAAATTGGTCTAAAAAAAAATTTGTGCTTCTATCGTGCTTTAACATGACACATCCGATCTCAAGACTGCAAGTGGGTCAAGATCGGACCCAGGCTATCCGGCTATTGACCACACACTTGAGTCGAGGAAGGAGTGATAGAAAAAGACTTTGCAATGAACAAGAAGAAAACACACTTATTATAAAACAGCTCATGTAATTTTAAGAGCCCCCAGCTAACATGGGTAAATGAAGTTTCTTTTAACAAACAACTCACGTGAGCACGGTCGAACCGAACACAAATTAAAAATTTAAAACTTTGGGCATGAAAGCGACTTAGCTGGTTAATGTGCTCGGCATCGATGACGTGGTCCTAGTTTACGGAGGGACAAGGTCCCAGCCCCTAAGCCGGTCCCGAGATGGAGGAGCGAAGAGCTCGGCACCCCGAAGTGGCGACACAACACGGCCAATGTGGCGAGGTGGAACCCCCCATCCGTCCGAGGCGACGGAGTAGGCCGACAGTATGACGCCGAAGTTCCCGGTGTGGGTTAATGAAGTGATGACGACGCCCCTGGTCCAGCCGAGGTGACAGCGCTGCCCAATCCAGATCATTTACCTGTGCACGGAAGATAGTGCAAGCCGGAGATAACAGTAATAAAAAAAGGTTGCATGATTAATAATTCATGCAAAGTGAGTAATAAAAGAAATATGGCCCGTGCGCCAAACACCCGACGAGGTAGGACACTCTTGATGATGCCGAAGTCCCCGAGGCAACCGAACATGTCGGTATGGCAATTCAATCAACAAGATGATCATGCAAGCCGATTTATGCCAATTGGGACGACGACATTGGCTTGCCGAAGTGACCGCGTGACGCAGTCGAAGTCAATCACCTGCACACATAAAATAGTGCGGTCCAAAAAGAATAATATAAATATATATAAAATCCTTGCATAATTGCTTTTCGCAAAAATAATTTATGTAAAGAGATGTGGCCTGGCGCTGAAGTCAATGTCGATGCAGGGCGTCGGCGTGATGCGGTAAAGGCGTGGCAAAGCCCGATTTCACAGGTCGGTCCGAGTTCCGGATGCGGCGTTCGCCGAACTATGTACGAAAACTGACCGAACCACCACGCGACCATTGTTAATGTGGCCACCATTTGATAGACCTGTGTACAGATGATGGAACAAACCAGAGTAATAATTCCTTGGGAAAAATAAACCCAAACAAGCAAAAATTGCTAGGATTAATAGCACCTGGTTTATTTGTTGTAGCAGTCCGAAAAAAGGTTACTCCCAAAATTGGGACTCGATCCGCACACCCATTGCCTGATGGGTGATGAAGCGACGGCATGGCGATGCTGGCAAAGATTGTCTCGCCGAGGCAAGGCCCCCGGTCCAGCTAACGTAACGAAGCTGGTCGGCTGGTGACGCCGAAGTCTCCGGAGTAGGTTGATGAAGAGATGGCGAAGCCCCTGGTCTAGCCGAGGTGACGGAGCAGGTCGGTAAGGAGACGTTGCAGTTGCCATGTCAGCCGAGGTGTTGAAGCAGTTCGGCGTGATGGACATCGGCTTGAAGAAGCAACAGTGCGGCCATGCCGACGTAGGTCGTAACTTGTGACGCGGTCAATGCCGGCTTGATGAAGTGGCCATGCGGCGATGCCGGTGTGCCCGCTCCGTGTAATCCGTGGGGCGGCGATGTTGGTGATGATTTATCCTTGGCGATTCCGAACTCTTGTTCGGCTCGCCGAGATGATGATCCGAAGAAGTTGAGCTCGGCTCAAAAAGCGACGACGCGTCTAGCGCAGGTCGGCAGCCGTGGAGCAATATTGCCGGACTGGTTTGACACCAGCGTGATGGTGAAGATTACCTCAGAGGAGGCTTAAAATTTTATGGGCACATGTTTAAAAACAACGCACAATACCCTAGAAGAAAATTCCTTTGAAAAGGTCGTCCAATATCACGTTCATAAAGAAACATGAATTCGGGTCGGATCCATATTCGCGCAGAAAACAGATCTGAAAATTGGTCCACTCATCGGAAAGTTCCCGGAGTTTGAACCGTCAGATCGAGCTGAAATTTTGAGGGGTGGTATATATAGGAATTCTGCAACCGATCAACGGTTGGATCTTACAAAGGACATCCAAGCTAGATGCTGGACACCATGCTCCAAACTCGTCCAGATTCCTATCCAGATTCGACAGGGCTCCGGTATATCGGAGATCGCCGGAGATTCCTCCATCAGAACTCGGCGAAATTTCGCATGGTTGTTGTAGACTTAATTCCGCACAATTCCACCGAAGCAATCGTTAAAACGACACTCGAGGAGGCGGATAAAAGTTTGCTGTCTAGAAAAACAGCACGATCGCCCGAGGTCAATGTTGACGTTGAGCCCCCGAGCTCCAAGGATGATTCCTCCGTGATCATGATAGAGATCGGAGTTGATGTTTGATGAAGGCCCTCGTCCGAACATGACGATCGGAGATGGAGCGCAGTCCTCGGTCGAGCCAAGGTGACCAGTCGAGCCGGCGACGAAGATGCCGACGTCGCAGTTGATCTGCGGGCGAGCCATTGATCCTTTGCCGATCACACAGCGGAACTCTCAATGAAAGCACCAATGTCGGTGTCAAAACTGGCGGATCTCAGGTAGGGGGTCCCGAACTGTGCATCTAAGGTCGATGGTAACAGGAGACAGGGGACACGATGTTTACCCAGGTTCGGGCCCTCTCTATGAAGGTAATACCCTATGTCCTGCTTGATTGATCTTGATGAATATGAGTATTACAAGAGTTGATCTACCACGAGATCGTAATGGCTAAAACCCTAGAAGTCTAGCCTGTCTGATTATGATTGATGTCATAATGATCTGGTCTCCCTGTCGAATAGCCCGGCCTCGGCTTATATAATGTACCAGAGGCCTAGGATAACAAGAGTCCTAGTCGAATACGCCGGTGGAGAGGAGTCCTTGTCTTGATCACCAAGTCTTGTGGAATCTTCCTCGTGTATACTTCGGCTGTCCAAACTGGCCCATGAGTAAACGGCCCTGGGGGTCCTCGGCCCAATCCAACTAATCGGGAGACGATGTGGTGAGTACCCCCTAGTCCAGGACACCGTCACCCGCCGCCTGCGGGCCACACTGATTGCCTTTTGCTGTAGCTTTGTACTTGATGACGGAGGCTTCGTCAGGAGTCGTATGGCTACAGTCCCGCGTCAGGGGGGTTGGTGGCCGCTTGGTCAGCGCACACTGTAGCCGCGCTCCATCTTGTCGTAGTGGGTGAGTGCGGACTCCGAGGGGAGGGAAGGGTCCATCTGCCGGGAGCCGGCCCGCCCCTCAACACCGCCTTCTAGGGGTGCGTCGCCTTCTGGTAGCTCACGGACAGGTAGGGCCCGCCGCCTACGGGCTGTACTGATCGCCTTTTGCTGTAGCATGACCCTTGCTGACGAGGGCCATGTCCTGAGTCGCATGGCTACAATCCCGCGCCAAGCGGGTAGGTGGCTGCTTGGTCAGCCTACACTGTAGCCACGCTCCTCCGGGATTCGGGGGAGTAGTTGGCTCTGCAGCCACTCCCCGCCTCATCGGAGTAGGTGAGTGCAGACTCCGAGGGGAGGAGGGGCCATCTGCTAGGAGCCGGCCTCCCCCAAGAGCCGCCTTCTATGAGTGCGCCGCCTTCTGGAAGACGGCCACTTGGTCCTAGCTGGACCAAGGAACCGGCCGCATGCCCGGAAGGCATGAGGGGCTTTGCTAGCTCCGATGTCTTGAAATGTTATTAGGTCCGGATGAGGCTACCTGGGTTCTATCCCCCCGACAAAGGCAATATAAGATTTCAATTTTCATTAAAGAAGGGAATGGAACACTTCGAAGATAATTAAGACACCATATGAATCCATTATGAGGGTCACCTATGGAATTAATATGAAAGATGACAACACTTGAAACTATGCATTACGCCAGCTAGGGGTGTAAAACAATAGCGCTCATTGGGATGCAACCCAATAGCTATCTTTATTTTTCTTCTTTCTTTGTGTGCACATAGTTACTCTACTGTATTGTGTTTTTGTGTTTTAATTAGTGTTTGTGCCAAGTAAAGCCTTTGGGATGATTTGATTCTGTGAAAAAAATAGAAACTTTTGCGCCCAGTTCTGGAATTCTCTAAGTTCACTGGAACGTGAAAAAATTCTGAATTTTTTACACATGATTTTTTTCCCATGTTGTCCTAATGTTTCATAATTTTTGGAGTTATAGAAGTATAGTCATTATTTAGATTACTACAGACTGTTCTGTTTTAGACAAATTCTGTTTTTGTTGCATAGTTTACTTGTTTTGATGAATGTATGGATTGTATCGGGGGGTATAAGTCATGGAGAAGTTTGAATACAGCAGGTATTATGCAATAATAAAATATTAATGGGTTCATAACAGTACCTAAAGTTTTTGATTTGATTGTTATACTAATGGATCTCACGAAGGTTTCTGTTGAGTTTTGTGTGCTGAAGTTTTCAAGTTTTGAGGGAGATCGCGATGGATGAATGAATAAGGAGTGGCAAGACCCTAAGCTTGGGGATGCCCAAGGCACCCCAAGGTAATATTCAAGGACACCGAAGCATCTAAGCTCCGGGGCATCCCCTCTTTCGTCTACCAACCATCGGTAAATTACTTGAAGCTATATTTTTATTCATCACATGATATGAGTTTTGCTTGGAGTGTCATGTATTATATGAGTCTTTGCTTTGTTTGCTTTTTAGTTTGACACAATAATCTTTGCTGAACACACCTTTTGAGAGGGACACACATTTATTCATGATTTGTTAGAATACTCTTTGTGCTTCACTTATATCTTTTGAGCTAGGAGTGCTTCACTTATATTTTTTAGAGCACGACGGTGGTTATATTTTAAAGAAATAGTTTCACTATCATGCTTCACTTATATAATTTTGAGAGTCTTTACAATAGTAATGTGAATATGCACGAGTTATGAAATTGGTCCTAATATGATAGGTATTCAAGAAGGATATAATATAAACTTTCATGTAGATCACTAAATATGATAAGTTTGATTCCTTCCAATAGTTTTTAGATATTAAGATGGTAATATGTGGGAGGTACTTGTGAATGATTGTGGTTTAGTAAGAATATTGGTGTTAAGGTTTGTGATTCCCGAAGCATGCACGTATAGTCTGCCGTTATGCTAAGAAGTTGGAGCATGATTTATTATTGATTGTCTTCCTTATGAGTGGCGGTCAGGGACGAGCGATGGTCTTTTCCAACCAATCTACCCCCTAGGGACATGCATAGTAGTATATGAGTATATGAGTGGTGGTCGGCTAATAAACTTTCGCAATAAGTATATGAGTTCTTTATGACTAATGTGAGTCCATGGATTATACGCTCTCATCTTTTTGCAATTTGCTAGCCCCTTCGGTACCGTGCATTGCCCTTTCTCTCCTTGAGAGTTGGTGCAAACTTCGTCGGTGCATCCAAACCCCGTGATATGATACACTCTTATCACACATAGCCTCCTTATACCTTCCTCAAAACAGCCACCATACCTACCTATTATGTCATTTCCATAGCCATTCCGAGATATATTGCCATGCAACTTCCACCGTTCCCTTTTTTATGACACACATCATCATTGTCATATTGATTTGCATGATCATATAGCTGACATAGTATTTGTGGCTCAACCACTGTTCATCAATTTTTTATATATGTTACGCTAGCATCATTGGACATCCTGGTACACCGCCAGAGGCATTCATATAGAGTCATATTTTGTTCTAGTATAGAGTTGTAATTTTGAGTTGTAAGTAAATAGAAGTGTGATGATCATCATTATTCATTATTAGAGCATTGTCCCAGTGAGGAAATAAAAAAAGAAAAAAAAAGAAAAAAGAAAGAAAAAAAAGAAAAGAAAAAATGAGAGAAAAAGAGGGAAGGGGCAGTGTTACTATCCTTTTCCACACTTGTGCTTCAAAGTAGCACCATGTTTTTCATATAGAGAGTCTCCTATGCTTTCATCTTCATACACTAGTGGGAATTTTTCATTATAGAACTTGGCTTGTATATTTCGATGATGGGCTTCCTTAATTGCCCGAGGTCTTGATGAGCAAGCAAGTTGGATGCACACCCACTTAGTTTTTGTTTTGAGCTTTCATACACTTATAGCTCTTAGTGCATCCATTGCATGGCAATCCCTACTCCTTGTATTGACATCAATTGATGGGCATCTCCATAGCCCGTTGATTAGCCTCGTCAATGTGAGATTATCTTCTTTTTTGACTTTCCCTTATCAATCTCTACCACCACATTCTATTCCACCCATAGTGCTATATCTATGGCTTGCGCTCATGTATTGCGTGGGGGTTGAAAAACCTAAAGCGCGTTAAAAAGTATGAACCAATTGCTCGGCTTGTCATCGAGGTTGTGCATGATAAATACTTCGTGTTAAGAAGATGGAGCATGACAAGACTATATGATTTTGTAGGGATAACTTTCTTTAGCATTTTTATTTTGAAAGGCATGGTTGTTTGTTAGTATGCTTGAGTATTGATGTCTTTATATCAAATTATAGACTATTGCTTTGAATCATTCAGATCTTAATATTCATACCTAAAAAGAGATTACATGATAGACATGTTAGGTTGCATTCAACATCAAAAATTCTTTTTTTATCATTTACCTACTCGAGGACGAGCAGGAATGAAGCTTGGGAATGCTGATACGTCTCCAACGTATCTATAATTTTTGATTGTTCCATGCTATTATAGTATCAATCTTGGATGTTTTATATGCAATTATGTATCATTTTTTGGGACTAACCTATTAACCCAGTGCCAAGTGCCAGTTGTTGTTTTTTTTGGTTGTTTTTGGTTTTCCAGGAAATCAGTACCAAATGAAGTCCAAATGCTATGAAACTTTTTGATGAATTATTTCTAGACAAGAGAGACCCTAGAAGCTTCGGGAGGAGGCCAGAAGGCAAACGAGTAGATGGCAAGGCACTAGGGCGCGCCCAGGGTGGGTAGGCGCGCCCTACTACCTTGTGGGTCCCATGGGGCCCCGTCTGACCTATTTCCACCTCTATAATTTCTCTAAAATAGGGAAACCAACAGAGAGCCACCCAAAATACTTTTTCCGCCGCCGCAAGTTTCTGTTCTTCCGCGATCCTATCTGGAGGCCTTTTTCTGCACTCTGACAGAGGGGGAATCAATCACAGAGGGTTTCTACATCAACCTTGCTGCCCTCCTATGATGTGTGAGTAGTTTACCACAGACCTATGGGTCCATAGCTAGTAGCTAGATGGATTCTTCTCTCTCTTTGATCTTCAATACAATGTTCTCCTCGATGTTCTTGGAGTTCTATCCGATGTAATCTTCTTTTGCGGTGTGTTTGTTGGGATCCGATGAATTGTGTGTTTATGATCAGGTTATTCATGATAAATATTTGAGTCTTTTCTGAATTCTTATATGCATGATTATTATAGCTTTGTATTTCTCTCCGATCTATCGATTTGGTTTGTCCAACTAGATTGATTTATCTTGTAATGGGAGAGGTGCTTTGTGATGGGTTCAATCTTGCGGTGGTCTATATCCCAGTGACAGAAAGACACATATTTGTATTGTTGCCATTAAGGGGAAAATGGCGGGGTTTAATCATATTGCTTGAGTTTACTTTGTTTACATCATGTCATCTTGCTTAAGGCGTTACTCCGTTCTTTATGAACTTAATACTCTAGATGCATGCTGGATAGCCGTCGATGTGTGGAGTAATAGTAGTAGATGCAGGCAGGAGTCGGTCTACTTGTCTCGGACATGATGCCTATATATGTAACACCCCAAAAATCAGGTTATCAATTTTTGTGTTGTTATTCCTTCCTAGCTTTTCTCTCCCGAATTTTTTCCTCTGGAATCTGGTGAGTGACCAGGTGAATCCAGACAATCCTCAGCCCCTCAGTGCATTTCCATGCTCTTGTGCCAGTCGAGTTCCCGTTAGTAAACCCCGAACCTCACCGAAACCCTAGTTCCAAAACATCGGAACTAAAAATCCTGCCTTTGTGGTTACAAAGGAACTATCATTTTTCTTGCTCAGTTGATCCTCCCAAAATTTCCAGAGATCCTCCTTCACCCATGAACCCTAGATGTGCAAAAATATTGCCAAGTTATATGCAATATTTTTCATCTAGAATTAATTCCTTTTTCTCCCTTTTGGAGGAATTAAATCTAGGAAAATATCTATCCAACTCCAAAGTTCATGAAACTTGTGGATATGTTCTTTATGATCATATTGAGCTCTCATAAAAATATTGGTCATAATTAAATAAGGGAAATTGCATTTTCCTATTTAAAGCCAATATATCAATTTGGGGCCTTTCCAAAGGAACTACCATTTTGGTAGTTAGGAAAAATCCCAAATAATTTGTGGAGCTTGTCCTATCCATATATTCACCATTTCCATCAATAACTCAAGTTCCACCAATTAAATTTTGAGCACAACACCACTTTGAAAATTCTGTCCAGATGTTCAGTTTGCAAAGGAAGTGCTTGAACCCTTGCTCTAATTGAGCTGAAATTTTTCATGGTGATTCACATTGCTAAATCACTCATGAAAACCAAAAACCAGCTCAATCCATCTATTCATTCATCCACAGCAATTTTCTGAAGTTTCTGTCCAAACTGAAGCTCTGTGAAGGAAGTACCATATAGGCATCTCCAAATGAGCTGAAACTTTTCTAGTACCTTCATATGTTCAAATAACCTCCCTCCATAAAAACTCAGCTCATTTTATCAAGCCAGATGAGTGCTACTTCAAGATTCATTTTCTAGACCAGATTTAGCATTTCAAAGGAAGTGCATTCAAATCTTGTCCAGCTGCCTTCAAAATTTGCAAGAAGATAGTCCTTCCAATCCCATTTCACCTTGACAAAGTTTCAACTCCCCACCCTCATCCATTTCTCCTCTAGAGTTCAGTAAAGGTTGCTGCTAAACTCTGTTTCTGCAAGGTTCACTCATCCTAGGGCTATCTAGGTGGTTCCAGCCACTTGCCTCATCTATTTCAGCAGTGCTGCATCCAGTTGACAAGGTGTTGGGTCAAGTAGGGCACTAGTGCACGTTTTGGCGTGGTGACCACGCGGACGGCAGGCAGAAGCGCGCGCTCTGCACTCTGTCAGCTCCGTCCGGTCGTCTCTGGCCAGCTTCGGCTCGTCCGAGCATGTCCTACGGCCTTGCAGCACCCACGTAGCCCCTCTCCAACAGTTTGCCCCCTCCGGATTCTTCCTCGTTGAGCCGCGACGAGCTCCGCCGCAATCCTGCCCGTGACCCTCGAGATGTCATCTCCTTCTCTGGTTTTTTCCTCCCCGAGCCATCCCCTCCCCCTGTTGCTCGTCAGGTCGGCAGCGCCGCGACACCTGCAAAGCTCCAGCCACGTCGCCCGCAACCTCCAGAACGTCGGCCAGCTCGGCGGGCGGCCGAGCTTATCCGAGCACCTCGGCTGGCTATATATAGCCATGCCCCGAGCCTCCGAGCCCTCGCATCACTTCGCTCTCCCTCCCTGAAGCGCCCCGACCTCTCAACCGAGCCAGAGAAGCTCTCCCCGACCCCCACCATTGCCATGGCAGCCGCCTCGGGTCCTGCTCGATTCTGGTGATGCCGCGCCCCCCCTCCGGTTCTCCACCACCTATGCCTTCCCCAGGGTCTGGCGAGCCTCCCCATGGCCTCGGCCCTACTTCTCCACCACCGTAGCACCCTGCTCGTCGGCGGCCGAAGCCCTCTCCGCCGCGGGCAACACTGCTCCATCTCCAGAGTTCCTCGCCGGCAATGGAGACCACCACAAGATGCGCCCCGTTCCCGTGAGAAGATCGGTGGGTCGCCCGTCCCGTATGGTGGCCGGATGCGCCGGCGGTCGCTGTCGGGGTGAGCCTGCTCCCTTGGCCAGACGCGCGTCGAGCGCGAGGTTGAAGAAAGCCAGGGTCGGGTGGGCCCACTCCGCGCAACCCCCACCTGTCGGCAAGACGAGGAGCGCCACGTCAGATAAGTGGAGGCGCCTTGGCCTCTTTGCGTTTTCTGTACTCTAAAGGCGTATTGCCTGATATGCGCTTCCTCTCTACCGAAAACGTATTCTGAAGTTTGCGCTTTCTCTTTTTCAGCCCCGCCCGCCAAAATGCTTATTTTGTGAACGTTCACTGTTTAAGCCCCTTTTCTGCCTAAAAAGTGAACTGCCACAACTTTGCAACCGTAACTCCGATTGAGGTAAATCCAACGCCCACGTCTTTGTCTCGTCGAGCCCATTCCGATGAGGTCACGTTCATAATGTTGGCACATTTTGAAAATGACCATTTTACCCTTGCCCTCTATCAGCCCCCTCCGAGAGAGAACGGTTCCCGGTGATTCTTCCGCGGCTCCACCGCACTTCTACCCGACGTATTCCTTCACCCCCAGGCAAGCCAACCTCTTCCATGAGCTCCGAACTTGCGTGATGACTTTGCTTGCACCCTGTGTGTTCATTGTAGTAAATCTGTATCACCTGTTAGCCTGCACTTGCATACACCTGTTATGTCATCTGTTTTAGATGTTAGCATTACTTTTCATCTAACATCATGCCTTGTTTTCATGCCGTATCCTTCCATGCTAGTAACAATATTTTGAATACCGTTATCATGTGAGTGCCATGATCTGATATCTTGCCATGTTTGTCAACGTTGTAATGATTCTGCTATGCTGATGTTAAGTGGCTGTTCACACTTATAATTGTTAAGGTAATGGTGGGATGATGGAGATATATTGATAAATTTAGTTGGTTGGTCAAGAGTCACCTGTCCGGGCTTATCCGTGCAACCACATTTGCCGGTATGGGATGGCCTTGACTTGGTCTGATCGCGTGCTCTTTCACCGGTACCTCCAAAGAGGGAGGGTTATGCGCGCGCGCTGCCCTGACCCGGTAGGCGGCGATAACCCTGTGAGCCCAGTTGAGTTGTTTGGGTACCCGTCCCCATTGGGACAGTTTTGTTTGGCCACGATGGTGGCAGGTGTCAGGAGTGACACAGGGGCCACCCAGGGCAAGACTCCGGGGGAGGATGAATGCCGGTGGTACGGTGGAGGAGTCACGGGTCAGACATGTTTCGTTCGAGCAATGCTGATCCACCCGAATGGGATCACGAGGTCAGTGCTCCATAGTGTGGGTAAAGTGCGCAACCTCTGCAGAGTGTAAAATCTATTCGAATAGCCGCATCCACGGTATTGGACAGCCCGTCCAGACCTCGTTAGTTGATCAACCGTAATAATGGTAATAATGGTGAAAGAACCTGTCCTGCATGGACAGCAGATGTTGTCAGGAGTATGGTATGTTAGCCATGAGATGGCTATGGAAGAGATGGTCAGATGACCGAGAGACTTGGATTTGAATCAGGTTCAGATTGGATCATGAGATTATTCAGAATATGGATTATTTACTTGATGCATGCTTTACTTTACTGTACTTTACTTCAGTAGTTATTTTGCTAGATAACCCCGTTATGTCGTGATGATCAACGCTGCTAGATGTTTAAACATGCCATATAATCTTGCTATGACATGATGATTAATAATGCTAGATAGGTATGCTATGCCATGCTTGATTCATGTTTTCCTGTTAATTCCATGCCATGTTTAGAATAAATTCTTGCATAGCATAGGGCTTGCTTTGTTATCTGCTTGTTTGGATGCTATGTATTTGGTTGTCTTGCGAGTACATTCAAAGTACTCACCTGGCCTTGCACGTGGCCAGTTGCAGGAGAAGATCCGTCGTGCTAGATCGTAAGCCAGCCAGTCCTGTGAGTTATGGAGCCCAGCCAGAGACGTTGCCGCTGAACCATGACCTTCGCTGCCATTTTAGATAGCCTTGGAATTATGTAATATTGTTGTAAGAAACAGTATTTGTAATACTCCATTTCATATAATAAAGCCATTTTGTGCCTGGAATTGCTGTACCATGTCTTTGACGTGCGCCAGGTCTTATCCTGGGGCTGGCGTGCGTCGGCCCTCTATCGGGGTTCCACAATATACATGATCATTGTCTTGAATATCGTCATAATTATGTGCTTTTCTATCAATTGCCCAACAGTAATTTGTTTACCCACCTTATGCTTTTTGTTCGAGAGAGAAGACTCCAGTGAAAACTATGGCCCCCGGGTCTACTTTTATCATATATAAAATCCAAAATTACCTTGCTGCAATTTATTTACCGTTCTTTTATTTTGTGTTTTAATCTATCTATCTATCACTATGAGATTTGATCCTTCAATTAACAGCCGAGGGGATTGACAACCAACTTGTTTGCGCTGGGTGCAAGCATTTGCTTTTGTGTTTGTAGGTGCTGCTAACGAGGTTTCACGTGGTTCTCCTACTGGATTGATAACGTTGGTTCTTAACCGAGGGAAATACTTATCTCTACTGTACTGCATCATCCTCTCCTCTTCGGGGAAATCCCAACACAGCTCACAAGTAGCATGTACCCCATCTCCACACTCCTCAAGCGTATGCCCCATAAGTCCACAAAAGTAGCAGAAATCGGGTAGCTTTTCATAATAAACCAGGCATTTTTTCCTCCCCTTCAAAGTTATCGATACAAACCTGACAAGAGGGATGTTCACATCCAGATAGACTAGAGCCCTAAGGAATTTTGAAGTATTGATAATTCCTTTGTTCACAATTACTGTAATGGGTGGTTCCCCCCACTTTCCTGGCCACCCTCTCCACCAGCTCTTTTTTCCTCATTATACCATCCGGCACACCCTCTATTCTTGCCCAGACTGGTATCTTATCAAGCTTGTAATCGTTGACATTATTGAATCCATCGTACTCCTATATTACGACGGTTGCGTTGTGAAATAGCCATGGACCGCCATCCATAACTCTTGTCCAATCCCCCAAACAACTGAACTGAGCAATGAAGAGGTTTGCACCCTTTGGTTTGAAAGTTATCTTTTGGGCCGCCGACCAAGCCAACCTCATTGCATTAAACAACGCCAAGTGACTAAATTGACGAGTGGCATGACTTTGAAGATTGCCAACCATCTAACCTCCTTAATCAGATCCACTAATTCTTCATAGAAGTCGAGATCGACTGCTACTTGTGAGCTGCATTGGGATTTCCCCGAAGAGGAGAGGATGATGCAATACAATAGAAATAAATATTTCCCTCGGTTAGAAACCAAGGTTATCAATCCAGTAGGAGAACCACACAACAACTCGTTAGCAGTACCTACACACAAAATAACAAATACTTGCACCCAACGCAAATAAGGGGTTGTCAATCCCTTGGCGGTTAATTGCAAGGATTAAATCTCGTAGTGATAAATAGATAAATAAAAACACAAAATAAAATAAAGTAAATAAAAGTGCAGCAAGGTATTTTTGGATTTTAATATATAATTTAGATAGATCCGGGGGCCATAGTTTTCACTAGAGGCTTCTCTCTTGAAAATAGCATATGGTGGGTAAACAAATTACTGTTGGGCAATTGATAGAAAAGTCAATAATCATGACGATATCTAAGACAATGATCATGTATATAGGCATCATGTCCGAGACAAGTAGACTGACTCCTACCTGCATCTACTACTATTACTCCACACATCAACCGCTATCCAGCATGCATGTAGAGTAAGTTCATAAAGAACGGAGTAAGACCTTAAGCAAGATGACATGATGTAGACAAAGTAAACTCAATTAATATGAATGAACCCCATCTTTTTACCCTTAAGGGCAACGATACAAATACGTGTCATGTCCCCTTCTGTCACTAGGATTGAGCACCGCAAGATCGAACCCATCACAAAGCACCTCTCCCATTGCAAGAAAAATCAATCTAGTTGGCCAAACCAAATCAATAGATCGAAGAGAAATACAAAGCTATAATAATCATGCATAAAAGAGTCCAGAGAAGACTCAAATAATATTCATAGATAATCTGATCATAAACTCACAATTCATCGGATCCCAACAAACACACCGCAAAAAGTGAATACATCGAATAGATCTCCAAGAACATCAAGGAGACCATTCTATTGAAGATCAAAGAGAGAGAAGAAGCCATCTAGCTACTAGCTATGGACCCGTAGGTCTATGGTAAACTACTCACACATCATCAGAAGGGCAACAAGGTTGATGTAGAGCCCCTTTGTGATCGATCCCCCTCTGGCAGAGTGCCGGGGAAGGCATCGAGATGGGATCTCATGAGAACAGAAACTTGCGGCGGCGAAAAAAGTATTTCAGGTGGCTCTCTGATGTTGGGGGAATATTTGGGTATTTATAGAGCTGAGATTAGGCCAAGAGGTGCCATGAGGGGCCCACAAGCCTGGGGGGCGCCCCCTGGGGCGCGCCTGGTAGGCTTGTCGCCTCCTCGTGGCTCTTCGGGTCTTCTTCCAAAGCTTCTAGGGTCCCCTCTAGTCCAGAAAAAATTAATCCAAAGTTTTTCTTCGCTTGGACTCTTTTTGATATTGATTTTCTGAAAATCCAAAAACATGCTAAAAAACAGCAACTAACACTGGGCACTGAGTTAATAGGTTAGTCCCAAAAAATGATATATAGTTGCATATAATTGCTTAATAAGCATCCAAGATTGATACTATAATAGCATGGAATAATAAAAAATTATAGATACGTTGGAGACGTATCAACATCCCCAAGCTTAATTCCTGCTCGTCCTCGAGTAGGTAAATGATAAAAACAGAATTTTTGAAGTGGAATGCTACCTATCATATTAATCATGTAATCTTTCTTTTTGTGGCATGAATATTGACATTCGAGTGATTCAAAGCAATAGTCTATAGTTTGACATAAAGACATAAATACTCAGGCATACTAACAAACAATCATGTCTTTCAAAATATCGACGCTAAAGAAAGTTATCCCTAGCCCGTCATGCTCAATCATTGATCCATTCATGAAAAACACTCAAGATTAACTACTCCCAATGCACAAGTATGACAATAATGCTCTCCAGTTGGTGCTTATAAGAGAAGGTGAAGACTCAAAATAAAAATAAAATTAGCATAAAATTAAAATAGATAGGACCTTCGCAGAGGGAAGTAGAGATTTGCATAGGTGCCAGAGCTCAAAGCTTAAAGCAGAGATAAATTATTTTGAGTGGCATGCTTTTCCTGTGAACATCACGACCGAAAGTTCCCAATATCCTCCATGCTAGACACATTATAGGCGGTTCTCAAACATAAAATAAAGTTTACTCCGCCTCCACCATTTTTTCATAATCCATGGCTAGCCGTATCCACGGGTGCCTTCCATACTTTCAACTTTCAAAGGGGGGTTATTATTATGTTTTTTTCATTTTGATTCATTTCGGGACTGGGCATCCCTATTACCTGCCACTTTCTCGTGCAATGACAAGTGAATAGACACTCATCGTGAGAACAACCCGCCTAGCATGAAAGATATTAGCCACCCCCTGTCGCTCCATGAGCGGTATGGGCGCACAAAATGGATAATTATTTTGAATGATTAGAGTTGGCACATGCAAATTTACTTGGAACGGCATGTAAATACCGCATATAGGTAGGTATAGTGGACTCATATGGCACAACTTTAGGTTTAAGGGATTGGATGCACAAGCAGCATTCCTACTTAGTACAAATGAAGGCTAGCAAATAGATTGAAAAGTAGCCAACCGGAAAACAAAAACAGTCATAAACATGCATTGAAAATAACTAACACTGAATAATGCACCATAAGTAGGATATAATTTCGTTGCATAACTATTGACTTTATGTGCATGCATAGGGAATCACAAACCTTAACACCAAAATTCTTATTAAACCACAATTACTCACTAGCACAACCCACATATTATCATCTTCACATCGCAAAACTATTGCAAGGAATCAAACTTATCATATTCAATGATCTTTATGAAAGTTTTTATTATATCATTCTTGAATATCCATCACATCAAGACAAAATTCATAACTTGTGAAAATTGCCATTACTATTATCAACTCTCAAAATGATATAAGTGAAGCATGAGAGTACAAATATTTCGTCAAAATATAATCACCGCCGTGCTAAAAAAGATATAACTGAAGTACTAGAGCAACTGCCTAGCTCAAAAGATATAAGTGAAGCACATAGAGTATTCTAACAAATCAGGAAAAATGTGTGTCCCTCTCAAATAGGTGTGTCCAGCAAGGATGATTGTGGCAAACTAAAAATCAAACAAAACAAAGACTCATATAATACACGACGCTTCAAGCAAAACTCATATCACGTGATGAATAAAAATATAGCTCCAAGTAAAATTACCGATGGTTGGTAGAAGAAAGAGGAGATGCCTTCGGGGGCATCCCCAAGCTTAGTTGCTTGGGAGTCCTTGAATATTAACTTGGGGTGCCTTGGGCATCCCCAAGCTTAGGCTCTTGCCACTCCTTATTCCTTCATCCATCATGATCTCACTCAAAACTTGAAAACTCCAGCACACAAAACTCAACAAAACCTTCGTGAGATCTGTTAGTATAATAACCAAATCACAAACTTTTGGTACTGTTGTCAACCCATTCATATTTTATTATTGCATTATACCTACTGTATTATAACTTCTCCATGGGTTATACCCCCGTTACAATCCATAGTTTCATCAAAACAAGCAAATAATGCAACGAAAACAGAATCTGTCAAAAACAGAAGGGTCTGTCGTAACCTGCATTATGACTATACTTCTCTAACTCCAAAAATTCTAAAAAATTAGAAATACACGGGAAATTTCTATATCAATCATGTGTAAAAAAATTAGGAAGTTTTCCACGCTCCAGTGAATTTAGAGAATTCCAGTACTAGGCGCAAAAGTTTCTGTTTTTTCACAAAATCAAATCAACTATCATCCAAATCATCCCAAAGGCTTTACTTGGCACAAACACTCACTAAAACACAAAAACACAACCATAACAGTAGCATAATTGTGTGCACACTCAAAACCAAAAAAATAACAATTAAATTAAAGATAACCATTGGGTTGCCTCCCAACTAGCGCTATTTTTTTACGCCCCTAGCTAGGCGTAATGCATAGTTTCAAGTGTTGTTATATGATATGTCTCCAACGTATCTATAATTTTTGATAGTTCAATGCTGTTATATTATCATTCTTGGATGTTTTACAATCATTTTATAGCAACTTTATATCATTTTTTGGGACTAACCTATTGACATAGTGCCCAGTGCCAGTTGCTGTTTTTTGCTTGTTTTTTTACTTCATAGGAAATCAATACCAGACGGAGTCCAAACACAGCGAAACTTTTTGGTGATTTTTCTGGACCAGAAGACACAAGTTGGGCCAAGAAAGTACCTGAAGGGGGCTTCGAGGGGAGCACAACCCACCAGGGCGCGCCCAGGTGGGTTGTGCCCACCTGGCCACCTCCCGCACCGCCTCTTTGCTCTATAAATACCCCAATATTCTAGAAACCCTAGGGGAGTCGACAAAAATCAATTTCAGCCGCCGCAAGTTCCAGAAACCACAGATCCAATCTAGACACCATCACGGAGGGGTTCATCATCCTCATTGGTGCCTCTCCGATGATGCGTGAGTAGTTCATTGTAGACCTATGGGTCCATAGTTTGTAGCTAGATGGCTTCCTCTCTCTCTTTTGATTCTCAATACAATGGTCTCTTGGAGATCTATTTGATGTAACTCTTTTTGCGGTGTGTTTGTTGGGATCCGATGAACTTTGAGTTTATGATAACATCTATGTTTTTATCCATGAAAGTTATTTGAGTCTTTTGATCTCTTATATGCATGATTACTTATAGCCTCGTATTTCTTCTTCGAATCTTTGGTTTAGTTAGGCCAACTAGATCGATTTTTCTTGCCATGGGAAGAGGTGCTTTGTGATGGGTTCGATCTTACGGTGCTTGATCCCAGTGACAGAAGGGGAACCGACACGTATGTATCGTTCCTATTAAGGATAACAAGATGGGGTCTATTTCTACATAAATAGATCTTGTCTACATCATGTCATCGTTCTTATTGCATTACTCCGTTTCTCCATGAACTTAATACATTAGATGCATGCTGGATAGCGGTCGATGTGTGGAGTAATAGTAGTAGATGCAGGTAGGAGTCGGTCTACTAATCTTGGACGTGATGCCTATATAATGATCATTGCCTGGGTATCGCCATAATTATTTGAAGTTCTATCAATTGCCCAACAGTAATTTGTTTGCCCACCGTATGCTATTTTTCTCGAGAGAAGCCACTAGTGAAATCTACGGCCCCCCGGGTCTATTTTCTCATCATATATTTTCAGATCTATTTTGCTGTTTGCCTTTTTATTTTATTTGCCACTTTTATTTTTAGATCTATATTTCTAAAAACCCAAAAATATTTTGCTTCACTTTATTTTATTCGCGATCTATTTATCCAATCTACTACAATTTATCTCCCGTCCGTTTGCCAATTTCTAGCGCCGTTACCCGAAAGGGATTGACAACCCCTTTAACACATCGGGTTGCAAGTATTTGTTCTTTGTGTGCAGGTGCTGTTTACGTAGTGTTGCTTGGTTCTCCTACTGGTTCGATAACCTTGGTCTCATCACTAAGGGAAATACCTACCGTTGCTGTGCTGCATCATCCCTTCCTCTTTAGGGAAATACCGACGTAGTTCAAGCCAACATCAAAAGGAATTTCTAGCGCTGTTACCGGGGAGACATCATCAACATCTACCAGGTTCCTAATCACAAATCTCATCTACTTGCAATTTACATTATTTGCCATTTGCCTCTCATTTTCCTCTCCCCCACTTCACAAAAATTTGCCATTTTATTTGCCCTCTTTCTCGTTCGCCGTTTTCTCGTCAGATCTGTTTTGTGTGCAATCTTGTTGATCACTTTTTATCGTTATGGATAGTTCTTCCTCTATCGCGTGCACCCCCGAGAACGAGGTTCTTAACTTTAAACAAAGGGGAGGGGAGAATTTAAAAGATGCTTGGTATAGGATTTGCAATGCTCATAATAGATCTATCCGTAAGCAATCTACCATTGTTCTTCTTTGCTGTTTTTATGTGGGCATCACCACTTGGTATAGATTCATCCTTGATACGATTACCGGTGGAAATTTCTTGATGTGTCCCTCTCTTGATGCTTTTAATGCTATGGGAAATTTAGTGGGATCACCACCTCTCATGATTAATGAAACAAATTTAACTCTCGAGCATGTTATGGAAAGGCTAAATGGTATTGAAAAGAGAATGCTTACCGAAGAACACATTGAGAACTTGGATAAAAAGATGCATAATTTTGCGAGTAAAATTGGGTCAAAAGCGGGAGAAGTTCTTAAGTTGTTAAAAGAAAAGGGGACCGTAATTCATGAAAGAATTGAAGAAAGCCCATCTCGGATCGATAAATTGGAAGAAATCTTTAGTAATCTAAGCACGGCTTTTGCTTCCGCTAAAACTATTGAAAAAACTCCCGTACAAATTAGCACAATTGCTCAAGTTACTAAGAACAAGGGTGCAACTTCTAATAGTAACAAAGAAGATCTTAAGATGATTAATATTCACCCGGATTTTGTTGAAGTTTTAAGAGACCCTACGTACAAGGATGAATTCTTCAAACTTGTTCCTAGGAGTATTGTTATTGAAAATTTGTATGCTAAATCTTTGAAAAATTCTAAGTGTTTGATTGAAGAGTTGGAAACTAAGGATGACAACACTTAGATCTTTGCATTATGCCTAGCTAGGGGCATGAAACGATAGCGCTTGTTGGGAGGCAACCCAATGAATAAAATTTATTTTTGTCTTTTTCTTTCCGTTCTTGGGTGTTTGCACAATTATGCTACTGTTATGATTGTGTTTTAATTAGTGTTTGTGCCAAGTAAAGCCTTTAGGATAGCTTTGGTGATAGTTGATTTGATCTTGTTGGAAAACAGAAACTTTTTGGTCCAGTAAATTTTTTTTGAAAATTCACAAAAGCTACTAAATATTCTGAATGTTTTACACAAGATTGATAAACAAATTTCCTCTATTGTCCTAATTTTTCAGAATTTTTGGAGTTACATAAGTATGAGAACAATTCGTATCTTTGTAGACTGTTCTGTTTTTGACAGATTCAGTTTTCTTTGCATTGTGTGCTTATTTTGATGAATCTATGGTTTGTATTGGAGGTTATAAGCCATGCTAAAGTTAGAATACAGTAGATATAATGCAAGAACAAAATTTTAATGGGTTTTCTACAGTACTTAAAGTAAAGATTGGTTTTCTTATACTAACGGATCTCACGAAGGTTTTGTTGAGTTTTGTGTGATTGAAGTTTTCAAGTTTTGGGTGAGATTACGATGGATGAAGGAATAAGGAGTAAGAAGAGCCTAATCTTGGGGATGCCCCATGGAACCCCAAGCCATTATCCAAAGAGAAGCAAGCAACTAAGCTTGGGGATGCCCGAGTGGCATCCCCTCTTTCTTCTAACGACCATCGGTATTTTACTCGGAGCTATATTTTTATTCTTCACATATCATGAGTTTTGCTTGGAGCGTCTTGTATGATATGAGTATTTGCTTGTTTTGCTTTTTATTTTAAGTCATGAATCCTTGCTGGACACACCTATTTGAGGGAGCCAAAATTATGCTATAAATTGTTAGAATTGCTCTCTATGCTTCACTTAAATCTTTTTGAGCTATGGAATTGCTCTAGTGCTTCACTTATATCTTTTTGAGCACAGTGTGCTTTAGTATTTTTGAAGAAATGCTCTCATGCTTCACTTAGATTTATTTGAGAGTTAGTATTTTTTTTTTAGAAATTCTCTCTTGCTTCACTTAAATTATTTTGAGAGAAGAAAATTTTATGCTCATGTTCTTCACTTAGATTTGTTTGAGCTATCAAAAGCAACTTATGAAATTAGTCCCAAAGTGATAGATATTCAAGAACAATATAATAAAAACTTTCATGAAGATCATTGGACAAAATAAACTTGATTCCTTGTAATAGTTTTGGGATATGATGATATAATATGTGAGTCATGTTAATGTTTAATTATGGCTTAGTAAGAATATTGATGTTAAGGTTTGTGATTCCCTATGTAAGCACGAAAGTCAATAGTTATGCAATGAAATTACATCCTACTTGTGGTGCATTATTCGGTGTGAGTTATGCTTAATGCTCGCTTATGAGATTTTTCATTTCTTGGTTGGATGCTTCTCAATCTTTTGCTAGCCTTCATTTGCACTAAGTATGATCACTACTTGTGCATCCAAAATCCTTAAACCAATTTTGCCATATGAGTCCACTATACCTACCTATATGCAGTATTTCCGTGCCGTTCTAAGCAAATTTGTATGTGCCATCTCTAATTTCAAAATAAATTTCTCTTTTGTGTGCTCGTACCGCTCATGAAACGGTAGGGGGTGGCTGATATATTTCCATGCTAGATGTGTTATTCTCAAGATGAGTGTTTATTCACTTGTCATTGCACGAGAGTACGGCAAAGGTATTAGGGATGCCCAGTCCTGAAATGAAAAATGAATTTACTTTATGTTGTCAAATAATAAATTCCTTGGAAAGTGTTGGTATGGAAGGCACCCGTGGATACGGCTAGCCATGGAAAGTGAAAGTATGGTGGAAAAAAGGAATAAACTTTATTTTCTGTTTGGGAACCGCCTATGATATATGTAGCGTGGAAAGTATTGGGAACTACTCGATTGTTTTCGTTGACAGGAAAAGCATGCCACCCAAAATGCTTTATCTCTAATTTTTTCGCTTTGAGCTCTGGCACCTCTACAAATCCCTACTTCCCTCTGCGAAGGGCCTTTCTTTTACTTTATGCAATTTTTATTTTATCTTGAGTGTCCATCTTCTCTTATAAAGCACCAACTAAAGGGCACTATGATCGTACTTGAGCATTGGGTGTAGCTAATATGCGAGTGTGTTTCATGAATGGATCAATGATTGAGCATAATGGCCTAGGGATAACTTGCTTTAGTGTTGATATTTTGAAAGACATGGTTGCTTGTTGATATGCTTGAGTATTGAAATCTTCATGTCAAAACTAGACTATTGCTTTGAATCATATAAAAGTCCAAATGTCCATGCTACAAAGAAAAGAATATGTGATGAACATGTTAGGCAGCATTCCACATCAAAAATCCTGTTTTTATCATTTAATTACTCGAGGACGAGCAGGAATTAAGCTTGGGGATGCTGATACGTCTCCAACGTATCTATAATTTTTGATTGTTCCATGCTGTTATATTACCATTCAAGGATGTTTTACAATCATTTTATAGCAACTTTATATCATTTTTTGGGACTAACCTATTGACATAGTGCCCAGTGCCAGTTGCTGTTTTTTGCTTGTTTTTTTACTTCGTAGGAAATCAATACCAAACGGAGTCCAAACCCAGCGAATTTTTTGGTGATTTTTTCTGGACCAGAAGACACAAGTTGGGCCAAGAAAGTACCTGGGGGGGGGGGGCTCCGAGGGGAGCACAACCCACCAGGGCGCGCCTGGGGGCCCAGGCGCGCCCAGGTGGGTTGTGACCACCTCGGACACCTCCCGCACCACCTCTTTGCTCTATAAATACCTCAATATTCCATAAACCTTAGGGGAGTCGACAAAAATCAATTCCAGCCGCCGCAAGTTCCAGAAACCATAGATCCAATCTAGACACCATCACGGAGTGGTTCATCATCCTCATTGGTGCCTCTCCAATGATGCGTGAGTAGTTCATTGTAGACCTACGGGTCCATAGTTAGTAGCTAGATGGCTTCTTCTCTCTCTTTTGATTCTCAATACAATGGTCTCTTGGAGATCTATTTGATGTAACTCTTTTTGCGGTGTGTTTGTTGGGATCAGATGAACTTTGAGTTTATGATCAGATCTATGTTTTTATCCATGAAAGTTATTTGAGTCTTCTTTGATCTCTTATATGCATGATTGCTTATAGCCTCGTATTTCTTCTCCGATATTTGGGTTTTGTTTGGCCAACTTGATCTATTTATCTTGCAATGGGAAGAGGTGCTTTGTGATGGGTTCGATCTTACGGTGCTTGATCGCAGTGACAGAAGGGGAAACGACACGTATGTATCATTGCTATTAAGGATAACAAGATGGGGTCTATTTCTACATAAATAGATCTTGTCTACATCATCTCATCGTTCTTATTGCATTACTCCATTTCTCCATGAACTTAATACACTAGATGCATGCTGGATAGCGGTCGATGTGTGGAGTAATAGTAGTAGATGCAGGCAGGAGTCGGTCTACTAATCTTGGACGTGATGCCTATATAATGATCATTGCCTGGATATCGTCATAATTATTTGAAGTTCTATCAATTGCCCAACAGTAATTTGTTTACCCACCGTATGCTATTTTTGTCGAGAGAAGCCACTAGTGAAATCTACGACCCCCCGGGTCTATTTTCTCATCATATATTTTCAGATCTATGTTGCTGTTTGCCTTTTTATTTTATTTGCCACTTTTATTTTCAGATCTATATTTCTAAAAACCCAAAAATATTTTGCTTCACTTTATTTTATTCACGATCTATTTATCCAATCTACTACTATTTATCTCCTGTCCGTTTGCCAATTTCTGGCGCCGTTACCCGAAAGGGATTGACAACCCCTTTAACACGTCGGGTTGCAAGTATTTGTTCTTTGTGTGCAGGTGCTGTTTATGTAGTGTTGCTTGGTTCTCCTACTGGTTCGATAACCTTGGTCTCATCACTGAGGGAAATACCTACCGTTGCTGTGCTGCATCATCCCTTCCTCTTTGGGGAAATACCAACGTAGTTCTAGCCAACATCATTATATTTCAAATTGATTCCACAGGTGGCCCTCATGATTGATTCATAGGTGGCTTAATTTTCTTTCTAGGGAAGTGTTCTATACCCTTCTTTAATGGAAATTGAAATCTTATATTCCCTTCTTTCATATTAATAATCGCACCTATGGTTCGTAAGAACAGTCTACCAAGTATTATAGGACAAGACGGATTGCAATCAATATCAAGAACAATGAAATCAACGGGTACGTAATTCCTATTTGCAAGAATAAGAACATCATTTATTCTACCCAAAGGTTTCTTAATGGTGGAATCCGCTAAGTGCAAGTTAAGAGAGCATTCATCCATATTGGTAAAACCTAGCACATCACATAGAGATTTTAGTATTGTGGAAACGCTAGCACCCAAATCACATAAAGCATTGCACTCGTAATTTTTAATCTTAACTTTAATGGTCGGTTCCCACTCATCATATAATTTTTTAGGTATTGAAACTTCTAGTTCCAGCTTTTCTTCTAAAGCTTTCATCATTGCTTCTACAATATGTTTATTAAAAGCCTTATTTTGTTCGTAAGCATTGGCTGAATTAAGCATGGATTGCAACAAGGAAATACACTCAATTAAAGAACAACTATCATAATTAAAGTCCTTGAAATCCAAAGTAGTGGGCACATCATTACGTAAAGTTTTGACCTCTCCAACCCACTTTTATCATTTTTTCATTAAGATCATCACCCTCCGAACAATTGGGACGCCTTCTAGCAATACAAAAAAACATTTCTGTGATTATACGTGTTTGTCACAGTAGGTCATGTTTTTTGTCATGCATGTACATCCATGACAATTTTATGACAGAATCAGTCATACCTGTGCTATCATAGAAGTGTTCCATGACAATACTCAAATTATCATCATGGAAGTGTCCACTTCCATGACGATAAATGGTGCGTCATGGAAGTGCTTTCGTCAAGGGTAACCGACACGTGGCATCCACCGTAACGGGTCACCGTTAAGCTATCGAGTCCGGTTTTGGATCCGATAACCCGCTAATAGCTATGACCAATGGCGATTTTCCACGTGTAAAATTCTCATTGGCCGAAGGAACCACGTGTCAGCTTCGCGTTGGGATAGATGTCAACCGTCCACTGGACAGGAGGCTCCTATGGTACGTCGACACGTGGCACGGCCCACTAGTGGCCCGTTTAGGTTAAAAAGGCCAGCCCAGCCAAAGGCCCACAAGATTTTGTCAGACACTAGTGGGCTAGCCCGTTAACTTCCTGCCACAATTTGGGCCAAATTTCGACCCACATTAGATCCGGCCCGTTAGATGTCTGCCATGTTTTGGGCCAAATGACAACACATATCAGATCTAGCCCGTTCATAGTCTGCCATGTATTGGGCCAAATGATGACCCATATCACATCCAGCCCGTTAACTGCTTGCCATATTTTGGGCCAAATTACAACCCATATAAGATCTGGCCCGTTAACACGCACTTTGCGTTTGGGCCCATTGTGGCCTGATTTGATCTACGACCTCTTGAAGGCCCATGAAATAGTTTGGCCCGATATTACTTTTGGCCTGTTAGTGCCCCTTGGTACATATGGGCCGTTGATGGTGCATTTATCTGCCGGGCTGTTAACTTTTATGACAACCCTCCTTTTGTTATATGGCTGTAATTTGTTTTGTTGCAATACAATATTTGTTCTTTACGGGCAGCGACCGGCTGAAGAAAACAGCAAGCCATTTTTGTATAGTGTAGGGTGTTCCCTATATTTGCATTGGTGGTGAACTTTGATGCCCAGTGGATGTAATCTGTGCAATTGTCTTAATAGCCTTGCATTAGTTTCTGGCTTATTTATTTCCTTAGTCTTCTTTTTCCTTGGTTTGCTAGTGGCCGCAACAACCATGGGCCACATACGGACCGTGGTAATCATGAGCCTGCTGCGGGCCATAGGATCAATGGGCCTCGTACGTCCCGTAGGATCAATGGGCCTCCTACGGGACGTAGGATAAATGGGCCTCCAACGGGCCGTAGGATCCATTGGCCATGCATGGGTACAACAATTCATGGGCCAAAACTGGACTGCGACATGGGCTATAAACAGGCGTAATTGGTATCGAGCCAGCACGGTAATGGGCCATTAACAGGCCGGAAGACAGCAAAGGCTTAATTCTGTCACAGGCATAACGGGTCATTAATGGGCCCGAATACATGATGGGTTGGAAACGGGACAATGGGTTAATAGGTCACAAACGGGTCGATTCTAACCACGGGCTGAATTTGACCCATTAGGAGAACATACCAGTAACAGACCGAAAGTAATCGAGGGTCGAAAAGGGGCCCAAGAATTTATGGGCCCCCAGTAGGCCAAAAGCTAACATGGCTGGAAATAGCCCATGTGAATCATGGGCCATTAATGGGTATAAAGCAATTTACTATTTATTATGGGCCAAAGTCACCACGAGCCATTAAGGGGGCCAAAGATACGAAAGGCCTCATATGGGCCGAAAGACATCATGGGCCATACATGGGCCGAAAGTGAAATGGGCTGGTATTATACTGGACGGCCCACATGACGCCGTTGGGCCGAATTCGGAAAGGCCATAACGGGCCGTGAGTTACCGGGCCGTAAAATGGGCTATATGAGAACAAACCGTTAACAGGCTTTTCATGGGCCAGCCCGCTAGCTTTTGACCGATTTTTTGTCCAAAAGAACCACTTGCGCGAACGAATTGCTAAAAAGGACCACATCTGTGTACAAGTGACAAAAAAGACCCCCCGGCCCGTGGCGGCAGGCCGGCCAGCCGACACGTGGCACCTGCCGCTACACACGGTGGCGGCCAGTCCTGCCGCCAGGGCGGGAGGCGGCCAGCTGCAGATCACAGGAGAAAGCGGGGCGGGCGTAACGGAAACGGCCAGGGTGGCCCTGCCGCCAGCCATGCAGGCGGCCAGCTTTGCATGCACGCCACGCACGCTGCTGCTGCTGGATGCACGCCTTGGATTAACTCTAACGAGCGGAGGAGCTAATTAATTAGGTCAGCACGCTGGCACTGATTGCATGCACGCCCCGCACTGCTGCTGGCACAGATTGCATGCACGCCCCACACTGCTGCTGCTGGCACTGATTTCGACGGCGCAGATTCCACTGCATTTTAACGTTTGTACCGACACTGATTAATTAGCTCCTCCGCTCGTTAGCGTTAATCCGAGGCGTGCATGCAGCAGCAGCAGCGTGCGTGGCGTGCATGCAAAGCTGGCCGCCTGCATGGCTAGCGGCAGGGCCCACCCTGGCTGTTTCCGTTCCGCCCGCCCCGCTTTCTCCTGTGATCTGCAGCCGGCCGCCTCCCGCCCTGGCGGCAGGGCTGGCCGCCACCGCGCGTGGTGGCAGGTGCCACGTGTCGGCTGGCCGGCCTGCCGCCACGGGCCGGGGGGGTCTTTTTTGTCACTTGTACACAGATGTGGTCTTTTTTAGCAATTCGTTCGCGCAAGTGGTCCTTTTGGACAAAAAATCCTTTTGACCAAGTCAAATGGGCTAGCCTTTGTAAGCTAAATGGGCCACTATTGGGTCGTGCCACATGTTGACATATCATAGGCGCCTCTTGTACCATTGAATGGATGACATCTGTCCCAATGGCGAGCTGACACGTGGTTCCTGTGGCCAATTAGAATTTTACACGTGGAAAATCTCAATTGGTCCGAGCTGTTAACGGGTTATCAGATGGAAACCGGAACCCGATAGCTTAACGGTAACCCGTTACGGTGGAAGCCACGTGTCGGTTACCCTTGACGAAAACACTTCCATGATGCGGCATTTATCGTCATGGAAGTGGACACTGTCATGATGATAATTTCAGTATTGTCATGGAACACTTCTACGACAGCACAGGTATGACTATCCTGATTCTGTCCTAAAATCGTCATAGATGTACATGCATGATAGAAAACGTGACCTACTGTGACAAAGACGTATCATCACGGAAGTGTTTTTTGTACTGTGGGTCCCGCTGGACCTTTGGCCAGTCAAACATGGACCAGTCAACTGCCTAGCCCCGCAGGTCAGCCACTGTGGCTAGACAGCCACTGGGTACACATAACATTTTACTGTTTTATTTGGAATTAATAGTAAATCCACTAATTCCAAAAAATGATTAAAACTTAGCAAAGTAATAGAAAATAAACCGTAATTTGGATGAAAATAATTTATATATGAAAGTTGATCAGAAAAATAAGACGAATCCGAATACGCCATCCACATACCTGTCACATGCCTCCAACACTGCAAACGTGGAATCTTCCCCTTCGGATCATCTGTCCGATAACTGCCTAAAGCTGGGAAAACATACCCAGATATTTCGCCGCTCCGTCTGTAACATGTAACACTGCAATAGGTCACCCCTAGCACATCATATTTCCATGTCATGCATCGTGATGCATTTGTGTGCTTTATATTGATTGTTTCTTCCCCCTCTTCTCTTCGGTGGACCTTGAGATCGACGCTGCTCCCGAGTAAGACTACACTCCTGACGACCAGCCCCCTTCAGCAGAGCTTCCAGGCAAGCAATACCCCCTTGATCATTCCTATATCGCCCATTCTTTCTCTCTCATGCTTGCATTAGATTTTGCTGCTATTGTTCGATAGCTCCTATTCTGATGCATAGCCTACTTTTGTAACCTGCTATTGTTACTTTACCTGTTATCCTATATGCTTAGTATAGGTTGGTTAGTGATCCATCAGTGACCCCTCACCCTTGTCCTTGTTGCCCCGCTTTGTTATCGGTGACTCGATCAATGTGATCAACGACCAGAGACCGACACATCACTGGCACCCCCCTTAGTTGTACGACTCTGTGGAGCTACTATCGAGTGCCGAGGGTGATACGTCGTATCCCACTTACGATGATATCTCTGTAGTGTAGCTCATCAGTCATGGTTTACCGAGGGTAATTCCTCTTTCACCACCTCCGATGATGCCTCTGTCGTGCAACCCCTCAAGTGTGAACCCATCGAGGATGATTCCTCCAAGTTCACCTTGACGGATACATCGAGTGGGATTCCATCGAGGGTGATTCCTCAGATTTCCCCCTTGATGTTAATGACACACTGTTGCCCCCTTTTATTGTTACTGCGGTACTAAAGGGACATGTGGTACCACCCCGATAGAGGTGGACCTGAGTTCCCGACAGTCTCTGGATAAGTCGGGTTGACCAGGAGGGTACCCACGAGATAATTACGGGGTATGACCGGACAGGTAGACCGCCCCAGGAGAGGGATGGGCCCAATCCTTGCCGTAAGTCCGCAAGATGGGGCGAAAGGAGCACTGATCGTCACCGCACGCTCCCAACACACTAACGGGTTTGATGTGTGATCTGAGTAGGCCTCTGGCCTTTTCGCACTAACCACCATGCGGGAATAAGTATGGGCACTCGGCGTCATACGACTCTTCTAAAAGCTCACTAGCGTCATCGGTTTAGCAGCACATGCACGGTTGGACGGTAACCACCTGTGCTTGTATTAGGGGGTCGGTCTGCTCCAGGCCGCGTTCACAACACGCATGATTGCAAAGGACGATTGGCCCATGACCCCTTTGCATTTAGGATGTAGACCGGCGTGATGGCCTCTCTGTTGAGCCTAGGTAGGACTAGGGTGTGTCAATCAGCCTTGGCCGGACATGACATGAAAAGTGTGTCCGGCTGGAGTTAATCGAGCATGTTGGGTATGTTGGTGCACCCCTGTAGGGAAGTATATCTATTTGAATAGCCGTGTCCACGGTAACGGACGCTTGGAGTTGTATCCAGATCTACTATAACTAGAACTGGATACACACTACTGCAGGATGGTCCAAACGCGACACTACAATCAGAGACCCTTCGAGGAATTTGTGTGTGATGCATTAATCACAAATGGTGATGTAAAAAAAAACATAAAAAATGACACAAAATGTTTGCGATGGCGGAGACATCAAACACGATTCAGATTATAGTTGCGTGTGCGATGCGTGGCATACGGTTATCTCCAATGAACTATTTGCGATGAGCCAGAACAACAGAAACTGGCAGCCAGATGAAGGTGTGTGAGATATGCGACATACAGTTCACTCGGATGAACTGTTTGCGATTAGGAACACAACAGAAATGGTCACCCAGATCAAGGTGTGTGCGATAGAGAGCATACAGTTCACTCAGATGAACTGTTTGTGTTGAGCCAAGAGAACAGAAATGTTTCGTGTAAACAAGATGTGTGTGATACGCGGCAAACAGGCCTGTAATCAGAAATGTGTGCGAAGACTAATAATAACACAGACGATTCCCACTAAGAAGCCGTGTTCATTGTGGGTAAACGCTTCTGGTATACAAATGTCAGCGATTGACGAATTCATCACTGACGGTTTCCCTAGTATGGTCCGTGTGCGATGTGATTGCATACAAAACAACAACATATATACTTATAAGGACATGATTGCATAATCAAAATAAACATGCAATTACATAGGTGGCTAACACGCATGACATTTGCACACACCAAAGTAAACTATTACATGCATAATTAACTAGGATAAACGATCATCTGATCATCATCTACTTCTTCTTGTGACGCTTGCCGCCACTGCTCTGCTAGTGGCTCGATCCAGCCTCGTCGATTATGGGAAGGAGGCACTACCTCATGTCAACGATCCGCCTGTGCATCTCGTAGAATGTGTACACTTTCTTGGCCGCGAACTTGAGGTGAGCTTCATCCAGTTGCCGCATCCAGGCTCCGTGCCAGGATACGGGATGTGTTCTGTTGGCATCCTGCTTCATCTTTTCGTAGTAGGGGTCGATGATGGCCGAGGCGAGTTCAACCAGGGAGTCCTTCTTCGTGCTGCCCAAACCTTGTAGTGGTCACAGATTTTGACAAGGTTCTTGTAGGCCAATCCCGTAACCTTGGGTGCTTTTACATCATCGGGGGTTTCCATCGTAGCGAACTTGTAGTCGGCGCTGTTGACAAACCTGGCGAAAAGGTCACAAGGCTCTGTGGCCATGCAGTAGTGGTAGATGAGGACATGATGGCGCACGCACAACTGGGCAATGGCAACCTTCTCATCTTTCCCGGGATGACCGCCGGTGTACTGGAGGTCGATGCCGACCACTTTGTACTTGTCTCGAGCAAGCAACTGCTCCACCGTGTTGATGTAGTCCTCCACCACGGCCGGTTCGATGGTATACACCATCGAGAGATCGGTCTCCCTCGCGTGGGTCTCCACTTGATGCATGCCGAACTCCATTGGAGCGCCGCTAGATATCCTCTCTATATGTGTCGTCGTGGGTGTGCTTGTTGTGTTGTGGGGTGTGATCGAAAGGTTGAAGAGACTAAGGTTATAATGGCCGCGGGAATTAATGGGGAAGCCGGACGGCCTGGAATATTGGCACGCCCGGATGGCAGTTTTTGTAGCGCGTAACTCCACCGTGCCGCACGTAACTGCATCGTGGCGATGCGTGCGGCACAACCGCATGCATATGGGACCCCCAAGGTGATCGGTGGATGCGCCAGCCCCAACAACTGGAAGAGCGCGCGTGCGGAGGGACGCGTGCATATGGGGCCCCCAAGGTGATCGGTGGATGTGCCAGCCCCAACAACTGGCAGAGCGCGCGCGCGTGGAGGGACGCGAGAGCAGAGCATGCGGAGGGACGCCAGCAGAGCGCTCCGCGGCTACCTCAACAGCGAGTAACTATATGCATATAGCAGTTGAACACGTAGGGAAAAGTCATCCACAAGCTGAGTGCGTGGAGGGACGCGAGCAGAGCGCGCCGCGGCGCCTAACGGCAAGCAGAGCACGCCGAGGGACGCGAGCAGAGGCCGACACGGTGAGGTGAACTCGGGCAACTGACAGGGGTGCATCGGCTAATTGTGTGGGAAGACCGATAATAACAAAGACATTTCCTGCTAATAAGCTGTGTGTGTTCTTGGTAAATAACGCTTGCTGGTAAATTATTGTCTGCCATTCTTGAAATCATAATCGACCTGTTCCTTAGTTTAATCATTTGCCATGATTTGCTCTGTCTGCACAACATCTACGCTCTCTATGTACAGAACAATATTCTTTACTATGAATAGTGTGCTCTGTTGGGCACACAAGTATATGGTGTTGGGTTCTACGGTAGGGTGCGTCGACTGCAAATTAAAATTTCCTACGAGTAGAACAACCAGGAACATGCTATGGGAATGGATCACAGATCGTTACCACTAGACGCGCAGTGCTGTGCAGCGGAAGTAGAGTTGGGGCAGTGTGTCTCCGGAGTCGTCTCCTCCTCGTCGATCTCCCACGTAGCCGATCGGATCCCACGAACAGGTTCGCTGGAGTGGCGCAGGTGCACCGCCTCTAACGGTATCCATATGTGCAGGAGGAACATCGTGTGGTGGACTGCTAGGTCCAATCACACAGTCGGTGGCGAGTGGAGGTGGCTATTCGCAACACATGCAAAGCCCTAGTGACAGCACCGAAGCGATCAACCGCATGAGTGTGCCGCACCCCCACTATATATAGGTGTCCATCGCGGGCTCAACACTTGGGTCTCGCACGAATCCTAAAGCCCAAAGTCTACTCGGTCACGATCCAAGTCCAACTCGGATCACATCCGTCCAGTGTCCTCGGATCCGACCTCGTAGGTTTCTTCCCTTAAGCGCGCGATCCCTTAGGTTCTCGTTCACTTGGTCGCGAGTCAGATCACATCTGGCTCGGCTAGTCGATAGCGGCCTCTAGCAAAGCATGCTGACTCCAAGTGTCCAATGAAGCTGGTTAGGCGAACCTGTACATCACACTTCTGTTCCCTTTTCCACATGATATATGTTGTCGGGCTCAAGGCGAGTCTGTCATCCTTGTGCTAGCCCGACCTCTTTCTCGTTCCAGTGATGCCGACCACAAACCGGATTATCTCATAATCCTTGTCGCATGGCCATGCTTATCCTGGTCGGATCACACGAGGGCCCCAAAGTATATCTCTCCTGATCGGAGGGGCAAATCCCATCTTGCTTGACCATGTCTCGCAGCATGGGTCTGGACAAGCCCGAAACCTACCTTTGTAACTACCCAGCCATGGAGTAGCATTTGGTTGGCCCAAAGCAGGTCTATCACCATCCCGAGTACATGCACCAGATAAGGTCTTAGGACATAGAATATATGTTGTACTAGAGGCTCACAGATGACATATCGCTACGTATCATAGTTGGGTCTGTCCGACTCGGACCTTATCTCGACTCGGATCTGAGACCAGATCCTCCCGAGTCCATATTATCCGGTTAGCATCCAATGCTCCATGGGTAGTGAGACTAAGCCATCGACCGTGTCATATGCTAGTCTATTCGGCTGCGTGTCCACACAACCCTTTTGACTAGGGACCTTTTAGGACAGTCATCATACAATGCATAGTCCCACAAACAAGTCATATACTTGTTGATACACATCATTGATAATGTCCAAGGACTATCTTTATTCATAAACACATAGGAAATATCATGATACATGATTGCCTCTAGGGCATATCTCCAACATATGGATCATAGCCTTGGGCGAGCAATGTGCCTGCATGCGTCGTGCTAGCTCACTCTTCCTTCTGTGCTAAGTTTCCATTAATTGATGGCGTTTTATGAACACGCCATAGTTTCCCGCCATTTCCACATCGGTTTCCCGCCGCCACCCAGCGATATTGCGCATAAACCTAGGCGGCGCGCGACACACCGAGGCAACAAGCGCAGCCTAGCCCATCCACCTTTTCCAAGCATGCCAACCCATCGAAGCGCCGCCTCTGCCATCAACCTCCTCGACGAGGAGAACGAGAAGGCGCCACGGCCCGTCGAGGCCGAGGGTGTCCCTGGCAATGCGATGGATGACACCGTGCTGCGCGTCATCGCAAGGGCTGAGCAGACCCTTGGCGCATGGCGCTTCAGCACCGCAGATCAATATAGGCATGTCAGTGCCGAGAGGCTGCAGCTCGCAGCACAACATGATCGATGGTGCGTCGCAGAGCAAGCTAGGCGTGTCCGCGCCGATAGGCTGCGGCTCGCCGCACAGCGAAATTGTTGGAGCACCGCAGAGCGAGAAGCGCGGCATGCCGAACACAAGAGCGGATCCATCGGCACTTACCTGCTGTTGACAGGGTGTCGCAGCTGGGTACACGGCCCGTGAGTAGCACCATTCCTCGCCAGGAGTGGGCAGATGCCGTATGCGCTGTACTTGCAGCAGAGGCTGGCCGCACAGTACTGATACGTCTCGAACGTATCTATAATTTTTGATTGTTCCATGCTGTTATATTATCATTCTTGGATGTTTTACAATCATTTTATAGCAACTTTATATCATTTTTGGGACTAACCTATTGACATAGTGCCCAGTGCCAGTTGCTGTTTTTTTGCTTGTTTTTTACTTCGCAGGAAATCAATACCAAACGGAGTCCAAGTGCAGCGAAACATTTCGGTGATTTTTTCTGGACCAAAAGACACAAGTTAGGCCAAAAAAGTACCTGAGGGGGGCTCCGAGGGGAGCACAACCCACCATGGCACGCCTGGGGGCCCAGGCGTGCCAAGGTGGGTTGTGCCCACCTCGGCCGCCTCCTGCACCGCCTCTTTGCTCTATAAATACCCCAATATTCCAGAAACCCGAGGGGAGTCGACGAAAATCAATTCCAGCCACCGCAAGTTGCAAAAACCACAGATCCAATCTAGACACCATCACGGAGGGGTTCATCATCCTCATTGGTGCCTCTCCGTTGATGCGTGAGTAGTTCATTGTAGACCTACGGGTCCGTAGTTAGTAGCTAGATGGCTTCCTCTCTCTCTTTTGATTCTCAATACAACGGTCTCTTGGAGATCTATTTGATGTAACTCTTTTTGCGGTGTGTTTGTTGGGATCCGATGAACTTTGAGTTTATGATCAGATCTATGTTTTTATCCATGAAAGTTATTTGAGTCTTTTGATCTGTTATATGCATGATGACTTATAGCCTTGTATTTCTTCTTCGAATCTTTGGTTTAGTTAGGCCAACTAGATCAATTTTTCTTGCCATGGGAAGAGGTGCTTTGTGATGGGTTCGATCTTACGGTGCTTGACCCCAGTGACAGAAGGGGAACCAACACATATGTATCGTTGCAATTAAGGATAACAAGATGGGGTCTATTTCTACATAAATAGATCTTGTCTACATCATGTCATCGTGCTTATTGCATTACTCCGTTTCTCCATGAACTTAATACACTAGATGCATGCTGGATAGCGGTCGATGTGTGGAGTAATAGTAGTAGATGCAGGTAGGAGTCGGTCTACTAATCTTGGACGTGATGCCTATATAATGATCATTGCCTAGATATCATCATAATTATTTGAAGTTCTATCAATTGCCCAACAGTAATTTGTTTACCCACCGTATGCTATTTTTCTCGAGAGAAGCCACTAGTGAAATCTACGGCCCCCGAGTCTATTTTCTCATCATATATTTTCAGATCTATTTTGCTATTTGCCTTTTTATTTGTTTGCCACTTTTATTTTCAGATCTATATTTCTAAAAACTCAAAAATATTTTGCTTCACTTTATTTTATTCATGATCTATTTATCCAATCTACTACAATTTATCTCCCGTCCGTTTGCCAATTTCTGGCGCCGTTACCCGAAAGGGATTGACAACCCCTTTAACACGTCGGGTTCCAAGTATTTGTTCTTTGTGTGCAGGTGCTGTTTATGTAGTGTTGCTTGGTTCTCCTACTGGTTCGATAACCTCGGTCTCATCACTGAGGGAAATACCTACTGTTGCTGTGCTGCATCATCCCTTCCTCTTTGGGGAAATACCGACGTAGTTCAAGCAAATATCAAAAGGAATTTCTGGCGCCGTTGCCGGAGAGACATCATCAATATCTACCAGGTTCGTAATCACAAATCTCAACTCCTTGCAATTTACATTATTTGCCATTTGCCTCTCATTTTCCTCTCCCCCACTTCATAAAAATTTGACGTTTTATTCGCCCTCTTTCTCGTTCGCCGTTTTCTCGCCAGATCTGTTTTTGAGTGCAATTTTGTTTGCATAGTCATGATGCCTCAAAGAAAATATTACAATGTTCCTTACCCAAATATTTTGCTTGAAATTGAGAAAAGTACTAAGGAATATATGACTACACAATTTGAGCAGAATAAATATTTTACCGAAGAACTTATGGAACACTCTGTTGTGTTGGATGCTATAACAAAACAACTTGATGATATTAGTAGAGAAGTATGTAATCTTCAATCTAAGTATGCTTTTGTTGAAAGTTTGCTAGGGAAAATATCCGATGCACAATCTACCCTAGTAAATCAAATGGCCGCTAAACCAATCTCGTTAGAAGACAAAAATGATGAAGATCTTAAAGTGATTGGTGTTTCTTCTATTGATTCCTTGTTTAGTAAAATTAAAATTGATGAAAAAGGGAATGAAGAAGAGTCAACTTTAGCTAGAAGGCGTCCCGATAATTTGGAGGGTAAAAATCTTGTTGAGAAAATTGATAAAAGTGGGTTTGGAGAGGTCAAAACTTTAACTAGTGATGTGCCTACTCTTTTGGATTAGAAAGACTTTAATTATGATAATTTCTCTTTGATTGATTGTATTTCTTTTTTGCAATCCATGATAAATTCACCCCATGCCTATGAACAAAATAAAGTTTTTACTAAACATATTGTTGATGCTATGATGAAAGCTTTGGAAGAAAAGTTGGAATTAGAGATTTCAATTCCTAGAAAATTACATGATGAATGGGAACCTACTATCAAAGTCAAGATTAAAAATTATGAGTGTTTTGCTTTATGTGATTTGGGTGCTAGTGTTTCTACAATTCCGAAATCTTTATGTGATGTGCTTGGTCTTACCGATATTGAAGAATGTTCTTTAAATTTGCACTTGGCGGATTCTACTATTAAAAAGCCTATGGGAAGAATTAATGATGTTCTTATTCTTGCAAATAGGAATTATGTGCCCATAGATTTTATTGTTCTTGATATTGATTGCAATCCGTCTTGTCCAATTATTCTTGGTAGACTGTTTTTGCGAACTATAGGTGCCGTGATTGATATGAAAGAAGGGAACATCAAATTCCAATTTCCTTTGAGAAAGGGTATGGAACACTTCCCTAGAACAAGAATTAAGCCACCATATGAATCAATCATGAGGGCATCTTATGGATCTAGAAACAAAGGTGACAATACTTAGATCTTTGCATTATGCCTAGCTAAGGGCGTAAAACGATAGCGCTTGTTGGGAGGCAACCCAATGAATAAAATTTATTTTAGTCTTTTTATTTCTGTTTGCACAATTATGCTACTGTTATGATTGTGTTTTTTGTGTTTTAATTAGTGTTTGTGCCAAGTAAAGCCTTTAGGATAGCTTTGGTGATAGTTGATTTGATCTTGTTGGAAAACAGAAACTTTTGCGTCCAGTAAAACAATTTTGAAAATTCACAGTAGAGACAAAAAATTCTAAATTTTTTACACAAGTTTGATATACAAATTTCCTCTGTTGTCCTAATTTTTAAGAAGTTTGGAGTTACAGAAGCATGAGAGCAATTCGTATCTTTGCAGACTGTTCTGTTTTTGACAGATTCTATTTTCTTTGCATTGTGTGCTTATTTTGATGAATCTATGGTTTGTATTGGAGGTTATAAGCCACGGTAAAGTTAGAATACAGTAGATATAATGCAAGAACAAATATTGAATGGGTTTTCTACAGTACTTAAAGTAAAGATTGGTTTTCTTGTACTAACGGATCTCACGAAGGTTTTGTTGAGTTTTGTGTGATTGAAGTTTTCAAGTTTTGGGTGAGATTACGATGGATGAAGGAATAAGGAGTAAGAAGAGCCTAAGCTTGGGGATTCCCCATGGCACCCCAAGCCATTATCCAAAGAGAAGCAAGCAACTAAGCTTGGGGATGCCCGAGTGGCATCCCCTCTTTCTTCTAACGACCATCGGTATTTTACTTGGAGCTATATTTTTATTCGTCACATATCATGAGTTTTTCTTGGAGCGTCTTGTATGATATGAGTCTTCGCTTGTTTTACTTTTTATTTTAAGTCATGAATCCTTGCTGGACACACCTATTTGAGGGAGCCAAAATTATGCTATGGCTTGTTAGAATTTCTCTCTATGCTTCACTTAAATCTTTTTGAGCTATGGAATTGCTCTAGTGCTTCACTTATATCTTTTTGAACATGGTGTGCTTTAGTATTTTTGAAGAAATGCTCTCATGCTTCACTTAGATTTATTTGAGAGTTAGTAATTTTTTTTTATTTTTAGAAATTCTCTCTTGCTTCACTTAAATTATTTTGAGAGAAGAAAATTTTATGCTCATGTTCTTCACTTAGATTTGTTTGAGCTATCAAAAGCAACAAATGAAATTAGTCCCAAAGTGATAAATATTCAAGAGGGATATAATAAAAACTTTCATGAAGATCATTGGACAAAATAAACTTGATTCCTTGTAATAGTTTTGCGATATGTTGATATAATATGTGAGTCATGTTGATGAGTAATTATGCTTTAGTAAGAATATTGGTGTTAAGGTTTGTGATTCCCTATGCAAGCACGGAAGTCAATAGTTATGCAATGAAATTACATCCTACTTGTGGTGCATTATTCGGTGTTAGTTATGCTTAATGCTCGCTTATGAGATTTTTTGTTTCTTGGTTGGATGCTTCTCAATCTTTTGCTAGCCTTCATTTGCACTAAGTATGATCACTACTTGTGCATCCAAAATCCTTAAACTAGTTTTGCCATATGAGTCCACTATACCTACCTATATGCGGTATTTTCGTGCCATTCTAAGCAATTTTGTATGTGCCATCTCTAATTTCAAAATAAATTTCTCTTTTGTGTGCTCGTACCGCTCATGAAACGGTAGGGGGTGGCTGATATATTTCCATGCTAGATGTGTTATTCTCAAGATGAGTGTTTATTTACTTGTCATTGCACGAGAGTACGACAAAGGTATTAGGGATGCCCAGTCCCAAAATGAAAAATGAATTTACTTTGTGTTGTCAAATAATAAATTCCTTGGAAAGTGTTGGTATGGAAGGCACCCGTGGATACGGCTAGCCATGGAAAGTGAAAGTATGGTGGAAAAAAGGAATAAACTTTATTTTTTGTTTGGGAACCGCCTATGATATATCTAGCATGGAAAGTATTGGGAACTACTCGATCGTTTTCATTGACAGGAAAAGAATGCCACCCAAAATGTTTTATCTCTACTTTTTTCGCTTTGAGCTCTGGCACCTCTACAAATCCCTACTTCCCTCTGCGAAGGGCTTTCTTTTACTTTATGCAAATTTTATTTTATTTTGAGTCTTCATCTTCTCTTATAAAGCAACAACTAAGGGGCACTATGATCATACTTGAGCATTGGGTGTAGCTAATATGCGAGTATGTTTCATGAATGGATCAATGATTGAGCATAATGGGCTAGGGATAATTTGCTTTAGTGTTGATATTTTGAAAGACATGGTTGCTTGTTGATATGCTTGAGTATTGAAATCTTCATGTCAAAACTAGACTATTGCTTTGAATCATATAAAAGTCCAAATGTTCATGCTACAAAGAAAAGAATATGTGATGAACATGTTAGGCTGCATTCCACATAAAAAATTCTGTTTTTATCATTTACCTACTCGAGGACGAGCAGGAATTAAGCTTGGGGATGCTGATACGTCTCCAACATATCTATAATTTTTGATTGTTCCATGTTGTTATATTATCATTCTTGGATGTTTTACAATCATTTTGTAGCAAATTTATATCATTTTTTGGGACTAACCTATTGACATAGTGCCCAGTGCCAGTTGCTGTTTTTTTGCTTGTTTTTTACTTCGCAGGAAATCAATACCAAACGGAGTCCAAATGCAGCAAAACTTTTTGGTGATTTTTTTTCTGGACCAGAAGACACAAGTTGGGACAAGAAAGTACCTGAGGGGGGCTCTGAGGGGAGCACAACCCACCAGGGCACGCCTGGGGGCCCAGGCGCGCCTAGGTGGGTTGTGCCGACCTCGGCCGCCTCCCGCACCGCCAATTTGCTCTATAAATACCCCAATATTCCAGAAACCCTAGGGGGGTCGACGAAAATAAATTCCAGCCACCGCAAGTTCCTAAAACCACAGATCCAATCTAGACACCATCACGGAGGGGTTCATCATCCTCATTGGTGCCTCTCCGATGATGCGTGAGTAGTTCATTGTAGACCTACGGGTTCGTAGTTAGTAGCTAGATGGCTTCCTCTCTCTCTTTTGATTCTCAATACAACGGTCTCTTGGAGATCTATTTGATGTAACTCTTTTTGCGGTGTGTTTGTTGGGATCCGATGAACTTTGAGTTTATGATCAGATCTATGTTTTTATCCATGAAAGTTATTTGAGTCTTTGATCTCCTATATGCATGATTACTTATAGCCTTGTATTTATTCTTCAAATCTTTGGTTTAGTTAGGCCAACTAGATCGATTTTTCTTGCCATGGGAAGAGGTGCTTTGTGATGGGTTCGATCTTACGGTGCTTGATCCCAGTGACAGAAGGGGAACCGACATGTATGTATCGTTCCTATTAAGGATAACAAGATGGGGTCTATTTCTACATAAATAGATCTTGTCTACATCATGTCATCGTTCTTATTGCATTACTCCGTTTCTCCATGAACTTAATACACTAGATGCATGCTGGATAGCGGTCGATGTGTGGAGTAATAGTAGTAGATGCAGGCAGGAGTCGGTCTACTAATCTTGGACGTGATGCCTATACAATGATCATTGCCTGGATATCGTCATAATTATTCGAAGTTCTATCAATTGCCCAACAGTAATTTGTTTACCCAACGTATGCTATTATTCTCGAGAGAAGCCACTAGTGAAATCTACGGCCCCCGGGTCTATTTTCTTATCATATATTTTCAGATCTATTTTGCTATTTGCCTTTTTATTTATTTGCCACTTTTATTTTCAGGTCTATATTTCTAAAAACCCAAAAATATTTTGCTTCACTTTATTTTATTCGTGATCTATTTATCCAATCTACTACAATTTATCTCCCGTCCGTTTGCCAATTTCTGGCGCCGTTATCCGAAAGGGATTGACAACCCCTTTAACACGTCGGGTTGCAAGTATTTGTTCTTTGTGTGCAGGTGCTGTTTACGTAGTGTTGCTTGGTTCTCCTACTGGTTCGATAACCTTGGTCTCATTACTGAGGGAAATACCTACCATTGCTATGCTGCATCATCCCTTCCTCTTTGGGGAAATACCGACGTAGTTCAAGCAAACATCAAGTACTTGCACCGGATGCCCGCCACGCCGTTCGCATGGGTCGCGCCGTTCGCTTTGTGCGCGGCCCGCTCGATGCCAATGCGCTGGTTGCTAGGCTCGACTGCCTCCTTGGCCTAGGTGTCCACCTAGGCGGAGTAGAGAAACATGGCCGTCGCTTCCTCGAGCTGGTGGTCTCCGATGAAATAGCCAACTTGGAGCTCGAGATCGCGCTCCAGATGTACCGCGAGCATGTCGACCACTTGGACGAACGCCTGCATGAGTTCAGGCAGAGCCAAGAGCTACCGTAGGCAATGACTGCTGGTCATGGACGCATTTTATTTTTTGAGTCGTTTTGACGTGGATCGCTATGTATTCACAACAATCATAATATTGCTCTGTTTATTGCTCTATTTCAATGTGTGTACTCTATTTTCCATTCTTATATATTGTTCTGTTTCAATGTGTGTATATATACACTTTCCATTCTGTATATGTGGATGATAATAGCTAGATACAAATTTGTATACGAAAACAGATAGAAAAATGGAATTCATATTATATATATATATTAATTGTTCATTAGTTCATCATAGAATATATGTAATATCATCACATAATACGTGATGATACTTAACTACTATGTACAATGCATAAAATTGAAAACCAACAATACTAAAACTAATAATCCCTCCTTAGGGGGGCAGTATTCCGGCAGCCCCTCGCCAGCAGCTCCCTGGTGCGCGGCGTCTTCCCAGCGCGGAGGCAGTACTCCGCCTCCTCCGCCTCGCAACACTTGATGTACCGATCTGCCTTTTGCTGGCAGACGAGCGCGAACTATCTTGCCATTTCGTTGGGCGCCCACCGGAGCTCCTCGTCGATGGTACGCTGGAGCTTATCGGACCACCTCCATGCAGCGATGAGGCGCCTACCGCCTTTGGCCTTCTTGGCAAAGTACCCGTCTTCGTACACCTCCTCCGCACGTCGACGCGCCCGCCCCTAAAGCTCCACTGCCTCCTTTTTCCAGGTGGACTCACGGGCTTCACAGGCCGCCTGGTACCTGGCTTCCTCCTCCACCATCTCCTTCTTGAACGCCACTTGCCTAGCTTTCTCAGCCGGCGGCAGTGACTTCCACAGACAAAGATTGTACTGACCCCAAAACCACTCTAAAGTTGGGGGGTCCGGCGCAACCTCGTCCGGCGGCGCGTAGGGATCCTCCTCGACGCTGCTCTTCGAGTGAATGTCCTCGGGGAGCGGCGCCTCCTCGTCGGCGCATGGGTAGATCGACGGCGCCATGGCAGAGATTTGTGAGAGAGAGAAAGGGAGGGGAGCGAGGAGAGGATGTAGATGAGAATGCAGGCGGGACGATGTAAGAAAGGTAGTATTTATTGGCGGCTGGAATCTAGATCGACGGGAAGTCGGGAACAGTACACATGCCGGTCACCGGAATTTATGAGTACTATAGTTTGAATTGCACACGATTCCCGCAGCAAAAGCCGTGTGTGAATTTAATCGCGGACGATTTCCATTACAGAACCACGTCTGATTAATAACCCGCGCCACTCACCTTCCAAACCTCGAGGCGCGAAATAGAGTGCCAATCGTGTGGGGCCCGATTGTCTTGCCAGATATTTACATTTTCTTTACTCATATAAGCCACGAATGCTTATTTTGTGTTACCATGGCACTCGATGCTTGTGTCCAAGCTGTGACACCAATATGTTTGAAAATTCCTTCCAATTTACCACATATGGAATTAACTCGCACACAAGCACACATATATGATTTTTCAAACCATTATGGTTAGCTGTTGCATGTACATGTAGTTCAAATTTGAATTATGGTCATTAAATGGCTAGAAGATCACTTAAATGTCTTAAAAAGGTCAAATGAACACTTATAATTTCCAAATTTTAACATGACAGTTGTATTAGTGCATGTTAACGGTAGAAAAAGTTTGAAGGCCATAAGAGGAAGCAATCGCCGGTTTGTGATCAAACATGCATTGTTCCCTCTCGGAACCATGAGCCTTCTAGTGAGTTTGCTCCAGTTTATGAGGGGTGTGTGTCCAAACTTTCGCCAAACAGGCCAATTTTTTACCATGGCATCTTGGTGCCATGCCATCACGTCAAGCAAGGTTTCATGTATTTCTGGTCATTTTTGAATTTTTTGGAATTTAAATGTCATGGCACTCGATGCTTGTGTCCAAGCCGTGACACTAATATGTTTGAAAATTCCTTCCAATTTACTACACATGGAATTAACTCACACACAAGTTCACAAATATGATTTTTCAAACCGTTATGGTTAGCTGTTGCATGTACATGTAGTTCAAATTTGAATTACGGTCATTAAATGGCTATAAAATCATTTAAATGTCTTAAAAAGGTCAAATCAACCCTTATAATTTCCAAATTTTAACTTGACAATTGTATTAGTATATTTTAATGGTACAAAATTTTCTTATACATTTAAAACATCATCCGTTGCCACTATACTCAAAATTCATCTTTCACAGCTATTATAAAAAATCAACAACATCACACACATTTTGTTGTACGAACTGTTTGCGATGAAAAATTCGTGGATATATTTAAGTCTTACTGCATAAGCTTCGTTGGCTTCGTCTGCTCTAGTGTCGGTCATCCCCAAACCCACGAATCCCCGATCCCCATTACCCAACCTCTTCTTGTAAAGAATGACGCCGTGGAGACGCTTCATGAGGGCCCGTACGATGGCCGCGTCCTCCCCGAGCACCGCCGCTTGCACCGAGAGTGCGACCGCATCCACATTGAGTGCGACCGCATCCACCGAGAGGGCATCTGCGGCAGCCAACAGGGTAGCTGCAGCAGCCGAGACGGCTGTAGCAGCAGCTGCGATGGTGGATGCAACCGCCGAGAGCTCTCGAGCAGCCGTCCGTGCCGCCGATGTTGCCCTGGCCCGGGTCAAGGCCATCCACGCCAAGATCGAGGACGCCCACGCCAAGATATTCCAGGCCTCCTCGGAATCCAGCATGCAACCCATGTCTGAAAAGGCGGTGAAGGCCATGGAGCACCTGCTTCCTCATGAGATGGCCGAGCGGGAGCTGGAGATGCAAGAGGCGGCGGAGATCGAGGACCGCCGGGAGGAGGAGTTGCGCATGGCTGAGGAGGAGGTAGAGAAGAGCCTGTCCGTCGAGGAATCGGCGGTGAAGTACCAATGTGAGCTTTGGCGCAGCCACTACTATGAGTACTACAACCTTGAGGGCGGCGCCGAGGACGAAGACGATGATGACGACGTGGTCGACTTCAGCCTGGGGGACGCGGAGTCCACCAACGGCGGCTTATCACCAGGACAAGTCATCGATGTCTCATCTTACACCAGCAAGGCATAGAGCGGCGCGCCGGTGGCTTTGTTAAAATTATGCGTACTTAGCCTTTGTTTATAATGCTGGTCTTTTGTTAGAGTAATGTTTAGGTCAACTGGCTCTGTTTAATTACTAAAATTGCTTGATTGAGTAAGTGTGGTCTGTGTGCTGTAGGCTCTTTTGTGTACCCAAATTAGCAAGCGATGTTAAATTATGCAATGACGTGGATGAGCACAGTACCCAGGGAAATTTCAAACAAAATTTGAATGATCAAACTCATTGCATGCACGTAAAGCAGAAGAATCATTTGCGATGCACACATTCGCTCAAAGTGAATGGTGTCCGGCGGCACCGCGCGCAAAGTTTCCCTCCACCTTTCGAAATTTTTGGCCTACCACTGAAATATCTAACTCTTCCCCCTCCCCACCCCTTTTCTCCCCGACCGCAAGTCACATTTTCCCTATTTTCTCCTTCATTCCTTCCCAAGCTATACCCGCTTCCTCGCTTGCTTCCTCGCTCTCGCCGTCTCGAATCCGATCGCCATGGTCTTCTTCAGTGACCTCTCCAGCGATTCCTCCTCCTCTGACGACTCTTTCACCACCTGAGTATGCCTCTCTCCTCTCTGTCAGGTTATGATTTGGAATTAAGGATTTTAACCCAGCGGCCGATTTGAGTCATTTCTTCCTCTTGTAGCTCCCTAGGACCATCACTTGCAATGAATGGAGCGGGGTGGCTGAAGATCTGCCTGCTCGTTGTCACCATCAATCTCCATGCATTAAGCTAGTTGCATTTGAATCTGTGGACAGTGGGAGGAAGTTTCTGGCATGTGCAGAGAAGGTTAGCCCCACTTTCGTTGTTACAAATCATTTGTTAGATGTGATTCAAACACTCTCACTGCGCTATGTTATGCTGGATGTGATTAAGACAGTGTCACAGTTTCTACCTAGTATCTAAAAATGTTGCGATCTCATCAGCGGTGCCAAAAGAAAATTATTTGGCACCGCTTTAGCAGTTTGTGCAGCCAACTTTGCTCCACACATTCGAGCAGCCAAGCAGTAAAATACTAAAACTTTATGGCATGAAGGAACTGGGCATTGGAGCAACTAGGTGCTCCGGAGTCCGGTTCCCTGAATTTTTCCTTTGGTATCGGCTCGGCAGTGCAGGGCACCAGTGCCAAATGTAGCAACAGTTGTCTTGACACTGGTTTTGGCATACATAGTGGACGGCCTTAGTGCTATAGTTCTATGTTACTAAATTTGTGCATGTACACACCTGTTAGTATCAATTTGATGTCATCCAAACACTATTGCTATGCTGTTGTAGTTATATTTAGCTTCCTCATAAAATATTCAGTTTGTTATTTATAGTACATGACTAAGAACTTGTAGCATTGTTGCAGTTAATTATAGCTTGTGATGTTTCTGAATTTGGTTGTTGTCTCAGTAGCAATTAATTCATTTGCACATTGATCTTTTTGAGAAGATATGTCATAATTAATGTGTTTCTTCAGTTTTTGAAAATATGCATGTGGTGATTTTCTATGTTGCTAGAAACCCATTTTCCCTACAATTGTTATCGATTTAATTTTAAATATTATAGGATGAACGGAAGTGTTCTTACCTAGAGTGGGTTGATGAAGAGTGGCCACAGTCTTTGAAGATGTGCCTAGCAAAGCTCTGGAGCATGTATGAGGAAGAGAACAGAGATAGGCTTAGAGAAAGTGTTATCAACGCTGAAGAATATTTCAAGATGCGAGAAAAAAAGAGGAAGATGGAGAATGAGCTCAAATTTTTTAAATTAGACTTTGCTAAGATGGTGTTGGCGAAGGAGGAGGCACTTTCCCAGTTGGTCAGTGCAAAACAGGTTCTTACTGAACTGAAAGAAAAGGTGGAGAAGTCGAACTTGGCTGATCATGCGTCAGTCGACTAGGGAAATTAATATATTGTTCTAATATTGTGCTTATGAAGGTGAACTAGCTATATGCTGTACTATGTTGTTGTCATGTAGCTATCATACTATGATGTTAAAATATATTTATGTGCCTGATATGAAATTGGCAAACAGCTGTTCGATATGAAATGTGATTTTTCGTAATACTAGAATTATTAATTGTAAACTTATAAACCTGGTAAATGGGTCATGGAACTTTACAAACGTTTCTAGCAGTAAAAGCGTGTGTGATGGATAGCCCAATGCTATACAGTTTTCTTCATCAAATCGTGTGTGATGTAGTTATATAAAGCAAACGGTTAACGGAGGCAGAGCGTGTGTGATCATTACACCTATCACACACGAGGCTATACATAAAACTATGTGGGATGTACATACGAACGGAAATGTTTGTCTGGGATTTCACTGTGTGGGATGTGAAGACGAACGGAAACGTTTGTCTGGGATTCACTGTGTGGGTTGTGCAGACGAACGGAAGTGTTTGTCTGGGATTCACTGTGTGGGATATACATACAAAGGGAAACGTTTCTCTCGGATTCACTGTGTGGGATGTACTTATGAACGGAAATGATTGGGCATGTATAATTGTTTGCGATGGCTAGCCCGATCGCGCACGAGCTCATTTTGCCCATCATGTGTGACCGGAGGGCCTATCCCCGACGGTTTCTGGGTCATGTGGGAAGGACCCCCCTATCGCCCACACTGGCAAGGCGACGGTTTAAAATGCCGTCGCGGGAAGGGGTTAAACACTGTTTGTATAGCAGCTTGCTGTACCAGTGACTTGTGACACTAAACTAATATGGTGGCTCCGAGATCGCTTCCTCGCGGGGTAGTCGAGGAAGGATATCTGGGCGTTACTAATATAGATACTTTTTACTATATTATATGTTGTTATATTCTCTTCTAATGTTGCAAGATGCGGCGAGATACTAGTCTTTGATAGGCTAGACCTTCCCCTCTATTCTGGCAATTCTGCAGTATAGTCCATAGATACATCCCCTTCCCTTTGACACTGATGCATACTTAGTATAGATCTGATGTAAGTCTTGCGAGTACTTTGGATGAGTATTCATGGTTGCTTTGCTACCCCTTTTTTCCTCTACCCGATTGCTGCGATCAGATGACGGAGTCCAGGAGCCAGCTGATCCCACCGGCGATTACTACTACCCCGACGAAGCCTACTACTATGTGGAGACCGCCAACGACCAGGAGTAGTTAGGAGGCCCCAGGCAGGAGGCCTTCGCCTTTTTGATCTAGATGTCATTGTTTTGCTTAGCCTTTTTAAGGCAAACTTGTCTAATTATATCTGTACTCAGATATTGTTGCTTCCGCTGACTTATGTATTCGGGTCCTCGTGCCCTTGGCTTGTAATATAAAGCTTTTTGTTGTATTTGTGTCTTAGAGTTGTGTTTTGATATCTTCCCGTGAGTCTCTAATCTTGATCGTGCGCATTTGCGTGTATGATTAGTGCACGATTGAGTCGAGGGCGTCATGAGTTGGTATCAGAGCCGACTGCCTGTAGGAAGCCCCTTTCCAACTCCTTGGCTGAAGTTGAGTCTAGTCTTTGAAAAACTATTTTACTAACATTGTTGTGTGGCTTACGGGCCCACATCACAAAGGGTTGGGATTAGGATCTTTTATTCCGCATCTTTACTCTGGGATTCTGATCTCTCTTCTCTTTGGGTTAAATGATTTTTACTAACTCTAACCCTAGGTTCTCGTGATGACTTCTTTTCCGGAGAGCCACTCATTCTTGATCATTCCTGGACTTATCAAGACAATCCAGAGCAATCTTCGATGTTTCCCGAGACCCTTGTGCCCACATCCTTTGCAATCCCCTACCACCGATGTATCCCTATGGATAATTGCATACACTTGTCGTTCATACATTCATTCCCAATTGCTCTTGTTATTATAACATACTCTGAAATACTCTCCGATGTTCCGAGAATCCCTTATGTCCACTGCCTTGAAGTTTTTTGTCATATGAATACACCTACAATTAATTCCTCACACTTACCGGGGATTAGTTCACCCGCAGTTATTCATGTGTTCCACAAAATTCTTCAAAATGCTATTCGATCTTCCGAGAATCCTCTGCAACCTATTGCTTTGGAAAGTCTTGCCTGCCTGCATTATGGTTACTTCCATATGTCTAGCAATATCCATTAGAATCCTTTGTCATCGTCATTTTTGTGCCTTTTATTCGATATATTTGTGAATGCTCGCAATCATCAATCGAAACTAGAATTCGTCCCTTCGGCTCAGACATCACTCCGGACATGTGCTGGTTCTCGGTAAATCAAACCTTGATTGATTGTCGATCCAATTCTATTCAACTTACTCATCTTTGATCAAAGCATCTACTTCTGATCCATGATTTGGAAATCATAATTTCTTTATATTTAAACATTGAATTATTTAGATGTTTCTATAATCTGATGCCTTTGCATTCTTTCTTCCTATGATTGAGTACCGATACTTACATCACCTCCGTTGTGGACCGCCAGACCCATTGTTGGGTTATTATCCGACAATGTCCTTTATATTCAAAAATCTTGTGAGTTCTTCCCCTAATACATAATGCCTTCGGTAAATTCTATCCTCCCCTTTTGCCAACCATGCTCTACTATCGAGCTTGTGTTATTTACTATTGAAGTTTGTGGTATATGTTCCTAAGATGCCCCGATGGGTTGAACCTATGCCTTCCCTAATCTGTGTGAACCCGAAAGTTTTCACGAGTCATACTCTTCTAGTGTTTCGCCAGATAAATTTTTAGCACTACAACTTCATCGAAAGCGAGAAGTGAATGAAAGGTTATGCCTTGAAGAAGTGGGAGTCGACCTTGAACTTTGTGTTCATGCCCATGGAAATGATGTAGATCTTATCATGAAAGCTTCTCGTAACAATAAGTATTCCCTTGGTATAATTTGATCTTGAATCTGTGATTTTGTCCTTTGCAATCGTGGTTCCGACCATGTTGTTCTACTTTGATTTCATTCTCAGACAAGTTAAAGTGCTTGTCTTCCACAGATCAATACACTAGTCTAACCTCTATTCTGATCTACCTTCCAATTTTACCCTCTGGTATCTTGAGAATATCACGGAACTACATAACTTCTTATGAGTTCTTCGTCAACTATTATTTCTCACCGATTCCAATTTTTCCCGGGTTCTGAGTTGCTAGACACTCAAGGACACCGATAACTGAATCGAGTCCACACTATAATTCAAAAACTCTTAGTAATCTTCGTTGCTTACGAGTTTGTACTTGATCATGTCATTCCTAGCTGATTGGCTACATCATCATCATCATGCTAAATCTTGACCATGCTACCTATGTCCTTCATCCCCAGGACACAATCCCAACAGTGCACTAAGCTTACATCGAGCTTTCAAGATCATATTGTTTGTCTTGAGAGGAAACTCTGATTCTAAGATTGCATCTTAACTATGGTTATAATAACCTTTTGCTTCACAATTCCATTGGCTTGATGTCATCGCTGATCGATTACATCTTCATGAAACCTCTCGACAAAATGTGTTGTTATCATCATTAACAATTTGCTTCTTCCAAGTTGTGCATCGAATTCATGATGAGAAGCACAATCCTTGCCCCTTGATAATTTGTGTTGTCATCAAAAACATCCTTACCCTCTTTTCCAACACAAACTTGTTCATGTTATGGAGCTCTTTGCTATCCGGCTTATGTTATGCTCTATCTTGGAGTATTACCATATTTGATGTCAAGGATTTAAGAATTCTTGATATAGTGATACTTCTCGCCATCACCATTCTTTTCTTGGTCCCCGTGTTATTTCTAACCGGAATACCAACAAATGGACCGTGATGTGTAAATTCAAAACTTCCAGCAACCCTACTGCTTGTAAGTTAATGGGCGATAATTTTATTCTTAGTTTGTTGGTTGCTGAATCACCATTCTAACATTGGCCGTGCTGCTTAACCCATATTTATGGGTGCACTTTTCGATCAATGTTTAATTGTGAATGTTCTCCTCAAACATACTTCATTATATACTTTGGTATGTCCAATGCTATCACCTTATTCACTTAATTGTGAAAATCCACGATGATGGAAATCTCGATGAATTATCATTAAGCCCATCAGCCTCCTTCTCATCTTCTCCATGGTTAATGATGAACTCTTGTTTTGGAGCTTGCTTCTGATAACCCACAAGTATAGGGGATCACAACAGTTTTCGAGGGTAGAGTATTCAACCCAAATTTATTGATTTGACACAAGGGAAGCCAAAGAATATTTGTAAGTATTAGCAGTTGAGTTGTCAATTCAACCACACCTGGAGATTAAATATCTGCAATAGAGTGATCAGTAGCACAGTAATATGACGGTTTGATAGTAGTAGTAACAGTAACAGTGGTAACGGTAACAACAGTAACAGTTTTGTAGCAGTTGGAACAGTAGCAATAGCAATAGTAACTTAGCAAGAACAATATATGGAAAACTCGTAGGCATTGGATCGGTGATTACATTGGATGATATTCATCATATAACAGTCATAACCTAGGGCGACACAGAACTAGCTCCAGTTCATAAATATAATGTAGGCATGTATTCCGTAAATAGTCATACGTGCTTGTGGAAAAGAACTTGCATGACATCTTTTGTCCTGCCCTCCCATGGCATCGGGGTCCATAAGGAAACTAAGCGATATTAAGGCCTCCTTTTAATAGAGAACCAAAACAAAGCATTAACACATAGTGAATACATGAACTCCTCAAACTACGGTCATCACCGGAAAGTATCCCAATTACTGTCACCCTGGGTTTTACGGATCATAACACGTAGCAGGTGCATATGACTTGCAAGATAGGATCTAGAACATAGATATAATGGTGAAAACATGAACGGTTCAGATCTAAAATCATGGCACTCAGGCCCTGGTGACAAGCATTAAGCATAGCAAAGTCATAGCAACATCAATCTCAGAACATAGTGGATACTAGGGATCAAGCCCTAACAAAACTAACTCAATTAGATGATGAATCTCATCCAACCCCTCACCGACCAGCAAGCCTACGAAGGAATTAGTCACTCCAGGTGGGGAGCATCATGGAATTGGTAATGAAGGAGGGTTGGTGATGACGAAGACCGAAGATTCCCCTCACCGGAGCCCCGAACGGGCTCCAGATCTAGCCTCCCGATGAAGAACAGGAGGTGGCAGCAACTCCATATCGTGAAACACAATGAAACTTCCTCTCCTATTTTTTTCTGGAAAAATAGGATTTTATAGCGTCGAAATTAGGGTCAGAGGGGCCTTGAGGGCCCCACCACCCACCAGGGTGCGCTAGAGGGGGGTGGCGCGCCCTGGTGTCATGTGGGCAGCCAGGCCCCCCCTCTAGTGGGTCTTGGTTCCAAAAATTATAATATATTCCAAAATAATTCTCCAAAAAGTTGCGTCCAATTTCGAGAACTTTTATTTCTGCACAAAAACAACACCATGGTAGTTCTGCTGAAAACAGCGTCAGTCTGGGTTAGTTTCATTCAAATTATGCAAATTAGAGTCCAAAACAAGAGCAAAAGCGTTAGCAAAAGTAGATACGATGGAGACGTATCAGCTTCCGTACCTCATTTCCTGAGAATCTTGGAACATCAACTCGTCAATTTGTGTTACACCCTTTTCCTTCTCAGGCATGCTAAGTTTGGGGTATCCTAACACCAACTAGATTTGAATCTCAGGCAGATAGGATGGTTGGAATTTTTTTCTTCAAGAATTATAAAATTGGTCTCTATGTAACCCGGTAATGTGATGTTATGGCTAGCACACCTGGCTGGAGGACATATTGTTATAGTATATTGTTCAACAAGATTAGCCATTCTCCCATGAGAAAATTGTACGACTTATCCTAGAAGTTGTTCCTGATGGATCCTTTGTGTTTTCAAACTCCAACCCTTACTTCAAACACCATACCATTGCTACCTCGAAGCATGAATGTGGTACTCAAACATCAACAAGAACATTGGAAGCATAATGCTAAATGTTTCTTGATCAATTATCCAAACACTATTGTATGGATAACATCATGAATTTCCTCGCCCCTTTACCTAAATAGTTATCTACTTGCTGTCCTGTCATGGATATCATGCTCTGCTTGTTCTTGTGAAGGATATACTCCTAATATTTTGAATAAACACATTTTTCTTTCCATTGGTTTGTTTAACCTTTCTTATATTTTTTTTGTGATCTAAGCAATAGTATTTCCTTGCTTATGTAAACACCTCGATGTACAACTCGGTTAGTAACCCTGTTACTATTGTTGATGACATTCCGATAACCGCCGGTGGACGAGAACTTTTCCTATTGGTCCGCCTCATTTCAATGAGCAGGAAACTGGTTCTCTTCGTTCCCCGCCCTTGGTACCGACGTTGTTGCCAACATAGTTGACAAATTTTCCTTTGACATGCCTTGCTATCGTGACCATGTAAGGTGTCATCGCCCTTCATACTTTTAACCCACACTAACCATAGTTCCACAGGATCGAAACCTGAATCTCCTGTACATCCTTGATTCCGAAGTATCCTTTGCACTTGGCTTCGTATGCAATTCACGAGCTAATTTCCTTACCATGTCATTCTGGTATTAGATGCAACATTATTCTTCATTGCTCTGAACGCCTTCATCACCTATTTTAGGCATCAGCTGGATGCCTACCTAGTTGAAACTTGTTGAACCTCCTTATATCACTCTCAATATGTTTCCTGGTGCTTCTAAAATCTCCTTCCCTGAGATAATTACCGGATGCTAATCCTTCCATACATCCGTCCTTAAAGTTACCCCTTGTCCTTTCGTAAGTACGATGAAGACCCGAAGAAAGGATGACGACTTCATCATGATGACTTGAAGCAGAGTAATGAAGACATCAACGAAAAGGATCAACTTCTTCGAGAAGGGTAATAAGAACGAGAAGATCCGTTAGAATTTTGTAACCAATTTCTTCCCCTTTACTATACCTCTTAAATCTTGGGATGAGATTTCTTGTAGTGGAGGAAATTTGTAACACCCCGAAAATCATGCTACAGTAATCTCCCCCTAATGGTGCCATGTCATCACAATTAATTTTTGCTAAACTTCACTTTGATCCAAACCCAGTTCAAATTCAAATTTAAATTGCAAGTGAAATTATTATTTCTTCAAACAGTAAAACTAAAATATTTGCTTTATTCTATAAATTCTCCTAATCATTGTCATGTTCTCAAGCAACTTAATTTGACTCACAAATAAATTCCTAGTAAATTAACAAATGGTCCAACAGGAAATAAAATGGCCTTTTTCAAAATAAACAATTATTTATTGAACTCCATTTGCCTCCAAACGTTGTGGGCATGCTCAAAATAATGCCTAGTATTTATGTGCCAAATACCATATTTAACAAAAGTCAATGGGTATCAATGTTAATACAAAACAGTGGAGATAGAATAAAACAGAAAAGAAAACAAAAGGGAAAAGGCCTAGCTAGTACTGTACTAGTGGGCTCTACGTGCAAGAGTAAAGCCCAGCCACCTCCCCCACTCATCTCCCTCCTCTGTACAGGAGGCAGGGGCATGGCAGCCATCCAGGCCGCCCTGTCCATGGTTGTCGACGTGCCGGCAATCGAGCACTTCCTCGGCGCCCCTAAAAGGACCCCCTTGACCCCGCGAGTGAACCCTAGCCCCTCTTTCTCCCCCACCTCATGCTGCTCTCTCTCCGCACACCCGCCTGAGACCATCGTCTCCATGCCGTCGTCGTTCTCATGGCCAGTGTCCACCTCACACCACTCGAGGATGTCCAGGCAATGCGCTCCCTCGTTCTCTTCATCTAAGCGGAGCACCATGAGCTAGGATATTGTCAGGCCATCGCAATCATCGAGCTTCTCCGACTGCATCCGCCTCGGCTGTCACTCGAGCCGCCACCACCGCTGCACCCCGGCCTCCCCGAGTCAACTGCGAGCACCGCTATGAGCCCAGTTGTGTTTTCCCTCTTCTGTTTTGGTCGATTTCGACCACTAGCCTTCCCTTGCCGTAAACCGAGCCCTGCTGCTGCTCGGGCTCACTGCGGCCACTGTTGCAAGCCGCCCATGTTCCCGCCGCGCTTGTGCCGCGCCCCTGCACCACCCACGCGAGCTAGGAACCGTGCCCGTAGCCCCGCCCGTGCCCCGCGCCCGCGCCCGCCTTCCCCTGGCCTCGCCCCGGCTAGCGCCCGCTTGCCCCGCCTGCTGCTCCGCCCGCCGTTGCCGATGATGTCCCCGTTCGCTGCTGTCGCATTTGCTCCACTATCACTACTGTCGTTGCTCGCCACGCGCGTGCGCTCGCTCGCTGGCCTCGCCCTACAGCTGGCTCGCACGCGCTCGTCGCGCCCAGCTCTCCCGCCCGCTCCCTGCCCTGCGTCGCTGCCTTGTCCGCCGCGCCCGCACTGCCTGCTGCCGGCCTCGCCCCTTTGCCGGCCCATGCTCGCCTGCGTCACCCGTGCTTCCTACGCGCGTGCTCGCCGCAGCTGCAGGCGCTGCCGTCGCCCCCTGGGGCCGCCGGCGCCCCTCTGTGCTCGTGCATGCCCAGCCACAGGAGGGGCCGGTTGGGCCACTGTCTTGTGGGGCCGCCCTGATTAGTGGGGGCTAATCACCCCCCATTAGTGCTAACCTCCCATTATTTGCTACCCCTCCTAATGTATCTATGACACGTGGGCCACACTCTAATAACCCTAATTAGGATTAAACTAAACACTTTAAATATTACAATGTATGACAGCTGGGTCCCGTTGGAACTTTGACCAGTCAATTGCTGACTAGGAAGTTGACCGGCCCCACAGGTCAGCCTCAGTGGCTAGACAGCCACTGGGTACACATAACATTTTACTATTTTATTTGGAATTAATAAAAATCCAATAATTCCAGAAAATGATTAAAACTAAGAAAATTAATAGAAAATAAACCGTAATTCGTATGAAAATAATTTATATACGAAAGTAGATCAGAAAAATAAGACGAATCCGAATACGCCATCCACATACATGTCACATGCCTCCAACACTGCAAATGTGGAATCTTCCCCTCCGGATCGTCTGTTCGATAACTACCTAAAGCCGGGAAAACATCCCCAGATAATTTCCTGCTCCGTCTGTAACGTGTAGCACTGCAATAGGTCACCCCTAGCACAACATATTGCCATCTCATGCATCGTGATGTATTTGTTTGCTTTATATTTATTGTTTCTTCCCCCTCTTATCTCCGGTAGACCCTGACACCGACGGTGCTCCCGAGTACGACTACTCTCCTGACGACCAGCCCCTTTCAGCAGAGCTTCCAGGCAAGCAAAACCCCCTTGATCATTCCTATATCGCCCATTCTTTCTCTCTCATGCTTGCATTAGATTTTGCTACTATTGTTCGATAGCTCATATTTTGATGCATAGCCTGCTTTTGTAACCTGCTGTTGTTACTTTACCTGTTATCCTATATGCTTAGTATAGGTTGCTTAGCGATCCAACAGTGACCCCTCACCCTTGTCCTTGTTGCCCCGCTTTGTTACCGGTGACTCGATCAATATGATCAACGATCAGAGACCGACACATCATCGGCACCCCCCCTTAGTTGTATGACTCTACAGAGCTACTATCGAGTGCTGAGGGTGATACCTCGTATCCTACTTATGATGATATCTCTGTAGTGTAGCTAATCAGTTGTGGTTTCCCGAGGGTGATTCCTTTTTCACCACCTCCGATGATGCCTCTGTCGTGCAACCCCTCAAGTGTGAACCCATCGAGGGTGATTCCTCCAAGTTCACCTTGATAGATACATTGAGTGGGATTCCATCGAGGGTGATTCCTCGGATCTCCCCTTGACGTTAAGGACACACTATTAACTTTCACTGTTGGCCCCTTTTACTGTTACTGCGGGACTGAAGGGGCAGGCGGTACCAGCTCGGTAGAGGTGGACCTGAGTTCCCAACAGTCTCTGGATAAGTCGGGTTGACCAGGAGGGTACCCACGAGATAATTACGCAGCACGGTCGGGCAGGCAGACCGCTCCAGGAGAGGGATGGGCCTGACCTTTGCCGTAAGTCCGCGAGACGGGGCGACAGGAGCACTGATCGTCATCGCGCGCTCCTAACACACTAACGGGTTTGGATATGTGATCTGAGTAGGCCTCTGGCCTTTTCACACTAACCACCACGCGGAAATAAGTATGGGCACACGGCGTCGTACGATTCTTCTGAAAGCTCACTGACGTCAGCGGTTTAGCAGCGCACGCCCGGTTGGACGGTAACCACCTGCGCTTGTATTAAGGGGTGGGTCTGCTCTAGACCGCGTTCACAACGCGTAGGATTGCAAAGGACGATCGGCCCATGACCCCTTCGCATTTAGGATGTAGACTGGCGTGCTGGCCTCTTTGTGGAGGCTAGGTAGGACTACGATGTGTCGATCAGCCGAGGTTGGACATGACCCGAAAAGTGTGTCCGGTCGAAGTTAATCGAGCGTGTTGGGTAAGTTGGTGCACTCCTGCAGGGAAGTACATATATATATATATATAATATATATATATATATATATATATATATATATATATATATATATATATATATATATATATATATATATATATATATATATATATATATATATATATTCGAATAGTCGTGTCCACGGTAACGGACGCTCGGAGTTGTATCCAGATCTAGTATAACTAGAACTGGATACTTGTGACACTAAACTGATATGGTGGCTCCGGGATCGCTTCTTCGCGGGGTAGTCGAGGAAGGATCTCTGGGCGTTACTAACATAGATACTTGTTACTATATTATATGTTGTTCTATTCTCTTCTAATGCTGCAAGACACTGTGAGATGGTAGTCTTTGATAGGCTAGAGCTTCCCCTCTATTCTGGCAATTCTACAGTATAGTCGACAGATACAGCCCCTTCCTTTTGACACTGATGCATACTTAGTATAGATCTGATGTAAGTCTTGCGAGTACTTTGGATGAGTACTCACGGTTGCTTTGCTACCCCTTTTTTCCTCTACCCGATTACTGCGATCAGATGACGGAGTCCAGGAGCCAGCTGGTCCCGCCGATGACTAGTACTACCCCGACGAAGCCTATTACTACGTGGAGACCGCCGACGACCAGGAGTAGTTAGGAGGCCCCAGGCAGGAGGCCTTCGCCTTTTCGATCTAGATGTCGTTGTTTTGCTTAGCCTTCTTAAGGCAAACTTGTCTAATTATGTCTGTACTCAGATATTGTTGCTTCTGCTGACTTATGTATTCGGGTCCTCGTGGCCCTGGCTTGTAATATAAAGCTTTATGTTGTATTTGTGTCTTGGAGTTGTGTTGTGATATATTCCCGTGAGTCTCTGATCTTGATCGTGCGCATTTGCGTGTATGATTAGTGCACGATTGAGTCGGGGGTGTCACATACTCCTTCTTAGCACTCCTGAAAACAAATCTCAGGTTCTGGATCCAATCCGCAGAGTTTCCACCATTCGCAGCCAACTTTTCTTTCTCAAGCATAGGCGCTAAGATGAACATATTGCGAGCCATTTAATCTTCAACGATAAACACACAAATAATTTTAGACACAATTCATAATTAATATTACACTAGTTATTAAAACAAATTTTCATTTAAAGTGCACTCCCAGTCAAATTAATATCTCTCATAATTAATAGTGAGTGATTCAAGATCCAAGTCTAGTTCTCAACCATTGATGTGGACATCACTGATGACGAGAATTTTGACCGGTGGGCAAACTTTTGCTGATCATCCCTCCATTTGACTCTTGTTCATCTTTCGATGCTTCGTGCTCCGAGCTCAGAATGATTCTGCTAGAATTTCAAGACAACCGAGTGCTATCTGCATACATGGTCTGACCATGCCCGTCTTACACCTCACATCCCGTTTGTACTCATGTGGACATGACGCACTTCGAAACGCTATGTGTTATAGATGGTTGCAACAATGGGAAGAGCACCTTTTAACTTGATATTTACTGTGAGAGATCACCCTAATAATTGACTACTGCGCAATCAAAGGGTGCAAACAACAAAGGGATAAACATCTCAGGCAATTCATAATAGCATGATATGGTATAGCCCTGGGCACCGGGAGTTCTCCATGATCATCTTCAATCTCCAGTTGAACTGACGTGACGGCCAATATTTCATTGTCATTGCAATCGTTTCAAAAAATGTTGCCTTGGCGGCAATCTCAGAAAAAGTTATCATGGCAGCCATTTCAGAAAATGTTGTCGTGGCACCAAAATCTGTAATTCCACCGTGGCACAAAATTATAGCTCCTCGCCCCGGGCCTGGTACACCTTTTCCTCATCGGGGTCCTCCGTGTACGTCGTGCCACCGTCACCTGTAACCTATCTCTATGATATTTACATTAAGATGGCAATCTCGTGGCTCGAGCCATCATGCCGTGACGCATAGGCCACTTAACATTACAACATATAACCATCTCATACATAAACTCATTATCATGACGAAGTCTATACCACATCATATGAAAACCCTGCAAAACCAAGTTAGACGTCCTCTAATCGGTTTGGCAAATTTTAATTACGTGGCTTCTAGGGTTTCCAGATAAACCTAGCTACCTATGTGCACACCATAAAGTGATAATCCTTGTTGCTAGATTAACTTTCGGAGTGTGTGAAAGAAGATACTTAATTGAAAATCTCGTCCCCCCACACTATACTTCATCTAATATGCATGACCCCGTAGAAGATCATCCATCTTCATCGCCCTCTTGAGTACACGGAGGTTCACTATTCTTGACTATGGTGAAGCCCAAGGAACTGTTAGCAGATTATCGACAGCCAGAGCCAAGCGATTGTCAGAAGCTTGTGAAAAGCGACACCATGCCGTCAATGAACTGAACCAAAACAACACTCGAGGGAAGCATAGCAAGAACATCACCCTCACAATCACATGTGATCTAGATCGAAACCTATATCTACTCATAGAACCGCTCTGATGCCACTATTGAGAAACATAGTAGAAAACAAAAAAAATCGCCCTACGAACACCCAGGAACAATATGAAGATGCATATAGGGTTTAGATCAATGATCGTTACCGACTCCGGAGTACAGTGGAAGTAGATGAGTTGCTGTAGATCGTACTTGGAGTCCCTCGAATGTCGATGACGATCCTGTGAACCACCCTCGAACGGAAGACCGAAAGTATGGCCTCTCTACTTGGTTGCAAGCGTACGATCTTCACGATCCGGCAGCGCTTCGCTATCCGGAGCTAATCGTCACTGGATAATTGGAGTGAGGAGATTAGAGCCACATGGGGCTTCTAATTTATGAGGATTAGAAGTGGCTAGGGCTAGCTCTAATTAGTCAACTAGGACCAACTAGAACTAGAACTAGATCAACTAGAGGAGACTCCAAAACTTGTGTCCCTTAGGGTCAAAATCCTCTAGTATATATAGGTTTAGGGGAGAGGAGGGGGCACCACAAAGGGGGAAAGGAATCCCCTTCCCTTACGCCAGCCAAGGGAAGGAGGAGTCCTTCCCCCACTAGGATTCGACCTCCTCATAAGGGAAAGGGGGGCGTCTCCCCTATTGGGCCCTTGTGGCCCAATTCCTTCTCCACCTCTTGGCCTTATTTGGCCCATCGATATTATATTAAATATATATTTGTTCTAAACATTTTATAGCATTATATATATATAACTTAACATCTCCGGAAACATTTTTCACCTATATATATATCAATCGGTAATACCCGGTATTCACCGAAACCCTTCCGGTGACCCCAAAACGCTTTCGGAACCTCTCGGAACTATTCCGGATATTAATAAAACAATTCCACAAATATATTCTTATTACTCCCGTACCACTAACACTCAAAATATTATGATTACCTTAAGCTTGTGACCCCGTATGTTCGGTAAATCATAGACATGAACCAAACCCCTTCGTTTAATGACCAATAGCGGAACCGTGTACATCCATATCGGTCCCTATGATTACATGGATGATATTCGAGTGAACCTTTGGTTACCACGTGATGTTTCCTTTGCTTTGCGATACTTAACAAAACCCGGCGTGCATCAGTATCCTCCTGAGTCATCACCATGATCACTATACCGTTGCTCCTGTTACTGGTTTTGTTCTTCTTTCTCGTTAACGTGTTCCTGCATCCCTGTGACGTAGTCATCTGTATGTGGCCAGACGATGATGGATGTCATCACACCGAGATGGCCCTAAGAATATCTCTCCATCGTCGGAGGAGCAAATCCCACTCTCGAGCTATCCGGTCACTTGTCAAACTTTTCGGTGAACCAAAAGTTGTCGTTATGATCACCTTGTTACAGATGACGTTTAGCAACCCCAAAGATCACTGTCTGGTAGGAAGTGACCAAGACACTCTTATGGTCTGAGGAACTAAAATACATGCTAACACTTCGTGTTATAACAGATGATTTCAGACGATACAATCACAAAGTATACTAGACAACTATTGGGTCGATTCAATATGATCGTTCTTCTTACGTCATACCCTCAATGTTGTTTTACGACTATCGTTACACTTAATGATATCCTAAGATCTGGAAAACGTGATCACCAACAACACTTGAGCGAGTCTTACAGGCGAGACCAGGAAACTATTGTTAACCATTTATTATTTCACACGTGCATACGAGTTTTTCACCGAATCGCATATTCCAGGATCATAGCAGTTATAGCATGAAATATAAATTCTTAATTATGAATAATGAAAATATAATAATACAATATTATTGCCTCTAAGGAATATTTCCAACAGTCTGGGGAAGGAGAGGAGCTGAGGAAGAAGAAGGGCTAGGCACCGTTGGATGTGCATCGCAGAACGATCAATTGACCCAATTTCAAAATCCAGGCAACTTACATCTAACCATTCCCATTTTTGTATATAGTATATTGTGTAACACCTGTTTTTAGATGTAAAGTAATGTGATTTTACAACGGGACACCGGGTCATACTGGATCCGCCCCTGTCGAAGAGGAAGGCGACGGTATCATCCAGACTGAAGCTGTCGGCGTGGTATGTATCTTGTATCCCAAACTTGCTTGAACACTTGACAGATATTCATTCACAAGACCTGATCATCTGCTCCCCATCGTGACTGGAGGGAGTTGGCTCTTCTAGTAACAAGCTCAATAATGTCGTGGCGATGATTGCTGAGGTGAGGAACGTCGCCGAGGTCCGGGGGGCGGCTCCGAGGAACTTGAGTGACGACCTGAGAACAGTTCACCATTAGTATTATTAGTAGGTCGACATAGCTTCTCCAGACAAGCTCGAGAAGTCAGTAAAGAATCCGGAGATGTAGCAGCGGCGGTTTCTCCTATCTGATGCTTGCTTCTGTGCAGGCAACGTGAACAAATCAATCAGAAAAATAGCATGCTATAACAAAATAGCGAGGCCCGCAAAATACGCTATTAGCGTATTATATCGCGCTATAGTGTGCTATTAGCAAGAGAGTGTATACTGGTTTATTTAGCGAGACATTGCTCAAAACGCTATAGTGTGCTATTAGCGGCGCTATAGTGCGTATTTTTTTTCGGTGGAACAAATTGCACAATGAAGCGTCTATCTTGTTGATGCATTGTAATATAACTTGGGATAGGGTTTTGTGGGATATCATTGTGCACAATCACAACTCTTGTGCCATCTAGTTTCAATAAAGAAAAAAAAACCGGCATTTTGGCGTTGCTAAAGTACACGTGCAGTGGGCCGGCCTCGCCAACAGCGACGAGGAGTCTTTGATTTTTGATTAAAAGGAACTTCATTGGATTTTTTTTTTGGGAATTTCTGATTTTTCATATTACCAAACTAGTTCACAGTATGTTAGTGGGGCTAGGTAATAGTACTCGTTGGATCTCCACAACAAGACACTATAACCTGTATATATTGTCCCATAGAGGTTAATAGAAAGTGTGGTTGATCCTATTCATGTTTTTGCTTTCCACACTTAGCCCTAAGGCTTTCTAGAGGGCTGGTAGAACTAGTTACCCAAAATAAAACAGGTAAAGGAATTGCTAGAAGAATTGTTCGGTGCTGCAAATTGTTGGAGTGTTTTTTACAGTACGAAATGGAGTTAGTAGTACCTGCGTTCAGTATTTTGATGAATCGAGCCCTCCCCCTGAAATTGGCAAAAGGAAGCAAGATGAATGCTAAACACTTGTGAAAATAATACTCCTCCATTGAGAAAGAAAGAAGAATGGTGGGACCCCTTGGCACTTTAATTTTTTTTTTGAAAGGAATGAGCATCTGGCATTCGGGAGTACAGAATTGATAATAAGTGCATGATGGGTGGAGTAGTGCGTGTACCTTTTGGGATGTGCCCAAATCACCATCTACTGATACTGAGGACGGGACGGTTGGGATGGTCGTCCACTGCGGCCCTCAGTGCAGCCTCCGCTTCATTCACTAGCCGATCGCTGGCTCTCTTGCATAAAAGGCTAACCAAGACGTTCTCGAGGGAAGGGAGGTGCCCCATACCCAAATCGAAGTTGTCATGGGCCATCCACGTAGCTGGGAAGGCGAACCGGAGGTGTTTAAGCCTTGGTGCAGCTCCTTGTGGAAATACAGACGGCACCACACTGATATTAAGAAATTCGAACCGTGCTGCACACGGGAATGCATCAGTAGTAACACCGGAAATTTCCACCGCAAGATTTCCTGAGAATTGGGCATCACTCCGTAGCAAGAGATAACGAAGAAACGGCAGCATTCCAAGAAGCTGAATGTCCTGCGATCGCACTTCTTCCACACTTATAGATATATGGGAGATGAGAGGAAGCGATGAAGGATTAATCCATGTCGGCAGTGTTTTGAACGAGCAGGGTGATCCACGGATAGCTAATGTACGAAGCCGTAGAGAGGGAACCCAGCCTTCGCGCATGAGGTCAACGAGGCCACCATCCACATAAATAACTAGACATTCTAGATTGTGCAGATTATTTAGGGATTCCACCATAGCTTTATCCCGACTTTCATTCAGATCTACCCATCCAAAATCTAGCTCCCTCAGCTTGGTCAAATGGCCCAGCTCTTTTACAACATGGAGGTTAAAATCTCGCAGAGACAACTTGCCTACCTCCAGTCCGATTAGCACTTCTAGGGAAGTCAGGTTACCTATCCCAGACGGCAGCTTCATATTCTTATCAACATGCAGGCACATCAGCTGTCTCAGCAGAGCAGCACTCGATGGTAGTTCTTTTATCCGAGTTCTTCTTAGGTCTAGAGTTTGCAAAAACTGCAGCTTCCCAATATCCATTGGAAGCTCCTCAACATCAGTACTATATAGACCTAGGTACCTCAAATGTAACAGATTTCCCAGATACCCAATATTTGAGATGTCACAAAATCTTAAATCCAACACGCGCAGAACTTGATAACTTGAAATGTTCAATGCATGGTCAACTGTAATATCTGCGAAAATTGTAAGAGATCTCACTTGTGCTATACTAGTGGTAGCCATATCTACCTTGCTATTTTGGATGGATAATCTATGAACCTTGCTTTGGGAGTTATGCATTTTTCTCCCGGCGCCATCCAATACAGTGATAAAGTTTACTTCACTTGATAATGAACATATCAGATCAAGCACAATGTCATGTACCCGACAAGCTTGCACCTTTTCTTCAGCATCAATGTCGATTGGCAAGATCATACTTCTATTTACTAGCTCACTGAAGTAGCTATCACCAAGCTCATACAAGCTACTTTCTTGTTTTTGGCTATAAACAAAACCTTCGGATATCCACTTCCATATCAGCTCATCTCTTATAATCTTGTGATCTTCAGGAAAGATGCTTAGATATAATAAACAAGGCTTCAGATAAGAAGGTAGATCATAATAACTGAATAATAATATCTTCCTCATCTCATCCACACTTTGATCTTCTGTAAGTCCACGACCAATGGAACTGAGCAAGTCATACCACTGCTCCTTTTTTTCTATCTGGCTGTTACTAGCTAGAAGACTTGCTATAGAAATAATGGCTAGTGGTACCCCACCACATTTCCGTAAGATGTCTTTTGATACTTGCACCAATTCAGGAGGACACCCGTCCTCATTGCAAAATACTCTTTTATAGAAGAGCCTTCTTGATATATCATCAGAAAGAGGTTTCATTCTGAAGATATCATCACTAGAAGAGCAACATGCTTTAGAGACACTAAGGATACGGGTTGTTGTGATTAATCGACTGCCGAGGCTCTTCTTGGAGAAAGCACATTTTATTAGTTTCCATGCTTTTTCGTCCCATATGTCATCAATCACAATGAGGTACCTACATGGATGTTTGTGATTTAGTTGGCAAATCAATCTATGACGATATATTCAAGGTTTTTGTAAGTGACAGCTGCTAAATGCTGGTTATGTACGTGAAATTGGACAGGAGGAAACTCGAAGAATTTATCTTCGAGCTCCTTTAATATGGTCCCTATTATCCCCTAAGAGGTAAGAGGAATATTTGATCTCCACCATCCATTCATCAAGGGTACATTTGACCACACAAAATATTCTATCTATGGAAACTATTGTCGAAAAAAGAATGTTTAAAGGATTTCCCCCACTCTTATTAATATAATAAAAAAGAGACCAGATCTGACTCCTGTATGTGCTGTATCTACCGTATGAAGACGGAAAATTATTGCATTGTAAATATACCATATGTATCCATGTGACCCTAAAAATGTATACACGTTACGAATGGCATTATTACAATACATCTAGATTGCAACGTAATAACCAACAATATGTGTCACATCAGTATGCATGTGATGCTAGGAATCTGTACCTTTTTTTTGTTTGTGAGAAATACGCTAGAAACAAAATGTGCAAGAACACTAGCTAGCACGCGTAATTGATTTATTAAAGAAAAATTCCAATGGTATATGTTTGCTTAATTTTTACCCTGATTTTGTCAAGTACTCCATATAATATATTTTTGGTGTAAACAAAATGTGCAAATTTTTTCATTTTGTCGGTTGAAATACACACATAGTAGTATTCATTTTGGTGTCTTCCAAACACAAATTCTATGTATGTTCTGTTGTCTAGCTTCCAATGGACAAAATGAAATGTGCGTATAGGACAGAACATGAAAAAATGGTACGGACATATGGAACCTGGGTCTAGGCGCACCCGATTAAGATTTTTTTTTTAAAAAAGTAAGGAAAAATAAAATATGTCAAACTTTGTCGGGACAAGCATTGTCTAGTGTATTACTCATGTGTAAAGCTTCACGACAAAATGACTTCTTTGTTATTGTTGGCCAAAAAAGAAAAAAAAAGTACATACTGTGTGAATAATAAGCTCACTATTGGAAAGTTTATTTTTGCTGAGTGTCAACGTCTTTGCCAAGTACATTTCATCGGGTACTCGGCAAACATGTCTTTGCCGAGTGTCATAAAAAAATACTCGGCAAAAAAGCGAAACTCGGTAAACAGGTGCTTTGCCAAGTGTCGTGGACATTACACTCGGCAAAACAGTGGAACTCGGCAAAAAAAAAAAGTTCTTTGCGGAGTGCTACACTCGGCAAAACAATGGCTCAGCAAAACAAAGTTCTTTTGTTGTAACATCCCAAAATTCTAAATTTTGGAATGTTATTAAATAAATAGTATTGATTGTTTGCTTGATTGTTGTATGAATGATTATGTGAAATTGAGTCAAATTTAAAACTTTTTGAAAGTTGAATGAGAGGGAATGAAATGACTTTCCCAAACTTTCACTTTGCATTTTGATCCCAATGAATTCAAATTTATTTCATCACAAAACTCTAGAGTAAAGACAATATGGCTTCTTCCATTTAAAGAAACTAGTTAATGCGCACGTGCAACGCACGTTAATATTTAGGCAATATATTAATTGCACGTGGATATTATGTATGCTATTATTTGTGTATTAATCCAGTGATTAGTGCAATATTTGGTATGCTATTAATTGCACGTTAAACACGTTTAACGCTCGCCATTGGAGCAGTCTAGGTCGTTGGATTGACTTAGTTCGATTGCCGAGATCAGTTGGATCTGCCCCTTTGGGTCTTTTTATATTGGTATAGATGAAAAAGGGATTTGAAAATGATTTGAATTTCATTTGAAATATTTTCAAACCAGAGACTTTATGCGACTCAAGGATTTTCATGAGGGAAGATAATATGACTTCTTCAAATGTTGGAAATAGAGTGGGAAGTAGGAGGCCACTTTCAAAATGGCATTATGGCCACTTTTGGAAATACTCCACGAAGGTTTCAAAACCTTTCCAATTTATATTTCAAATTAAATCAAGAGAGAAGGAATAGGCCTCCTTCAATTATTGAAAATAAACATGGAAAGTGGATATTGGAACCAACTGAAAATAGTTTAAAAAATATTTGAATCCAATTTGATTGAATTTTTGCCCAAATTGACTTTTATTCAATTTATTTTTTCCAAAAAAAAATGGAAATTAGGGTAAAATGATTCCCTACAATATAAAATGGGAGTAAAATAAATTTGAAATCATTTTGGTATTTTAAAATATTTTATTTGAATTTTAAATGCAACACTAGCACTGTCTGCATTATTTGAATTTTTGTGGACATTATAACTTTGAAAAATAGTTCATATTTTAGGAATTTTTATTTTGAAAATTCTGATATATTATATGCCTATATAAAAGTCATATTGTTTTTCCTTTATTTAGTTTTTCTCTCTACTTAATTTCAAAAATAGGAAAAAGACTTTTCTTTTTTAAACTGGCCGCACCCCGCTAGCAGGCCGGCCCAGCCAATCCAGCGTGCCAGCCTACTCACCTTTCCCGGCACCCGATTTCTTTCCGAGCGGTCGCCCGCTCTCCAATCCTTCTGTTTCAGTCGCTGACGCGTGGGACCCATCGTCCGACGCGATCTTCCATTCCTTCTTTCTTCTTCCTTCCCCAGCTCGCCGAAGACCACCGCCGCTGAATCCCGGATACACCGGGATCGCGAATCTCCTCGCCCCTCCTCCAGGCACCCCCCCTATATATACCCTTCGCCCTCGATCGATTCCTCCCTAAAGCCCCCTCCTAGCTCCCCTCCCGACGCCGGAATTTCTCGCTGGAGAACGCCGCGTCCGTCGTGCCATTGCCGCTGTAGAGCCCTCTCCCGACCCCCTCGCCGCCTCCCGAGACCACCCCTGCACTCCCCACGCTCCCCTGTTTCATCCCGACCACCGCCCCGAGCTCACCAACCACCGGAGGCGCCGCCCACCTCATGCCCGAAGCCCATCGCCGCCATTATCAACCCCCTGCTCACCACAGTACGCCCCAGCCGTCACCGTCGCCCCCACTCTCCTCGCAGTCACCGCCTGCATCGCCTGGGAGCAACGCCGACACCGGAGACCCCGTGGAAGCACCGCCCGCTTCGACCCGTGGCCGCCGCCGCTGTCGACCATCGTCGGAGAGCTCCAACCACCACTGTAAGCCACTAGATTCCACCGTCTCCGTTAGATAAAAAATCTACGGCTTAGATTAGATTAGTTAAGTGGCCAAACCGTTTTTTTAGATTTGCGGCCGTCCACCCGTAAGCACTAGCACCCCCCCCCCCCCCGCGCAGCGAATCAGGAGCCGCCACGTGTACCCCTGGCTGACGCATAGCAGTTTTACTTTTCTGTATTTATTTTCTGTTTTCAGAATAGTTTGAATTTTAGATTGGCTATATCTCATAGAATAATTGTCCAAATTTATTGGTTCTTTTTGCATTAGCTTTATATTTTCTTGTAGTTTCTGTTTGGGCAATTACTTTTCAAATTTGAATAGTTTAAATTTGAATTTGCACAAATTTGCTTCAAAACTTGATTTGTTTATGTATTGAGTTTAAAAATATATTTTAAGTTGATTCTTTTTGCTCCTGGTCACTTGTGGTATTGTTTTCTAGTAGGAGTAACTTGGGAAATTTTAGAGTATTTTAAATTAGGGTTTTTAGCTAAAACAGTACTGTTTTGCTTATAGTTTTGTTTTTAGTCTTTTCTTTGTTGTTTTTAATAGTTTTACATATTTTTTTCTTTTATCATTTTTGACAAATTGTCTTATATTATGTTTAGTCAATAGTAGAACAAACTTTTGTAGGTTTTTAAAATTTAATTTGCTTTTTTTGCTTTAAAATTTGTATAGGCTATAAATAGGGTTTTATAAAAGTTTTTATTTGTTTCTTTTTGCTAGTAAAATCTTTTGAAAAATACTTCCTGTTTATTTAGTTGTTTTATTTTTCTTCTTTTCTGTTAAGTTATTAGTCTAGTATTTTCTTTGTGGTTGAGTTTTTACTTAGGACAAAACTATTTTTGTGTTATGTCATAAAGTTTTCTTAGTAGGTTCTTTGTAATTTTCCCTATTAGTTTTCTTTGAAGTTTCTTCTGAATTTTTGATTTGTTTTTTCTTATGAATTTATTTAATGCTTTTATTGGTTGATTGTTATTTTGATTGCTAGTATTGTTTGCTAGAATGATTGCTTATGTGAATTTGCAATGTTTGACTATTATAGATTTCTTCGGAGAGTGACGTGTAGTGCTATCAAGTTTTCTGAGAGCGTTAAAAACTTCATCAACTTACCAGGCAAGTTCACTTTGACCATTTTATTCATACCTATGTTTTTATTGCATTTAGTGTCACCGTTCAACAATCCCTCTATTAGTGATATTGAATTCTTGTAGTTGAGTAGAATGCATGAGGTAGGAACCCATCTCCCTGTTACAAAGCCTATGACGTTGTTTAGTTTTAATGCTATGCTATAGTAGACGGGGTTTGGTATGAGTGCTCAGGAGTGGTGTGAGAAGGAGAACTCTACGTCAACGACGACAACTTCATGATGGTATCTTCAAGGCCTGCATCTTCAAGACCTCAAGACTTCAAGACTCGAGACAAGATTTCAATACACACTACTGGGTGAAGGATGGTTTGATGGGCACCCTGGAGCAACCAGTGGATGGCGGGGATGCATGGAGAAGCGTCATGACATCTTGCGGAAAGTTTCATCCAGACTCAAAGAGATGGAAGAATACTTCATGCCCGGAGCTTACCTGTGCAGCCACAAGTCATTATGGGCTCTGGCTTGGTTGACCTTTGTTGTGACTCTGACTGGACCAGTGCCTGCAGATGTGGAACTACGGTAGGACTGGATGGGCACTGGTCAGTGGTCAGGGGAACTTACAAGAAGGAACGAATCTTGTGGGTAAAGTGCATAACACTCTGCAGAGTTAAAACCTAATCGATTAGACATGTCCCCGGTTACGGACAATTTGAGCCTCTGGACTTGGATCTATCTCGGAACTCTCAACACCGGACTGATAATTAATTGTGGGCAACTTATAATGATTCGGGCTATGATACACTGGTTGGTGAAACCATGTCATAGTAGACAACTCTGTAAAGAAGACTCTTGATATTCCTTTGATGTAGGGAGAATAAAACCAGTTTTTACGCAAAAACTCAGACACAGAGCCACAAGCCATATTGCATATAGAATCGTGTCATCATCTGTTTTTCTTACTGTGATCTTGCCGGTACATTCAATGTACTAACCTACAAGGCTGCAACGTTTCATGTTGCAGATATTTCTACGATGAGTAAGAGATACGGTACATGGTTACGGTCTACACTCAACTTGCCGTTGGCGTTGATGGGACTCCACACCCTTAATGATATATTTCCGCTGTAATAAATAAGGTATACTCTAGATCTATGGTACTTATTTTACATGTGATGTTATGATATTTCATCGAAGTACTGTGTGTGCCAGCATACCGATCCAGGGATGGCACAGAAAGCACAGAGACTTGACCGTATTGGGTCGGGTCGCTACATTTGTCGAGCGCTACACTCGGCAAAAGGGGTATTCACATTGATGCACTGTGTTTTTGCTGTCGACATTGCATACGACATCGGATGAAGATGATGCAAAAAAAAAGTTTCTTATTTTGACAAGACAAATAATTTTCATGTTGAGAACTTTTTTCACTTTAGGCCATATTAATTACACTTTCTGTCATGCCAAAATATGGTCTCAAATGACTAAGGCGGTGGTCATATTTATTGCATAGTTTATGACTATGTGCCAAAACTAGGCACTTAGGTGCATGTTGCCATTACAAACAATGTTGCCAAATAGAGTTTCCATCTTTTTTGCACATAAATAATAATTTTCCATTTTCTGAGTGTAAAATATGGATATTTGTGTGAAGCAGGTACAAAATAAGGTGCAAAATGGCACCACTCCAATTTTCACAAATAGTAGACCATATTTTTTTTTGAAAAATTTCCATGTTTTTTAAAAAACCTTCACGAAACAGGCTATCGTGAAAGAACATTCATACCTTTCAGGTCAAATGATGAGGGTGATGGCCATATTCATTTCACAGTTTATTATAATATCCCAAATTAGACACATATGTGCGTATTGCCATTACAAACAATGTGCCAAATAGTGTTTCCAACTTTTTGTATTAAAAAATATTTTTCATTTTCTATGTGTCAAAAATGGATAATTTTTGTGAAACATGTACAAAAAAATTGGTGCAAAATGCACCACTCCAGTTTTCACAATAACTAGACCTTATTTTATGCACAATTCCCAAGTTTCATGGATTTTATAGATTTCTAGCTACTTTCGCACATTTAAATAACTTTATGTTGATTGCCTGAAAGTTATTCAAATTTGAACTGCACGTGTATGATAGCTCTGTGCTAAAAAATATCAAAAAATATTTTCAGGTACACAAGTAGTCATTCTATGGAATAACCACTTAGATTTTGAGAGATTCAACCCCTTGCCATGAATAGCCATGTCGTCCATTTTTTTACTCTATTTTGGAAAAAATGAAAGAAAAAGAATACAAGTTCAAAAGGTGCAATCCTTGCGCATGGGGTCCTTTTATATGTACTAGTTGCGAGGAAAAAATACCAAACTTTCAATATGACAATTTTGAAAAAAATCCTTCGCAAAACGGACTATCGTGTATGAACATTCATGACTTTCTAGTCAAATGGCCAGGCTGATGGTCATATTCATTGTATAGTTATAATAATCTCCCAAATTTGACATATAGGTGCATAGTGCCATTACAAACAATGTTGCCAATTAGATTTTAGAGTGGTAGTTCCAGGAGTAGCAAAGTGAACACATGAAGTGCTGGAGCGATAGTGCCACCGGAGAGGTACTACCGTCCATCCATCAATGGTACTACCACTTAGGATCACCTGGTACAGAGGAACAGCGGTACAGAGAGACGCCAGAGCGGAAGTATCGCACGAAGCGGTACTACCGTCCTAGTACCGCTATTACCGTAAAAGCTGCAAAGGGCAAGAAAAGGATAAAATAGGCGGTAGTGGCCACGGTAGTACATAGCAGAAGTACCGCATAAGCGGTACTACCGTGCTACTGCTGTGATCATCAAAAAGGCATCCAGTGGGCTAAAATCAAGCGGTAGTAGTGGCGGCAGCTCACAACGGAAGTACTGCATAAGCAGTACAACCGTGAAGCCGCGCGGTACTACTGCCTGGGAACTGAGGAACTGCCCATGCACAACAGTAGAATGCAATAAGACCAAAACTGACATAATTTCTACAAATGAACTATGATTTTGACGAACACAAGCTTGATAGAAAGCTAATGAGAAGAGCTGTCAAATCACGACCAGAAATCTTCAAAAATGGCAAGAGAAATTTTCGATGATGTAGAGGTGTGAAACCTCCATCGGTGAAGAACCGGCAAGAACTCCAACAACGAAAACACAATAGATGATGCATATGAAGTACGTTTTCCCAAAAATAATTCAAATTTTCAACTGTAATTGTGTGATAGCTCGATCCTAAAATTTAGCAAAAAAAAAAAAAAAGATCCACCCGTAGTCATTATATGGAATAACCACTTGGTGTTTTTAAATATTCAACCCATTGCTATGAATAGCCATGCCGACCATTTTCACACCGTTTTCTAAAAAATGAAACAAAAAAAATACAAGTTCAAAAAATGCAATCCGTTCGCATGGAGTCCTTTTATGTGTACTAGTTGCGAGGAAAAATACCAAACTTTCAATATGACAATTTTGAAAAAACTTCCTTCACAAAACGGGCTATCATTGACGAACATTTGTGGCTTTCAAACCAAATGACCAAGGTGGTAATTAAATCATTAATTAGTTTTCTATATTTAAATCATTCTTTAGGACCATTCATGACCAAGATGATTTTTTTTTTAAATTTAAATCATATATTAGCTTTTCTAGGCAATTAGTGCATATAAGTCAAATTTGAAAAAGTTTGTGAAATTGGCTTAAAAAATATATTTGTATTATTTAGTCCTCATATGTCATCATATGTGCAGGTCTTATCCAAAAAAGTTAATAACAAGAAAAGAAAATAAAAAAGATAAAAAATAACGAAAAAACATGCATCTCCCGACTGTAACACTCGACAAAGTGTGCCTGCCTCTGATTGGTTGGGAGGTAGTGCCACGGATCGATGTTATGGCAAGCAGGCAACAACACATCTCGTATGTCCTACTCTCTCTTCATACATCACAACCACACACCTCTCTATCAAAAACAAACACAAACGTACACAAGCATGCCACGCACAGCCACACACACACATTATCTTCTCTCTCTCTCATCTTTCTCACCGTCACACACATCCACACTCCCACACACAGCCACACAGTCATGGAGAACTAGAAGCACGCCGGTGGAGGACTCAACAGTTGCAGCATCCTGCCGGCGTATAGTGCTTGAGCACCTCCGGGTTCATGCGCGCACCGTCCGTGCTTCGGCTAAGCCGCCGGCGTAGTAGCGTTTTTATTTTTTATGTTTTCCGAATACCATGAAAGTCATTTTATCGAACACTTTCACATGAGTAACACACTTGACAATGCTTGTTTCGACAAAATTTCACATTTTTTTAACTTTAGTTACACTAATTTTTTTTATTTTTTTCCGCAATTTGGGTACATGTATTTTCTCATGACAAACCTCTTATTTTATTTGTGAGACACAATGATAAGGTGCGTTCAGTGAAAAACAAATATTACATTGGAAAAGAAAATTGGCGTTAATTAGCTCTGTTTATTTTTTTTCTTATGTACTCGGGTTTAAAAGGAAAGAAATAATTTATTTCCTTGATTGTAACGCAACAATGTCAATACTAACCCCCAACCATCAGGATGTCGAGAAAAAAAACCCCAACCATCATTTAATGGTCTATAACCTCGAAGTAATAGTTATATCATGGAAATCTAACTGTCTATGTTGCATGAGCACTTTTAACATGGTCCCTCTTGGATCCTGTTTTAACATAGGAGGTAAGAAGGTAAGAGTTACTCAGACCCACTACCTAATGAAGTCAACATTCAGATTTAATATATACTCTTATCTCTCACGTCAAAAGATGATGTAACAGGGACCATGTTAAAATTTGTCATATTGCATAGGACCACCTTAAAAATTTTCTTTATCTGAACACACTAATCGCCAATATGGTCTTAGGTTCCATATAGACTGATACCAAATAGTGTGAAAGCTTTACTAGGTAAAAGGACTAAAAAGCTATACTAATAAGAAAGAAAGAAAGAAAGAAAGAAAAAGCATACCTCTTGTTGTGAAGGAAGTCAATAAGTGTGTCTATGAGTTGTCGTTCATCTCTAGATGTACTATGGATTTCAGCGTACTTGTCCTTGTCTAGTTCATAGAGAATATCCTTGAAAATTTTCTTCATATCAGGATTTTGAGAAACCGAAACAAACGCATCACAATCAAATTGCACTTTGATCTTGTCATGCACCGATTTGGCAAGCGTTGTCTTGCCTAAGCCACCAAATCCAACAACCGAGACCGTCTTCAGTGGATGTTTTAACCAATCTTCACCATCAATCAACATGTTGATTAGCTCTTCACTTGCATCTTCGATCCCAACGAGCTCTGTCACATCTGTGTACAGAGCCATCACACGAGGGTCAACGCTAGCACCAGCACCGTTGTCAGGAATATCTTGCTCGTATCTTCGACGCAGCTCGGCCAACAGCTTAGCCTGACCAACCACTTCTTCTAGGGCATCAGAGATCTGATGGAGATCCTTGCCCTTCTTGAATAATCTCGTAGCCTTCTTCAGTAGCTTCTTGAACCTGTTCTTGGGGTTGGAAGGTTCACCACCATCTTCCAAACGCACCACGAAGGCATCAACAATGTCCTCCATCTGGTAGGACAGCTCCTGCACCTTTCGTGCCCAAATTTTGACCCCTTCGTCGAGCTGGTCCGGCGGCACTTTTGCTACCTTCCTTAGGGCGGCGTCCATCAACATGAGCTCCGTCACAAGCGACTCAATACCTTTTCTCACGCGCTTCTCGAGAGTGAACTCACCGGCGAGCAGGCCGCCAAGCTTCATAAGGAGAGGGCCAACGGCCCTCATGGCGATCTCCATGCCTCGACCTCTCTACACGTGGTTGTGGTAGTGTTTTGGGTGGAGGAGAGATGGACGCACTACGCGGCCGGTTACTCTGGGCAAGCAATGTTCTTTTCCTAGCTACAGAAGAGAAGCTATATACTCCCGGGTCCTGGTCTGATTCTTTTCCCTCAACCAATCTATTCTCACCTAGATTACGCTGCTTCTTCTTAGATGCCCAATGCACCTGAGGGAGTACGTTGGGGACCGCGCACGATTGCTACGACAATCATGTCCGTAGACTGGCCGCCATGTGGTCCTCTAAACAGCTAGGTCCCATGTATCAGCTGACTGTTAACTCGTCGACAGTGTCTGTGTAAGCCTGGCAAGGGATGTCGCTTGCACTGCAATTGCTGGGTTGAATCACCAAGCTCTGACTTGGCTTAAACACGCTAGCTGTTGTCCTGTTCCACATAAAAGTTAGTGCAATTCTACCTGCTCCCTGATTAACACGCATCTTGCCCTGACTTAGCTTCCAAGTTCGTTGTCTTGTGCCACGAAAGTCAAGAGCGATCCCACCTGTTCCTTGATCAACACGCATGTGGCCATGTTTGGTTAAGAATCAGGAAAGCTCAGTTCGCGTTGAATCCGGACAGGCAGACGTACGGGGCACGTATGTGTTGATTATAATACGTAGTAGAAAATATCGGTGCATCAATCAACGCAATAAAACCACTGACTTGGCCGTTTGTTTCGTCAAGTTTAAACCAACACACTATAGATACAAGAAAACATGTACTACTCCCTCCGTTTCTAAATGAAAAAGGCATATTTTTGGTCCCTCAAATTTACCAAAAGTCTGTATTTGATCCCTTAAAAAAATTTGGGCCACATTTCGTCCCTCGTGTCTCAAAACAGGACAATTTGCGTCGAAAACCGGATATGAGGGGAAGACTGGTCAACTTGAAGTGGTTTTCTTTCTCCTCTTCTGCCACGTAGGATTGTTCCAATCAGTAAGGGTAAAACCGCTGAAAGATTGTGGGTGTCACCTAGCGGGGGCGGTGAATATGTGCTTTAAAATAACTAGTAAAAATGCCCGTGCGTTGCAACGGGAGAAATACAAAAATGTATGCACCCTAGTCTAATAGGCATGACTCTAGGACACATCCCCTACTCTCATTCCATGACCTCTATTTGAACAAAGCGTCCTACCCGTGTCACCACCTATCCTTGTTCTTGCCTTCGCCGATTGTGGACGGGTTGTCCATCTAGTTACATCACGTCTAGACATTGTTAGTGCAGGGGATGAGCTGGACCACCTCACGTCATATTTGTCGCTGAACCTCGCGTAGCGGAAGGGAATGTTTAAACTAATCTCTCAAGCGGGAGATGAGGGCCCCCTCCGTGGGTCCCTCCCCGCATGTGTTTCATCCCTCATACTCTCTCGCTCTACACATGTCTCATCATGCCTCCTTCACACCATGCATGCTTGCAACTAATATATTATTAAACAAAAACACATTAAATGGCTATTAACACTAGTAGAAAACAGGGCTTTGGTCCAGGCCAGATAATTGCATTAGTCCTGGTCGTGTTACGAACCGGGGCTAATGGATGCATCAGTCCCGGTTCGTGAGGCCAAGACGCCGGCCGGGCCTCGGCAGGCACCAGTCCCAGTTCGTCTGACCCCTTTAGTCCCGGTTCCAGACACGAACCGGGACTAAAGGTCCTCGCTCCTGACGCAGCCCCTTTAGTCCCGGTTGGTGGCTGGAACCGGGACTAAAGGTCAGTCTTCTGTCCCGGTTCTAGCCACCAACCCGCTCACTCCTCTGTTTTTTGGCCCCTCAGCGTGTGGGAGAAGTGTGCTGCTCTACTCTCACCTCCTATGCACATGAGGTGTTCGATGAAATGCCCGAGCCACGCTTAAGCTTTCTCCTCTCCAAGCTCGACCTCCAAGCTCCATTTTCCCCAAGATTTGTCTAGGTTTGGCGGTTCATCTCGTCCCGTCCCCGTCCTCACTGTCATCGATCGCCTGCGCCGATCTCGTCGCCGGCACCAGCGTGGTGAGCCTCTTGTTCTTATCTTCTTTTTAAAAGAAAAAATTCTTACTTGTATGATTTAGATAGATACTTGTATAAATTTCTTACTTTTATTATTGTTTGTTATTATATAGTGCCATGGTTTTGGTCTCCGCCCCCGTCGGCCCTCGTCCGGTCTATGATTCGGATGTGGTATATTATCTTTTATAACTATTTGTTTCATTTAGTGTTTATGACAATTATGCCGACCAACGTGACATAGATGTTTTTATCTAGGAGGTATGTGAACCAGAAATTCCAACCGACCATTTTGTCGAGAGGTTAAATTTAGTTGAAAAAGAAAACGAGTATTTGAAAGAAAAATTGAAAAGAATTGAGGAGGAGAAGATGAAATTGGAGTTGCATGTTGCCGATGTCGTCGATGATGACAAGATCAAGATGGATGCAATGCGCTTGAAGATTAGAAAGATAAAAAAATATGCCATTGATAATGAGGCTTGGTATCATTATGCTGTTGGATCAATTGTTACCTTAGTTGCGATTATGATCGCATTTAAATGTTTTACATAGTTGTATGTTAGTTTCAATGTATGTTTTAATTAGATGCTCTAGAGAGCTGTATGTTGTTCTATGAGAACTATGTATGAACTTTATGTATTTATTTTTTCAGTAATAACATTTGATCACTACTGTACTTTGGTTTTAATGTCATGATGAACTTGTATTAATTGGTCACTTCTCTATTCATGATGTTCTGTAATGGTTTTTGATACACTTAATTATATAATGCACGCAGATGAACCGGCAATGGATGTACGGTGACTGACGCACCTCCGAGTATATTGAGGGCCTGCATAAATTTCTCGAAGTGGCTGAGGCCAACAAGCAGAATGGTTTTATGTATTGTCCATGTACTGTCTGTGGGAATACGAAGGATCACTCTAACTTGAAAACCCTTCACATCCACCTTCTTGAAAAGGGTTTCATGCCACACTATAATGTTTGGACCAAGCACGGAGAAAGAGGGGTTATGATGGAAGACAACGAAGAAAAAGAGGATGATGACAACTATCCCCCTAAATACGGTGATACTGCAATGGGGGAAGCTGAAGATTAAGAGGAACCAGACGATGTGCCCGATGATGATCTTCGCCGGGTCATTGTTGATGCACAGAGAGAATGCCAAAGTGAAAGCGAGAAGTTGAAGTTCGATCGCATGTTAGAGGATCACAAAAAAGGGTTGTACCGAAATTGGGAAGATGACAACACAAAGCTCGGTACCACACTGGAATTGCTGCAATGGAAGGCAGACAATGGTGTATTTGACAACAGATTTGGGAAGCTACTGAAAATAATGAAGAAAAAGCTTCCAAAGGATAACGAATTGCCCGACAGTACGTACGAAGCAAAGACGGTTCTATGCCCTCTAGGATTGGAGGTGCAGAAGATACATGCATGCCCTAATGTCTGCATCCTCTACCACGGTGAGTACGAGGATTTGAACGCATGCCCGGTATGCGGTGCATTGCCGTATAAGATCAGACGAGATGACCCTGGTGATGTTGAGGGCGAGCGCCCCAGGAAGAGGGTTCCTGCCAAGGTGATGTGGTATGCTCCTATAATACCACAGTTGAAACATCTGTTCAGAAACAAAGAGCATGCCAAGTTGATGCGATGGCACAAAGAAGACCGTAAGAAAGATGGGAAGTTGAGAGCACCCGCTGATGGGTCGTAGTGGAGAAAAATCAAGAGAAGGTGGCAGGACTTTGCAGGTGACGCAAGGAACATATGGTTTGGTTTAAGTGCAGATGGCATTAATCCTTTTGGGGAGCAGAGCAGCAATCATAGCACCTGGCCCATGACTATGTATCTATAACCTTCCTCCTTGGTTGTGCATGAAGTGGAAGTTCATTATGATGCCAATTCTCATCCAAGGCCCTAAGCAACCCGGCAACGACATTGATGTGTACCTAAGGCCATTAGTTGAAGAACTTTTACCGCTGTGGAATGGAAAAGTTGTACGTGTGTGGGATGAGCACAAACAGCAGGAATTTGACCTACATGCGTTGCTGTTTGTAACCATTAATGATTGGCCTGCTCTTAGTAACCTTTCAGGACAGACAAACAAGGGATACCACGCATGCACGCACTGGTTAGATGATACCGAAAGTATATATTTGGACAAATGCAGGAAGAATGTGTACCTGGGACATCGTCGATTTCTTCCGACCAACCATCTCTTAAGAAAGAAAGGCAAGCATTTCAAAGGTGAGGCAGATCACCGGAAGAAGCCCGTCCTCCGTACTGGTGATGCCATTCTTGATATGGTCAAGGATTTACAAGTAATCTATGGAAAGGGTCCTGGCGGACAATCTGTTCCGAATGACGCCGAGGGACGCGCACCCATGTGGAAGAAGAAATCTATATTTTGGGACCTACCCTATTGGAAAGACCTAGAGGTCCGCTCTGCAATCGACGTGATGCACGTGACGAAGAATCTTTGCGTGAACCTGCTAGGCTTCTTGGGCGTGTATGGGAAGACAAAAGATACACCGGAGGCACGGGAGGACCAGCAACATGTGCACGAAAAAGACGGCATGCATCCAAAGCAGTATCAAGGTCCTGCCAGCTAAGCTCTTACCAAAGAAGAGAAGGAAATCTTCTTTGAATGCCTGCTTAGTATGAAGGTCCCGTCTAGCTTCTCGTCCAATATAAAGGGAATAATAAATATGGCTGAGAAAAAGTTCTAGAACCTAAAGTCTCATGACTGCCACGTGATTATGATGCAACTACTTCTGGTTGCATTGAGGGGGCTTCTACTGGAAAACGTTCGATTAGCCATTGTGAAGCTATGTGCATTCCTCAATGCAATCTCTCAGAAGGTAATCGATCCAGAAATCCTACCAAGGTTAAAGAATGATTTGGTGCAATGTCTTGTTAGTTTGGAGTTGGTGTTCCCACCATCCTTCTTCAATATCATGACACGCGTCCTAGTTCATCTAGTCGACGAGTCTACCATTCTGGGTCCTATATTTCTACACAATATGTTCCCCTTTGAGAGGTTCATGGGAGTCTTAAAGAAATATGTTCGTAACTGTGCTAGACCAGAAGGAAGCATCTCCATGGGCCATCAAACAGAGGAGGGCATTTGGGTTTTGTGTTGACTTTATTCCTGACCTTAAGCCGATTGGTCTTCCTCAATCGCGGTATGAGGGGAGACTGACTGGAAAAGGCACGCTAGGAGAGGATTCAATAATATGTGGGGATGGGCATTCTTGGGCTCAAGCACGCTACATAGTTCTACAGAATTCTACCTTGGTGACCCCGTATGTCAATCAACACAAGAATATTCTGCGCTCCAAACACCCGGAGCAGTCTGACGACTGGATTACATGTGAACACACCAGGACTTTCGGCAGTTGGTTGCAAACACATCTCATGGGTAACAACATTGTTGGAGATGAGTTGTACTTGTTGGCTAGGACACCATCTTTGACTGTATTGACTTACCAAGAGTACGAGATAAATGGGAATACATTTTACACGATCGCCCAAGATCAAAAGAGCACCAACCAAAACAGTGGTGTCCTCTTTGATGCAGCAACCAACAGGGGAAAGGACACATATTATGGTTACATAGTGGACATATGGGAACTTGACTATGGACATGATTTTAAGGTCCCTTTGTTTTGGTGCAAATGGGTCAATCTGTCAGGAGGCGGGGTACAGGTAGACACGAAGTACGGAATGACAACAGTGGATCTCAACAATCTTGGGTACACAGACGAACCATTTGTCCTAGCCAATGACGTGGTGCGGGTTTTCTATGTGAAGGACATGTCTACCAAACCGAGAAAAAAAAGATAAGGAAGCGAATACATCATACGATGAGCCAAAGCGCCACATAGTTCTTTCAGGGAAAAGAGACATCGTGGGAGTGGAGGGCAAGACAGACATGTCTGAAGATTATGAAAAGTTTCATGAAATTCCCCCCTTCAAAGTGAAGGCTGACCCAAGCACCCTGTTAAACGATGAAGATTATCCATGGTTACGGCGCAATAAGCAAGGGACACACGCGAAGAAAAAGTGAAGACTTTCTCTCCACAACTATTCTGATGATGGCGTTGATCTAGAATATCACTGCAGTTACATGTCAAGAAATGAAATCCCTTTTGTAATAGATGAGTTTTCGTCCGAAACCCTGATACTTCGAAAGAGATTGTCCAGTTTGTACACGAAGTGCATCCAGTTTTCCCGTAACCCTCTCAACTTTTTAGCACATGCTATGTGGGTGGAATTATGATACCATGCCAACTTTCAACCTTTTCAGAGTTCATTTGTAGTGCTTTTCAATTTCAGGGTCATTTAGCTCAAAATAAATCATTAAATGCATGAAAATAGCAAATGAAGTCACAAAAGGGTTGAAAATTGATGATGTGGCTTTGAATGGTGCATTTTGAACACACAAAAATTCTATAGTTAAAATAAGTTAAAAAAATGAAATCCCTTTGTAGTAGATGAGTTTTTCGTCCGAAACCCTGATACTTCGAAAGAGATTGTCCAGTTTGTACACGAAGTGCATCCAGTTTTTCCCGTAACCCTCTCAAGTTTTTAGCACATGCTATGTGGGTGAAATTATGATACCATGCCAACTTTCAACCTTTTTAGAGTTCTTTTGTAGTGCTTTTCAATTTCAGGGTCATTTAGCTCAAAGAATGAACTAAAAAGCTTTTATAAAACTCTAATAGCAAAAAGAATGAACTAAAAAACTTTTATAAAACTCTAATAGCAAAGAGAATGAACTAAAAAGAATCAATTAAATATAATATTCTTCAATAACAAAAAGAATCAACTAAAAAGAATCAAAATAATATTAACTAAAATTATCAAAGTATTTATTTGTTAAAAACTTTAATAGTAAAAAGAATTTTCATAAAGTATTTTTTGTTACAAACTTTAATAGAAAACTAAAAAGCTTTTATAAAACTCTAATAGCAAAAGGAACCAACTAAAAAGAATCAATAAAAAATAAAACTTTTGCAACAAAAATTATATAAAATTTATGCAACTGAAATTATATAACTAAAAATAACATATGCAAAAAATAACATTAAAAATTTAAAAACATAACATATGCAAAAAATAAAAAAGGCCCACCTACTAGCCACCACGGCTTGCATACGACTAAAAACCCTAGAAATGGGCCAGGATGTAGGCCCGCAGTGCAAGCGGGCCCAACAGACCGTCAGATAGGCATGTATTGCCTGCAGTAGAGAGGAGCTCGAGAGGGTAGCGGCACCAGCGCTTATAAACCACTCTGAGCCCCTCTCAACTAACGAGGTGGGACTAAACTTATGGATGCAGCAGCAGAGCCCTATAGTCCCGGTTGGTGGCTCGCACCGGGACTAAAGGCCCCCCTTTAGTCCGGTCCGAGCCACCAACCGGGACTAAAGGGCTCTGCTTCCCGCCCTTCGGGCTGCTGAATTTGACCATTAGTCCCGGTTGGTGGCTCGGACCGGGACTAAAGGGGGGCCACCAACCGGGACTAAAGGGGGGCCACCAACTGGGACTAAAGGGTTGGGTATATATGCCAACACTTAGGAAATTTTCCCCAACCTCCCATTCTCCTCCCGACACCGACGCCCTACCCCGACGCCGCCAGGCTGCTGCGCCACCCTCCCGACACTGACGCCCTGCCCCGAGCCCGCACGCTCGACATCGCCGACCCCGACGCCGCACCCCCAGTGAGCTCCACCCCCTTCCCCTGCGCTGCCGCCAGTGCCACCCCTGCCCTGCGCTGCCGCCGCCGCTGCTGCCACCGCCCCTGCCCTGCACGCTGCCGCCGCCACCGTCCCTGCCCCTGCTGCTTAGCCGCCGCCCCTGCCCTGCATTTTCATGTTCATAGAATTTTTTTTCTTAATTTTTTTCATATAGATGGATGGATTGATGTATGTATATGTGGATGGATGGATGGATTGATGTATATAGAAATTTTTTTATGTTCATAGAATTTTTTTCTTAATTTTTTTTCATATAGATGGATGGATTGATGTATTTATATATGGATGGATGGATGTATATTTTTTTTATGTTCATAGAATTTTTTTTCTTAAATTTTTATGTGCATAGATTTTTTTGTCCATGTATATGTATGTATATATGTATGGATGGATGGATTGATGTATATAGAAAATGTTCATATGTTTGTAACAAAGTTAGAATTTTTTGTCCATGTAAAACACTTACATGAAGTGTCTCCGTTAGAACTATAGATCAATGGTGATCATCTAACTCTCTCGGGAATTCAACATATCCCCAATAACTTCGACATGAGGGGGGGTCCAGAAGTATCATCGACGGCCATGAGAGAGGTGGTCCACAAAGTATCCTCTCTCGAAAGATAGGACGACTCATCAGACATGAGGGGGGAGGAGTCCTCGACGATCGTCTGAAACTGACTGTCACAAGCAGCTAGCATAGCGAACCTGGAACCGTCCCCCTCTGGTTCATCCGTCCGAAAATGCAGACTTCGGGAAAACATTCCCGGATGTTATCCCCCTTCACATATATCGTGTACTGCCGCATTAGAACACCCCTAACTCTCTCGGGAATTCAACATATCCCCGATAACTCAGACATGAGGGGGGAGGATTCCTCGACGATCGTCTGAAACTGACTGTTATAAAACTTGTGAACTTTGCATGATGTTTGCTACTAAACCATTGCTCATATGCATATGATTCCTTGTTGTGATTAAGTCCATGTTTGCCACTAATCCATCTCTCATGTTTGTATATTGCCATGTTGTAATATTTGCAGAAACTATGGACAAAGACTTAGAAAAATAAGGGTTGTTGGGGGATATAATCCGCGACGGAGGTGATATCACCTTGTCGTTTCTCAACGACACCGATGGTCAGGAAAGAGAGGATGACGGCTCTGGTGATCCAATGGAGGAGGAAGGAGATCATGACGGCTCCGGTGACCGAACGGAGGAGTGAGCCTTAACTGTTGCAAAGTCCGGAGAGGTATATATATATATATATATTAATTAAGCCTCTGCTGACTTGATGCATTAATTGTTTTGCATGTACATATATTAACGCTTCTTTCTTCTTTTAGCCCTCCGGATCGATCCAAACTTCCGTAAGGAGACGAGGCCCGAAGAAAAGGTTGCACCATGATGAAAGGTTCACGATCGAAGAAGTCGCTCGAGATGGCCAACCGATTGCTCCCAAGCGGACCAAGGACACATTTATACATCAGTGCGGAGTTATTGTTAGGGACAGTGTCCCGATCAGCATCCAAGAATGGAATAAGAAGAAGGACCCTGAAGTTTCTTATGTCCAGGATAGACAGAAAGATGATCTTTGGACCTCGCTGATGACAAATTTCAGCCTACCGCCAGAGGAGGATCCGAATAAGCCAGTTATTCTCCCGAAGGTCAAGGCGTTTGCTCTTAAGAAGATGGCAGAACTATTCAAGAACTGGAAGAAAGATTTGAACAAAAAGTTTGTCGACAAAGACAACACTCCAGAATTCACCAGTCAATATGCGAAGACAAAAGATCATTGGCCTGCATTTGTGGCCTACAAGAAATCGGAGAAGGCCAAGCAAAGGTCAGAGATAAATAAGGAAAATGCTGCAAAGAAGAAGTATCACCATGTTACGGGGTCAGGTGGCTACAGCAAAGCCCGACCTACGTGGAACAAAGCTGAGCAAGACCTGCTTGCTAAAGGGGTCCAACCAGCGACATTGCACTGGCCAAATCTGTCAAGGATTTGGTTCTTCGGGGTTGGGGGAACTTTGGACCCAGAATTAGGGAAGTGTGTTTGTACGAAAGCTCAACTTGCAATACCCGTCAAGAAGCTTGAGGAAGCAATCAAGGCAGTGCAGGAAGGGAGGTTCCATCCCAACGGAGAGAAGGACGAGCTGACAGAGGCCCTCGGGAATCCTGAACACCCTGGACGAACACGAGGCACGTCAGACTCCGTTCCGTGGGTGCATGGGTTTCCCGACAGCAGTGGTTATAGAAGCTGAGAGAGAAAGAAGAAAGAGGAAGCAAGTGAAATGCAGAAGATGAATGCAAGATTAGCGAAACTAGAGGAACTTGAGAGCCAGCGAGCTACCGGCCAACCATCTCAGCGGCACAAAGATCTTTTGTTTGACACTGCCCTCGAAGCTACCCCACCATCTCAGCGAAGAAGCAGCGTGGTTTCCACGGAGCTCGTTCAGCCTAATATCACGGCTCCTCACTACCCCGTGGATAGTATCACGGAGAATGAACATTGTGTGCTAATGGCGAAATGCCATAACATGACCTTGAAGGTGGCGGTTGGCTTTGTCTTACCTCCTTGAGCTGAGGGAACTTTCCATTGCCGTCCGATTCCACATGGCTTTGCTATTGTCGTGGTGGATGAAATAATGGAGGGATTTGAGGGGCTGGAGCTTGAGTACCCTACAGGTGAAGGGGAGATTCTTCTGGAAAATGCCTTAAGGAGTACCTGCCTATGGAGAAAGGAGAACATCAAGCTTCCAAACTGGACGCCGCGTCAGCAGACTCAGTCGGATCCTCAGCAGACTCCTCACAGTCTAGCTCAGCCGTCTCAGCCGCCTGAGTCATCTCCAGCGCGTGAGCTGTCTACGCCGCCTCAGCGAACTCCAGCGGAGGAGGCCCCTCAGTAGAGTCCTCTGCCGCCTCAGCTGTCTCTGGTGCGTCAGCGGACTCCGCCTCCTCCGGCGCATCAACGGACTCCGCCTCCTCCGGCGTGTCAGCGGACTCTGCCGCCTCAGCAATGGCGGAAGAGAGCCGCCGCCACTTCGGTGGCTAGCAGTACAACAGGCGGGAAGAAATTCAAAGCTGGTCCAAGCCTCAAGGCTCCTCCAAAGTTACCATATGAGAGGACTGACAAGGAAAACAAGGACATCAGTGCTGCCGAAGTGCAGGCCCATTTTGAACGGAAACATCCACCTCCAAAGGAAATAGTAGATCCGGTGAAAGCGAAGCGCACTCTGGATGCCCTTAAGCGACCACCACCGCCTCCGCCGCAATCCAACTATGACCACTGTATTGCAAAGACATATGATGAACCGCGGCGATCGGGAAGTGAAGGAAATATGCCCTAGAGGCAATAATAAAGTTATTATTTATTTCCTTATTTCATGATAAATATATTTATTATTCATGCTAGAATTGTATTAACCGGAAACTTAGTACATGTGTGAATACATAGACAAACAGAGTGTCCCTAGTATGCCTCTACTTGACTAGCTCGTTAATCAAAGATGGTTAAGTTTCCTAGCCATGGACATGTGTTGTCATTTGATGAACGGGATCACATCATTAGGAGAATGATGTGATGGACAAGACCCATCCGTTAGCTTAGCATAATGATCGTTAAGTTTATTGCTATTGCTTTCTTCATGACTTATACATGTTCCTATGACTATGAGACTATGCAACTCCCGAATATCGGAGGAACACTTAGTGTGCTATCAAACGTCACAACGTAACTGGGTGATTATAAAGATGCCCTATAGGTGTCTCCGATGGTGTTTGTGGAGTTGGCATAGATCGAGATTAGGATTTGTCACTCCGATTGTCGGAGAGGTATCTCTGGGCCCTCTCGGTAATGCACATCATATGAAGCCTTGCAAGCAATGTGACTAATGAGTTAGTTACGGGATGATGCATTACGGAACGAGTAAAGAGACTTGCCAGTAATGAGATTGAACTAGGTATGATGATACCGACGATCGAATCTCGGGCAAGTAACATATCGATGACAAAGGGAACAACGTATGTTGTTATGCGGTTTGACCGATAAAGATCTTCGTAGAATATGTAGGAGCCAATATAAGCATCCAGGTTCCGCTATTGGTTATTGACCGGAGATGTGTCTCGGTCATGTCTACATAGTTCTCGAACCCGTAGGGTCCGCACGCTTAATGTTCGATGACGATTTGTATTATGAGTTATGTGATTTGATGACCGAAGTTTGTTCGGAGTCCTGGATGAGATCGGGGACATGACGAGGAGTCTCAAAATGGTCGAGAGTTAAAGATTCATATATTGGAAGGCTATATTCGGACATCGAAAAGGTTCCGAGTGATTCGGGTATTTTTCGGAGTACCGGGGAGTTACGGGAATTCACCGGCAGAAGTAATGGGCCTTATTGGGCCATACGGGAAAAGGAGAGGCAGGCCACGTGAGGAGACACGCGCCCCCCCTTGCCCAAACCGAATTGGACTAGGGGAGGGGGCGCAGCCCCTTTTTCCTTCTCCCTCTCCCTTTCCCCTTTCCTACTCCATATGGGAGGTGGAATCCTACTAGGACTAGAGAGTCCTCGTAGGACTCCCACACCTTGGCGCGCCCCCTAGGGCCGGCTGCCTCTCCCTCTCCCTCCTTTATATACGGAGGCAAGGGGCACCCCAAAGACACAAGAAACACCAAGATTTGTCTTAGCCGTGTATGGTGCCCCCCTCCAAAGTTACACACCTCGGTCATATCGTCGTAGTGCTTAGGCGAAGCCCTGCGCCGGTAACTTCATCATCACCGTCACCACACCGTCGTGCTGACAGAACTCTCCCTCGTCCTCAACTGGATCAAGAGCTCGAGGGACGTCATTGAGCTGAACGTGTGCTGAACGCGGAGGTGCCGTACGTTCGGTACTTGGATCGGTTGTATCGCTAAGACGTTCGACTACATCAACCGCGTTACTAAACGCTTCCGCTTTCGGTCTACGAGGGTACGTGGACACACTCTCCCGCTCGTTGCTATGCATCACATAGATAGATCTTGCGTGATTGTAGGTAATTTTTTTTGAAATTCTACGTTCCCCAACAGTGGCATCCGAGACAGGTCTATGCGTAGATGATATGCACGGGTAGAACACAAAGGAGTTGTGGGCGTTGGTGTATACATATTGCTTGCCGTTACTAGTTGTTACTTGGTTCAGCGGTATTGTGAGATGAAGCGGCCCGGACCGACATTATGCGTACGCTTACGCGAGACTGGTTTCACCGCTGTGAGCACTCGTTGCTTAAAGGTGACTGGCGGGTGTCTGTCTCTCTCACTTTAGTTGAATCGGTTTCAATGAAGAGGGTTCTTTTAGAAGATCAAAAAGCAATCACTACATCACGTTGTGGTTTTGATGCGTAGGTAAGAACGGTTCTTGCTAGAAGCCCGTAGCAGCCACGTAAAACTTGCAACAACAAAGTAGAGGACGTCTAACTTGTTTTTGCAGGGCTTGCTGTGATGTGATATGGTCAAGACATGATGTGATATAATTTGTTGTATGAGATGATCATGTTTTGTAACAAAGTTATCGGCAACCGGCAGGAGCCATATGGTTGTCGCTTTATTGTATGCAATGCAATCGCCATGTAATTGTTTTTACTTTATCACTAAGCGGTAGCGATAGTCGTAGAAACAATAGTTGGCGAGGCGACAACGATGCTACGATGGAGATCATGCTGTGGTGCCGGTGACGATGGAGATCAAACTGGGGTGCCGGTGACGATGAAGATCATGACGGTGCTTCGATGATGGAGATCAAGAGCACAAGATGATGATGGCCATATCATGTCACATATTGAATTGCATGTGATGTTAATCCTTTTATGCATCTTATTTTGCTTAGTACGGCGGTAGCATTATAAGATGATCTCTCACTAAATTTCAAGGTACAAGTTTTCTCCCTGAGTATGCACCGTTGCGAAAGTTCTTCGTGCTGAGACACCACGTGATGATTGGGTGTGATAGGCTCTACGTTCAAATACAACGGGTGCAAGACAGTTTTGCACATGCGGAATACTCGGGTTAAACTTGACGAGCCTAGCATATGCAGATATGGCCTCGGAACACTGAGACCGAAAGGTCGAACGTGAATCATATAGTAGATATGATCAACATAGTGATGTTCACCATTGAAAACTACTCCATCTCACGTGATGATCGGACATGGTTTAGTTGATTTGGATCACGTGATCACTTAGATGATTAGAGGGATGTCTATCTACGTGGGAGTTCTTAAGTAATATGATTAATTGAACTTTAATTTATCATGAACTTAGTCTTGATAGTATTTGCAAATTATGTTGTATATCAATAGCTCGCGTATAGCTCCCCTATTTTATTTTTTGATATGTTCCTGGAGAAAACTAAGTTGAAAGATGATAGTAGCAATGATGCGGACTGGTTCCGTGATCTGAGGATTATCCTCATTGCTGCACAGAATAATTATGTCCTTGATGCACCGCTAGGTGACATACCTATTGCAGGAGCAGATGCAAACATTATGAATGTTTAGCAAGCTCGATATGATGACTACTTGATAGTTTAGTGCTCCATGATTTACGGCTTAGAACCGGGACTTCAAAAACGTTTTGAACGCCACGGAGCATATGAGATGTTCCAAGAGCTGAAATCGGTATTTCAGACTCATGCCCGTGTCGAGAGGTATGAGACCTCTTACAAATACTTTGCCTACAAGATGGAGGAGAATAGCTCAACCAGTGAGCATATGCTCAGAATGTCTAGGTACTACAATCGCTTGAATCAAGTGGGAGTTAATCTTCCAGATAAAATAGTGATTGACAGAATTCTCTAGTCACTATCTCCAAGTTACTAGAACTTCGCGATGAACTATAATATGCAAGGGATGAATAAGACAATTCCTGAGCTCTTCGCGATGCTAAAGGATGCGGAGGTAGAGATCAAAAAGGAGCATCAAGTGTTGATGGTTAACAAGACCACTAGTTTCAAGAAAAAGGGCAAAGGGAAGAAGGGGAACTTCAAGAAGAATAGCAAGCAAGTTGCTACTCCCGAGAAGAAGCCCAAGTCTGGACCTAAGCCTGAAACTGAGTGCTTCTACTGCAAAGGGACTGGTCACTGGAAGCGGAACTGCCCCAAGTATTTGGCGGATAAGAAGGATGGCAAAGTGAACAAAGGTATATTTGATATACATGTTATTGATGTGTATTTTACTAGTGTTCATAGTAGCCCCTGGGTATTTGATACTGGTTCAGTTGCTAACATTAGTAACTCGAAACAGGAGTTGCAAAATGAACAGAGACTAGTTAATGACGAGGTGACGATGTGTGTTGGAAGTGATTCCAAGGTTGATAAGATCACCATCGCACACTCCCTCTACCTTCGGGATTAGTGTTGGACCTAAATAAATGTTATTTGGTATTTGCGTTGAGCATGAATATGATTGGATCATGTTTATTGCGATACGGTTATTCATTTAAGTTAGAGAGTAATTGTTGTTCTGTTTAAATGAATAAAACCTTCTATGGTCATACACTCAATATAAATGGTTTATTGAATCTCGATCATAGTGATACACATATTCATAATATTGATGCCAAAAGATGCAAAGTTGGTAATGATAATGCAACATATTTTGTGGCACTGCCGTTTAGGTCATATTGGTGTAAAGCGCATGAAGAAACTCCATTCGGATGGAATTTTGGAATCACTTGATTATGAATCATTTGATGCTTGCGAACCATGCCTCATGGGCAAGATGACTAAGACTCCGTTCTCAGGAACAATGGAGCGAGCTAATGACTTATTGGAAATAATACATATCGATGTATGCGGTCCGATGAGTGTTGAGGCTCACGGCGGGTATCATTATTTTCTGACCTTCACAGATGATTTGAGCAGATATGGGTATATCTACTTGATGAAACATAAGTCTGAAACATTTGAAAAGTTCAAAAGAATTTCAGAGTGAAGTAGAGAATCATCGTAACAAGAAAATAAAGTTTCTACGATCTGATTGCAGAGGCGAATATTTGAGTTACGAGTTTGGCCTTCAATTAAAACAATGTGGAATAGTTTCACAAACTCATGCCACCTGGAACACCACAGCATAATGGTGTGTCCGAACGTCATAACCGTACTTTATTGGATATAGTGCAATCTATGATGTCTCTTACCGATTTACCACTATCGTTTTGGGGTTATGCATTAGAGACAGCTGCATTCATGTTAAATAGGGCACCATCTAAATCCGTTGAGACGACACCATATGAACTGTGGTTTGGCAAGAAACCTAAGCTGTCGTTTCTTAAAGTTTGGGGTTGCAATGCTTATGTGAAAAGTTTCAACCTGATAAGCTCAAACCCAAATCGGAGAAATGCGTCTTCATAGGATACCCAAAGGAGACTGTTGGGTACACCTTCTATCTCAGATCCGAAGGCAAGATATTCGTTGCTAAGAATGGATCCTTTCTAGTGAAGGAGTTTCTCTCGAAAGAAGTGAGTGGGAGGAAAGTAGAACTTGATGAGGTAATTGTACCTTCTCCCGAATTGGAAAGTAGTTTATCACAGAAATCAGTTCCAGTGATTCCTACACCAATTAGTGAGGAAACTAGTGATGATGATCATGAAACTTCAGATCAAGTTACTACAGAACCTCGTAGGTCAACCAGAGTACGTTCTGCACCAGAGTGGTACGGTAATCCTGATCTGGAAATCATGTTACTAGACCATGATGAACCTACGAACTATGAGGAAGCAATGATGAGCCCAGATTATGATAAATGGCTTGAGGCCATGAAATCTGAGATAGGATCCATGTATGAGAACAAAGTATGGACTTTGACTGACTTGCCCGATGATCGGCGAGCCATTGAGAAAAAATGGATCTTCAAGAGGAAGGTAGACGCTGATAGTAGTGTTACTATCTACAAAGCTCGAATTGTCACAAAAGTTTTTCGACAAGTTCAAGGTGTTGACTACGATGAGATTTTCTCACTCGTATCGATGCTTAAAGTCTGTCCGAATCATGTTAGCTATTGCCGCATTTTATGAAATCTGGCAAATGGATGTCAAAACTACATTCCTTAATGGAATTTTTAAAGAAGAAGTTGTATATGATGCAACCAGAAGGTTTTGTCAATCCTAAAGGTGCTAACAAAATGTGCAAGCTCCAGCGATCCATCTGTGGACTGGTGCAAGCATCTCGGAGTTGGAATATACGCTTTGATGAAGTGATCAAAGCATATGGTTTTATACAGACTTACGGTGAAGCCTGTATTTACAAGAAAGTGAGTCGGAGCTCTGTAGCATTTCTGATATTATATGTGGATGACATATTGTTGATTGGAAATAATATAGAATTTCTGGATAGCATAAAAGGATACTTGAATAAGAATTTTTCAATAAAAAGGACCTCGGTGAAGCTGCTTAAGTATTGAGCATCAAGATCTATAGGGATAGATCGAGACGCTTAATAGGACTTTCACAAAGCACATACCTTGACAAGATTTTGAAGAAGTTCAAAATGGATCAGTCAAAGAAGGAGTTCTTGCCTGTGTTACAAGGTGTAAAATTGAGTAAGACTAAAAAACCCGACCCCGGCAGAAGATAGAAAGAGAATGAAAGTCATTCCCTATGCCTCAGTCATAGGTTCTATAAAGTATGCCATGCTATGTACCAGACCAGTTGTGTGCCTTGCTATGAGTTTAGCAAGGAGGTACGATAGTGATCTAGGGATAGATCACTGGATAGCGGTCAAAGTTATCCTTAGTTACGTAAGAGGACTAAGGAAATATTTCTCAGTTATGGAGGTGATAAAAGAGTTCATCGTAAAAGGTTACGTCGATACAAGCTTTTACACCGATCCAGATGACTCAAAGTCTCAATCTGGATACATATTGAAAGTGGGAGCTATTAGCTAGAGTAGCTCCGTGCAGAGCATTGTAGACATAGAAATTTGCAAAATACATACGGATCTGAATGTGGCAGACCCGTTGACTAAACTTCTCTCACAAGCAAAACTTGATCACACCTTAGTACTCTTTGGGTGTTAATCACATGGTGATGTGAACTAGATTATTGACTCTAGTAAACCCTTTGAGTGTTGGTCACATAAGCGATGTGAACTATGGATGTTAATCACATGGTGATGTGAACTATTGGTGTTAAATCACATGGCGATGTGAACTAGATTATTGAATCTAGTGCAAGTGGGAGACTGAAGGAAATATGCCCTAGAGGCAATAATAAAGTTATTATTTATTTCCTTATTTCATGATAAATATTTATTATTCATGCTAGAATTGTATTAACCGGAAACTTAGTACATGTGTGAATACATAGACAAACAGTGTCCCTAGTATGCCTCTACTTGACTAGCTCGTTAATCAAAGATGGTTAAGTTTCCTAGCCATGGACATGTGTTATCATTTGATGAATGGGATCACATCATTAGGAGAATGATGTGATGGACAAGACCCATCCGTTAGCTTAGCATAATGATCGTTAAGTTTATTGCTATTGCTTTCTTCATGACTTATACATGTTCCTATGACTATGAGACTATGCAACTCCCAAATATCGGAGGAACACTTAGTGTGCTATCAAACGTCACAACGTAACTGGGTGATTATAAAGATGCTCTACAGGTGTCTCCGATGGTGTTTGTTGAGTTGGCATAGATCGAGATTAGGATTTGTCACTCCGATTGTCGGAGAGGTATCTCTGGGCCCTCTCGGTAATGCACATCATATGAAGCCTTGCAAGCAATTTGACTAATGAGTTATTTACGGGATGATGCATTACAGAACGAGTAAAGAGACTTGCCAGTAACGAGATTGAACTAGGTATGATGATACCGATGATCGAATCTCGGGCAAGTAACATATCGATGACATAGGGAACAACGTATGTTGTTATGCGGTTTGACCGATAAAGATCTTCGTAGAATATGTAGGAGCCAATATGAGCATCCAGGTTCCACTATTGGTTATTGACCGGAGATGTGTCTCGGTCATGTCTACATAGTTCTCGAACCCGTAGGGTCCGCACGCTTAACGTTCGATGACGATTTGTATTATGAGTTATGTGATTTGATGACCAAAGTTTGTTCGGAGTCCCATATGAGATCGGGGACATGACGAGGTGTCTCGAAATGGTCAAGAGGTAAAGATTCATATATTGGAAGGCTATATTCGGACATCGAAAAGGTTCCGAGTGATTCGGGTATTTTTCGGAGTACCGGGGAGTTACGGGAATTCACCGGGAGAAGTAATGGGCCTTATTGGGCCATACGGGAAAAGGAGAGGCAGGCCACGTGAGGAGGCACGCATCCCCCCTGCCCAAACCGAATTGGACTAGGGGAGGGGGCGCAGCCCCTCTTTCCTTCTCCCTCTGCCTTTCCCCTTTCCTACTCCATATGGGAGGTGGAATCCTACTAGGACTAGCGCCCCCTAGGGCCGGCTGCCTCTCCCTCTCCCTCCTTTATATACGGAGGCAAGGGGCACCCCAAAGACACAAGAAACACCAAGATTTGTCTTAGCCATGTGCGATGCCCCCCCTCCACAGTTACACACCTCGGTCATATCGTCGTAGTGCTTAGGCGAAGCCCTGCGGCGGTAACTTCATCATCACCGTCACCAGACCGTCGTGCTGATGGAACTCTCCCTCATCCTCAACTGGATCAAGAGCTCGAGGGACGTCATCGAGCTGAACGTGTGCTGAACGCGGAGGTGCCGTACGTTCGGTACTTGGATCGGTTGGATCGCGAAGACGTTCGACTACATCAACCGCGTTACTAAACGCTTCCACTTTCGGTCTACGAGGGTACGTGGACACACTCTCCCGCTCGTTGCTATGCATCACATAGATAGATCTTGCGTGATCGTAGGTAATTTTTTTTGAAATTCTACGTTCCCCAACAGGAAGTACTACCAGTGCTGCAAGACGAAGTGAGAAAAAAATTCCCCAGCTCGGCAAACAGGAGAAGCAATCGTGCCCCCCGCTCAAGGTGTCTAGCGATATCACTAATCATCCAGGGCTAGCGCCCGGTACCACTATTGGTGATTACGTGGGCGATGATGTACAGTTTGAAATGGCTGAGGTAGTAGCTCCCTTTAGATACGAGCACGGGAAGCCTCTTGTCAAACCTGATCAGCTCCCGCATCTAACAACGATGATGCGAAGATTGCATGAGTGGTACTTGGAAACATGCAGCAAGGATGGGACTGACAGTATATTGCTGGGAATTAAAGATGAGCACGACTTAATTGGAGTTGAGGTGATGCCTGTTGAATTTGTGGAATTATTTCAGTTATTCAATCAAGACGCCCTCGACAAACAACTCATGACTTGCTACTGTCTGTAAGTATTATTTCTGTAATTAAGTCTCTAGCTCAGCTCATTCATTGCATGTATATATAATTATCCTCACTATATTATGCAGATTGAAGATCATCGAATGCAAAAGAGGATAAATCTATGACATTGGGTTCACTACCCCAAATACCGTAAATGAATGGACGATACAAAACAGAGCCAAAGATACTGAGGAAAACTTGCTAAAAGCGTTCCTTCGACATCAAAACAAAAGGGAAATACTCTTTCCTTACAACTTCAAGTGAGTGTTACTGTCTTGTGCATATTCGGTTTTGCTTACTCAAGGTTAAGTACTGTAATTGATGAGTTATGCGTGCGCAGGTTCCACTTTATTCTGCTATCCATTAAGCTTGACGGGGCAGTAGTAACTGTCTTAGACTCGAGACGTAAAGATCCTATGGAGTATGCGGACATGAGTGAAATGCTCCAGAAGTAAGTTCAATCATTATCGCACCATATCAGCAACTTTCGTTCATTTCCTGATATCAAGTAATCATTTTCTTTGCCGGGCAGGGTTTGAAAAAAGTTCACCGGAATGGTTCCGGGTCTGAAGAAGGAGCTGCGATTTACACACCCCAAAATAAGTAGTACTAGCTAGTTCCGCGCATCTCTCATTGATTCTAGTTTCATCAATACCATTATCATGCTTGATTATCAGTTTGATTGAACTCTATTCTCGTAAAGTGCTTGTGGCAGGCAGGCGGGAATAATTTATGTGGATACTACGTTTGTGAGTTCATGCGCCACTCAACCTCTGAGCTGGGCTACTCTGACAAACAATTTGAAGTACGTAAACAATATTCACAATTTTATTTTATTATCATCAATTGTGTTGAGTTTCATTCATATATATGTATTGACCCCCTTCTTTAAATTAGATGTGGGAGATGCGGCAAGAACTCCTACCACATGATCACGTACGAGCAATTCAAGAGGAATTGGCGGGATTCTTTCTTGACCACGTCATACATGAAAAGGGAGAATACCATATGGGAATTCTATGCGATTTTGGTGCTTGATGATGTCAGGGATCGTAAGAGATGTTAGATTGTATATATGTAGTACCGTCGGATAGATATACGAAAACTTGTTGTTCAACCAAGCACGGAGAAAGAGAGGTCACTTCTTTCTATATATGTTCATGATGATCTCTTGTGTAATGGTTCCTTCATTGCTATATGTAGTAGCTAGCGTCGAGTTGAATGGAAAACATTAAATAAAAATGAAACCCTAAATGTAAAAGAATTGAAGGGTAAATAGAAAAATAAAAGGGGGAAACACAATATGAAACCCCTAAACCCTCCAAAACCCCTAACCCCTCCTTTTAAAAAAAATGCCAGCGCCTGGCAGCTACTAACGCGTGGCTGCCTTTTAGTCCCGGTCGGTGTTACCAACCGGGACTAAAGGTCCTCCTGCCTGGGCGCCCCACAGCGGCCACGTGGAGCTCCTTCAGTCCAGGTTCATAAGCCAACTAGGACTAAAAGTAACAGGCATTAGTCCCGATTGTTTTGTCCCGGTTGCAGAACCTGGACTAAAGGCCCTCTGGAACCGGGACTAATGCCCTGTCTTCTACTAGTGTAATAATAGAGTTGACAAAATAACACTATCCTAGTAAAATGGCAGCCCAATATCTCATTCATAGGAAATTATTCACAGCAACAGAAATTTCATGATTCTTAAATAGCTAACATTTTCAATCAATTCAAATAATTCTGGTATTTGGACCATTAAATCAACCACAAAAATAGTGCTTACCAGACATACAAACTTTAGCGTTTCTTACTTGAATTGGCGCAAGATTGGTAGCATTTGTTGGCCAACCATGCGTTGGTACCCCTTAGAGAATGTACCTTTGCAAAGAACAGGTACAAAACAGTGATGAATTAGCAAACTAAAGCTGGCAGAATGGGATCTCCCCTTCTACTCGACAAGTGAAACACTAAGCGTCATTGGTAAAATATTAATCAATGTATGTGTCTGATCCACTCACCTTTCTCTGCTCTTCCACTGAGCAAAAAGGCCCGTGCAATTGCTTCAGAGTAACAAAATTACAACCTTCAAATTGATCCATTGAGAATATAAAACATATAATGATTATTAATAATGTAGTCCCACCTAATTCATAATAAAAAAATTCCCTCGGAAGAATATTTCTGAAAACAAATTACATACTATGCTTCGCGTTTTATCGAGATCTATTTATCCAACCTACCACAAATTTATCTATCTTTTTACCGTGGAGGGATTGACAACCCCTCTTACACGTCGGGTTGCAAGTATTTGTTCTTTGTGTGCAGGTACCGTTTACATAGTGTTGCTTCGTTCTCCTACTGGATTGATACCTTGGTTTCATAACTGAGGGAAATACCTACCGTAGCTGTACTGCATCATCCCTTCCTCTTTGGGGAAATACCGACATAGTTCAAGCGACATCAAAAGGAATTTCTGGCGCAGTTGCCGGGGAGACATCATCAACACCTATCAGGTTCCTAATCACAAATCTCATCTTCTTGCAATTTACATTATTTTCCATTTGCCTCTCATTTTCATCTTCACAAAAATTTGCCATTTTATTCGCCCTCTTTTTCGTTCGCCGTTTTCTCGTCAGATCTATTTTTGTTTGCAATCTTGTTTGCGTAGTCACGATGTCTCAAGAAAACACCAAGTTGTGTGATTTTTTCAATACCAATAATAATGATTTTATTAGCACTTCGATTGCTCCTCCAGCCACTAGTGTGGAGTCTTGTGATATTAATGCCGCTTTGTTGAATCTCGTTATGAAAGATCAATTTTTCGATACTCTAATGAGGATGCCGCGTCCCATCTAAACACATTCGTAGAATTGTGTGATATGTAAACGAAAAAAGATGTGGACAATGATATTGTGAAGTTGAAATTATTTCCTTTCTCTTTGAGGGATCGTGCAAAATTTTGGTTTTCTTCTTTGCCTCACAATAGTATCGATTCTTGGGATAAGTGCAAAGATGCTTTTATTACTAAGTATTTTCCTCCCGTGAAAATTATTTCCCTTAGAACTCAAATCATGAATTTTAAGCAACTTGAGCATGAACATGTTGCATAATTTTGGGAAAGAATGAAATTGATCCTAAGAAATTGTCCTACTCATGGTTCAAATCTTTGGAGGATCGTACAAAAAATTTATGCGGGATTGAACTTTGTTTCTAGAAATCTTTTAGACTCCGCCTTGGGTGGCACTTTTATGGAAATTACTTTAGGTGAGGCTACTAAATTGCTAGATAATATCATGGCAAATTATTCACAATGGCATACCGAAAGAGCACTGATGATCCACAAGTATAGGGGATCAATCATAGTCCTTTCGATAAGTAAGAGTGTCGAACCCAACGAGGAGCAGAAGGAAATGACAAGTGGTTTTCAGCAAGGTATTTTCTGCAAGCACTGGAATTGTCGGTAACAGGTAGTTTGATAGCAAGATAATCTGTAATGAGTAAGTAACGGTAACGGTAAATAAAGTGCAGCAAGGCAGCCCAATCCTTTTGTGGCAAAGGACAGGCCAAAATAGTCTCTTATAATAAGCAAAGCATTCTTGAGGGTACACGGGAATTTCACCATATCACTTTCATCATGTTGGTTTGATTCATGTTCGCTACTTTGATAATTTGATATGTGGGTGCACCGGTGCTTAGGTGTTGTTCTTACTTGAACAAACCTCCTACTTATGATTAACCCCCTCGCAAGCATCCGCAACTACGAGAAAAGTATTAAGATAAAATCTAACCATAGCATTAAACTTTTGGATCCAAATCGTTCCCTTACGAAGTAACACATAAACTAGGGTTTAAGCTTCTATCACTCTACCAACCCATCATCTAATAACTACTCCACAATGCATTCCCTTAGGCCCAAAGATGGTGTTGTGCCATGTATTTGACGTTCACATGACACCTCTAAGGGAATCACAACATACATATCATCAAAATATCGAACACATATCAAGTTCACATGATTACTTGCAACATGACTTCTCTCGTGACCTCAAGAACAAAAGTAACTACTCACAAATAATAATCATGCTCAAGATCAGAGGGGTATTAAATAGCATAATGGATCTGAACATATAATCTTCCACCAAATAAACCATATAGTAATCAATTACAAGATGTAATCAACACTACTAGTCACCCACAGGTACCAATCTGAGGTTCCGGTACAAAGATTTAGCACAAGAGATGAACTAGGGTTTGAGAGGAGATGGTGCTCTCGAAGATGTTGATGAAGATTGGCCTCCCCAAGATGAGAGGGTTGTTGGTGATGATGATGGCTTCGATTTCCCCCTCCGGGAGGGAAGTTCCCCGGGCGGAATCGCTCCGCTAGAGGGCAAAAGTGCTCCTGCCCAAGTTCCGCCTTGAGACGGTGGCGCTCCATCCCAAAAGTCCTCCTCTTATTTGTTTCTAGGTCAAAATGACTTATATACCAGAAGGTGGGCACCAGAGGTGGGCTGGGCTGAGCACAACCCACTTGGGTGCGCCTGGGAGTCCTGGCGCACCCAGGTGGGTTGTGCCCACCTGGTGGGCCCCCTCCGGTAGTTATTTTCTCCATTATTTTTTTATATATTCCAAAATAATTCTCCGTAAATTTTCAGCTCATTTGAAGATGTGCAGAATAGGTAACTCTGACATAGCTTTTTCAAGTCCAGAATTCCAGTTGTCGGCATTCTCCCTCTTTGTGTAAACCTTGCATATTATGAGAGAAAAGGCATTAGAATTACTCCCAAAAGCATTATTATGCATAAAAACATAGTAAATAATAGTAGGAAATCATGATGCAAAATGGACGTATCAAGCACCTACTAGTAAAAAAAGTTAATTCGGTTGAAGAAATCAATTCTTTCAATGAAAAAGTTGATGCTCTTATGAAATTGGTTGCTAATAAAAATTCTCCTATTGATCTTAATGATGTGCCTTTGTCTACTTTGATTGAGCAAAATAGTGATCCCGTAGATGTGAATTTCATCTCGCGAAATAATTTCAATAACAATGCTTATAGAGGTAATTTTAATCCTAGGCCTTTTCTTGGAAATTCCTCTAATAATTATGGCAATTCCTATGGTAATTCTTCTTACAATAATAATAGGAACCCCTCTGATCTTGAGAATAATATTAAAGAATTTATCAAGGCGCAAAAAGTTTTCAACACTACGATAGAAGAAAAGTTGAATAAGATTGATGATATGTCTAGAAGCATCGATATAATTTCTCATGATGTAGAAAATCTCAAGTTAAAAGCTTTTGCCCCCAAGGTTGATGAATCAATTAAAGCTTTATATGTTTCTATGGATGAAAGCAAGAAAAGAACCGCTATGCATAGAGCTAAAAGAGAATTTTTAGAAAGAGCGTTTTCTAGTGATTGTTTTCATAAAAATGATGAAGATCTTAAAGTGATTGGTGTTTCTTCTATTGATTCCTTGTTTAGTAAAGTTAAAATTGGTGATAAAGGGACTGGAGAAGAGTCAACTTTAGCTAGAGGGCATCCCAATGATTTGGAGGGTGAAAATCTTGATGAAAAAATTGATAAAAGTGGGTTTGGAGAGGTCAAAACTTTAACTAGTGATGCACCCACTCTTTGGGATTACAAAGAATTTAATTATGATAGTTGCTCTTTGATTGAATGTATTTCTTTGTTGCAATCCATGATAAATTCACCCCATGCTTATGAACAAAATAAAGCTTTTACTAAACATATTGTCGACGCTATGATGAGAGATTTTGAAGAAAAGTTGGAGTTAGAGATTTCAATTCCTAGAAAATTACATGATGAATGAGAACCTACCATTAAAGTCAAGATTAAAAATTATGAGTGCTTTGCTTTATGTGATTTGGGTGCTAGTGTTTCCACAATTCCGAAATCTCTATGTGATGTGCTTGGTCTTACCAATATTGAGGAGTGTTCTTTAAATTCGGACTTGGTGGATTCCACTATTAAAAAGCCTTTGGGAAGAATTAATGATGTTCTTATTCTTGCAAATAGGAATTATGTGCCCATAGATTTTATTGTTCTTGATATTGATTGCAATCCATCTTGTCCAATTATTCTTGGTAGACCGTTTTTACGCACTATAGGTGTCGTGATTGATATGAAAGAAGGCAATATTAAATTTCAATTTCCACTAAGAAAGGGGATGGAATACTTCCCTAGAACAAGAATTAGGCCACCATGTGAATCAATCATGAGGGCATCCTATGGATCAAAAACTAAAGATGACAACACTTGAATCTATGCATTATGCCTAGCTAGGGGCATAAAATGATAGCGCTTGTTGGGAGGCAACCCAATGAATAAAATTTATTTTTGCCTTTTTCTTTCTGTTTTTCAGTGTTTGCACAATTATGCTACTGTTATGATTGTGTTTTTGTGTTTTAATTTGTGTTTGTGCCAAGTAAAGCCTTTGGGATCACGTTGGGTGATAGTTGATTTGATCTTGTTGGAAAACAGAAACTTTTGCGTCCAGTAGAAGAATTTTGAAAATTTCCAAAAGTGACAAAAAACTCTGAATTTTTTACACAGGATTTATATACAAATTTCCTACGTTGTCCTAAGTTTTCAGATTTTTTGGAGTTACAGAAGTATGGTTAAAATTCACGTAATTTCAGACTGTTCTATTTTTGACAAATTCTATTTTCGTTGCATTATGTGCTTATTTTGATGAATCTATGGATTGTATCGGGGGGTATAAGCCATGGTGAAGTTAGAATACAGTAGGTATAATGAAATAATAAAATATGAATGGGTTTGCAACAGTACGTAAAGTGAAGATTGATTTGCTTATACTAACGGATCTCACGAAGGTTTTGTTATGTTTTGTGTGATTGAAGTTTTCAAGTTTTGGGTGAGATCATGATGGATGAAGGAATAAGGAGTAAGAAGAGCCTAAGCTTGGGGATGCCCATGTCACCCCAAGATAATATTCAAGGAGAACCAAGCAACTAAGCTTGGGGATGCCCCAGAAGGCATCCCCACTTTCTTCTAACGACCATCGGTATTTTACTTGGAGCTATATTTTTATTCGTCACATATCATGAGTTTTGCTTGGAGCGTCTTGTATTATATGAGTCTTTGCTTGTTTTGCTTTTTAGTTTGTCACAAGTACCCTTGCTGGACACAACTATTTGAGAGAGCCAAAATTATGCTATGATTTGTTAGAATTGCTCTTTATGCTTCACTTAAATATTTTGACCTATGGAATTGCTCTAGTGCTTCACTTATATCTTTTTGAGCACGGTTGATGCGGCTTGAACTATGTCGGTATTTCCCCAAAGAGGAAGGGATGATGTAGCTCAGCTACGGAAGGTATTTCCCTCAGTGATGAGACCACGGTTATCGAACCGAGTAGGAGAACCACGCAACACTATATAAATGGCACCTGCACACAAAGAACAAATACTTGCAACCCGACGTGTTAAAGGGGTTGTCAATCCCTTTCGGGCAACGGTGCCAGAAGTTGGCGAGTGAACGGGAGACTAATTGAAATAGATTGGATAAATAGGTCTCTAATAAACACGAAATAAAATAAAGTGCAGCATGGTATTTTTGGGTTTTTGGATATATAGCTCTGAAAATAAAAGAGAATAAAAATAGATCTCAAAGGCAAATATGATAAAGAATAGACCTGAGGGCCGTCGATTTCACTAGTGGCTTCTGTTGAGAAAAATAGCATACGGTGGGTAAACAAATTACTGTTGGGCAGTTGATAGAACTTCAAATAATCATGATGATATCCAGGCAATGATCATTATATAGGCATCACGTCCAAGATTAGTAGACCGACTCCTGCCTGCATCTATTACTATTACTCCACACATCGACCGCTATCCAGCATGCATCTAGTGTATTAAGTTCATGGAGAAACGGAGTAATGCAATAAGAATGATGACATGATGTAGACAAGATCTATTCATGTAGGAATAGACCCCATCTTGTTATCCTTAATAGAAACGATACATACGTGTCATGTCCCCTTCTGTCACTGGGATTGAGCACCGTAAGATTGAACCCATCACAAAGCACCTCTTCCCATGGCAAGAAAAATCGATCTAGTCGGCCTAATTAAACCAAAGATTCGAAGAAGAAATACGAGGCTATAAGTAATCATGCATATAAGAGATCAAAAAGACTCAAATAACTTTCATGGATAAAAAGATAGATTTGATCATAAACTCGAAGTTCATCGGATCCCAACAAACACACCGCAAAAAGAGTTACATTAATGAGGATGATCCAAGAGACCATTGTATTGAGAATCAAAAGAGAGAGAGGAAGCCATCTAGCTACTAACTATGGACCCATAGGTCTACAATGAACTACTCACGCATCATCAGAGATGCACCAATGAGGACGATGAACCCCTCCATGATGGTGTCTAGATTGGATCTGTGGTTTCTGGAAGTTGCGGCGGCTGGAATTGTGTTTCGTCGACTCCCTTAGGGTTTTTGTATTTTCGAGGTATTTATAGAGCAAAGAGGCGGTGCAGGAGGTGGCCGAGGTGGGCACAACCCACCTGGGCGCGCCTGGGGCCCCAGGCACGACCTGGTGGGTTGTGCTCCCCTTGGAGCCCCCCTTTGGTACTTCTTTGGCCCAACAGGTGTCTTCTGGTCCGGAAAAAATCAACAAAAAGTTTCGCTGCGTTTGGACTCTGTTTGGTATTGTAACAACCCGGTAGTTAAGCCATAGTAACCACACGCTAATGGTGCCATGTCATCGTAATTACTGTTGCTAGATTCCCCTTTGATTCAAAACCGGATTCAAATTCAAATTCAAAGTCAAGTCAAACAAATAAAGTTTTCAAATATTAAAACTAAAATGTTTGGGTTGTGGCAAATAATCCCTACTAAATATTGGTGAAGAAACCACACTTATGTAAAGTTTTCAATTGCACTATAATAAGTAAAACAGCGGCAAAAACAATTATTTAAATGGTTTTAAAATAGTACACAGTTACAAACTATTTTGTTTTAGGTGCGCAGCTAATTGTGGTAGTGGCATAATTATTAATGCTCTTTTAGGTACAAATTTTGTATTTTATAAAAGCTAAAATTTAATAAAGTAGAAAAGAATATTAAATAAAAAGAAAAGGCAAAACAGAAAACAAAAGAAAAGAAAAAGGAAACTTCCCCTCTCCCCTACTAGGCCTCGGCCCAGCTAGCCATCCAGCCGGCCGGCCCAGCCAGCCCCTCACCTCCCCTGCTTAACCACCCCACCCCGCAAACCCTAGCCCACTACCCCCCACTCATCCCGCATGATCCCCGCACTCCTCCCGACTGAGACCCCCACTCCCTCTCGTTCTCCATCGTCGCCGAGCACCCCGCGCCTGATCCCTTGCCGCGCCGGAGCCCCACCTCGCCGGCGCGACCGCGCCCGAAGAACCGCCGCCTACCGCCGTTCCCAGCGCCCGAGGACGACCCCGCTGTCGCTTCTCGCCGCCGCCCGGAGCTCCTCTGCCTCGACTTTGCCGGACCGCCTTCCACGTCTCCTCCCCGACCCGGCTACACCGAGCCTCGCCGCCCTCTTCTCATCAACGGGGGTGAGCTCCCCGTCGGCCCCCGTTCGTCTCCCCCCATCCGAACGCTGCGCCCCACGCCGTCCCGTCGCTGCGCCCACCTCTGCGTGGCTGCGCCCCATCGCGGCTCCCGCACGCCCGCGCGCGCCTCGCCCCTCTGCGCCCGCCGCGTGCGCCCGCCGCTCTCCGCCGACCGGCCTCGCCCCGCCTGCACGCTCCGGCTCCGGCTCCGCCGCTGCTGCCGCAGCCCCGCCTCCCCTCGCCACTGCGTCGCCGCACCGCCGTGCGCGTGCGCACGCACACGCGCCCTCGCGCCGGCTAGCCGCGCTAGGTTCGCCTCGGGGCTCCATCGCCCGTGCGCCCGCTAACCCGCCCCATTTCCTCCCCATGACACTGACCGCAGGGGCCCACGCCCCTGTTTTGTTAAAAAAAAGAAGGTTTAAAAATAAATAAATAAATAATTAATTAGTTAAATGATTAATTAACTTAATCAAGTCTATTAAATTAACCTAATCACTTAATTAAAACTAACTAATTATGTTTAGTTAAACTGTGTCACTGACAGGTGGACCCCACCTGTCAGGTTGACCTGCTGACATCATGGTGATGTCATGATGACATCACCATTCACTGTTTCGGATAATCCTAATTTAGATAGATAATTAATTCCAGATAATAATTAAAACTTTAAAAATTAATATAAAATAATCCGTTACTCCGATGAAAATACTTTGTACATGAAAATTGCTCAGAAAAGCGAGACGAATCCGGATACGCACTCTGTTCGCCTGCCACACATCCCTAGCATAGCGAACATTCAACCGTCCCCCTCCATTTCATCTGTCCGAAAATGCCAAACACCGGGAACACTTTCCCGGATGTTTCCCCCCTTCGCCGGTAGCACTTAGTATTGCGTTAGGTCACCCCTCGCACCGCGTATTGCCATGTTATGCTTTGTGATGCTTTGATTGCTCTATTATTTATTGTGATCCCCCTCCGTTACTTCTTTCCGGTAGACCCCGGGACCGTGGTTGAACAAGTGATCGACTACTTCACCTTCGAGGGTCCGTTTCTGTCAGCAGAGCAACCAGGCAAGCCCCCCCTTGAGCATCCAGATATCGCCCATTCCATTTCTACTGCTTTCATTAGATTTTGCTACTATTAATGTTTGCTCCTATTCTGATGCATAGCCTTCTTTTGTAACCTGTTTATTGTTACCTTACCTGCCTATGTTATACTGCTTAGTATAGGTTGGTAGTGAACCATCAGTGACCCCCACCACCTTACCCTTGTTGCCCCTGCTTGATCATCGACAACTCGATCAATGTGATCGTCAACCAGAGACCGACACATCACTTCACCCCCTTAGTTGTACGACTCTGCATAGTTACTATCGAGTGCTGAGGGTGATACCTCGTAACACACTCCTGATGAATACTCTGCAGTGTAGCTGTTCGGTCGTGGTCATCAAGGGTGATTCCTCCTTCTCCACTTCCGATACGACTCTATCGTGCAACCCCTCAGTGTGAACCTCGAGGGTGATGCCTCATACGTTCACCCTGATGATTTCATCGAGTGGAATCCTCCGAGGGCGATTCCTCGGGTTTCCCTCTTGATGTTATGACCACACGGTTACTTTGACCTTTGTTACAGGCGGGTCGACCCTGATGGGTATCCGCAGGGGATCTATGATGTCGGGTGTGCCGGAAGGGCACTCAAGTGTGATATTGTGGCGGAGCTTCAGAAACTCTGATTGTCTCTGCGTGTTACTAAATCAGCCTATCGGATTTGGGTATTTGATCTGAGTGGGTCGATGTGCCCTATACGCACTACCACCACGCGGGATTATGGTTTATGGGGCCCTCTAAATTGTACGTTCTTCCCAAAAGCTCTTCAGACATCATGGTTCATCGTGCGGGCTGATTGTCGGGAATGGGATGGATACTTCACTGACGAGTTCAGTGTCGCGCCTGCACCCCGGCCAGTCTCACAACACGCAGGGTGCCCAGGGCGATGGCCCAAGACCTCTGGGTGCATAGGTTAGTCCGGTGTGCTGACCTCTCTGCTGAGCCTAGGTAGGGCGCTGCTTCGTGTTGATCTCCCGAGGCCGGGCATTACCCAGCAAGTGTGTCAGGCCAGAGGTGATCGAGCGTGTTGGGTAACAGTAGTGCACCCCTGCAGGGAAGAATAATCTATTGATAGCCGGTCCTACGGTAAAGGACGCTCAGTTTTGTATCCCGATCTACTACTTGAACTGGATACTTGTTACTTAATTGAAGCTTCGGGATCGCTTTCTCGCAGGGAGTCGAGGAAGGATCTCTAGGCTTACTTCCACATGTTTGCTTAATAAAATGCTATTCTACTCTCTTCTATTGCTGCAAGTTGGTGGCTTCGTGAAGATGTTTGAAGATGCTAGTCTTCGATAGGACTAGGCCTTCTCTCTATTCTGGCATTTCTGCAGCCCAGTCCACATATATAGCCTTTCCCCTTTGATAATGTTGCATATGTAGTGTAGATCCTTGCTTGCTGAGTACTTCGGATGAGTACTCACGGTTGCTTTGCTTCCTCTTTTTCCCTATATTCCCCTACTTGATGATACAACAGACGATGGAACCCCGGAGCCAGATGCCACTGCAGGAGCTTACTATCAGATGGGTCCAGACGGTACTTACTACTGGATCGAGCCAGCCGACCAGGAGTAGGATCGGAGGCTCCTAGGCAGGAGGCCTTCGCCTTTCGATCTAGAGTCGTTGTTTGTGCTAGCCTTCTTAAGGAAAACCTTGGCTAACTATGTCTGTACTCAGATAATATTTGTATGACTGACTTATGTATTCGGATCCTCGTGATCCCTGGTCTGTAATATTGTGGATCTCCGTCTATTTGTGTTAGAGTTGTGTTGTGATATCTTCCCGTGAGTCCCTGTGCTTGATCGTGCATGTTTGCGTGTATGATTAGTGCACGATTGAGTCGGGGGCGTCACAAGTTGGTATCAGAGCCGACTGCCTGTAGGAAGCCCCCTTCCAATTCCTTGGCTGAAGTTGAGTCTAGACATCCAAAAACTAATTTACTAACTTGGCTGTGTGGCTTACGGGCCCACGTCGCCAACTGGGTGGTATTAGGATCTTTTATTCCTCGATCTTTACTATGGGAATCTGTTCTCTCTTTTTTATTCGGGTTAAAATAATTTTACTAACTCTGACTCTAGGTTCTCGTAACTACTTTCTCCCGGAGAGCCCCTTATTACCGATGGTCGCCTGCTACACCAGAAGATTTCGAAGATACTCTCCGATGTTCTCTCAAGATTTTGTGCCATCGCTTCTGCAAATCCTTCCATTGATAAACCCCTAGGGATAACCACGTACACTTGCCATTCATACAATCATTCCCCGTTGATCTTGTTATAACAAGATACCCCAAAATTCGCTTTATTGTCCCGAGAATACTTTGTGCCTACTGCTTTGCAGTTCTTTGCCACATGAATACCCATACGGATAATTCCTTGCACTTGCCGAGTATCCGCTCATCCCCAATTGTTCATATGTTTCACGAAAGTCTTCAAAATACCATTCGGTTTTCTGAAAATCCTCAACAGCTTATTGCTCCTGAATTCCTTGCCTGCCTGCATTATGGTTAAATCCATATGGCTAGCAATATCCATTAAAATCTTTGTCATTATCATTTTGAGTCCGTTGATTCGATATGTTTGCGAATGGTCGCAATCATCAGTTGATACTAAAATCCATCCTTCTAGCTCAGGCATCATTTTAAACATGAACTGGATCTCGACCAGTCAAGTTGTCATCGATGGTACCCCTAAGCCTACTCAATTTATCCATCCTTGATCAGAGCGTTTGCTCCTGATCCCTTGAATTAAAATCAAAATTCCTTTATTATTTAAACATCGAATTATTCAGATGTTCTATAAACCTATGCATTTGCATTCTTTCTTCCTCTGATTGAGTACCGATACTCACATCAGCTGCGTTGTGGATCACCATATCCACTGTTGGATTATTATTCGACAGTGTCCTTCATATTTAACCACCTTGTGAGTCTCCCATGATACATAATGCCTTTGGTAAGTTGTATCCTCTGCGCTCTCAACCATACTCTGATTTCGAGCTTTTATAATTTACTCTTGAAGCGCTATATGTTCCTAAGATGCCCCGATGGGTTGAACCTATGCTTGCCCTAATCGGTGTGAACTCAAAAAGTTATGCGGGTTATACTCTACTGGCTTTTCGCCATATGAAATTTCAATGCTACAACTTCTTCGAAGGCGAGAAGTGACTGAAAGGTTATGTATCGAAGAAGTGGGAGTCGACCTTGAACTTTGTGTTCATGCCCATGGAACCGATGTGGAACTTATCATGAAAGCTTCTTGCAAGAATTTTTAATCATTTGGATAATTCTTTCGAAGTCATTAAATTGGATCCCTTGCCGCTATGGTTCCGACCATATTGTCCTTCTTTGATCCCATTTCTCGGGCAAGTTTAGGCATTTATTTGTCTTCTGCAGATCAATATCCCAGTCCAACCTTTACTTTGATCTACCGTCGAGTATTACACTCTGGTATCTCGAGAATATCATGGAACTGCATAACTTCTTATGAGTTCTTCATCAACTGTTATTTCTCAACGATTCCAATTTTCCTGGGTTCTGGGTTGTCGTCAACCGAGAACACCGAATAGTGAATCGAGCCCGCACTCCGATTCAATAACTCTAAGTAATTTTCGTTGCTTACGAGTTTAATACTCCATCACGTCATTCCCAGCCTGATCGGCTACATCATTATTGTACTAATTTAACTGTGCTACCTGGTCCTTCCCGGAGCACAAATTTCGACGGTGAGCTAATCTTACGTCGATCTTCCTCGTCATATCATTTCTCCTTGAACAGCAAGCTTGATTTCGAGTTTGTGCCATACCCTTGGTTCTAATAACCTTTCGCTTCATCATTCCTTTGACTTGATGTCATCGTCGACCGATTACATCTTCATGAAATCTCTCGACAAATGTGTTGTGATCATCATCAACATTCTGAGCTCTTCCAAGATATCTATCGAATTCATGATGAGAAATACCATCCTTGTCCCTCGGTAATTTGTGTTGTCATCGACTACTTCCTTGCCTTCTTTCCAACACAAACTTGTTCGTGTTGTGGCTGTACCTTGAGTCCCTGGCTATCCAGCTTATCTTATGTTCTACCTTGGAGTATTACCATCTGTTATGTCAAGGATGTTGTGAGAATTGCTCCAGCTCATAAAAATTCCTGGTATAGTGATACTTCTCCCCATCACCATGATTTCTTGGTTCCCGTGTTGTTTCTAACCGGAATACCGACAATCGAACTATGATGTGTAATTTCAAAACTTATAGCAACCCTATTGTTTGGAGTTAATGGTCGATACCTTGATTCTTAGTCTATTGGCTATTGAATCACCATTCTAACATCGATAGTGCTACTTAGTCCATCTTCTAGGTGCACGTTTTGATCAATATTCACTCGAGTATGTTCTCCTTGAACATACTTTGTTATATACTTTGACATGTCCAATATATTACCTTGTTCACATAATTGTGAAAATCCATCCCTTGGAAATCTCGATGAATTGTCGCTGAGTCCATCAGCCACCTCCTCATTCTCTCCTTGGTTTAATGATGAACTCTTCTTTTGAAACTCGCTTCCATAGTTCATTTCCTGAGAATCTTACATTGTCATCTCGTCTATTTGTGTTGCACATTTTCTTCTCAGGCATCCTGAGTCCGAGGTATCCTGTCACCAATCAGATCTGAATCTCGGTTAGATATGATGGTTGGAAACATATTTCCAAGAATTATAGCATTGGTCGTTATGTAACCCGGTAAGGTGATGTCATGCTTAGCGCACCTGGCCGGAAGACCTATTGTTATAGTTTCCTTATTAGCAAGGATATCCATTCCTCCATGAGGAAATTGTAAGACTTATTCTAGAAGTTGCTCCTGTTGAATCCTTTGTGTATCCAAAATCTGACCCTTACTTGATGACCATGTCAATACTATCTCGAAGCATGTTTGTGGTACTCTGATCTTCTATAAGGACATTTGAAGCACAATGCTAAATTTTCTTATCATTTATCCAAACACCGTTGTATGGGTAATGTCATGAAATTTCTCTCCCCTCACCTTAAAGGGTTTTCTACTTTATATCCTATCATGGTTATCATGCTCTGCTTGTCCTTGGGAAGGATATACCCCTAAAATATGCGTTTAAACATATTTTCCTTTCCATTGTTTTGTTTAACCTTTCTTGTAATCTGACTTAACTGAGCAGTAATAACTCCCTGCTTAGGTAAGCACCTTGTTGTACCACTCTGTCAGTAAGACCATGTTACTATTGTTGATGACATTCCGGTAACCACCGATGGACGAGAACTTTGCCTATTGGTCCGCCTCGTTCAACGAGCAGGAAAATGGTTCTCTTCGTCCCTCGCCCTTGGTACCGACATTGTTGACGGCATAACTGACAGTCTATCCTCTGACATGCCTTGCTAGCAAGATGTCAGCGCCCTTCCTACTTCTAACCACATGGTGGGCCCATAACCCACAGTTCCACAGGATCGAAACCTGACTCTCCTGTACACCCTGTTGCCAAAGTTATTCCTCACGCATGGCTTCATTTGTAATTCACGAGCCACCTTCCGAGAGATCACCAATTCTGGTTTCCGACATAATACTCATGCCCATTGCTTTGAACCTCTTTCACATGCTGTTTCAGGCAATGAACGATTGCCTATCCACTCGAAACTTCTTATTGGTACCTTCTTACCTTGTTCTCAAAATTTTCTTAAGTTTCAATTCGAGAGTTACTTTCCGCCACCTTCCCTAGTGTTATCTACCAGATAAGCGACCTTGTAGAGGTCAGTTCTTCCGAAGATACCCCATATCCTTTTTTTTCGTAAGTACGATGGAATTCCCGAAGAAAGGATGCCGACTTCATCATGGGGACCTGAGGCAGAGAGACGAAGACATCAATGTAATGGATCAACCACTTCGAGAAGAACGACCAAGACCGAGAAGACTTGTTAGAATTTCGTAACCAACACTTTCCCACTTGCTCCACCTCTTAAATCTCGGGACGAGATTTCTTGTAGTGGAGGAGATTTGTAACACCCCGGTAGTTAAGCCACAGTAACCACACGCTAATGGTGCCATGTCATCGCAATTACTGTTGGTAGATTCCCCTTTGATTCAAAACTGGATTCAAATTCAAATTCAAAGTCAAGTCAAACAAATAAAGTTTTCAAATATTAAAACTAAAATATTTGGGTTGTGGCAAATAATCCATACTAATTATTGGTGAAGAAACCACACTTCTGTAAAGTTTTCAATTGCACTATAATAAGTAAAACAGCGGCAAAAACAATTATTTAAATGGTTTTAAAATAGTACACAGTTACAAACTATTTTGTTTTAGGTGCGAAGCTAATTGTGATAGTGGCATAATTATTAATGCTCTTTTAGGTACAAATTTTGTATTTTATAAAAGCTAAAATTTAATAAAGTAGAAAAGAATATTAAATAAAAAGAAAAGGCAAAACAGAAAACAAAAGAAAAGAAAAAGGAAACTTCCCCTCTCCCCTACTAGGCCTCGGCCCAGCTGGCCATCCAGCCGGCCGGCCCAACCGGCCCCTCACCTCCCCTGCATAACCACCCCACCCCGCAAACCCTAGCCCACTACCCCCCACTCCTCCCGCACGATCCCCCCACTCCTCCCGACTGAGAACCCCACTCCCTCTTGTTCTCCATCGTCGCCGAGCACCCTGCGCCCGATCCCTTGCAGCGCCGGAGCCCCACCTCGCCGGCGCGACCGCGCCCGAGGAACCGCCGCCTACCGCCGTTCCCAGCGCCCGAGGACGACCCCGCCGTCGCTTCTTGCCGCCGCCCGGAGCTCCTCCGCCTCGACTTCGCCGGACGTCGTCCACGTCTCCTCCCCGACCCGGCTACATCGAGCCTCGCCGCCCTCTTCTCGTCAACGGGGGTGAGCTCCCCGTCAGCCCCCGTCCGTCTCCCCCCATCCGAACGCTGCGCCCCACGCCGTCCCGTCGCTGCGCCCGCCTCTGCTTGGCCGCGCCCTGTCGCGGCTCCCGCACGCCCACGCGCGCCTCAACCCTCTGCGCCCGCCGCGTGCGCCAGCCGCTCTCCGCCAACCGGCCTCGCCCCGCCTGCACGCTCTGGCTCCGCCTCCGCCGCAGCCCCGCCTCCCCTCGCCACTGCGCCGCCGCCCTGCCGTGCGCGCACGCGCACACGCGCCCTTGCGCCGGCTAGCCGCACTAGCTTCGCCTCGGGGCTCCATCGCCCGTGCGCCCACTAACCCGCCCCATTTCCTCCCCGTGACACTGACCGCAGGGGCCCACGCCCCTGTTTTGTTAAAAAAAAGAAGGTTTAAAAATAAATAAATAAATAAATAGTTAAATGATTAATTAACTTAATTAAGTCTATTAAATTAACCTAATCGCTTAATTAAAACTAACTAACTATGTTTAGTTAAACTGTGTCACTGACAGGTGGACCCCACCTGTTAGGTTAACCTGCTGACGTCATGGTGATGTCATGATGACATCACCATTCACTGTTTCGGATAATCCTAATTTAGTTATATAATTAATTCCAGATAATAATTAAAAGTTTAAAAATTAATATAAAATAATCCGTAACTCCGATGAAAATACTTTGTACATGAAAGTTGCTCAGAAAAGCGAGACAAATCCAGATATGCACTCTGTTCATCTGCCACACGTCCCTCGCATAGCGAACATGCAACTGTCCCCCTCCATTTCATCTGTCCGAAAATGCCAAATACCGGGAACACTTTCCCGGATGTTTCCCCCCTTCGCCGGTAGCACCTAGTATTGCGTTAGGTCACACCTAGCACCGCGTATTGACATGTTATGCTTTGGGATGCTTTGATTGCTCTGTTATTTATTGTGTTCCCACTCCGTTACTTCTTTCCGGTAGACCCCGGGACCACGGTTGAACCAGTGATCGACTACTTCACCTTCGAGGGTCCGTTTGTGTCTGCAGAGCAACCAGGCAAGCCCCCCCTTGAGCATCCAGATAACGCCCATTCCATTTCTACTGCTTGCATTAGATTTTGCTACTGTTAATGTTTGCTCCTATTCTGATGCATAGCCTGCTTTTGTAACCTATTTATTGTTACCTTACCTGCCTATGTTAAACTGCTTAGTATAGGTTGGTAGTGAACCATCAGTGACCCCCACCACCTTACCCTTGTTGCCCCTGCTTGATCATCGACGACTCGATCAATGTGATCGTCGACCAGAGACCGACACATCACTTCACCCCCTTAGTTGTACGACTCTGCATAGTTACTATCGAGTGCCTAAGGTGATACCTCGTAACACACTCCTGATGAATACTCTGCAGTGTAGCTTCGGTCATGGTCATCAAGGGTGATTCCTCCTTCTCCACTTCCGATATGACTCTGTCGTGCAACCCCTCAGTGTGAACCTCGAGGGTGATGCCTCATACGTTCACCCTGATGATTTCATCGAGTGGAATCCTCCGAGGGTGATTCCTTGGGTTTCCCTCTTGATGTTATGACCACACGGTTACTTTGACCTTTGTTACAGGTGGGTCGACCCTGATGGGTACCCGCAGGGGATCTATGATGTCGAGTGTGCCGGAAGGGCACTCGAGTGTGATATTGTGGCAGAGCTTCAGAAACTCTGATTGTCTCCGCGTGTTACTAAATCAGCCTATCAGATTTGGGTATTTGATCTGAGTGGGTCGACGTGCCCTATACGCACCACCACCACGCGGGATTATGGTTTATGGGGCCCTCTACGTCATACGTTCCTCCCGAAAGCTCTTCAGACATCACGGTTCACCGTGCGGGCTGATTGTCGGGAATGGGCTGGATACTTCACTGACGAGTTCAGTGTCGCGCCTGCACCCCGGCCAGTCTCGCAACGCGCAGGGTGCCCAGGGCGATGGCCCAAGACCTCTGGGTGCATAGGTTAGTCCGGTGTGCTGACCTCTTTGCTGAGCCTAGGTAGGGCGCTGCTTCGTGTTGATCTCCCGAGGCCGGGCATTACCCAGCAAGTGTGTCCGGCCAGAGGTGATCGAGCGTGTTGGGTAACAGTAGTGTACCCCGGCAGGGAAGAATAATCTATCGATAGCCGGTCCTACGGTAAAGGACGCTCAGATTGTGTATCCCGATCTACTACTTGAACTGGATACTTGTTACTTAATTGAAGCTTCGGGATCGCTTTCTTGCAGGGAGTCGAGGAACGATCTCTAGGCTTACTTCCACATGTTTGCTTAATAAAATGCTATTCTACTCTCTTCTATTGCTGCAAGTTGGTGGCTTCGTGAAGATGTTTGAAGATGCTAGTCTTCGATAGGACTAGGCCTTCTCTCTATTAGTCCCTGTGCTTGATTGTGCATGTTTGCGTGTATGATTAGTGCACGATTGAGTCGGGGGCGTCACAGGTATTGATTTTCTACGAAGTAAAAAACAAGCAAAAAACAGCAACTGGCACTGGGCACTATGTCAATAGGTTAGTCCCAAAAAATGATATAAAGTTGCTATAAAATGATTGTAAAACATCCAAGAATGATAATATAACAACATGGAACAATCAAAAATTATAGATACGTTGGAGACGTATCAGCATCCCCAAGCTTAATTCCTGCTCATCCTCGAGTAGGTAAAGGATAAAAACATAATTTTTGATGTGGAATGCTGCCTAACATGTTCATCACATTCTTTTCTTTTGTAGCATGGACATATGGACTTTTATATGGTTGAAAGCAATAGTCTAGTTTTGACATGAAGATTTCAATACTCAAGCATATCAACAAGCAACCATGTCTTTCAAAATATCAACACTAAAGCAAGTTATCCCTAGCCCATCATGCTCAATCATTGATCCATTCATGAAACACACTCGCATATTAGCTATGCCCAATGCTCAAGTATAATCATAGTGCCCCTTAGATGGTGCTTTATAAGAGAAGATGGAGACTCAAATAAAAATAAAATTACATAAAGTAAATAGAAAGGCCCTTCGCAGAGGGAAGTAGGGATTTGTAGAAGTGCCAGAGCTCAAAGCGAAAAAGATAGAGATAAAACATTTTGGGTGGCATGCTTTTCCTGTCAACGAAAATGATCGAGTAGTTCCCAATACTTTCCATGCTAGATATATCATAGGCGGTTCCCAAACAGAAAATAAAGTTTATTCCTTTTTCCACCATTCTTTCACAATCCATGGCTAACCGTATCCACGGGTGCCCTCCATACCAACACTTTCCAAGGAATTTATTATTGACAACATAAAGTAAATTCATTTTTCATTTCAGGACTGGGCGTCCCTAATACCTTTGTCGTACTCTCGTGCAATGACAAGTGAATAAACACTCATCTTGAGAATAACACATCTAGCATGGAAAAATATCAGCCACCCCCTACCGTTTCATGAGCGGTACTAGCACACAAAAGGGAAATTTATTTTGAAGATTAGAGATGGCACATACAAATTTGCTTAGAACGGCATTGAAATACCGCATATAGGTAGGTATAGTGGACTCATGTGGCAAAACTGGTTTAAGGATTTTGGGTGCACAAGTAGTATTCCTACTTAGTACAAGTGAAGGCTAGCAAAAAGATTGAGAAGCATCCAACCAAGAAACGAAAAATCACGTAAGCGAGCATTAAGCATAACTAACACCGAATAATGCACCACAACTAGGATGTAATTTCATTGCATAACTATTGACTTTCGTGCTTGCATAGGGAATCACAAACCTTAACATCAATATTCTTACTAAACCATAATTACTCATCAACATGACTCACATATCACTATCATCATATCGCAATACTATTACAAAGAATCAAGTTTATTTTGTCCAATGATCTTCATGAAAGTTTTTATTATATCCCTCTTGAATATCTATCACTTTGGGACTAGTTTAATATGTTGCTTTTGATAGCTCAAATAAATGTAAGTGAGGAACATGAGCATAAAATTTTCTTCTCCCAAAATAATATAAGTGAAGCATGAGAGAATTTCTTAAAAATTTACTAAATCTCAAATAAATCTAAGTGAAGCATGAGAGCATTTCTTCAAAAATAATAAAGCACACCGTGCTAAAAAAGATATAAGTGAAGCACTAGAGCAATTCCATAGCTCAAAAAATTTAAGTGAAGCACATAGAGCAATTCTAACAAATGATAGAATAATTTTGGCTCTCTCAAATAGGTGTGTTCAGCAAGGATACTTGACACAAAACAAAAAGCAAAACAATCAAAGTATACTACAAGAAGCTCCAAGCAAAACTCATGATATGTGACGAATAAAAATATAGCTCCAAGTAAAATACCGATGGTCGTTAGAAGAAAGAGGGGATGCCACCCGGGGCATCCCAAGCTTAGTTGCTTGTTCATCCTTGAATATTAGCTTGGGGTGCAGTAGCATCCCCAAGCTTAAGCTCTTCTTACTCCTTATTCCTTCATCCATCGTGATCTCACCCAAAACTTGAAAACTTCAATCACACAAAACTTAACAAAACCTTCATGAGATCCGTTAGTATAACAAAGCAAATCACCACTCTAAGTAGTGTTGCAAACCCATTCATATTTTATTTTTGCATTATATCTATTGTATTATAACTTTACTATGGCTCATACCCCCCGATAAAGTCCATAGATTCATCAAAATAAGCACACAATACAAAGAAAACAGAATCTGTCAAAAACAGAACAGTCTGTAGCAATCTGAATACTTCGTATACTTATGTAACTCCAAAAATTCTGAAACATTAGGACAACGTAGACAATTTGTATATCAATCTTGTGTAAAAAATTCAGAATTTTTTGTCGCTTCTGTGAATCTTCAAATTATTTTACTGGACGCAAAATTTTCTGTTTTCCAACAAGATCAAATCAACTATCACCCAACATGATCCCAAAGGCTTTGCTTGGCCCAAACACTAATTAAAACATAAAAAACACAATAAAAACAGAGGCATAATTGTGCAAACACTCAAGAACAGAAAGAAAAAGGCATTTTTTTTATTCATTGGGTTGCCTCCCAACAAGCGCTATCGTTTTACGCCCTTAGCTAGGCATAATATTTATTGATGCTCACAAGAAAGATAATAATTGAAACACAAAGAGAGCATCATAAAACACGTGGCAAACACATTTAAGTCTAGCATACTTCCTATGCATAGGAATTTTATAGGAAAATAAATTATCAAGGCAAGCAAAAACTAGCATATGCAAGGAAGAAGAAAGAAACAATTGCAATATCAACATAACGAGAGGTATTTAGTAACATGAAAATTTCTACAACCATATTTTCCTATCTCATAATAATTGCATGTAGGATCATAATCAAATTCAACAATATAGCTATCACATAAAATTTTCTCTACATGATCCACATGCATGCAAAGTTGACACTCTTCCAAGATAGTGGGATTAACATTAACTAAAGTCATGACCTCTCCAAGCCCACTTTTATAAAAAAAAATCATAAGATTGATCAATCTCCAAAGTAGTGGCATCATTATTACCTAGAGTTGACACTCCTCCAAACGCACTTTCAATATAATTGCAAACATATTCATCATGAGGTTTAAATAAATTTTCAAGATCATAAGAATCATTATCACCCCAATCATGATCATTGCAATAAGTAGTGGGCATAACAAAACAAGCATCCCCAAGCTTGGAGTTTTGCATATTATTAGCACAATTGACATTAATAGAATTTATAATAACATTATTGCAGTCATGCTTTTCATTCAAGGAGCTATCATGAATCACTTTATAAATTCCTTCGTTTAACACTTCATCACAATTTTTAGATTCATAAATCTCAAGCAAAACTTCATAAAGATAATCTAGTGAACTCAATTCACTAGCAATTGGTTCATCATAATTGGATCTTTTGAAAAGATTAGCAAGTGGATGAGGATCCATATCAATAGATTTTTAGCAAGCGAAGATGCAAGCAAATAGAAGACACATGGCAACACAAGCAAACAAGAGATCTGACTAGAAAACGGCGAACGAAAAAAAAGGGCGAATAAAATGGCAAATTTTTGTGAAGTGGGGGAGATGAAAACAAGAGGCAAAAGGAAAATAATGTAAATTGCAAGGAGATGTGATTTGTGATTAGGAACCTGATAGGTGTTGATGATGTCTTCCCCAGCAACGGCGCCAGAAATTCCTTTTGATGCGGCTTGAACTACGTCGGTATTTCCCCAAAGAGGAAGGGATGATGCAACATAGCTACGGAAGGTATTTCCCTCAGTGATGAGACCAAGGTTAATGAACCAGTAGGAGAACCACGCAACACTATGTAAATGGTACCTGCACACAAAGAACAAATACTTGCAACCCGACGTGTTAAAGGGGTTGTCAATCACTTTCGGGCAACGGTGCCAGAAGTTGGCGAGTGAATGGGAGACTAATTGAAATAGATTGGATAAATAGATCTTGAATAAACACAAAATAAAATAAAGTGCAGCATGGTATTTTTGGGTTTTTGGAAATATAGCTCTGAAAATAAAAGCAAATAAAAATAGATCTCGAAGGCAAATATGATATAGAATAGACTCGGGGGCCGTAGATTTCACTAGTGGCTTCTCTCGAGAAAAATAACATACGGTGGGTAAACAAATTACTGTTGGGCAATTGATAGAACTTCAAATAATCATGACGATATCCAGGCAATGATCATTATATAGGCATGACATCCAAGATTAGTAGACCGACTCCTGCCTGCATCTACTACTATTACTCCACACATCGACCGCTATCCAACATGCATCTAGTGTATTAAGTTCATGGAGAAACGGAGTAATGCAATAAGAACGATGACATGATGTAGACAAGATCTATTCATGTAGGAATAGACCCCATCTTGTTATCCTTAATAGCAATGATACATATGTGTCATGTCCCCTTCTATCACTGGGATTGAGCACCGTAAGATCGAACCCATCACAAAGCACCTCTTCCCATGGCAAGAAAAATAGATCTAGTCGGCCTAACTAAACCAAAGATTCGAAGAAGAAATACGAGGCTATAAGTAATCATGCATATAAGAGATCAAAAAGACTCAAATAACTTTCATGGATAAAAAGATAGATCTGATCATAAACTCAAAGTTCATCGGATCCCAACAAACACACCGCAAAAAGAGTTACATCAATGAGGATGATCCAAGAGACCATTGTATTGAGAATCAAAAGAGAGAGAGGAAGCCATCTAGCTACTAACTACGGACCCGTAGGTCTACAATGAACTACTCACGCATCATCGGAGAGGCACCAATGAGGACGATGAACCCCTCTGTGATGGTGTCTAGATTGGATCTGTGGTTTCTGGAACTTGCGGCAGCTGGAATTGTGTTTCGTCGACTCCCCAAGGGTTTTGGATTTTCGGGGTATTTATAGAGCAAAGAGGTGGTGCGGGAGGCGGTCGAGGTGGGCACAACCCACCTGGGCGCGCCTGGGCCCCCAGGCACGCCCTGGTGGGTTGTGCTCCCCTCGGAGCCCCCTCTGGTACTTCTTTGGCCCAACAGGTGTCTTCTGGTCCAGAAAAAATCTCCAAAAAGTTTCGCTGCCTTTGGACTCCGTTTGGTATTGATTTTCTGCAATGTAAAAAACAAGCAAAAAACAGCAACTGGCACTGGGCACTATGTCAATAGGTTAGTCCCAAAAAATGATATAAAGTTGCTATAAAATGATTGTAAAACATCCAAGAATGATAATATAACAGCATGGAACAATAAAAAATTATAGATACGTTGGACACGTATCAACGGTGTGCTTTAATATGTTTGAATAAATACTCTCATGCTTCAGTTAGATTTATTTGAGAGTTAGAAATTTTGAAGAAATTCTCTCATGCTTCACTTATACTATTTTGAGAGATGAAATTTTTTATGCTCATGTTCTTCACTTAAATTTATTTGAGCTTGTCAAAAGCAATGGCAATATATGAAACCTGTCCCAAAGTGATAGATATTCAAGAGGGATATAATAAAAAACTTTCATGAAGATCATTGGACAAAATAAACTTGATTCCTTGTAATAGTTTTGAGATATGATGATAGTGATATGTGAGTCATGTTGGTGAGTAATTATGCTTTAGTAAGAATATTTGTGTTAAGGTTTGTGATTCCCTATGCAAGCACGAAAGTCAATAGTGATGCAATGAAATTACATCCTACTTGTGGTGCATTATTCGGTGTTAGTTATGCTTAATGCTCACTTATGTGATTTTTTTGTTTCTTGGTTGGTTGCTTCTCAATCTTTTTGCTAGCCTCCACTTGTAGTAAGTAGAAATACTACTTGTGCATCCAAAATCTTTAAACCCAGTTTTGCCATATGAGTCCACCATACCTACCTATATGCGGTATTCTCGTGCCGTTCTAAGCAAATTTGTATGTGCCATCTCTAATTTTCAAAATAATTTTCCTTTTTGTGTGCTCGTACCGCTCATGAAGCGGCGGGGGTGGCCAATATTGTCCATTCTAGATGTGTTATTCTCAAGATGAGTGTTTATTCACTAGTCATTGCACGAGAGTACGACAGTAATAGGGATGCACAGTCCCGAAATGATTTTTTTTTACTTTATGTTGTCAAATAATAAATTCCTTGGAAAGTGTTGGTATGGAAGGCACCCGAGGATACGGCTAGCCATGGATTGTGAAAGAATGGTGGAAAAAGGAATAAACTTTATTTTCTATTTGGGAACCGCCTATGATATATCTAGCATGGAAAGTGTTGGGAATTACTCGGTCATTTTCGTTGACGGGAAAAGTATGCCTCTCAAAAAAAATTATCTCTAAATTTTTCATCTTTGAGCTCTGGCACCTCTACAAATCCCTACTTCCCTCTGCGAAGGGCCTATCTATTTACTTTATGCAATTTTTATTTTATTTGAGTCTCCATCTTCTCTTATAAAGCACCAACTAAGGGGCACTATGATCGTACTTGAGCATTGGATATAGCTAATATGCGAGTGCGTCTCATGAATGGATCATTGATTGAGCATGATGGGCTGGGGATAACTTTCTTTAGTGTTGATATTTTGAAAGACATGGTTGCTTGTTGATATGCTTGAGTATTGAAATCTTCATGTCAAAACTAGACTATTGCTTTGAACCATATGAAAGTCCAAATTTCCATGCTACAAAAGAAAAGAATATGTGATGAACATGTCAGGTAGCATTCCACATCAAAAATTCTGTTTTTATCACTTACCTACTCGAGGAAGAGTAGGAATTAAGCTTGGGGATGCTGATACGTATCCAACGTATCTATAATTTTTGATTGTTTCATGCTGTTATGTTATCATTCTTGGATGTTTTACAATCATTATATAGCAACTTTATATCATTTTTTGGGACTAACCTATTGACATAGTGCCCGGTGCCAGTTGTTGTTTTTTGCTTGTTTTTTACTTCGCAGAATATCAGTACCAAACGGAGTCCAAACGCAGCGAAACTTTTTGGAGATTTTTTTTGGACCAGAAGACATCCAGTGGGCAAAGAAGTACCAGAGGGGAGGCTCGAGGGGAGCACAACCCACCAGGGCGCGCCAGGAGGCCCAGGCGCGCCCAGGTGGGTTGTGCCCACCTCGGTGACCTCCTGCACCACCTCTTCGCCCTATAAATACCCCAATATTCCAGAAATCCTAGGGGAGTCAACGAAAAACAATTCCAGCCACCGCAAATTCCAGAACCATGAGATCCAATCTAGACACCATCACGAAGGGGTTCATCATCCTCATTGGTGCCTCTCCGATGATGCGTGAGTAGTTCATCATAGACCTACGGGTCCGTAGGCAGTAGCTAGATTGCTTCCTCTCTCTTTTTGATTCTCAATACAATGGTCTCTTGGAGATCTATTTGATATAACTCTTTTTGCGGTGTGTTTGTTGGGATCCGATGAAGTTTGAGTTTATAATCAGATCTATATCCATGAAAGTTATTTGAGTTTTGGGCTGAACGAATGTGTCTTATTTGAGTTTATAATCAGATCTATATCCATGAAAGGGATTGCGTGTTTTTCTCATACACGTACGCACGTGTGTGCGAGGCGTTGGGCTCTAACTGAACCCGAGCGAGGCGTTCCCTTACTGAACCCGAGCGATTGCACTAGCTACGTTATTGAACCCGAGCGATCGATCCCTTGGCTGTTAACTGATCCCGAGCGATTCCTTCGCTACTGCTGCTAACTGAAGCCAATCGAACCTGCTGCTGCCTCTTGATGAACAGTGACCGTTGTTGGGGGTTGGATGAACAGTTCCCGGTGGAGGTTGGATGAACAGGACCCCGTGGTAGTAGAGGCCGTTGCCGCTGGATGAACAGGACCCCGACCGAGGAGGTGGGGGTGGATGAACAGGACCCCGTGGAGGGCTGGTTGAACAGTAGCCGGTGGAGACTGGATGAACAGTAGCTGGTGGAGGCGCTGGAGGAAGTCGACGGTGGATGAACAGTAGCAGGTGGAGGCTGGAGGAAGTCGACGGTGGATGAACAGTATCCTGTGGAGGCTGGAGCGAGGCACTAGATGGTGGATGAACAGTATCCCGTGGAGTCCCGTTTTGCGGTACGCCACACCCCTCCCAATGAACAACACCCCGTTTCGACCGTAGGCGCTCCAACACAAGTCCGTTTCCTCCGTTTTGCGGTACGCCACACTCCTCCCGATTAACAGCACCCCGTTTCGACCGTAGGAGCTCGAACACAAGTCCGTTTCCTCCGTACGGCGGCACGCCACACCCCTCCCGATGAATAGGATCCCGTTTCGACCATAGGAGCTCGAACAGAAGTTCGTTTCCTCCGTTCTGCGGTACGCCAGGCCCCGTTTCGGCTGTTTCATCCAAGACGGTTGGCTCCCGATGAACACAACGCATTCCGACCCAGTGGCTTCGCTCTCGATGAACAGGACACGTGCCGACCCAGTCACTTGGCTCCCGGTGAGCACAACGCTATTTCCTCCGTTCTGACCTAGCCAGTTAGCTGCCGATGTCACTGCTGTCCGTTGCCTTTCCATGTACACGAGCCCTGGCCGTCCGTATGCACGAGTATGCGTTTCGAGACCCCGCTCGTATGTACGTATGTGGCCGTATTTTTTGGCATGTGGCTGTATGTACGTGTACAAAGTTTAGACGGGACAACCTGAACTGCTACGTGGGGGGCTCAACTATGACACGTGCCGTTACTTACTCGGCCACGGTTCATCGTTGTAGAGCAACTGATCGACCAGTATGTATGTACACGTTCGTGACAAGACAGACAACGCTACGTACACTTCGACCGGGTAGGTCCCAGCTGTCAGGGAGGATACGGATGCACTTCCTTGCATGCGAAGATATAGCTGCTGGATCCCAGCTGTCAGGGGGAGGAATCATTTTTTTCCGCATAATATGGTGGCACTTCCTTGTGTTCAAAGATGTAGCTGGTGGGTCCAACTGTCAGCCTCACCGACTAAAGTCTTCTTCTGATGACTATCGTTCGTTGACCCCGTTGACCATGCTGCACCGAGAACATCAGGGCGGTGGACGACGGCGAGGCCTAGGAAGGGAACAACACGGAGGAAGGGAAGACGAGGTAGGTGGATGCCCAGGCGGAGGGGAGTACGAGGGTTCACTGGTTTGGCTGCGGTGTAAGGCTGCCGTCGCCGGAGAATAACAGGGGGTGTGGGTGAGTAGAGGGAAGGCCTGGCCAGTGGTAGTATGGTCAGGCGGTGAGGCTTGCGCGGCAGCATAGCCGGCCACGGGAGGTTGGAGCAGGCGGTAAGGCGGTCGCTGGTTTAGGCGGCTGGAGCAAGAAGACCAGAGGTTGAAGACACAGCACGGCCATTGGATTAACATCCAACGGTCACTGCAGCTAGAATCGTTTGTTGACTAAGTTAACAAAGCCCTCCCTACACGTCAAATTATTAGGCCCACAAGTCAGCCTCTAAATCTGGTGGGTCCCAGCTAGCAGGGGAGAATCATTTTTTGCGCGTAATAAGGTGGCACTTCCTTGCGTGCGAAGATGTAACTGGTGGGTCCCAGCTAACAGGGAGAGTAAACTTTTTGTCGCGTAGTAAGGAGTCACTTGTTTGCGTGCGAAGATGTAGTTGGTGGGTCAAACCTGTCAGGGGGAGAAATCATTTGTTTTCGCATAATAAGGTGGCACTTGCTTGCGTGCGACCATGGACCAAGTGGGTCCCTATTGTCAGCCACTCCACGTACATCCCTCTTCCAATGGTTGTCGTTTATTGACAAAGTTCACCACGCCGCCCCGAGAAAACCAACGCGGTGGACGACGGCGAGGCCTAGGAAAGGAATGACCCAGAGTCGGGAAGACACAGCAGTGGATGCCCACGTGGAGGGGAGTACGAGGGTTCACTGGTTCGGCTGCGGTGTGAAGCTGTCGTTGCAGAAGAATAACAGGAGGTGTTGGTGAGTAGAGGAATGGCCTGGTCGGCGATGGGAGTAGGGTGGGCCGGCCACGGGAGGCGGTAGCAGGCGGTACCGTCGGCGGTGGTTTGGGCGGCTGAAGCAAGAATATCCGTGATTGGAGAAGCACGACATCCATTGGATGAATAGCCAACGTCCACTGCTGCTAGAATCGTGTGTTTGTTGACTACAAGATGAAAAAGCCTTGCGTACGCATCAACTTAGTAGGCCCGCAAGTGAGCATAACATCTGTGGCAGAGAGCATATAGCCCATTTGCGATTTGTAATAATTTATATCCCATTTCATAATTCTAATGGAATTTACTGCAGCCGATTTACTGTTTGTTAACATTACAGCCAATTTTTCTAGCCAGCACAACGGTTTATAATTTCAACCAAATTTCCCACATTTTGATGGGATCCCATATATTATTTATCCCAAAATTTCAAGCCATATTAAATCTAATTTCAAAATAAATTTATATTAGGTAAAAATTCAATGAAATTATGCGCGCAATAATTAATGAAATTAAAATTTTAAAAATCCCAAAAAATGCAATGCGGGAGCTTCCCTCCCTCTGACGAGGTTCCGTAAAAAAAATCCAAAAAATAGTAATTTTGAAACTAATTACCTGTTCGGAGCGTTTTTTAATATTTATAGCCCATTTATTATTTTTAAAGCTCATTTTCTTGGCAAGCCTAATGCATCCCTCGTAGGAACGATTCGCAGCCCAGCGGGCCGGAGAATAACAAGTTGGCCTGAGTTGGGTATTCCTCAAAAAAAGTATTGCTGGGCAAGCCATTTTCACCTTGAAAAATTAATATCTGGGAAATAGCCTGGGCTAGATGGGCCACGGCCCGCCTAGTTGATAGTGCTCCTCTAAACAACAAAAACATTGGTAAAAAAATCTGCTCACCCCTCAAAAAATCAATACTGCTCGAGCTGCTGGGTCCCAGCTGTCGGCCGCACCTTGTGCAATTCTCTCGTTTATTGACTATATATACATTGACAATGGTGTGGGACCGTCATGTGAGGAAACCAGGAGCAAGCAATATTTTTATATATGTTGTAATAAGGAGGCACTAGTGTACGTACGGCTATGGACCTGGTGTGTCCCTACAGTCATCCTTTCCATGTAAAGTCATCTCCCGATTCCTCATGTTCGTTGACCATGTTCACAACGCGAGACGGCGGCGCAACGGCGAGCGTAACAACTCGAAGGTCGACAGAGAGGGCCTCGCGGGCCCTACGGATGGTCTGATATAGCGCCCGCTGCTCATTCAGGAAGCCAGGATCATCGGGCCACACGTCCGCGACGGCATTGATGTCCGCTTGTTCGCCGTCGATTCGTCCCTCCGCAAGCTGGTGCTCGTTGTGGAGCCGGAGGTTGTAGCACTGGTCCTCCTGCGCTTGCCGGAATGCCGATTCCGGCGGCGCTGGTAGCTCTTCCGCCATTAGGGCATCGAAGTGCTCCCGCACATGCTCTATGGTGAACATGGCATGAACCGGCTTGGGCGGTGGAGCCGACTCCTGGTGAGAAGCCTCGTCCATCGTCTAGTTGTCGTCGCTGAGCTCAGCGAGCTTGCTGGCGAGCCAGCATGTCCGGCTGCTGGACCGGACCGCTGCCAAGCACGGGTCTAACCGCCCTGGCCCACCCAGACCCCTCCCTCGCCCGCGCGCGCTTCCCGCCCGAAACGGTCAGCGCCGCCCCCGTCGCTTCCCGGTGTAGGCGATTGCTCCGTGTTCAAACGACACAACTACCGTCCGTCGGTCCATCTGCCGCCCGCATTAATGATACGCGGTTGATGAGGCCACTACTCCGGCGCCACCTGTCCGTCCCTTTGCCGCCCACCATTGCTATATAAACTGCTGCCCCGGCCATAGTCGCAGTCCTCCGGCTCTGTTCCATTTCTCCTCTCCACACCACTCTCGCCATGGCGTCCTCGCTCTCCACTGCTCTCCGGGATGGGTGGACGATGGACCAGAAGAACAACGATGTCCCAATGGAGAACGTGGTCGTCGAGGAGCCGGCACCAACCTCCTCCTTCGCGCCATCCTCGTCGGTGCATTGCACCATGACCATCGGTGAATCCTGTGCCCAATACATGGACATGGTGAGGCAGCAGCGAGAGGAGAAGTTCCGGGAGGCACAGGCCGACGCCACCTACAACCATCAGGTCCTCCAGGAGGACCTGCAGGTGGAGGAGTAGATCACCGCGGAGCGGGCAGAGCAGAAGGCGCTGCTCGAGTCATACCGCTCCACCCGCGAGAACCGCCTCGAGCGCTGGCGGTACCGCATGCGGGTGGTGGAGGTTGCGGCCGCCTACAAGGAGGACGATGAAGCGGGTGAGGCGCTGTTTGGAGACACCGATGACGAGGCAGAGGACTTCGCCGGCTCTGCCGAGGCAACGCCCCGCCGGTAACAAGTCGGAGGATTTCGCCGACTGCGCTGAGGCCCCGCCCCACCGAGGCCCTGCCCCGCCGGCAACATTGCAGAGAACATCGCCGGATCCACCGAGGCCCCGCTCTGCCTTCAATGAGGCAGAGGATTCCCCCCGCTCCGCCGAGGCGCCGCCCCGCCGGCAACAAGGCAGAGGACATCGCTGGCTCCATCGAGGCCACGCCCCGCAGGCAAGGAGGCCGCGCCACACAGAAAACGACGAAGAGTAGGAGACGGTATGTCACCGCCGCACGGGTCCAAGTAAGGCCACCGCTCATACCCTTCAGTTGAATCCAAGCTTGGCGGGTTGAACATCGACGGCAGATTAGCTGCTTGGCGGTGACGTTAAGTCGGACAGCTTCACTTCCTGTGGCTCCAGAGGCGGAGCTGCAGAAGAAGCTTCAGTGCTTGGGGCTCAGCCGGACACGGGGAATGGCGCCAGAGATCATAGATTAGGTTAATTAATTAAACATCCAGAGCCGGACGAGCACCGCTTTTTAGTTGAAGAATGTTTGAAATGTAATGAAATCCGGCATGCTTATATGCAATCAGGCCGTGTATGAACGAATTTAGACAAGTTAGTTTGAATTGTTGTACAGTTGAATTACATGAACATTCAGAACAATACGTACTAGCATTATTCTCAGGACGCATAGTGATCACGTTGTTTGCAGCAGTTTCACACTTAAGAAAAGTTTGAGCAGCATTTTAGCGTGCCTGTACATTGCAATCAAACTCACAGGCCAGGCAATTGATATAGATCAACAATCGATCGATGATTATGCATCTCAATTATTTACACGTTAGAACCAATATTTACTTAACAACTAAAGACACAAATAAAGAAAAATCGATCGATGAATCTCAATTATTCACATGTCAGAGCCAATATTTACTTCACAACTGAAGACACAAATAAAGAAAATAGATCGATGGTGCTGATGGCAAAGGGCGTCCCATTACAAAATATCAAACACATCTTATTGCTAACATCAATGAGCAAAATTTGACAAGGTTGTCCCATTCCAAAATATCAAATGCGTGTCTTTTTGCGTACATCAATGAGAAAACTTTGACAAGGTTTTCCCATTTCAAAATATCAAATGCCTACGATTGTGGAATGGGTGGGGTTTGCCATCAGTTCGGACATTGACATGGCACCTCGTGCTAAATAAACCAGCTGTTCTTTTTGTGCAGTTCCACCAAAATCAACCAACTTCGCGCGAAGCTTGTATGATTTCGCCTTTATATGTTGCAATGCCTTGAACATATCGGCTCCGCCTTTCTTGTAGCTAATTTTGTGGCTGGAGGTGGAAATAAATGATTCGAGAACATTCGATGTATTGTGCATGATGAAGTATAATGGGCACGAACCATCAGAAAATTTTGTGCAGTTCCCATTGAAATCAAACTGAGCACCCCTGGTTGCATAAATACAAAAAAAGTGATTAGTAAAGCAAACTGTATTATGAATTTACAGTTTAAACAGGCACCTACATGGTCCATGCAGAGCACACATTAAAAAAATGGAACTCACCAGAAAGAATCCTAAAACAACATTGTACTTGCCCATCACAGCAAAAAAGATGGAAATCTGTGAGTCCTTCTGAGCTGAAGTTAGTTTGGTCTTGTGGGGAGTAATGTAACCATCCTTCAACTGCTCCTTCTGATGAGAAGATGACTGGGCTTCTTCATCCTGGCATAATCAGAACTAGGCACTTCACGTACTCCATATTCTTCTTCAGAGAAGGATGATCCTGTTGTGCAAAGACAAGAGAACAACTAAATGCTAGCATCCCTGTTTGCTCAAAAAAAAGGAAAGGCAATATTTAAAACATCCATTTCATTAACAATGGGAGTAATTGATGAAATGTATAGTCACAAAGAGATGCATCCTCATTATCCTCATAGGAAATGATATGATACCAAACACAGCAGCTCAACCTGAACTGTATTATTACTTAATTTTATCAGTGGCTATAACGGTGGCAAACCGGTGCCTCAATTTATTAGCAGCCTTATATTAACATGTGAAACAATACCACTTTCTCATGACAGTAGCTAAACAGTAGAACAACACCAATAGAGATGACAAAGCTCAATCATATGGATGAAATCCGTGGGCCAGTACCAACCTTTGTCAGGGGGCTTATTGTGTAGAGCATACAAATGAAGCACTTCTCCGGAACCATCCATTATTATCTACTGTGGTTGCCATGCTTACTATAAACTCCGTGATTAGTTTAATGTTTCCAACATCTTCTTGTGCAGTTCCACTAAAATATATGTTATCTTCAAACAAGATCCTTGTTTGCACAAGTAGAGATAATTACATATTACATTAAGAGTGGCATCAAATTACAGTGGCAAAACAATTGCACATTCCAGCCATAGCAATAAATTAAGATGCAAAACTATATCATTACTTGTGTCATCACAGTTCCAGTGCTTCATTACAGCACCGGGAGTTGATTTTTGTTCTTTCGCTTGTTCTTCCCCTTCATCACTTGGTTCAATAACAGACAAGCTTCGCCTTCAATGTAAGATTTGGCATGTCAATTAGGGAGCACAAGTATAGCACTAAACAACAACATTACTTTTCTGATGACAGTAGCAAAATACAGGCCAACAGTTGTGAAATATCATTATCTTACCTCAATGGGATATTACGGTGCACATACAAATTGGAAGTCTGGTCTCCTTTTGTGCAGTTCACTAAAATCAAGCAACATTACCATATAAGTAGCACAACATATGAAAGCACACTGCACAATCATGTGGAAGAAGGCCATTACTGACGTCTCATGACACGAAATTCAAACAAATCACAAGAAGAAGATCTGAAACAAATATGCCAACACAGATAGGAAGTCAGATCTCCTCTTGTGCAGTTCCACTAAGATCAAGAAATCAACCAACATTGTCGGTGTGACATTTTGGTTGAACTGCATAAAACACTCTTAAAGCAAAAGTGTTTTGTACAGTGCAACAAAAGGTCGCAATAGCAACGAGGTGAAGTAGATAATCCTGTTTACACAGAGGTGCAAAGGAAACAATTACTGGTCAATAATGGTGGAAAGAAAGTCCACAAAAAGAAGCATCTTACTTATCTAAATGGGAAAGAAAGCAAGACAGTAGCATTTCTCAAACAGTGGCATTGATTCATATTAACAGAGAGATTGTATTAACAATAAAATTTGTTAAGCATGTAATTTTCTTTTAATTGTGGCATTGCTTCAATTTTCCAGCAGCATTATTACATTAACAACAGCTAAAGAGTTGTACGGGACAGTGGACGCACCAGCACCATGTGCATCTACCGATGTATAAAGGGGTGATGCACAGTCTATTGCAACAAAGAACAAACAACCAAGGAGCATATTTGTGTTGGTCCCAGTTTTGTTATCTTTAGACACCTTTCCCTATGTGAGGGTAGCAAATCTAGTCCTGCTCAAACTCTACAGCCTTGTCCCCCACCCACAGAAAGATCAGTTCGTTACAGATAGATGTGCGTACTGCGTTTGTCATTGTTTTCCCTTTTCGACCAACGTAGGTGTTGGATAGCTAGTCTGTACTACTTTCCCCCTTCCTTTCCACTTTGAACCACGTCCTAGATTCATGCTATACAACTTTCCCCACTACTTTCCTGTTTGATCCAACACCTAGATTCGAGTGCAGAAGCGGAAAAAATCCACATGCAGCTAGAGCAATGCATGTGGATTAAGTAAATTATACCTTACGGTTCTCGGGGTGTGGCTCAGTGGGTGGCCAGAGGCCGATCTGCCCACACTATGTACGGCAGCGAGGAAGAAGGGGTCGGAGGGCCTCTCGCGCCGCCGCTGGGTGAAAGAGAACAACGGCGCCGGTAGTGGATTCCCTCCCTCGCTGACGACGACAGCGTTGAGCCTCCTTCCCTTCCCCGGCGGACGGGATCCTGCCAGCTCTTTGTCAAGCAGTGAGGGGAGAGAGAGAGAGGCCAACGGAGTCTTGTTTAGATCTGGAGAGGGTGAGAGAGTGTGAAGAGAGCAACTACAAGTGATGAGGCTCCAGCGTGTATATATATAGTGGAGAGAGAGTGCGAACAGAGCAAACCCTAGAAAACAAGTGCCAAGGCTGCTATATAGTTGGAGTGGTTTTCTTTTTCTCTCCAGAAAAATCGTTTTAAATTGTGCACAAAACGGAACTTTTTATTTAACGTAGTGAAGAAAAATACTACTAGAGCAATGCTAATACGTGAAGAAAATTTAACGCTCGAAGGAGTCAACTCGCAATTAATGCTGCACGCCTCCCGATTGAACCTACTATCGTTCATGTGTGGTACACGACCCTCGGATGTGACCAACAACTGAACCACGCACGATCAAAATATCGGAAAGGTGGGCTGCAGCCTGCACTATCCTCCAATTTTAAATATTTTCGAGAAATTCAATTTTAATTACTTTGTATGTACACTTTGCTCTCTTCCAATAATTTTGGGCACTTGTATTCGGCCTAAGTCAGTGTGCCACCGTATCTCGTACTACTACCTCCGTCTAGGTTTTTACGCCACGTCATATATTCTTTGTCAAAGTTTGACCAATTTTTTTAACTAATCCCTCCTATCTGGTTTATAGGGCTTAAATTTGAAATCTCATCAACCAAGGCAGATGATGAGTGGAGAAATGTACTTCGTCTCGTAGTTTACAAAATTACTCAAGCATTAATCTGCATTAATTACAATATATTCATGGACGACCACTAAATGAGTAGGAATGGTTACATGCACTAGTTGGTTTCTTTTAATCCTTGCATGCATCAATTTAATGCACCTTGGAATGTGAACATGTAAACCGACTAGCCGCTGGGCCAGGGCTGAGCCCAGACGGTCGCTGGCCGTCTCTTTGCCAGCGATCTGCCGACGGGATAGATTCGAGCGGCTAGAGGTGGATTCAGTACCTGGATGCGACGTGGAGGCATTGCCATTGTTGTGCGACCCGGTACCCGGACAATGCATGGCAAGGCACAGTCGCAGGCGGCCGGAATGCTCCAAATCTGGCAGCCGCGTGCGTCAAATCCCGCGGCCGCAGATATAGCGGTTGACTGCTGGCGCCGGGACGAGAGAGGCACAGGTCCCGCCGTCGCGCTATGGTCGGCTGGGCTATAGTGCGAGGCAGCGACTGTGTCTCTGATGGACATGCGTGTACCTCTTCTCTTCTTGTACGTACTCCATTTATCTCACTTCATGTGGCTTCCCACTCCCACGATATTCCTATTCTATGAACCTATGTGTGTGTGTGTGTGTGTGTGTGTTTTTAACAGCGTGTGTGTGTTAGAGAGAGCGACACATCGACCTATAGAGAGATGGTGTGTAGTACTACGAAGCCGCGAGAGTCGGTGCATACTCTCATTTCCGGGCGTCCGGTCGGGACAGCTGCCATGCCCGCTCCTGACCACCCAAGGGTGAAAATGGACGAAACTGGCCCTTTTCCAAAACTTCAACACAAAATGGCCCTAATCTAAAAATATTTTCGAAACTGGCCATCGCCCGCGCGCGCTTCCTGCCCAAAACGGTCAGCGCCGCTCTAGAGAATCGGTGCCGCATTCATGCCCGGGCAGAGCGGACGCGACCTCTCACTAGCGCATGCGTTGAAGAGAGAACCGGATTCAGTGAAGAGTGATGGTTGCCTCATCCGTCCAACTCACTGCCGGGTCTATGTGATTTGACGCCCATTGGCCATTATTACTGAGGTGGTATGATAGTGCTAAGTCTCAGTTGTACTGTACACTTTACTTTGGTGCATGACATGTGCACCGGATGCTGGATGTCCCAAGTTTCGGCGAAAGAAGGTAGAGTGTTTTCACTCTTTACAATTTTCTCCACTCTTACAGCGGAGGAGTGCGAAATCAGCGAAAACATGGCAGCTCAGCGAAAACACGAAAGCAGCGAAAAATGTACAATGCTATGAAGCTTTCAGCTTCTGTTTCATATATCTTGCATCCAAGGTTGCCCCGTTGCAACATTCGATCAAACACAAAGGAGACTAACTTGCATGCTATTGCATCTCAATGATTCACAGATCATAGCCAATACACCCTCCGTTCCAAAATAAGTGTCTCAACTTTATGCCAACTTTAGTACAAAGTTGACACTTATTTTGGAACAGAGACAACTAAAGAAAAAAATGATCCATGCAGTCCCTAGGCCTTGAACCCTAAACCCTAACTGTCAGGACCGGTTTTCCAGGATATTAATTTCCCAGTAAATGACCCTTGTGCTCACCAGCCCCAGGATTATTGTTAGCTGATGAGACACAAACTTGATACAGAAATTCCAAGAAAAAATACAAAATATGAAGTACAAGACCATTCTGGCCTATGAGTACAACAAATGGTTTTTAGTGGTTGATGGCGGAAGCGGTTTGCGGTTCATCAGCGTCTATGGGACTCCATTTTCCCACAGGAACAGCTGACCTAGATAACTCCTATCCTCGCGAGGCTGCTATCATCATTGCCTAGGTTCCGGGGCTGTCATCGCAGCGCTCCTCTCCAAGCGAGAAATTTGGCCAAGATAATAGCCAGGGACAAGCCAGTGAGTACTTTGAATGTACTCGCAAACATTATGAACACAGGTATAATATAACAGATGATAATCATGCTCTGAAATATTCTCATGATCACTTAGCCAGTCGTGAAATAAAATTCATGCCGCATGCAAGTAGGCCATTCAGAATTAAATATGAAAAAGCAATTAGATAATAAGAATAAAATAAACCGATCGGGTGTCTGAAGCGACGCCTCGAAAGGATAATAATATAAGACATGCCACAGTCGGGCGTCTGAGCGATGCCACATAAAGGGCTTATAAAGAAATAAATAGCAGGCATGCCACAGTCGGGCGTCTCAGCGACACCACATAAAGGGCTTATAAAGAAATAAATAGCAGGCATGCCACAGTCGGGCGTCTCAGCGACACCACATAAAGGGCTTATAAAGAAAGTAAATAACAAACGTGCCACAGTCGGGCGTCTGAGCGACACCTCATAAAGGGCTTATAAAGAATAATCACAGTGAATATCCAGGAGGTAGAACCGTCCCAGGGATACTCAATAATTCAACAAATGGTTAGTCCATAATAATAATAATCATAATCATCATATGTCACATGTCATGATCAATGTTCTGGTTTAGCAGTTTTTCCTCTGAAGACCGACACTAAGAACGACACTTGACCCATCCCAGACTGTAGTCCTTAACCATGGACATGGCTATTCGAATAGATATAAACTCTGCAGAGGGTGTACTCTTTACCCTCAAGTAACGGATTCCTTTAGTCCACCGGGACTAATTCCGTTTACGGTCTTTTACTTGAAAACACACCTGACCCGCACACACCAGCTTAACTTACCGGTGTCTGGAATCACCCTCGACACCCGTTAAGCAAAACTCTAAGTGGGGAGGCTACAACCTCGACTAGCATGGGATCACAAAATTTATAACGCGCAAACTAGGGGAGCTACCCCTTCGGCTCCAACCGAAAACACCCATGCCCCCGGACCAGGTGGCATGTCTACCGGATGCAGCCGGTATCTTCCACCATGGCCTCTCTGTACGGTGTGTGCTAAGAAAGGGGTTGACAACTTACTGAACCGTACCCTACCTAAGGCAGGGACAAGTGGTAGCACAAAGCAAGTATGGGGGTTACTGACACAAGACTCGATCTATGGTCGTCTCAGGAGGTTTAGGTATTTCCTGCATGATTAGCATAACAAATATATTTTCACACCAACCGACAGAATCACCACTCATCATACCTTACCATGCCTTACTGAATCTACTCGTCTCAGCGAAGTATCAGTAACAAGCTCGTGTCCACCCAAGACAGAGACTTTCCCGGATTCCTTCCGGTAGGCATGAAAGGCATACGAGGGTGAATACTGTCACCAGCATATCGATTCCAACAGCAAGGAATTTTCATCATGCACACAGGGACATGATCATAACATCACATGAAATAATACATGTTTCCAATCAGCTCGGTGTTGTAGCCATATCAAAACAACACACGACAAATATTATACTAGGGTTCAGAATGCTTGCCTTTAGTGTGTGGAGAGGCAGGGTGCACTTTTGAAAGTTTTCATCTCTCTCCATTTCCTATTTTTGAAAAGATTCAAATCAACACGCCATTCAAAAATAGTACAAAAAAGTTGTTCGGAAAATTTCAAATAAATATGAAAATAAACTAGACAAAATTTGAGAATCAGCAGAAAAAGAATCAAGTCAAACGGAGTTGTATTTTAAAAGTTATAGCCAGTCAAAGTCTAGTCAAACTCTGTTTTTAAAATAAATCAGAAAAAGAAAACGGTTCGAAACAGAATACGCTTTCGAGACGGAGAAGACGTACTTCGGGGGTTTACGTCTTCACTTAAACCAGCGCGGGCCGACTCGTGGGTCACTGACAGTGGGTCCTTTGGGCCCACTGGTCAGGTTTGACCAGTCGCCCTCGCCTCCTTCCTCCTCTGACCGAAGGGAGGCGAGGCTCCGGCGATTGCCGCCGATGAACGGCGATTCCCCACGCGATTCTGAGGGCGGGGATGGATCCGTCGGTTCAGGGCGGTCCTCCTAGTAGTCGAAAGGCTAGCAGGGACGAAGGGGGTCGCCGGCGGTGAGTTCCACAGTGGGCGGTGGCTTACTGGTGGATTGGGGTCTCGGCATACGATGGCTCCCGACCGATCTAGCGGGGTTGGGAGGCTCTGTACGGTCGAGGGGAATCGGATGGTGGCGCTGGAAGGACTAGGGAGGCCCTGCTCATGACGAATGGGACCGGAGTGCGGCGGCGGCCGAAGCTACCGGAGGCGTGGAAGATGGCCTCCCTCCGTCGATTGAGCACAGGGGTCTCCTTTTATAGTGCAACTAGGTCGGTTCCGCGGCTGGAGTGGATAAGAACGCTGGCGACTGTCGCCGGGGCGACGTGGTGGTGATTGGAGCTGGTCGGCGCATTCCGACGAACTCCCCACTGCTCAAGGGGCTAGCTGGTACGCGCGTGTGGCTTGGGCGGCACTGCCAAGGCCGGGGCCTGCTGCGGCCATCTGCTAGCTGCCATGGCTGACCTGACGGTGGCGCTGCGGGGCTCCAGGAGGTGGCCAGGGCAACACTGCGACGAGAGAGGGGTCGGGACGCGTTGGCTACGAGCGGAAATGGATCAGAACGGGCGCGGGGAGGCGGCAGCGGGACGCGGTGACTCGGGCGCATGCACGTGCAAAACACGCGTTTTGCTCGCGCCCAGAACACGCGCGCGAGGTGCTCGGCAAAATGCCAATGCCTGCCAGGGAGCTCCTCTGCCCACTGGGCTCTACAGGGATGGCTTGATGGCCAAGGCAAAGCTAAGGGACAAACTAATAAAGCCAGATGAGCTAACCTCCAATGCAAAGCAAAAATCATGCCAAAACAGTTCATGCACTCCAACTGTTCGACAAAATGCTAGGGGCATCCAGAAGATTTTGCTAGTGACCAAAATTTCCAGATCATGTGCTCTTTAGATGATAAAGAGGATGGCAAGGTTATTTTGAGAAAAACAGAAACTAGTTAGTGCAAGTTTTGCAAATCTTCAGTTCTGGACAGAAAATATAGGCCATTATTGCATGTGTCAAAAATATTCTAATGGGTCCAATCTTCTAGACTTAAGGGTTGGGTAGGGTGGACTACAAGGAGGAAAAATCCCAAGGCAACAAGAGCAAGATAAAATATGGTTGCAGTACAAAACACCCAAATGGACCAGAATGAAGATGAGGATGGTTTGCTCAAATTTTCCAAAACACATGCCTGGGTTTTTGCATAAAAGTGATCCAGGGACATCACATGTCATCCCCAAATTTTTGTGGAATCTTTAAATGAAGTTATCAAATGGTTGCAGTGCAACTGAGGCTCTTAAAAGAAATGACAAGCCATTTTAAAAGAAACAAATTAGGAGAATAATTCTAGAAGTATTTACCACTGATCATCTATAAATAAAAGAGTTGCTCTCGAGAAGGTATTCAAGTCCTACGATATTTTTGAAAGGTTTTTATTTGGAGGGAAAACTCCACAATCCAGAAGAAAAGAGTGGTTCTGAAATCAGAAGATAATCTAGAGAATAAAAAAATTAATTTCCTGGCGAAATTTTTATTATTAAAACATGGTCAAAATTTTGGGGTGTTACAACACTACCCCCCTTAAGAAAAATCTCGTCCTCGAGATTTGCTAAGGGCGGTTTCAGAAATATTACTCCTAGTATCATGCAATAATAACTCGAAAATTAAATAACCTGCTCACGCGATATGACGAGGCTACAGCGAGAGGGCAGATAATTGGTATAACTACAGTGGGGTACTGGTGCTGCGTGGAAAAATTCTATGGTTGGGGAAACCGAGAAATTTCTACTATTGGGTAGGGTAAATTTAGAATAAATTTCTAAATTTCTAAATTACGCTGGTCGTACCCGAGTGCATAGTGCTCTCTCTGGCTGACAAGTTGACCCGGGGCCCACTGTCAGTCTCTTCTTCCTCTTCCGTCTCTCTTCTTCCTTCTCTCTCTCGCGCGCGTCCACGCTTTCTCCACCTGCGACACCTAGCGAGTAGGGCACCTAGGCCATACTGCGGTAGTGTGCGGCGCGCTAGCTGCCGGCACAGCATGCACTCACCTCGCGGGCTAGTGCGCTGTCGGCACTCCTCGCGGATTCACCTCCGAACACCGGCGATCGAGCGACGAGCGGCGCAGGTGGACTTCGCCCACCGTACACCGATCTCAAGCTATAAAATGACCGCGGTGCTCCACTCTCCTTCCTCACACCTGGCCTTGCTTCTTCTTCTCCTTCCTTCTCCTCCATTTCTGTTTGCAGGAGCTCGCGACGAGGCTCTAATGGCGGAGGTGATTCCGGATTGGTACATGATCCTGATGTGCGGAGGGTTGGCGGCTTTGCTGGGGTTCTCCGGGCTCTTGTGCGCGATGATCTTTGATGATCGTCGTGATGCTGCTGCTCGAGTGTCAGCTCTTCGCGGTGGCGGTGATCATGAGGATTAGGTGCTGCTGTCGAGTGCTAACTGCTGTCAGTGTGCTGAAGGCAAACTGCACTAGAATAAGTACCCACAAATTTCTCCTTCAGAAACTATGGTGTGTTAGTGAGGTGATCAGTTAGGTGCAAAATGTGTACGTGGTTTAGCAATTAGTGCCTGTGGTCGAGTGGTAGTGGTTGTGAGCCTACTGTCGCGGTGCTGCGTGAATTAAAATTTATGTCATGGAGAATTAATTGTTGCAATAACTCAAGGGAAAATCCCACCTCGGAATTTTCTGAGAGCGAAAACAGTTAATCAGAAATAACAACAGTAAAATACATTAATTGAAACCAAACACTTAACTCATCGCACAAACTTAGGATACAACGCATAAGCTGCAACACATGCTAGGCTAATAAACACAGAAGTGGCGTCTACGACGCAAACATAAAATATGCTGTTTCCTGAGAAAATGCTTTCGGCATTGGGGCACAATCTTCTTCTACCGGGGAAAGTGGATTGACTAGTCGAAGAACGCGTCTCTCCTGGTCTGGCCTCAGTGGTTTGCCAAGAGTGATCTGAGGATTCAAATCGGCGAGGCTCTGGAGATAACCCATTACTCGCTGGGTCAAACGCTCTTGAGCGATGACATACTGGGCAAGGTTGGCCAGTACTGGGTCCCTCTCAATTCGCCCACCGAGAAAAGATGCTACTTCTCCGGGTGCTGCACGACTTGGGAAGTAATAATACCCCCTTTCGCTGGCATAGGGTACTGCGAAGCGAAGACGAGTGATAGCTTCGTACGCAGCAGCTTCTATGGCCATTTGCGGAGTCGGCATAGATTTTCCCACGAAGGATACTTCCGTTGGGTCTTGGTTTGGGTTTGCGGGAGGGATGTGTACTACTGCCCAATATTTCGAGGTGGATGGGGTGATCCTCGTACTGGGGTGGATGGGTAGAACTCATGGTACTGCAGGTAAAGTCCGACAATATTTTTACAAAACTACCTGGGGTTGCATCTGGAGTTCTCAGATAAATACTAGGGCTCGGCATGGCAAAGAAATGGCTGTGGGAGTTGTGCACAAAGGGAGGGATGCTTGGTAAGGTCACGGGGTGGCCTCTTATATAGCATCAAGGCTGGGTTACCGATAGCTTTGTGGGGGCAACTAGTTTGTCGGTTCTGCTCTATGGGGTCGGGGTCAAAGCCACAGATACACATATCTCACAAAAGTGACGTATTACTGTGGGTGTCGTCGGGGTGGTTTTTGGTAGCTATGCCCGGAATTAAAAATGCAACCGCACGCCAACATACTTATGCATGGCTACTATTCAAAACAGAGGCACACAAGCAGTCTGCATTCATTCAAGGCGAGTACAAGGTCACACTATTACAAGGCATAGAAATACTAAGACTCGGTACTACTCGAGTGGCTTAGTCTACCTCATTAATATCTAGGCGGGCGTGCCTTGCGGACGTCGAGGCTTCTCCATGGGCTTCACACTCGTGGTTTGCTGGGCGGGGTTGTGGAGCGGCAGGGTCGGGGTAGCGATGATGACCATCGCGGGGGTTGCTGGTCACAATCCCGTTGGAGCGTGTTCCCAAAAGCCGACGAAGCTCCTCCGGGGATACAAAAGCATTCCGGTCGATGGCCAGGGCAGACCTCAAGGATTCGATCGGGTGCCCGAACAGCACAACTGGGTTGTCGGCGTCAGGCTCCTCTTCTCCTCTTGCCGGGGCTCGGCGAACAAGCTCTCCACGAGCGGCGATCAGATCACGGGTGACCGGATCGAATAGTGCCTCTAGTGCACTTACATAGCGCACCAGATGCAGCAATGCAGGGTCCGTCTCGTGGTCTCCGTTGGCAACCTGGGGTGGCCTACTATACCCGTCACAGCTGGGGTAGTAGTAGAACGAGCGGCAGTTAACTCTGGGCGACAGGTGCCGGAGTTGAACTATAGCCTCTCGAGCAGCTAGCTAAATGGCTTGTGGCTCAAAGGAAATTGTCCTTCCGGTGAACCTGTAGGGGCGTTCTGGCGACATACCCCTACCATAGACGTGCACTGTGGCCCAGAATTGACGGCTCTCACCGCTCATGAGCCCTTGGTACACAACATACTCTGGGGGCTCTTCTAATGCAAAGGCACGACGGGTGAGGTTTGCTAGCACGGTCACAAAACCTCCAAGGTTACTTGCTGTGGTCTCATTGTGAACAATGGGGCCAGGCATCTTGGCTCGGTTTTGGGGTAGAGGCTGTGCTGTGCTGGGTTGGGGCTAGCGTTCCCTTTTTATAGAAAAAGAGGACGGAGTCTTCCTTCGCACGCTTGCGAGTGTGGCAATTTAGGTGTCGGTCACTGGCGCGTAATCGACAAGCTAGGCTGATAGGTTAGGCACCGAATGCCAAAAGGTGTCGGGGTCACTGTGTGGCTATCTTTCATGAGAAGCTTGGCTGGGTTTAGGTTAAGGTCTGGTGGGTTGGTTAACCTAGGTTTATCGACCTGACTAAGATAGGATTAGCCAGTGGTCAGCCTGGCTCTGATACCAAGGTTGTCAGGACCAGTTTTCCAGGATATTAATTTCCCAGTAAATGGCCCTTGTGCTCACCAGCCCCAGGATTATTGTTAGCTGATGAGACACAAACTTGATACAGAAATTCCAAGAAAAAATACAAAATATGAAGTACAAGACCATTCTAGCTATGAGTACAACAAATGGTTTCTAGTGGTTGATGGCGGAAGCGGTTTGCGGTTCATCAGCGTCTATGGGACTCCATTTTCCCACAGGAACAGCTGACCTGGATAACTCCTATCCTCGCGAGGCTGCTATCATCATTGCCTAGGTTCCGGGGCTGTCATCGCAGCGCTCCTCTCCAAGCGAGAAATCTGGCCAAGACAATAGCCAGGGACAAGCCAGTGAGTACTTTGAATGTACTCGCAAACATTATGAACATAGGTATAATATAACAGATGATAATCATGCTCTGAAATATTCTCATGATCACTTAGCCAGTCGTGAAATAAAATTCATGCCGCATGCAAGCAGGCCATTCAGAATTAAATATGAAAAAGCAATTAGATAATAAGAATAAAATAAACCGATCGGGTGTCTGAAGCGACGCCTCGAAAGGATAATAATATAAGACATGCCACAGTCGGGCGTCTGAGCGACGCCACATAAAGGGCTTATAAAGAAATAAATAACAGGCATGCCACAGTCGGGCGTCTCAGCGACACCACATAAAGGGCTTATAAAGAAATAAATAGCAGGCATGCCACAGTCGGGCGTCTCAGCGACACCACATAAAGGGCTTATAAAGAAAGTAAATAACAAACGTGCCACAGTCGGGCGTCTGAGCGACACCTCATAAAGGGCTTATAAAGAATAATCACAGTGAATATCCAGGAGGTAGAACCGTCCCAGGGATACTCAATAATTCAACAAATGGTTAGTCCATAATAATAATAATCATAATCATCATATGTCACATGTCATGATCAATGTTCTGGTTTAGTAGTTTTTCCTCCGAAGACCGACACTAAGAACGACACTTGACCCATCCCAGACTGTAGTCCTTAACCATGGACATGGCTATTTGAATAGATATAAACTCTGCAGAGGGTGTACTCTTTACCCTCAAGTACCGGATTCCTTTAGTCCACCGGGACTAATTCCGTTTACGGTCTTTTACTTGAAAACACACCTGACCCGCACACACCAGCTTAACTTACCGGTGTCTGGAATCACCCTCGACACCCGTTAAGGAAAAATCTAAGTGGGGAGGCTACAACCTCGACTAGCATGGGATCACAAAATTTATAACGCGCAAACTAGGGGAGCTACCCCTTCGGCTCCAACCGAAAACACCCATGCCCCCGGACCAGGTGGCATGTCTACCGGATGCAGCCGGTATCTTCCACCATGGCCTCTCTGTACGGTGTGTGCTAAGAAAGGGGTTGACAACTTACTGAACCATACCCTACCTAAGGCAGGGACAAGTGGTAGCACAAAGCAAGTATGGGGGTTACTGACACAAGACTCGATCTATGGTCGTCTCAGGAGGTTTAGGTATTTCCTGCATGATTAGCATAACAAATATATTTCACACCAACCGACAGAATCACCACTCATCATACCTTACCATGCCTTACTGAATCTACTCGTCTCAGCGAAGTATCAGTAACAAGCTCGTGTCCACCCAAGACAGAGACTTTCCCGGATTCCTTCCGGTAGGCATGAAAGGCATACGAGGGTGAATACTGTCACCAGCATATCGATTCCAACAGCAAGGAATTTTCATCATGCACACAGGGACATGATCATAACATCACATGAAATAATACATGTTTCCAATCAGCTCGGTGTTGTAGCCATATCAAAACAACACACGACAAATATTATACTAGGGTTCAGAATGCTTGCCTTTAGTGTGTGGAGAGGCAGGGTGCACTTTTGAAAGTTTTCATCTCTCTCCATTTCCTATTTTTGAAAAGATTCAAATCAACACGCCATTCAAAAATAGTACAAAAAAGTTGTTCGGAAAATTTTCAAATAAATATGAAAATAAGCTAGACAAAATTTGAGAATCAGCAGAAAAAGAATCAAGTCAAACGGAGTTGTATTTTAAAAGTTATAGCCAGTCAAAGTCTAGTCAAACTCTATTTTTAAAATAAATCAGAAAAAGAAAACGGTTCGAAACAGAATACGCTTTCGAGACGGAGAAGACGTACTTCGGGGGTTTACGTCTTCACTGAAACCAGCGTGGGCCGACTCGTGGGTCACTGACAGTGGGTCCTTTGGGCCCACTGGTCAGGTTTGACCAGTCGCCCTTGCCTCCTTCCTCCTCTGACCGAAGGGAGGCGGGGCTCCGGCGATTGCCGCCGACGAACGGCGGTTCCCCACGGGATTCTGAGGACAGGGATGGATCCGTCGGTTCAGGGCGGTCCTCCCAGTAGTCGAAAGGCTAGCAGGGACGCAGGGGGTCGCCGGCGGCGAGTTCCACTGCGGGCGGTGGCTTACTAGTGGATTGGGGTCTCGGCATACGATGGCTCCCGACCGATCTAGCGGGGTTGGGAGGCTCTGTACGGTCGAGGGGAATCGGATGGTGGCGCTGGAAGGACTAGGGAGGCCCTGCTCATGACGAATGGGACTGGAGTGCGGCGGCGGCCGAAGCTACCGGAGGCGTGGAAGATGGCCTCCCTCCGTCGATTGCTGGCTATGGGGGCTCTAGAGGGATGGCCCGAGGTCGCCTGAGGGTCTGGTTGAGCACGGGGGTCTCCTTTTATAGTGCAACTAGGTCGGTTCCGCGGCTGGAGTGGATAAGAATGCCGGCGACTGTCGCCGGGGCGACGTGGTGGTGATTGGAGCTGGTCGGCGCATTCCGACGAACTCCCCACTGCTCAAGGAGCTAGCTGGTATGCGCGTGTGGCTTGGGCGGCGCTGCCAAGGCCGGGGCCTGCTGCGGCCGTCCGCTAGCTGCCATGGCCGACCTGACGGTGGCGCTGCGGGGCTCCAGGAGGTGGCCAAGGCGACTCTGCGACGAGAGAGGGGTCGGGGCGCGTTGGCTGCGAGCGGAAATGGATCAGAACTGGCGCGGGGAGGCGGCAGCGGGACGCGGCGACTCGGGCACATGCACGTGCAAAACGCACGTTCTGCTCGCGCCCAGAACACGCGCGCGAGGTGCTCGGCGAAATGCCCATGCCTGCCAGGGAGCTCCTCTGCCCACGGGGCTCTACAGGGATGGCTTGATGGCCAAGGCAAAGCTAAGGGACAAACTGATAAAGCCAGATGAGCTAACCTCCAATGCAAAGCAAAAATCATGCCAAAACAGTTCATGCACTCCAACTGTTCGACAAAATGCTAGGTGCATCTAGAAGATTTTTATAGTGACCAAAATTTCCAGATCATGTGCTCTTCAGATGATAAAGAGGATGGCAAGGTTATTTTGAGAAAAACAGAAACTAGTTAGTGCAAGTTTTGCAAATCTTCAGTTCTGGACAGAAAATATAGGCCATTATTGCATGTGTCAAAAATATTCTAATGGGTCCAATCTTCTGGACTTAAGGGTTTGGTAGGGTGGACTACAAGTAGGAAAAATCCCAAGGCAACAAGAGCAAGATAAAATATGGTTGCAGTACAAAACACCAAACTGGACCAGAATGAAGATGGGGATGGTTTGCTCAAATTTTCCAAAACACATGCCTGGGTTTTTGCATAAAAGTGATCCAAGGACATCACATGTCATCCCCAAATTTTTGTGGAATCTTTAAATGAAGTTATCAAATGGTTGCAGTGCAACTGAGGCTCTTAAAAGAAATGACAAGCCATTTTAAAAGAAACAAATTAGGAGAATAATTCTAGAAGTATTTACCACTGATCATCTATAAATAAAAGAGTTGCTCTCGAGAAGGTATTCAAGTCCTACGATATTTTTGAAAGGTTTTTATTTGGAGGGAAAACTCCACAATCCAGAAGAAAAGAGTGGTTCTGAAATCAGAAGATAATCCAGAGAATAAAAAAAATTAATTTCCTGGCGAAATTTTTATTAATAAAACATGGTCAAAATCTTGGGGTGTTACACTAACCAGGCTTTAATTTGCTGGCGAGGGTGAACCTTCCGAAGGAATGAAGTTTGCAACCCTTCGACCATCGGATCATTTTGTGCAGTTTAACTAAAATCGAGCTGAGCATCCCTGTGGCAAAGAAATTGAAGTGTGATTAGAATAAGACTAGTGGGACTAGTTTTTGTGAGACATAAACTCATCACAAATATAGTAGAAGCCAGTAGAGGTATGTGCGGGGCAAAGAAGTAGAGAAATATCCACATGGAGCGTTGTGGGAAGCTGGGGCAGTGGTTGAAGCCGGCTGTAAAGGAAGTTGTACTTGAGGGATGTCGGGATGTAGCTAGAGGAGGGCGGCGGGAGGTGGCAACTGCCCACGTCGCGGTACTGAGCAAGGGACGAAGGCAACCACGCCGGCTTTGTGAGAGAGAACGGCGAGGACCCCTGATCGGGACGCGCCGACAGTTGGTTTTCACCGTCTGCGACGGTGACCGCATCTTATACAAAGCATCCACCCCTTCCCCCGGCGGACGTGATCCTTCGGGATGTGTCACCAGAGATGTGGCCATAGTCGTTTTGTGTGAGAGAGTGTGAAGAGAGCAACCCCAGCAAGCAACCGTGTAGGCTTTGGGCTATGTATATAGTGGAGCGGTTTCTTTTTCTCTCCATATGAACATATTTATATTGCTTACGTGCCACTGAAAAAAAATTTATCTCTACTCCTATACTAGTAATGTGCCCATGCGTTGCACCAGATCCAAAGTAGAATAGTGAAGGAAATATGCCCTAGAGGCAATAATAAAGTTGTTATTTTATATTTCCTTATTCATGATAAAGGTTTATTATTCATGCTAGAATTGTATTGATCGGAAACTTAAATACATGTGTGAATACATAAACAAATACCGTGTCCCTAGTAAGCCTCTACTAGACTAGCTCATTGATCAAAGATGCTTACGGTTTCCTAACCATAGACATATGTTGTCATTTGATAACGGGATCACATAATTAGGAGAATGATGTGATGGACAAGACCCATCCATTAGCTTAGCATAGTGTTCGTTCAGTTAATTGCTATTGCTTTCTACATGTCAAATACATATTCCTTCAACTATGAGATTATGCAACTCCCGGATACCGGAGGAATACCTTGTGTGCTATCAAACGTCACAACATAACTGGGTGATCATAAAGATGCTCTACAGGTATCTTCGAAGGTGTTTGTTGAGTTGGCATAGATCGAGATTAGGATTTGTCACTCCGAGTATCGGAGAGGTATCTCTGGGCCCTCTCGGTAATACACATCATAAGCTTGCAAGCAAATGACTAAGGAGTTAGTCACAAGGTGATGTATTACGGAACGAGTAAAGAGACTTTCCGGTAACGAGATTGAACTAGGTATGAAGATACCGACGATCGAATCTCGGGCAAGTAACATACCGATGGACAAAGGGAATTACGTATGTTGTCATAACGGTTCAACCGATAAAGATCTTCATAGAATATGTAGGAGCCAATACGGGCATCCAGGTTCCGCTATTGGTTATTGACCGGAGAGGTGTCTCGGTCATGTCTACATAGTTCTCAAACCCGTAGGGTCCGCACGCTTAACGTTCGTTGACGATATAGTGTTATATGAGTTATATGATTTGGTGACCGAATGTTGTTCGGAGTCCTGGATGAGATCACGGACATGATGAGGAGTCTCAAAATGGTCGAGAGGTAAAGATTGATATATAGGACAATGGTATTCGGACACCGGAAGTGTTTCGGAGGGTACCGGGTACTTATCGGGTCACCGGAAAGTAGTTTAAGGCACCCCCGGCAAAGATATGGGCCTTATGGGCCAAGTTAGGGAACACACCAGCCCACAAGGGGCTAGTGCACCCCTATAGAGGCCAGCCCTATGAGGAGGAGAAGGAAAGAGAGGAGGGGAAGGAAATTGTGGAGTAGGACTCCCCCTTCCTTCCCTCTCCCCTCCCTCTTTCCTTCCCCCTTGTTTATATATGGCAGGGGGGCGCGGCTTGGGAGGGACCCCAAGTAGGATTCCTCCTACTTGGGCGCCTCCTTTGGCTGCTCCTCCCTCCCTCCCACCTATATATATGTGGGAGGGGGGCGCCTAGCATACAACAGACAATTGCCTAGCCGTGTGCGGCGCCCCCCTCCACCGTTTACACCGCCGGTCATATTTTCGTAGTGCTTAGGCGAAGCCCTGCGGAGATCACTTCACCATCACCGTCACCACGCCGTCGTGCTGACAGAACTCATCTACTACCTTGCCGTCTTGCTGGATCAAGAAGGCGGAGGACGTCACCGAGCTGAACGTGTGTTGAACACGGAGGTGCCATACGTTCGGTACTAGATCGGTTGGATCGCAAAGAAAGTTCGACTACATCAACCGCGTTGTTAAACGATTCCACTTATGGTCTACGAGGGTACGTAGACACACTCTCTCCCCTCGTTGCTATGCATCTCCATGGATAGATCATTGCATGTGCATAGAAATTTTTTGTTTTCCATGCAACGTTTCCCAACAGTGGCATCATGAGCCAGGTATATGCGTAGATGATATGCACGAGTAGAACACAAAGAAGTTGTGGGCGGTGATGTTCATACTGCTTACCACCAACGTCTTATTTTGATTCAGCAGCATTGTGGGATGAAGCGGCCCGGACCAACCTTACATGTCCACGTACATGAGACCGGTTCCACCGACTGACATGCAACTAGTTTTGCATAAAGGTGGCTGGTGGGTGTATGTTTCTCCTACTTTAGTTGAATCGAATTTGACTACAGAAGGTCCTTGAAGAAGGTTAAAACAACAAACTTGATAATTCACCGTTGTGGTTTTTGCCGTAGGTAAGAACGGTTCTTGCTAGAAACCCGTAGCAGCCACGTAAAACTTGCAACAACAAAGTAGAGGACGTCTAACTTGTTTTTGCTGGGTATGTTGTGATGTGATATGGTCAAGACATGATGTGATATACGTTATTGTATGAGATGATCATGTTTTGTAAGTTATCAACAACCGGCAGGAGCCTTATGGTTGTCTCTTTATTATATGAAATGCAAACGCCATGTAATTGCTTTACTTTATCGCTATGCATTAGCAATAGTTGTAGAAGCAATAGTTGGCGAGACAACCATGACGCAACGATGGAGATCAAGGTGTCAAGCCGGTGACGATGGAGATCATGACGATGCTTTGGAGATGGAGGTCAAAAGCATGAGATGATGATGGCCATATCATGTCACATATTTTGATTGCATGTGATGTTTATCTTTTATGCATCTTATTTTTCTTAGAACGATGGTAGCATTATAAGATGATCCCTTCACTAAATTTCAAGATATAAGTGTTCTCCCCAAGTATGCACCGTTGCGAAAGTTTGTCATTTTGAGACACCACGTGATTATCGGGTGTGATAGACTCTACGTTCACATGCAATGGGTGTAAGACAGTTTTGCACATGCAGAATACTTGGGTTAAACTTGATGAGCCTAGCATGTATAGACATGGTCTCGGAACACTGGAGACCGAAAGATCAAACATGAGTCATATAGTAGATATGATCAACATAGAGATGTTCACCATTGATGACTACCCCATCTCACGTGGTGATCGGACAGGGGTTAGTTGATTTGGATCACGTATCACTTAGATAACTTGAGGGATGTTTATTTAAGTGGGAGTTCATTAGTAATTTGATTAATTGAACTTAATTTATCATGAATTTAGTCTTGATAGTTTTTGCATATCTATGTTGTAGATCAATAGCTCGCGTATAGCTCCCCTGTTTTTGATATGTTCCTAGAGAAAACTAAGTTGAAAGATGATAGTAGCAATAATGCGGACTGGGTCCGTGATCTGAGGATTATCCTCATTGCTGCATAGAAGAATTATGTCCTTGATGCACCACTAGGTGACAGACCTATTGCAGGAGCAGATGCAGACATTATGAACGTTTGGCAAGCTCGATATGATGACTACTTAATAGTTTAGTGCGCCATGCTTTACAACTTAGAACCAGGACTTCAAAAACGTTTTGAACGCCACGGAGCATATGAGATGTTCCAAGAGCTGATATTGGTATTTCATACTCATGCCCGTGTCGAGAGGTATGAGACCTCTGACAAGTACTTTGCCTACAAGATGGAGGAGAATAGCTCAGCTAGTGAGCATGTGCTCAGAATGTCTGGGTACTACAATCGCTTGAATCAAGTGGAAGTTAATCTTCCAGATAAGATAGTGATTAACAAAGTTCTCTAGTCACTATCACCAAGCTACTAGAACTTTGTGATGAACTATAATATGCAAGGGATGACGAAAACGATTCCCGAGCTCTTCGCGATGCTGAAATCGGCGAAGGTAGAAATCAAGAAAGAGCATCAAGTGTTGATGGTTAACAAGACCACTAGTTTCAAGAAAAAGGGCAAAAGGAAAGAAAGGGAACTTCAAAAAGAATGGCAAGCAAGTTGCCACTCCCGTGAAGAAGCCCAAAGCTAGACCTAAGCCTGAAACTGAGTGCTTCTACTACAAAGGGAATGGTCACTAGAAGCGGAACTGCCCCAAATGTTTGGCGGATAAGAAGGATGGCAAAGTGAACAAAAGTATATTTGATATACATGTTATTGATGTGTACCTTACTAGTGTTCGTAGTAGCCCCTGGGTATTTGATACCGGTTCAGTTGCTGAGATTAGTAACTCAAAATAGGAGTTGCAGAATAAACAGAGACTAGTTAAAGGCGAGGTGACGATGTGTGTTGGAAGTGATTCCAAGTTGATACGATCATCATCGCACACTCCCTCTACCTTCGGGATTAGTGTTGAACCTAAATAAATGTTATTTGGTGTTTACGTTGAAGCATGAATATGATTGAATCATGTTTATTGCAATACGGTTATTCATTTAAGTCAAAGAATAATTGTTGTTCTGTTTACATGAATAAAACCATCTATGGTCATACACCCAATGTGAATGGTTTATTGAATCTCGATCATAGTGATACACATATTCGTAATATTGATGCCAAAAGATGCAAAGTTGATAATGATAGTGCAACATACTTGTGGCACTGCCGTTCAGGTCATATTGGTGTAAAGCGCATGAAGAAACTCCATGCGGATGGATTTTTGGAATCACTTGATTATGAATCATTTGATACTTGCGAACCATGCCTCATGGGCAAGATGACTAAAACTCCGTTCTCCGGAACAATGGAGCGAGCTAATGACTTATTGAAAATAATACATACCGATGTATGCGGTCCGATGAGTGTTGAAGCACGCGGCGGGTATCGTTATTTTCTGACCTTCACAGATGATTTGAGTAGGTATGGGTATATCTACTTGATGAAACACAAGTCTAAAACATTTGAAAAGTTCAAAGAATTTTAGAGTGAAGTGGAGAATCATCATAACAAGAAAATAAAGTTTCTACGATCTGATCGCGGAGGCGAATATTTGAGTTACGAGTTTGGCCTTCATTTAAAACAATGTGGAATAGTTTCACAACTCACGCCACCTGGAACACCACAGCGTAATGGTGTGTCCGAACGTCGTAACCGTACTTTATTAGATATGGTGCGATCTATGATGTCTCTTACCGATTTACCACTATCGTTTTTGGGGTTATGCATTAGAGACAACTGCATTCACGTTAAATAGGGCACCGTCTAAATCCGTTGAGACAACACCGTATGAACTGTGGTTTGGCAAGAAACCTAAGCTGTCATTTCTTAAAGTTTGGGGATGCGTTGCTTATGTCAAAGGCTTCAGCCAGATAAGCTCGACCCCAAATCGGAGAAGTGCGTCTTCATAGGATACCCTAAAGAAACTATTGGGTACACCTTCTACCACAGATCCGAAGGCAAGGTCTTTGTTGCTAAGTTTGGGTCCTTTCTAGAGAAGGAGTTTCTCTCGAAAGAAGTGAGTGGGATGAAAGTAGAACTTGATAAGGTAATTGTACCTTCTCTCGAATTGGAGAGTAGCATATCATAGAAAACCGTTACCATGATGCCTACACCAATCAGAGAGGAAGCAAACGATAATGATCATGAAACTTCAGATCAAGTTACTACAGAACCTCATAGGTCGACCAGAGCATGATCTGCACCAGAGTGGTACGGTAATCCTATTCTGGAAGTCATGTTACTAGACCAAGGCGAACCTATGAACTATGAAGAAGCTATGATGAGCCCAGATTCCGATAAATGGCTTGAGGCCATGAAATCTGAGATAGGATCCATGTATGAGAACAAAGTGTGGACTTTGGTGGACTTGCCCGATGATCGACAAGCCATAGAGAATAAATGGATCTTCAAGAAGAAAACTGACGCTGATGGTAATGTTACTGTCTATAAAGCTTGACTTGTTGCGAAAGGTTTTTGACAAGTTCAAGGAGTTGACTACGATGAGACTTTCTCACCCGTAGCGATGCTTAAGTCTATCCGAATCATGTTAGCAATTACCGCATTTTATAATTATGAAATCTAGCAAATGGATGTCAAAACTGCATTCCTTAATGGATATCTTAAAGAGGAGTTGTATATGATGCAGCCAGAAGGTTTTGTGGATCCTAAAGGTGCTAAAAAAGTGTGCAAGCTCCAACGATCCATCTATGGACTGGTGCAAGCATCTCGGAGTTGGAATATACGCTTTGATGACGTGATCAAAGCATATGGTTTTATACAGGCTTACGGTGAAGCCTGTATTTACAAGAAAGTGAGTGGGAGCTCTGTAGCATTTCTAATATTATATGTGGATGACATATTGTTGATTGGAAATGATATAGAATTTCTGGATAGCATAAAAGGCTACTTGAATAAGAATTTTTCAATGAAATACCTCGGTGAAGCTACTTATATATTGGGCATCAAGATCTATAGGGATAGATCGAGACGCTTAATAGGACTTTCACAAAGCACATACCTTGACAAGATTTTGAAGAAGTTCAAAATGGATCTGTCAAAGAAAGTGTTCTTACCTGTGTTGCAAGGTGTGAAGTTGAGTAAGACTCAAAACCCGACCATGGCAGAAGATAGAGAGAGAATGAAAGTCATTCCCTATACCTCAGTCATAGGTTCTATAAAGTATGCCATGCTGTGTACCAAACCTGTTGTGTACCTTGCCATGAGTTTGGCAAGGGGGTACAATAGTGATCCAGGAGTAGATCACTGAACAGCGGTCAAAATTATCCTTAGTTACCTAAGAGGACTAAGGAAATATTTCTCGGTTATGGAGGTGATAAAGAGTTCGTCGTAAAGGGTTACGTCGATGAAAGCTTTAACACTGATCCAGATGACTCTGAGTCTCAATCTGGATACGTATTGAAAGTGGGAGCAATTAGCTAGAGTAGCTCTATGCAGAGCATTGTAGACATAGAAATTTATAAAAATACATACGGATCTGAATGTGGCAGACCCGTTGACTAAACCTCTCTCACAAGCAAAACATGATCACACCTTAGTACTCTTTGGGTGTTAATCACATGGCGATGTGAATTAGATTATTGACTCTAGTAAACCCTTTTTGTGTTGGTCACATGGCGATGTGAACTATTGGTTTTAATCACATGGCAATGTGAACTAGATTATTGACTCTAGTAAACCCTTTTTGTGTTGGTCACATGGCGATGTGAACTATTGGTGTTAATCACATGGCAATGTGAACTATTGGTGTTAATCACATGGCAATGTGAACTAGATTATTGACTCTAGTGCAAGTGGGAGACTGAAGGAAATATGCCCTAGAGGCAATAATAAAGTTGTTATTTTATATTTCCTTATTCATGATAAAGGTTTATTATTCATGCTAGAATTGTATTGATCGGAAACTTAAATACATGTGTGAATACATAAACAAATACCGTGTCCCTAGTAAGCCTCTACTAGTCTAGCTCGTTGATCAAAGATGCTTAAGGTTTCCTAACCATAGACATATGTTGTCATTTGATAACGGGATCACATCATTAGGAGAATGATGTGATGGACAAGACCCATAAGTTAGCTTAGTATAATGATCGTTCAGTTTATTGCTATTGCTTTCTACATGTCAAATACATATTCCTTCAACTATGAGATTATGCAACTCCCGGATACTGGAGGAATACCATGTGTGCTATCAAACGTCACAACGTAACTAGGTGATCATAAAGATGCTCTACAGGTATCTCCGAAGGTGTTTGTTGAGTTGGCATAGATCGAGATTAGGATTTGTCACTCCGAGTATCGGAGAGGTATCTCTGGGCCCTCTCGGTAATACACATCATAAGCTTGCAAGAAAATGACTAAGGAGTTAGTCACAAGGTGATGTATTACGGAATGAGTAAAGAGACTTACCGGTAACGAGATTGAACTAGGTATGAAGATACCGACGATCGAATCTCGGGCAAGTAACATACCAATGGACAAAGGGAATTACGTATGTTGTCATAACGGTTTGACCGATAAATATCTTCGTAGAATATGTAGGAGCAAATATGGGCATCCAGGTTCTGCTATTGGTTATTGACCGGAGAGGTGTCTCGGTCATGTCTACATAGTTCTCGAACCCGTAGGGTCCGCACGCTTAACGTTCGTTGACGATATAGTGTTATATGAGTTATATGATTTGGTGACCAATTGTTGTTCGGAGTCCTGGATGAGATCATGGACATGACGAGGAGTCTCGAAATGGTCAAGAGGTAAAGATTGATATATAGGACAATGGTATTCGGACACCAGAAGTGTTTCGGAGGGTACCGGGTACTTATCGGGTCACCGGAAAGAAGTTTCGGGCACCCCCGGCAAAGATATGGGCCTTATGGGCCAAGTGAGGGAACACACCAGCCCACAAGGGGCTGGTGCACCCCTATAGAGGCCGGCCCTATGAGGAGGAGAAGGAAAGAGGGGAGGGGAAGGAAAGTGTGGAGCGGCTTGGGAGGGACCCCAAGTAGGATTCCTCCTACTTGGGCGCCTCCTTTGGCTGCTCCTCCCTCCCTTCCACCTATATATATGTGGGAGGGGGCGCCTAGCACACAACAGACAATTGCCTAGCCGTGTGCGGCGGCCCCCTCCACCGTTTACACCCCCGGTCATATTTTCGTAGTGCTTAGGCGAAGCCCTGCGGAGATCTCTTCACCATCACCGTCACCACGCAGTTGTGCTGACGGAACTCATCTACTACCTCGCCGTCTTGCTGGATCAAGAAGGCGGAGGACGTCACCGAGCTGAATGTGTGCTGAAGGCGGAGGTGCCGTACGTTCGGTACTAGATCGGTTGGATCGCGAAGAAAGTTCGACTACATCAACCGCGTTGATAAACGCTTCCGCTTGCGGTCTACGAGGGTACGTAGACACACTCTCCCCCTCGTTGCTATGCATCTCCATGGATAGATCATTGCGTGTGCGTAGAAAATTTTTGTTTTCCATGCAACGTTTCCCAACAAATAGTACTTGTTCACAAACTTGAAAGAAAACACTCTTGTTTTGATATACATATAGCACTAAAAATATATTACGTTTCACTCAAAATATATTTCTCAGGCTATTTTGATGAGGTGAGGGAGGGATGTGATTGCTTTCAAGATAATAAGGGGTTTTCTGCAAATTGGAGCAGAGATGTGGGCTATTGTTGCAAAAATGACACTACTTACCTCACAACCGTTAGATGCAGATCTAATGGTCCGAAATGACGGATGGCAGACACACCATCATCACCAACTGATCTCACAACCAAGTGATGATGGTGTGTCTGCCATCCATTTCTGACCATTAGATCTGCATCTAACGGCTGTGAGGTAAGTTGTGTCATTTTTGCAACAATAGCCCACATCTCTGATCCAATTTGCAGAAAACCCCTTATTATCTTGAAAGCAACCACATCCCTCCCTCACCTCATCAAAATAGCCTGAGAAATATATTTTGAGTGAAACGTAATATATTTTCAGTGCTATATGTATATCAAAACAAGAGTGTTTTCTTTCAAGTTTGTGAACAAGTACTATTCTACTTTGGATCCGTTGCAACGCAGAGGCACATTGCTAGTTTATAAATAACGCGGCACCGTTCATGCGTGGTTCCCAACCCTCCATTAAGTGAGTAACTACTACTAGACGCATCAAATTATCACGTGGGCTCCATCGTACAGAAATTGTCGGGACCGGTCTTCCAGGATATTAATTTCCCAGTAAACGGCCCTTGTGCTCACCAGCCCCAGGATTACTGTTAGCTGATGAGACACAAACTTGATACAGAAATTCCAAGCAAAATACAAAATATGAAGTACAAGACCATTCTGGCCTATGAGTACAACAAATGGTTTCTAGTGATTGATGGCGGAAGCGGTTTGCGGATCATCAGCGTCTATGGGACTCCATTTCCCACAGGAACAGCTGACCTGGATAACTCCTATCTTCGCGAGGCTGCTATCATCATTTCCTAGGTTCCGGGGCTGTCATCACAGCACTCCTCTCCAAGTAAGAAATCTGGCCAAGACAATAGCCAGGGACAAGCCAGTGAGTACTTTGAATGTACTCGCAAACATTATGAACACATATATAATATAACAGATGATAATCATGCTTTGAAATATTTTCATGATCACTTAGCCAGTCACGAAATAAAATTCAGGCCGCATGCAAGCAGGTCATTAAATATGAAAAAGCAATTAGATAATAAGAATAAAATAAACCGATCGGGTGTCTGAAGCGACGCCTCGAAAGGATAATAATATAAAGCATGCCTCAGTCGGGCGTCTGAGCGACGCCACATAAAGGGCTTGTAAAGAAAATTAAATAATCAGCATGCCACAGTCGGGCGTCTCAGCGACACCACATAAAGGGCTTATAAAGAAATAAAAAGAAGGCATGCCACAGTCGGGCGTCTCAGCGACACCAGATAAAGGGCTTATAAAAAAAATAAAAGGCAGGCATGCCACAGTCGGGCGTCTCAGCGACACCACATAAAGGGCTTATAAAGAAATAAAAGGCAGGCATGCCATAGTCGGGCGTCTTAGCGACACCACATAAAGGGCTTATAAAGAAAGTAAATAACAAACGTGCCACAGTCGGGCGTCTGAGCGACACCACATAAAGGGCATATATGAGAATAATCACAGTGAATATCCAGTAGGTAGAACCGTCCCAGGGATACTCAATAATTCAAATAATACAAATGGTTAGTCCATAATAATAATAATCATAATCATCATATGCACATGTCATGATCAATGTTCTGGTTTAGCAGTTTTTCCTCCGAAGACCGACACTAAGACCGACACTTGACCCGTCCCACACTGTAGTCCTTAACCATGGACACGGCTATTCGAATAGATATAATCTCTGCAGAGGGTGTACTCTTTACCCACGAGTAACGGATTCCTTTAGTCCATCGGGACTAATTCCGTTTACGGTCTTTTACTTGAAAACACACCTGACCCGCACACACCAGCTTAACTTACCAGTGTCTAGAATCACCCATGACACCCGTTAAGCAAAACTCTAAGTGGGGAGGCTACAACCTCGACTAGCATGGGATCACAAAATTTATAACACGCGCAAACTAGGGGAGCTACCCCCTCGGCTCCAACCGGAAACACCCATGCCCCCGGACCAAGTGACATGACTACCAGGGGCCACTGGTATCTTTCACTTTGGCCTCTCTGTACGGTGTGTGCTAAGAAAGGGGTTGACAACTTACTGAACCGTACCCTACCTATAGTAGGGACAAGTGGTAGCACGAAACCAGAATGGGGGTTACTGGCTCAAGACTCGATCTACGGTCGACTCAGGAAGTTAAAGTATTCCCTGCATGATTAGCATAACAAAGATATTCCACACCAACAGACAGAATCACCACTCATCATACCTCACCATGCCTTACTGAATAAGCTCGTCTCAACGAAATATCAGTATCAAGCTTGTGTCTACCCACGACAGAGATTTTTCCGGATTCCTTCCGGTAGGCATGAAAGGCATACGTGGGTGAATACTGTCACAAGTATATCAATTCCAACAGCAAGGAATTTCCATCATGCACACAGGGACATGATCATAACATCACATGAAATAATGCATGTTTCCAATCAGCTCGGTGTTGTAGCCATATCAAAACAACACACGGCAAATATTATACTAGGGTTCAGAATGCTTGCCTTTAGTGTGTGGAGAGGTAGGGTGCACCACAAAACTTTTGAAGGTTGCTTCCCTCTCCATTTCCTAATTTTGAAAAATATTCAAATCAACACATAGTTTCAAAACAGTACAAAAAAGTTGTTCGAAATTTTTTCAAATAAATATGAAAATAAACTAGACAGAATTTGAGAATCAACAGAAAAAGAATCAAGTCAAACGGAGTTGTATTTAAAAAGTTATAGCCAGTCAAAGTTTTGGTCAAAATCTGATTTTTTTTTAAAAACAGAAAAAGGAAAACGGTTCGCCTGGAATACGTCTTCTGAGATTGGTCGCGTACTTATAGGAAATACGCTTCCACCAGAGGGAAAACGCATCAGCCGGGTTGCGCCACTGGTGGCTTGGGTTGGCTCACCGACAGGTGGTCCCCACCTGTCGGGTTCGTCTTCTACCCCCTGCGCGCGCCTCGACAGAGACAGAGGCCGTTTCCAACGGCGATCCCCGGTGACACAAGCCACCATTCGACGCGCTCTCGATATGGGGATGATCGGGAGGAGGCACCGCATCCATCCGCGGTGGTTAGGAGCGCGGGGGAGCTTGAGGGTGAGAGCACCTTCCTCCCTGGCGGAGGGGAAGCTTCGGGCCTTGGGGCATTCCTCCTACGGTGGTTTTAGGTGGAAAGAGGGAATGTCGACGGGTCTTCTGCAACTGAGGGACCCGGTTGGAAAGCACTAGGCAAGAGGAAGAGTAGTAGGGGGCTCCGGATTTGACCACAACGGTGGTGGCAGAATCTTGACCGGAGGCGGGGAAGGCGGCGGTTCCAGATGGATTTGAGCGAGGGGGAGAACTCTACGGCTTGCCTGAGGATGCTCACGAGCTCGAGCGAGGTCTGGGGCCATTTATAGCCGGGGAAGGTCGGTTCGATGGCGGCAGTGGATAAGAACGCCGGCGAACCGCCGATCTGTTGCTAGCAGGGCGAAGTGGCGCTGGTCGGCGCTAACCGACGAGCTCGCGGATGAGCTCGAGCTATTCCAGAGGGCAGCTGGCGTGCGGGGAAGGCTCGGGCGGCGCTGCCAAGGCCGGGGCCCACTGTGGCCGTCCGCTAGCCGCCATGGCCGACCTGACGGTGGCGCTGCGGGGCTCCAGGAGGTGGCCAGGGCGACTCTGCGACGAGAGAGGGGTCGGGCGCGTTGGCTGCGAGTGGGAATGGATTAGAACGGGCGCGGGGAGGTGGCAGCGGGACGCGGCGACTCGGGCGCACGCACGTGCAAAACGCGCGCTCTGGCCGCGCCCAGAGCACGCAGGCCATGTGCTCGACGAAATGCCAACGCACTCTAGGCCTATCTGATGCTTATGAAACTAAACAGGTCTAGGCTAATGAGCATATGAGAGCTAATAGACACGCGGGTTAGGTCATTAGAGCAACTGCACAATGCCAGGCCAAAAGCATGCCAAATCTGGCCATGCTCCTAACCTGCTTGATGAAATGCCACGGGCATCTAGGCATCTCTCCTGGTAGCCAAAATCTCTAGGTTGGGGTCTCTTTAGATGATAAAGAGGGTGGCCAGGTTAGTTTGGCCAGAGCAGAAACTCCCTAGTGCAAGTTTTTGAGAAAACCGAATCTGGACAGAAAATAAATGTCATTATTGCATGGACCAAAAATATTCAAAAGGTTCCCAAATCCTGGACTTAAGGTTTTGGTAGGGTGGTCTATAAGCAGGAGAAAAATCATGGGCAATAGGGCAAGATAAAGAGGGGTTGCAGTACAAACTACCAAACTGAACCAGAATGAAGATGAGGATGGTTTGCTCAAATCTTCCAAGGAACACCAATGGGTTTTTGCATAGAAAAGAATTATATACTACTACTAACATCTCCAAATTTTTATGGAAGCTTTAAATAAATATATAAATAGGTTGTAGTGCAAACTACAAACTGAACCAGATTTGAAAACTTGAGGTAGGGCTCAAAATCCCCAAATGACTAAGAGAAGTTTTTGCATAAAAGTGATTTAGGAACATCACATGTCATCCCCAAATTTTGGTGGAATTCTTAATTGAATTTATCAAAAGGTTATAGTGCAAATGGGACTCTAAAACTTATGAGAAACCATTTTAAAAGAAATAAAGCTCAGGAAAATAATTATAGAAATAATTCCACTGATAAAAGAAATATTCTTGAGTATGCACTCAAGTCCAAAAATATTTTTTTTGAAAAGTTTCCATTTGGAGGGAAAAACTCCACAATTCAGAAGAAAAGAGGGATTCTGAAATCAAAAGATAAATCCAGAAAATAAAAATTTAATTTCCCGGCAAAATTTTAATTTATAAATTATGGTTAAAATTTTGGGGTGTTACAACATTACCCCCCTTAAGAAAAATCTCGTCCTCGAGATTTGCTAAGGGCGGTTTCAAAAGTATTACTCCTACTACCACAAAGTATTAATTAAAAAAAAACAAAAATCCTAATCACGCAATACACTGAGGTTACTGCGAGAGGGAAAAACAATTGGTGCACTTTAGTGGACGTACTGGTGCTGCGTGAATTAAAAATTCATGTCATGGAGAAATATTTGTTGCAACGGCTCAAAGAAAATCCAACTTCAAGATTTACTGAGAGCGAAAACAGCTGATCAAAAATCACAGCAGTAAGAAAAAAAAAATTACTCACATTCAACAAAATCAAACAAATTATTCATAGCACAAAATTAGGATACAACGCATAAGCGGTAATACATAAATAAATGCTAGGATAACAAATATAGCAGTGGTGTCTACAATGTAAACGGAAAAATAGGCAGGGGCCTGAGAAAATGTCTCCGGCACTGGAGCACACTCCTCTACTACCGGAGGAAGTGGATTGACCAGTCTAAGAACGCGCCTCTCCTGGTCTGGCCTCAGTGGTCTGCCAATGGCGATATGAGGATTTAAATCAGCGAGGCTCTGGAGATAACTCATTACTCGTTGGGTCAAATGCTCTTGAGCGATGACATACTGGGCAAGGTTGGCCAGTACTGGGTCCCTCTCAAATCGCCCACCGGGAAAAGATGCTACTTCTCCGGGTGCTGCACGACTCGGGAAGTAATAATACCCCCTTTCGCTGGCATAGGGTACTGCGAAGCAAAGACGAGCAAGCGCTTCGTATGCAGCAGCTTCTATGGCCATTTGCGGAGTCGGCATAGATTTCCCCACGAAGGAGACTTCCGTTGGGTCTTGGTTCGGGTTTGCGGGAGGGATGTGCACTACTGCCCAATATTTCGAGGTGGATGGGGTGATCCTCATTTTGAGCAGCTCGTACTGGGGTGGATGGGTAGAACTCATGGTACTGCAGGTAAAGTCCCACAATATTTTTACAAAACTACCTGGGGTTGCATCTGGAGTTCTCAGATAAATACTAGGGCTCGGCATGGCAAAGAAATGGCTGTGCGAGTTGTGCACAAAGTGAGGGATGCTTGGTAAGGTCACGAGGTGGCCTTTTATATAGCATCAGGGCTGGGTTACTTATCACGGTGTGGGGGCAACTAGTTTGTCGGTTCTGCTCTATGGGGTCAGGGTCAAAGCCACAGATACACATATCTCACAAAAGTGACGTGTTACTGCGGGTGTCGTCGGGGTGGTTTTTGGTAGCTACGCCCGGAATTAAAAATGCAACCGCACGCCAACAGACTTATGCGGGGCTACTAAACAAAACAAAGGCGCACAAGCAGTCTGCATCCATTCAAGGCGAGTACAAGGTCACACTATTACAAGGCGTAGAAATACTAAGACTCGGTACTATTCGAGTGGCTTAGTCTACCTCGTTAATATCTAAGCGGGCGTGCCTGGTGGACGTCGAGGCTTCTCCATGGGTTTCACCATCGTGGTTTGCTGGGCGGGGTTGTGGAGCGGCAGGGTAGGGGTAGCGATGATGACCATCGCGGGGGTTGTTAGCCACAATCCCATTGGAGCGTGTTCCCAAAAGGCGACGAAGCACTTCTGGGGACACCAAAGCATTCCGGTCGATGGCCGGGGCATACCTCAAGGAGTCGATCGGTTACCCGAACATCACAACTGGGTTGTCGGCGTCGGGCTCCTCTTCTCCTCTTGCCGGGGCTCGGTGAACAAGCTCTCCACGAGCGGCGATCAGATCAAGGGTGATCTGATCGAATAGTGCCTCTAGTGCACTTACATAGCGCACCAGATGCAGCAATGCAGGGTCCGTCTCGTGGTCTCCGTTGGCAACCTGGGGTGGCCTACTGTACCCATCATGGCTGGGGTAGTAGTAGAACGAGCGGCAGTTAACTCCGGGCGACAGGTGCCGGAGTTGAACTATAGCCTCTCGAGCAGCTAGCTGAATGGCTTGTGGCTCAAAGGAAGTTGTCCTTCCGGTGAACCTGTAGGGGCGTTCTGGTGATATACCCCTACCATAGACGTGTACAGTGGCCCAGAATTGGCGGCACTCACCGCTCATGGGCCCTTGGTACACAACATACTCTGGGGGCTCTTCTAATGCAAAGGCACGGTGGGTGAGGTTTGCTAGCACGGTCACAAAACCTCCAAGGTTGGTTGTTGTGGTCTCATTGTGAACAATGGGGCCAGGCATCTTGGCTCGGTTTTGGGGTAGAGGCTGTGCGGTGCTGGGTTGGGGGCTAGCGTTCCCTTTTTATAGAAAAAAAAGACGGAGTCTTCCTTCGCACGCTTGCGAAAGAGACAATTTAGGTGTCGGTCACTTGCGCGTGATCGACAGGCTAGGCCGATAGGTTAGGCACCGACTGCCAAAAAGGTGTCGGGGTCACTGTGTGGCTATCTTACACGAGAAGCTTGACTGGGTTTAGGTTAAGGTCTGGTGGGTTGGTTAACCTAGGTTTATCGACCTGGCTAAGATAGGATTAGCCAATGGTCAACCTGGCTCTGATACCAAGGTTGTCGGGACCGGTCTTCCAGGATATTAATTTCCCAGTAAACGGCCCTTGTGCTCACCAGCCCCAGGATTACTGTTAGCTGATGAGACACAAACTTGATACAAAAATTCCAAGCAAAATACAAAACATGAAGTACAAGACCATTCTGGCCTATGAGTACAACAAATGGTTTCTAGTGGTTGATGGCGGAAGCGGTTTGCGGATCATCAGCGTCTATGGGACTCCATTTCCCACAGGAACAGCTGACCTGGATAACTCCTATCTTTGCGAGGCTGCTATCATCATTGCCTAGGTTCCGGGGCTGTCATCGCAGCGCTCCTCTCCAAGCAAGAAATCTGGCCAAGACAATAGCCAGGGACAAGCCAGTGAGTACTTTGAATGTACTCGCAAACATTATGAACACAGGTATAATATAACAGATGATAATCATGCTCTGAAATATTTTCATGATCACTTAGCTAGTCACGAAATAAAATTCAGGCCGCATGCAAGCAGGTCATTAAATATGAAAAAGCAATTAGATAATAAGAATAAAATAAACCGATCGGGTGTCTGAAGCGACGCCTCGAAAGGATAATAATATAAAGCATGCCTCAGTCGGGCGTCTGAGCGACGCCACATAAAGGGCTTGTAAAGAAAATTAAATAATCAGCATGCCACAGTCGGGCGTCTCAGCGACACCACATAAAGGGCTTATAAAGAAATAGAAAGGAGGCATGCCACAGTCGGGCGTCTCAGCGACACCACATAAAGGGCTTATAAAAAAATAAAAGGCAGGCATGCCACAGTCGGGCGTCTCAGCGACACCACATAAAGGGCTTATAAAGAAACAAAAGGCAGGCATGCCACAGTCGGGTGTCTTAGCGACACCACATAAAGGGCTTATAAAGAAAGTAAATAACAAACATGCCACAGTCGGGCATCTGAGCGACACCACATAAAGGGCTTATATGAGAATAATCACAGTGAATATCCAGGATGTAGAACCATCCCAGGGATACTCAATAATTCAAATAATACAAATGGTTAGTCCATAATAATAATAATCATAATCATCATATGTCACATGTCATGATCAATGTTCTGGTTTAGCAGTTTTTCCTCCGAAGACCGACACTAAGACCGACACTTGACCCGTCCCAGACTGTAGTCCTTAACCATGGACACGGCTATTCGAATAGATATAATCTCTGCAGAGGGTGTACTCTTTACCCACAAGTAACGGATTCCTTTAGTCCATCGGGACTAATTCCGTTTACGGTCTTTTACTTGAAAACACACCTGACCCGCACACACCAGCTTAACTTACCGGTGTCTCGAATCACCCATGACACCCGTTAAGCAAAACTCTAAGTGGGGAGGCTACAACCTCGACTAGCATGGGATCACAAAATTTATAACGCGCGCAAACTAGGGGAGCTACCCCCTCGGCTCCAACCGGAAACACCCATGCCCCCGGACCAAGTGACATGACTACCAGGGGCCACTGATATCTTTCACTTTGGCCTCTCTGTACGGTGTGTGCGAAGAAAGGGGTTGACAACTTATTGAACCGTACCCTACCTGTAGTAGCGACAAGTGGTAGCACGAAACCAGAATGCGGGTTACTGGCTCAAGTCTCGATCTACGGTCGACTCAGGAGGTTAAAGTACTCCCTGCATGATTAGCATAACAAATATATTCCACACCAACAGACAGAATCACCACTCATCATACCTCACCATGCCTTACTGAATATGCTCATCTCAACGAAATATCAGTATCAAGCTCGTGTCTACCCACGACAGAGATTTTTCCGGATTCCTTCCGGTAGGCATGAAAGGCATACATGGGTGAATACTGTCACAAGTATATCAATTCCAACAGCAAGGAATTTCCATCATGCACACAGGGACATGATCATAACATCACATGAAATAATGCATGTTTCCAATCAGCTCGGTGTTGTAGCCATATCAAAACAACACACGGCAAATATTATACTAGGGTTCAGAATGCTTGCCTTTAGTGTGTGGAGAGGTAGGGTGCACCACAAAACTTTTGAAGGTTGCTTCCCTCTCCATTTCCTAATTTTGAAAAATATTCAAATCAACACATAGTTTCAAAACAGTACAAAAAGTTGTTCGAATTTTTTTCAAATAAATATGAAAATAAACTAGACAGAATTTGAGAATCAACAGAAAAAGAATCAAGTCAAACGGAGTTGTATTTAAAAAGTTATAGCCAGTCAAAGTTTTGGTCAAAATCTGATTTAAAAAAAACAGAAAAAGGAAAACGGTTCGCCTGGAATACGTCTTCTGAGATTGGTCGCGTACTTACAGGAAATACGCTTCCACCAGACGGAAAACGCTTCAGCCGGGTTGCGCACTGGTTGCTTGGGTTGGCTCACCGACAGGTGGTCCCCACCTGTCGGGTTCGTCTTCTACCCCCTGCGCGCGCCTCGACAGAGACAGGGGCCGTTTACAACGCCGATCTCTGGCGACACAAGCCACCATTCGATGCGCTCTCGATATGGGGATGATCGGGAGGAGGCACCGCATCCATCCGCGGTGGTTAGGAGCGCGGGGGAGCTTGAGGGTGAGAGCACCTTCCTCCCTGGCAGAGGGGAAGCTTTGGGCCTTGGGGCATTCCTCCTACGGTGGTTTTAGGTGGAAAGAGGGAATGGCGACGGGTTTTCTGCAATTGAGGGACCTGGTTGGAAAGCACTAGGCAAGAGGAAGCGCAGTAGGGGGCTCCGGATTTGACCACGACGGTGGTGGCGGAATCCTGACCGGAGGCGGGGAAGGCGGCGGTTCCAGATGGATTTGAGCGAGGGGGAGAGCTCTACGGCTTGCCTGAGGATGCTCACGAGCTCGAGTGAGGTCTGGGGCCATTTATAGCCGGGGAAGGTCGGTTCGATGTCGGCAGTGGATAAGAACGCTAGAGAACCGCCGCTCTATTGCTAGCAGGGCGAAGTGGCGCTGGTCGGTGCTAACCGACGAGCTCGCGAATGAGCTCGAGCTATTCCCGAGGGCAGCTGGCGCGCGGGGAAGGCTCGGGCGGCGCTGCCAAGGCCGGGGCCCGCTGCGACCGTCCGCTAGCCGCCATGGCCGACCTGACGGTGGCGCTGCGGGGCTCCAGGAGGTGGCCAGGGCGACTCTGCGACGAGAGAGGGGTCGGGCGCCTTGGCTGCGAGTGGGAATGGATCAAAACGGGCGCGAGGAGGTGGCAGTGGGACGCGGCGACTCGGGCGCACGCACGTGCAAAACGCGCGCTCTGGCTGCGCCCAGAGCACGCAGGCCATGTGCTCGATGAAATGCCAACGCACTCTAGGCCTATCTGATCCTTATGAAACTAAACAGGACTAGGCTAATGAGCATATAAAAGCTAATAGACACGCTGGTTAGGTCATTAGAGCAACTGCACAATGCCAGACCAAAAGCATGCCAAATCTGGCCATGCTCCTAACCTGCTTGATGAAATGCCATGGGCATCTAGGCATCTCTCCTGGTAGCCAAAATCTCCAGGTTGGGGTCTCTTTAGATGATAAAGAGGGTGGCCAGGTTAGTTTGGCCAGAGCAGAAACTCCCTAGTGCAAGTATTTGAGAAAACCAAATCTAGACAGAAAATAAAGGTCATTATTGCATGGACCAAAAATATTCAAAAGGTTCCCAAATCCTGGACTTCAGGTTTTGGTAGGGTGGTCTATAAGCAGGCGAAAAATCATGGGCAATAGGGCAAGATAAAGAGGGGTTGCAGTACAAACTACTAAACTGAACCAGAATGAAGATGAGGATGGTTTGCTCAAATCTTCCAAGGAACACCAATGGGTTTTTGCATAGAAAAGAATTATATACTACTACTAACATCTCCAAATTTTTATGGAAGCTTTAAATAAATATATAAATAGGTTGTAGTGCAAACTACAAACTGAACCAGATTTGAAAACTTGAGGTAGGGCTCAAAATCCCCAAATGACTAAGAGAAGTTTTTGCATAAAAGTGATTTAGGAACATCACATGTCATCCCCAAATTTTGGTGGAATTCTTAATTGAATTTATCAAAAGGTTATAGTGCAAATGGGACTCTAAAACTTATGAGAAACCATTTTAAAAGAAATAAAGCTCAGGAAAATAATCATAGAAATAATTCCACTGATAAAAGAAATATTCTTGAGTATGCACTCAAGTCCAAAAACATTTTTTTTGAAAAGTTTCCATTTGGAGGGAAAAACTCCACAATTCAGAAGAAAAGAGGGATTCTGAAATCAAAAGATAAGTCCAGAAAATAAAAATTTAATTTCCCGGCAAAATTTTAATTAATAAATTATGGTTAAAATTTTGGGGTGTTACAGAAATGAGCTCCACCGTGTCACGTGTGTGGTTGGGGAAGACACAAAGAGTGCCACGTGCGTGGGTGCATGCACCTCTTCTCTTCGAGCATGGTTATTAAAAGTATATACTCCTTTCTTCACCACGCGGTTATTATATGGGCAACTACTTTACCACGCTGTCATTTCGAGCATGTCTAGTAGGCCAACTACTCTACCACGCGGTTATTATATGGGCAAAGAGTATAGGCAGTAATAATGACTAATGAGCTGTCAAATCACGAGGCCCACCTTTCTCTATGTTTGACCGAGGAAGCAGCCATCATTTCACGCCTCGTTGAATATCCATCCATTGCTACCTCCGCAAATAAATAAAAATCCACTGCTACCTCCATAGCATGGTTAATATAGCCATGTCAATCATGACGTAGAAATATCATTCACTGATACAATAGGGCTGGCTCTAAGGCTGGTGATTTTCTTTTTTACTTTTTCTCTTTCTCTTTTTGTCTCATTTACTCATTTTACATAGGAGCACGTGTAGAGGATGGCTATTCCTTTCGATGGGACTTCTTCATGGGGTTTAAGACTAAGCAGCTCTGAATATTTGTGGGAGTAAATGACCACGGGTAGCCTCATCAGCTCCCCTTGGTATTCCAAGACATCGGGGCAGGCCGCGCCCCTCAAACATCAAAGACAATGGACCGCCTTCTTGGGGCCGGCTGGTCCAAGCGGCCGGTTGCCAGGAGGCTGCGGAATCCAGAAGACGGCCATGAAGTGGGCCGACTCCTAGCAGGCGGCTTCCTGGGAAGCCGGATCCTAGCAGGCGGCCCCTCGCGCCCTCAAAGTTAGCACCCACATAAACACGACGAGACGGGGCGTGGCTACAGTACAAGCCTGCCACCCCCAAATCCAGGGCAAAGCGTGGCCACAGTGCAGCGTACCAAGCGGACATCCCACGCCCGACACGGCAATGTTGCCATGCTACTTATGACATCACCCATGGCAGAGGAAGCCATGCTCCCACGACGGGCTGTCGGTACCGCCCGCAGGCGGCGGGCCCTACCTGTCCGTGAGAGGCCAGGAGGCGGCGAGCCCTAACTAGTCGGCTTGGGGGAGGCCGGCTCCTAGCAGGCGGCCCTCCCCCTTCCTTGAAGTTTGTGCGCCATTAACCAGAAGAGACGGGGAGTGGCTACAGTGAAACGCCCGCCAGGCGGCGGGACTATAGCCATGCTCTCCCCGACCAAGCATGCATCATCAGTGGCATGGCTACAGTGCTATGCAGCCGACAGGACCCGCAAGCGGCGGGCCCGGCTTGTCGGCCGAGTACGAGACAGCCGGGGGTACCCACCAGGCGGCGGGCCCCTGCAGTCGGCGGAGAAGCCGGCGACCAGAGACACTGACGGTCGGGTCCTACGCCCGGCCGGATTACCATTGTATCCCTGGGGGGTAGGCCTATATAAACCCCCCAGGTCACCCCATGCAGGGGGTTGGGACCTGGATTCGCGACGAGCCCTTCCCCTGGCGTTAGAAGAAGAAGACGCGATCGGCCCGCCTTGTTTCGGCCCCCGCATTCGCGACGAGCCCTTCCCCAAAGGGTTCTCGCTCCCTCGGGACACCCCCAAGTACAACGGCTCTGTGAAGCCGGAGGACTGGCTGGTGGACTACTCCACGGCCGTCAGCATAGCGAACGGCAACAAGCACGTTGCCGTAAAGTACTTTCCGCTCATGCTCCAGGGCACGGCCCGGACATGGCTGAACAGCCTCAAGCCCTACAGCGTCAACAACTCGCTAGACTTCACCGAAGTTTTCATCTGCAACTTCACCAGCACCTACAAGTGACCGCCCAAACCTCGCCAGCTCTCTCTATGCGTCCAAGGCCCGACTGAGTCTACCCGCGACTACTTGACGTGGTGGGCTGAACTGCGCAACTCCTGCGAAGGGGTGCATGAGGTGCAAGCCATAGAATACTTCACTGCTCGGTGCCGGGAGGGCACCCTACTCAAGCACCGACTCCTCTGCGACGAGCCGGCCACCCTCGATGAGCTGCTAATCATAGCAGACAAGTACGCCACTGCTGACTCCTCCATGAAGTCAGAGCTCCGAGTGGACGCATCAGGAAAGATGCTCCCTCCGGCCCCTCAGACGCCGGCTGGTGATTCCAGTCGGCGCCAACAGCCAAATGACAACAAGCGCAAGGCCCAGCAGCCGGCTACCACCAGCCGGTAGGTGGCGACGGTTGAAGACCAGCAGCCAGGAGAGCAACCCGGCCCCAAGCGCCAGAAGGGCGGCAAGCTTGCCTGGCTGCCCGCCTTCTCGTTCGAGCAAACCCTTGACGCTCCCTGCAAGTTCCACAGCGGCGCGAGGCCATCCAACCACACCACCCGGAAGTGCCATTGACTCGCCCGCATCGCCAAGGGCGAAGGACTGCCTCCGCCGCTTGCTGGCCCACCGCCTCCGCCTCCCCAGCAGCCAGCGGTCCGGCCGGTCGGCGCAATCCAAGATGAGTTTCCCGAAGAGCACGGAGCTTATGTCGTCTTCACCAGCATGGTTGACGACAGGCATAGTCGGCGTCAGCAGCGCCGAGAGGTGAATGCTGTCTCCTCTAAAGCCCCAGAGTTCATGCACTGGTCCGAAAAGCCGATCAGTTGGAGCCGAGCTGACCACCCGGAGGTGATGCCTTCTCCGGGTTCCTATGCTCTGGTGTTGGATGCCACCTTTGCAACAGAGAGGCGAGCCGCTCGTTTCTCCCGGATTCTGATAGACGGCAGTAGCAGCATCAACATCCTCTACCGCGACACCATGGAGAAGCTATGCATCAAAGAGAAACAGCTCCAGCCCAGCTGGACTGTATTCCATGGCATTGTGCCTGGCCTTTCCTGCTCACCAATCAGCAAGATCAAGATAGATGTCTTCTTCGGAGACAAGGATCACTTCCACCGAGAGCCAATCTGGTTCGAGGTGGTTGACCTTGAGAGCCCCTACCATGCGTTGCTTGGCCGGCCTGCCCTGGCCAAGTTCATGGCGGTTCCCCACTACGCCTACCTTAAGATGAAGATGCCGGGTGCCAAGGGCATTATCACTGCGGCTGGCGACTACCAGAAGTCTGCCGAATGTGCCGCAGCTAGTAGTCGGCTGGCCGAGTCCCTTGTGATTTCTGCCGAGAAGCGGCTCCTTGACCGAGTTGTGGCCATGGCCGGCAAGCAGTCGGACCTGTCGCCAGATCCCAAGGAGTCAGAAGCTCGGGGCTCTTTCCAGCAGGCCAAAGAAACCAAGAAGATACCCTTGGACCCAGAGCACCCGGAGAAGTTCGCTGTCATAGGAGCCTACCTTGACAGCAAATAGGAAAGCGAGCTCGTCGATTTCCTCCGTAAGAATCGGGACATCTTTGCATGGTCTCCAAAGGACATGCCGGGTGTTCCGACGGATTTCGCCGAGCACAAGCTACATGTCAGAGCAGATGCAAAACCATTCAAGCAACCCCTCCGCCGCCTGTCGGAGGAGAAGAGAAGAATTGTTGGTGAAGAGATAGCTCGGCTTCTAGCAGCCGGCTTCATTATGGAAGTGTTCTTTCCAGAATGGCTTGCCAACCCGGTTCTTGTACTGAAGAAGAACAACAAATGGCGCATGTGTATTGACTACACCAGCCTCAACAAAGCTTGCCCCAAAGATCCGTTTGCCTTGCCTCGGATTGACCAAGTGATAGACTCCACAGCCAGATGCGAGCTGCTGAGTTTCTTGGATGCCTACTCAGGGTACCACCAGATCAAGTTGAGCCCGGCCGACCGCCTGAAGACCGCCTTCATCACACCATTCGGAGCCTTCTGCTACCTGACCATGACATTCGGCTTGAGAAATGCCGGTGCCACGTTCCAGCTTTGCATGCAGAAGTGCCTCCTCAAGCAACTCGGCAGAAATGCCCATGTCTATGTAGACGATATTGTGGTAAAGACGGAGAAGCGCGGTACCCTCCTGGAAGATCTCAAGGAAACTTTTGATAATCTGCACCGTTTTCAAATCAAGCTCAACCCAGAGAAGTGTGTCTTTGGAGTACCAGCCGGCCAGCTCCTCGGTTTCCTTGTCTCAGAGCGCGGCATAGAGTGCAACCCTGTCAAGATCAAGGCCATCGAGAGGATGGAGAGGCCCACCCGACTGCGAGACATTCAGAAGTTCACCGGTTGCTTGGCATCCATCAGCCGCTTCATCAGTCGGTTGGGCGAGAAGGCTCTTCCCCTGTACCAGTTGATGAAGAAAACCACTCATTTCGAGTGGAACAACAAGGCGGACGAGGCTTTCCTCCAGGTCAAGAAGATGTTGACCACGCCGCCCATTCTGGCCACTCCAGCTGCAAAGGAGCCCATGCTTCTTTACATCGCCGCCACCAGCCGGGTGGTCAGCACGGTCATGGTGGTAGAGCGCCAAGAGGATGGCAAGGCACAGCCGGTCCAGAGGCCCGTGTACTACTTGAGTGAGGTGCTGTCAGCCTCCAAGTAGAACTACCCCCACTACCAAAAGATGTGCTACGGCGTGCACTTTGCCGCCAAGAAGCTCAGGCCATACTTTCAAGAGCACCCCATCATGGTTGTCTGCACTGCCCCGCTTGCGGAGATCATAGGCAGCAGAGACGCGTCGGGCCGGGTGGCCAAGTGGGCCATCGAGCTGGCCCCCTACACCATCTTCTACCAGCCTCGCACCGCCATCAAGTCCCAAGCACTGGCCGACTTCCTCGTCGACTGGGCCGAGACCCAGTACCTGCCGCCAGCTCCAGACTCCACTCATTGGCGGATGCACTTTGATGGCTCGAAGATGCGCACCGGTTTGGGAGCAGGCATCGTCCTCACCTCTCCCAAAGGCGACAAGCTCAGATACACACTGCAAATCCATTTTGCCGCCTCCAACAACGTGGCCGAGTACGAGGCACTAGTACACGGACTCCGGCTGGCCAAGGAGATTGGCATCCGCCGGATTCTGTGCTACGGCGACTCGGACTTGGTGGTCCAACAGTCGTCTGGCGACTGGGACGCCAAGGATGCAAACATGGCGAGCTACCGCTCCCTCGTCCAGCAGATCAGCGGATATTTTGATGGGTGCGAGTTCCTTCATGTGCCACGGGCCAACAATGAGCAAGCAGATGCCTTGGCGCGGATCGGCTCCACCCGGCAAGCCATACCAGCCGGCGTGTCCCTTCAGTGCCTCCGCAAGCCGTCTATCAAGCCTTCCCCGGAATCAGAATCCATCTTCATGCCGGCTGCCCCCGAAGCAGTCGGATCTGACTCGGGGGCTGCAGCAGCCGGCCCGGGGACTTCGGCAGGCGGCACGGGGACTGCAGCAGTTGCACCCAGTCCCGGGGACTTTGCAACCCGGCCCGGGGGCTGCAGCAGCCGGCCCAGGGACTTCGGCAGGCGGCACGGGGACTGCAGCAGTCGCACCCGGCCCGGGGACTTCGCAACCCGGCCCGGGGGCTGCAGCAGCCGTCCCGGGGACTTCACCAAGCGGCTCGGGGACTGCAGTAGTCGCACCCGGCCCGGGGACTCCACAACCCGGCCCGGTGGCTGCAGCAGTCAGCCTGGGGGCTTCAACAACGCAGCAAGACGCGGCCGACTTCACCCCGCCTCCCAACCCAACTGCCCTAGTTTCAGTGGCCATAATGATAGTGGATAAAGTTGAAGCACCACCATGGGCGCAGCCCATCCTCAACTTTCTGGTTAGCGGAGAGCTACCAGATGATGAGATCTCGGCCCGGCAGGTGCAACGCCGGGCAGGAGCTTACACGATAGTAAACAGAGAGCTTGCCAGGCGCAGCGTGACCGATGTTTTCCAATGCTGCGTCGAACCAGAGAAAGGCAAAGCAATCCTCAGAGACATACACCAAGGCCAGTGCGGCCACCACGCGGCCTCCAAATCCCTTGTCGCCAAAGCTTTCCGCCATGGTTTCTTCTAGCCGACTGCTTTGGAGGACGCCAAGGACCTGGTCAAGAAATGCAAGGGGTGCCAGAAATTTAGCTCCAAGCAACATCTGCCGGCTTCTGCACTCAAGACCATTCCCCTTACCTGGCCTTTTGCCGTTTGGGGGCTGGACATGGTGGGCCCATTCAAGACAGCACGCGGCGGCATGACCCATCTGCTCGTCGCCATCGACAAATTCACCAAGTGGATTGAAGCAAAGCCAATCAAGAAACTGAATGGTCCGACTGCTGTGACTTTCATCGCAGATATCACCGTCCGGTACAGTGTACCACACAGCATCATCGCCGACAATGGCACTAACTTTGCCAAAGGCGCCTTGGCCCGTTTCTGCGCGACGCCGGGCATCCGACTGGACTTAGCGTCCATTGCCCATCCGCATTCAAACGGCCAGGTCAAGCGAGCAAATGGCCTCATCTTATCTGGCATTAAGCCCCGACTGGTCGAGCCACTGGAGCACTCGGCCGGCTGCTGGATCGACGAGCTGCCGGCCATCCTCTGGAGCCTCCGCACCACCCCGAACAAATCAACCGGCTTCACTCCCTTCTTCCTCGTGTACGGGGCCTAGGCCGTCATCCCAACTGACATCGAGTTCGACTCACCTCGCGTCACCATGTACACGGAGGCGGAGGCGGAGGAAGCACGAGAGGACGGCGTCGATCTACTGGAAGAGGGCCGGCTGTTAGCACTCAGCCGGTCCGCCATCTACCAGCAGAGCCTGCGCTGCTACCACAGTCGGAAGGTCAAGCCACGATCCTTCCAAGAGGGAGACCTTGTGCTCCGGCTGATCCAGCGAACAGCCGGCCAGCACAAGCTCTCGGCCCCTTGGGAAGGCCCCTTCATCATCAGTAAAGCCTTGGGCAACGACTCCTATTACCTGATCGACGCGCAGAAGCCCAGGGCGCGCAAGAGGGACGATTCCGGCAAGGAAATAGAGCGCCCATGGAACGCAAATCTCCTCCGAAGATTTTACAGTTAATACAGTATGTACCACGCTACCTTTTGTATTAAGCGCAAAAACACCCGGTCCCTCGAAGAGCACTCGGGGCTACCTCTCTCATCTTTATGATAAGTTTCATGCCTGTGAATAAGTTTTTTCATTCCTCCGCCCGGCACCGGGCCCGACCAGTCGTCCCGGGGGCTGGCCACCTTATACTATGTCGGCGCTACCTGCAGTCGGACAAGTAGTGTGCCGGCATCTAAGCCCTCTCTTGCCATAAGCCGCAGCTTGCAGAGCGACTGTATGGCCGACAAGAGTCAAAGGCAGGACATGGTGCCCACATGAAAAATGGCTAAGGACGAAAGCACTCACATAGGCCAAGCCGGCTTCTCGCCTAGCCGTCCGGCTGCTGAGCAGCCGGCTGGCTTCTCACTTAACTTGCTACGCTCTAAGCGGCCAAAGTACTTGCCTTCCCAAAATGGCAAAATACCTGACCCAGCCAACAGATCGAAGAAAGGTTGTCTGGCTGGCAAGGTGGCAGCCAAGGGAAGGCGGCAAAGGAAAAAGCCAAAAGAACGGAAAGCAAGACAGGTTGGAGCTCGGCAAAGCACAGCCTGTGCGAGAATTAAGTTACATACCAAGAGCCCCTCGGCTAGCATTCAACATAGTTTGAATACACCCCCAGCTGGTGGAACTGCGCGAATTTAACAAGTTTGTTCTAGAGATTACAAAAGCAGGGAAAGATAAGATGAAGCTGGCAGCCTAGGCCAGAGGAGCAGTAGGTGGGTCCGGCAGGTTGGTGGAGTCGCCGGCACCAGCTGGTGGAGTGGCCGTCTGGCGAGTCTCGGCTTGGTCGCTATCAGCAGCAGTCGGTGCACCCGCGCGCGGCTCGTTGCTCGAGGCTTGATCAAGCTGAGGCTGGCCGTCCGCTCCGCCCTCCGGTGCGTCGTCTTCATCATCCTCGCCTTCCTCATCCTCGCCTTCGTCGCTGGAGGCGATTTCTTTCGCCGAGTCCTTGCCGTCATCCGGGTTCAGCCCAAACCAGTCCGGCGGCACCTCGGCACCCTCCTCATCCAACTCGGGGAGGAAGACACCGGTCTCGGTGTATTCGGCGACCGCCGCCGCACGACGAGTGAGCGCAGGCCCCACTGCCACCAACTCTTCCCTGGCCTCCTGCCGGAACGTGGCCAACTGGGCTAGGTTCAGCCCAGGATACCACGCCCTGACGAACTACAGGGCCCTTCGGGCGCCTGCCCTAGCGGAGGAGCCCTTCCAAGCCTCGAAGCGGCCGATCGCCACCTCTAACCAGTCGGCGGTCCGACTGGGGGTGCGTGGAGCTCGGACGCCTGGCCAGAGGGCGGAAACCAGCTGGGACCCGGCGCGCTGAAGGCGGCGGAGCAGATGGTGAATCGGCTGCAGGCGCGTCCTGACGGCCAGGAGCTGCTCGTTCATGTTTCAAGGCGCGTCGAGTGGGATCTCCACTCCTTCCCTCCTACGCTGGTCACGCCGTGCCTCGATGGCCTGGTTGACGGCGATGGCGTGTCCAGGAAAGAAGTCTATGCGAAGAAAAAACAAAGATCAGAAGTCGGAAGCCGACTCTCGATGCAGTCAGCAGCTATTCGAAAGAAAGAAGATTACCATCCATCATATCCTCAATCTCGCCGTAGCCAGCGGCGAGGATCGCCTCCTTCTCAACCCACTTCGAGCGCTCGGTCTCAAACTCAGCCTGGAGGGCGCCTTCTGCCTCCTTGAATCTCTGGAGCTCCGCCTTGTGCTGGTCCGCCTGGTCCGCCAACCTCTTGGCCAGACGGTCGCGCTCCTGGGCCGCCTTGATGCGCTCCTCCTCCTTGGCGCGCAGCTCAGTCTGGACCTTGCCCAGGCGCTACTGCAGTGTGGCGTTGGCTCCTGCAAAATTGAGAAAGAGAAGACAATCAACAAAGTTGACCAAAAAGAAAAGTGGTTGCCGGAAGATCCGGCCCGACTGCTCAGCAGTCGGCCCGAATCTCGGGGGCTACACCCAGCTGGTGCGCTGACGCGCCCCCACGAGAAAGAAGACAGAATGCTTACTCCGGCTTTCGGTCAGGTCGGCGGTCCGCTTAGCCAGCTCCTGGACCTGGGAGTTGAAGGCGGCCGCGCGGATGTTGTGGTAGTCCTGCAACGAAGACAAAAGGAGAGAAAACAAGTTAGCACTTAGAACTTACCTTAAATTTCCTAGCCGCCTGCTCAGCAACCGGCCCGGAACTCGGGGGCTACACCCAGTGGGTGCGCTAGCGCGCCCCCACGAAAGATCGCAAGAGAAAAGACAAAACAAAGCAAAGAAATGTACCCGGACGGCCGCTCGCGTCGCCAAGAATGTCTTCGTATACTGCTGGAGGGCGGTGCCTTGGGCCTGGAGTTGGGCCCGAACGTCCTGCCCAGCCTTGTTCAGCACGCCCGTCCCGCCCCCAGGCGTCCACTCTGGTGGGGCGGCACTGGTGGCCTCTGCATCTGGGGCCGACGAGCTTGCGGCCCCGATCTCCTGCGCTCGCGGCGCCGAGGCCGCTTTCGCCCCACGCCGGCGCCCCGGAGAACGGACCATAGGGGTCGCCCCCACCGCCAGCTCGCCTTTGACTGGCGGCGCCGGTGGCACATTAGACCGACTGCCTTGGGCCTCGGTAGTCGGCGCTTGCGGGGGCACCTCCGCCCCCCGGGATGATGGCGTCGCCTCTTCGCCTCTCCACAACCGGGTGATCGTGGCCGGCTCCTCCAGTTGGCGCCGGGTTCTCTGGCGCTGGTGGCGCTGCACGCAGCAGGATGACGAGTTGCGGAGTCCGGCCGCATGCGGCCTCTTCCGCTTGCACCTTGGCAGCCGTGTTCGCCTGGGCCTTGGCTGCGGCCTCCACCTGGACCTTGGCCGCAGCGTCGGCTTGGGCCTTGGCCGCCGCATCTGCGTCCGCCTGCGCCGCCTTGGCCGCCTCCGCCTTCTGCCGCTCCACCTCCTCCCGCTCCTCGCGCGCCTCTTGCGCATTCCTCTCCGTCGCCTCCCGGAGGTCGGCGAGCGGGTCCACGCGACGGGTGTTGGCGGAGCCCTCCACCGCCCCGATCACCAAAGCAGTGGTGGACTGCTCAAGAGAGAGCTGGGCCCTGTCCAAACAAGACAGGAGGAAACTCAGAAATAGTTGCAAGAAAGAAGAAAAGAAAACGCAAGAGAAACCAAGCACTTACGCGGACACCATCGGGGGCTGCTTCGGGGCCTTCTGGAACTGGGCCGCCTGGTCGCGGCGGCCGCATTCTTGGACTTCTTCGGCCGGCTGCCGAACAACAACGAGCCGGCTCGGCGCTTTGGTGCGCCGCCTGGCGCAGTCGGCACGGCTGAAGAGCTCGCGCCTGCTTTGTCAGTGCAGTGCGTGCGGCGCGGCTCGTTCTCCTCCTTGTTGTCATCCGGCCAGGACTCGAGGCCGCCTCCTCCTCCAGAGCCGCCTGCTCTACCGCCGCCACCTGTGGTGTTGTCCTCCTCCATGGCAGCCGCCCCCAAGTCGGGGTCGTCCACGTCGCTCCTTGTTCGGTCCGGCATGTACTGCTGGCCTGGATCCAGAGCACCGGCAGCCGACTAGGCCGGGAGGACCTGCACCATGGCCGACTGGTCAGACAGCAAAACAAGAACTCGGACCAACAAAAGAGAAAAAGAACTGCAAGACTCACCGCAGGCGGCGGATTTGCGCAGTCGTACGGCTGCTTGCCGAACCGCCAGTCCGTCTCCAATAGCTTGCAGTTGGAGAAGTAATTGACCAGCCGGGCCACCTCCACGTCCGGCAGCTCCCATGTGCACATCCGGCATGGGTCCCGGTGCCCGCTCATGCAGCTGATGATGTGAGGCCGGGCTTGGAGGGGAAGAACTCGGCGCGTCACGAAAGCGGTCAGCAGATCCGAGCCCTTCAGGCCCTCCGACTCTGTCATCACCTGAAGTCGGGCGAGGGCGGCGGAGGAGGCGGCCGATAGGGAGCTCGGCCTGTACTGCCAGTTGGCGCGTGGCTCGGCTAGCGGGCCGGCTGCGTAAGCCGGCAAGTTGACGTAGTCGCTCGTCGGGTGGATGTTCTCGACGTAGAAATAAGATTTCTGCCACAGCTTGGCCGACTGTAGCAGGGAGATGGACGGGAAGCGGTTCTCGGTGCCTGGACACCGCACCGCCACGCAGGCTCCGCATTGAGCCGCCTGGCCCTTGGTGGCGGTGCCGAGTTTGAGATAAAGGCACTCCCCCAGAGCTCAAGGGTGGGGAGAGTGCCGAGGTACCATTCGCACATAGTGACGAAGGCGACCAGCAGCACCACCGTATTTGGCGTGAGGTGGTGCGGCTGGACTCGGTAGAAGTCAAGAAAGGAGCGGAGGAAGCTGCTCGCGGGAAGGCCAAAGCCGCGAAGAAAATGGGACCGGAAGACGACGCGCTCATCGCCTTCCGGCACCGGCGAGATTTCTGCCTCGGGGGGGACACGTACCCGCACGTTCGTCTCCCATGGCAGCCGCCGTGTTTGGCGAAGGAAGGAGAGGTGATCCTCATGGACGTTGGAACCGTCCCAGTCGCCGGCCCGCGAGCGCGCCATGGGCGAAGGAACTCGTCATAGGCGCGGCGCGGTGGCGAGCGGGCGAAGCCGCGGCGGAGCGAGGAAGAGCTTCGGCGAGAAGAAGCTCGATGGCGGTGGGCTGCGGCAGCATTTCGGCAAGAGGAAGAGGCGCTGCGGCGGCGGAGAGAAAGAAGAATGGTGAGGGAAGAGGAGGGCGCGCGTGCGTCTGCCACCCCCCTCCTCCCCCTACTTATAGCCCGAGGCGGCGGAGCCGAGGGGGCGAGAACGTGGGGGATCGTGGGATTAACTGCGCCCACTACCCCACGATCCCACGATTGCGGCGCCAGTAAAGTCGCATATTAAATGCCGCAGAAGCCCAACCGTCTACCTCGGCCGCAGCGGATCCGCGCGCGTGCCGAGGCACTATAGTGGCGGGCCCCGGCCTGCGGCGACGTCCCGTCGCGCGCGTGGGCTGGCAGGTCGGCTTGGCCTGCTGATGCCACGTGGCCGGCATGCACGGGCGGTGAGCCTGGCGTCCGGCCGCCTGGTCCCCACCACGGCGTTACGAGATCGCCAGGCGGCCTGCCTGGTCACGGCCGACACCTACCAGTCAGCACTACGGAAGACGGACGAAGCAGGACACCAGACAACCCAGAGTAAGAAGCTGCTGGGGCTTCTCACCCCTTCAGCCGCAGCGCCCCAACAGCTTCGGGGACTACTGTCGGAGTAAATGACCACGGGTAGCCTCATCAGCTCCCCTTGGTCTTCCAAGACATCGGGGCAGGCCGCGCCCCTCAAACATCAAAGACAAAGGACCGCCTTCTTGGGGCCGGCTGGACCAAGCGGCCGGTTGCCAGGAGGCGGCGGAATCCAGAAGATGGCCATGAAGTGGGCCGACTCCTAGCAGGCGGCTTCCTAGGAAGCCGGGTCCTAGCAGGCGGCCCGTCGCGCCCTCAAAGTTAGCACCCACATAAACACGACGAGACGGGGCGTGGCTACAGTACAAGCCTGCCACCCCCAAATCTAGGGCAGAGCGTGGCCACAGTGCAGCGTACCAAGCGGACATCCCACGCCCGACGCGACACTGTTGCCATGCTGCTCATGACATCACCCATGGCAAAGGAAGCCATGCTCCCACGACGGGCTGTCGGTACGGCCCGCAGGCAGCGGGCCCTACCTGTCCGTGAGAGGCCAGGAGGCGGCGAGCCCTGACCAATCGGCTCGGGGGAGGCCGGCTCCTAGCAGGCGGCCCTCCCCCTTCCTTGAAGTTTGTGCGCCATTAACCAGAAGAGACGGGGAGTGGCTACAGTGAAACGCCCGCCAGGCGGCGGGACTGTAACCACGCTCTCCCCGACCAAGCATGCATCATCAGTGGCACGGCTACAGTGCTACGCAGCCGACAGGACCCGCAAGCGGTGGGCCCGGCTTGTCGGTCGAGTACGAGACAGCCGGGGGGACCCACCAGTCGGCGGGCCCCTACAGTCGGCGAAGAAGCCGGCGACCAGAGACACTGACGGTCGGGTCCTATGCCCGGCCGGATTACCATTGTATCCCTGGGGGGTAGGCCTATATAAACCCCCCAGGTCACCCCATGCAGGGGGTTGGAACCTGGATAGAGAGGAAAAAGCCTCCTGAGTCCAGCACTCACACAGACACATAGGGAGAGGAGTAGAGCTAGCCTTGCCCTCCTTCCTCCTCTAGCAAAATAGCTCAAGGAGCAAGTTTGTAGCTACTTGTTAAGGTAGTGATCATGCGGAGACCCCGCAGAGCAGGACTAGGGGTGTTATCTCCAAGGAGAGCCCCGAACCTGGGTAAGATTCGCAGGCGTATGCGGTCTCGCTCATTCCCGCTTCCAGAGCCCGGCGACGTACTTTTGCCCCCATCCATGATAAGCCATCCTTTGGCATATGTCGCACGCACCCCCCGACAATATTATTCCCGCTGCCCACCACTCTGAATCGTGCCATCTATGATACTCCCATTGCAACAATGAGGTCCACTAGGTCTAGCACGTCCTGTAAGAAGAGACTGTCACGCAAAACAAACATTCTTGTTGCCTTCTTCCCCATACAGTACATACTACTAGTAGTACTACTACTCGTTCTCCTATAAACCTTGCGCTTGGCATCTAAAAAATATTAACCTTGAGCATGCCTCTTCGCCTCTTCGGGAAGTCGAGTAATGATGGTACTATAGTATATGGTTCTGGCTATCTGAGACCGAATGAATTGCTGCACATCCACCACGTGGGCGAGGGTCGAGGGGCGAGGGGCGAGGGAGAGTGCGTACTACTATGTCCGTTTCAATATGGACTACATATGGAGCAAAATGAGTGAATCTACACTCTAAAATACGTCTATATACATCAGTGTTTGGAGTATGTACTAGTAGATCATATTGAAATCTGCTAAAAGACATAGTATATTTCAAACAATATGATAATCTCTCTAACCAAGGTAGGGACGAGGAGTATATATACGTCTAACGGAGGGAGTAGTAAAATTTTCTCCTTGTCCTGCGAGCCACCTCGCGCGTGGGCGAGGGAGCGGGCGTAGGTGTAGTAAGCAAGCTTCTCCTTGTCCTGCCACTCTGCGAGCCACCGCGCCCATGGGCGGGGGAGAGGGCGTACTAAGCAAGCTTCTCTTCATTCTGCGAGTTGACGGGACACATCAAAAGTAGTATAGAGCATCTCCAGTGTATAGAGCCTTGCCTCTAAGGTAGGCCCCACATGGTTTGCCTCTCTTTTAAAATAACGCGTCAAGTCGCAATTTGTTTGTTCACCTGTGGTACACGATCCTCCATCAAGTGGAAAACCAGTACATGTGTCAAATTACCACGTGGGCTGCCTTTTCGTACAGAAATGAGCTCCACCGTGTAGCCACGCGGGTGTGGTTGGGAAAGAGACGGGAGTACGTGCACCGTGCGTGTACCTTTCTCTTCGTGCATGTCCCCCACCTACGTGGGTGTGTGAGAGAGAGATACAAACCTAGAGAGATGGCGTGTTTGTCCGTGAGTGTTTTTGTTATGGGGGGGTGATTTTGTGAATGTATTTATGGGAATATGTGTCGATGATATCTCAAACAAAAATGTGACACATGCAATGTGTGTGAAATAGAGGCCTATCTATATCATATATAGAGGGGAAATCCACGAGAAGAGAGGGAGGGGTCATAGATATCGATAGAGTCGAAGAGAGGATCAAGTGTGTGGGTGCGAGATCGATGAAGAGAGCCATCGAAATTGTGTGTGTGCATGTCAAAGATATAGGACGACTGACCTACCAGAACGTCAGAGGGCAGAGGGGAAGTTTGTGTGTGGCAGGGAGACATGACTAGAGCTCTCGATGTATCGTGTGTGTGGGGGGGGGAGGCAGAGACCTTAATAGAGAGGTAGATCGACTCGTATATGTGTTCAGAAGGAGAGACCTAGCTATGTCTTGAGGGAGATTGGTCGACATCCATACATAAGTGAAGGACGGGAAATAGGTTGGGACACACACACACACACACAAACACAGAGGGAGAGAGAGAGAGCCAGAGGGGTGGTGGAGTTGCTTCTCTAAGATGGTGGGGGAGAGGCCTACTAGACAAACTGAGGGTACAACTGCTATATCAAGAAGAGAGGGGATGTGTTTCTGTGTGTGCATGTGCGTGATAGATGTGTCGGGAGGCATGCATAGATGATGAAGGGGACCATATTTGTTTGGTAAGCAGACCTAACTAGATCGGTAGATCAATTGTTGTGTGTCGGAGGAAGGGAGCGACATAACTAATGAGGTAGATCGATCGGCGCATGGGGAAACACGAGATATAAACGACCTAGCTAGCTATATGTATAGTGGGAGATCGGTCGGTGTACATCCATTTGTTAGAGGCAAATAAGGACTAAAGAGATGGATAGAGAGAGAGGGATGGAGCTAGGAGGTGCTACGAGAGGCCTACTAGATAGGGGGGAGGAGTGTGCGATTGTGAGATCGATGAAAAGAGGGGCGAGGCATGGACAGAGAAAGGAGGAGATGGAAAGTGTGTGTGTGTGTGTGTGTGTGTATGTGGTAGGCAGACATCGCTAGAGAGGTTTATCGATCGGTGTGTGTCGGAAAGAAGGAGTTGTGGAGACCGTGGGAGAACGACCTAAAGAAAAAAATGAATGTGCGTGATGGATAGAATGCTGAGGGAGGGGGAGGGCGTGTGCATGCACGACAGAAAGTTAGTGCTAGCTACAAAGGTTAGAGGATTGTGTGGGTGTAAGAGACTAACAAAGATTATAATTCGATATGAAAGTTGATTCATATATTTGAATAAGAGATCATAGTGTTATAAACCTATGCATGCATGAATATAGCGGTGATACGCGTGGTGTGGTTTTGGGCATGTTATACTATAATGTGATAATGCGTGGCGTTTGCAACTCACAACTAAATATCGAACAATCTAAACCATAATATATATCGAACAATCTCACATTTTATTTGAATTTGTGATAATGTGTGGCATTCGCAGCTCACAACTAAATATCGAACAATCTAAACCATACTATATATCGAACGATCTCACATTTTATTTGAATTTGTGATAATGTGTGGCGTTTGCAACTCACAGCTAAATACTTGTAGGCGTAGGGGCGGGGCACCATACATTATGTGATAAACACATTATACATATGAGACATGGTTTAGATTATGAAGATCTAGCTAGAGCTTGAAATGCACTGTGATTTGAAATCAACATAAAGTGGATTCAAAAAATCGAGTTCGAGTTCATATAGTACACATAGTTCATATCTATCTCAACAGTAATCATGTGGTGTGCTGTGAAGATAATATACAAACGATGGTTTAACTTGAAAATAATGATGATCGTTGATCTTATTAAAATAGAGAAACAAATTCAATTTGTTTAACTTGACAAGAATCATGATTGTAGATCTTATTCAAATAGAGAAATGAATTCAAATTTAGTTCATATTGAAGTGGTAGTATATACGTTTGGAATGCACTAAAATGTTCATTTGAGTAGCAGGTTGCATGCATTATACACGTAGTGAAATATTTTAATCGAACATAACATGGATTCAAAGTTTTGAATAGCATTTGTAGTAACTCATACAGTAAAACGGGACTAGACTCTTTTGTGTGGTGTGAATTTTTTTTTTGTTTTTTTGTCAAGGGAAGTGCGAATTGATTTGGTACAGTACATGTTAGGCTTGTCCGAAAATTTCAACTCGCGCCTTGTTATCCCAAAATTTTAAGATATCTCTTTGTCTCGTTGTGCTCCTAAAATTCCCTCCATCTCAACCCACGCCTTGCTATCCCAAAATTACAACGCGCGCGAAAACTCCCACCTCCTGCGAAATCCCGACACCCGAAATCCCCGTGATACCCCTGAACCGAAAGAACCACCTAGTTCAAATCGGTGGGGCTACTTTCGTAACTTACACCACATTTTGGACAAGCGCGTCCCTAAGCCATGGTTTCCCCCCTCCCATCCCCTTCGCCCCCCATTCGTACACCGAGGCCGTGAAAACCCGTGAAGCCCCACACCCTCCTCCGTCCGCCACCCAGCCGGACCCTCTTCCCCGACGACATCGTCCACCGCAACAGCTCGACATCCCTCATCTACTGCACCGGATGAGGATCCGTCATCGATCTCGTCGTCCCGCCAGTTCAGCCACCCCGTCCTCCACCTCCAAGGAGCTACCCCGATGTTCGCCTCGTCTTTCGCGTCACCTTCATTCCCACAGCGTCGTCTTCACCTGCACCACCGAAAGAGCAGCACCATCACCGATTCCTTGGATGAAGCTGAGACCTAATCAACACCACCAAAGAGGTTCTACACTAATCGCTGCATTTTCTTCTTGATTCGATCTCACGGTGCTGCCGGCGCTCGGTCCCGAGCCGCCATGGTGCGGCATCACCGGCCACTTCCTCCACGGTGTCGCTCCCTCAGCGGCGACGTCCACATCAGTCGGAGCTACTGCTACTACTCCGGCTCTCGCTGGCCCTGCTGCTGCTGCTTCGGCTCTCGCTTGCGCTGCTGCTCTGCTCTTGCTCTCGGTCCCCTACCTGGTTTGCTATGGCTCTTGCTGGCGCTACTGCTCTAGCTCTTGCTCTCGGTCCCCTGCCTTTGTCTGCTCTGGCTCTTGCTCGCGCTGCTGGTCTACTCTTGCTCGCGCTGCTGCTGCACGAGCAGCAGCTCCGGCTCTCGCTCGAGCTCCTGCTGCTGCTACCCGACATGCTGCTACACGACCAGCTGCCCCGGCTCTCGCATGTGCTGCTGTTCTGGGTGCTGCTGCTGCTCTGCCCCAGCTGCTCTCTGGTAGTACGGTCCCTCTTGGAGCGGCTACCGATATAGATCACTGCTACTCTACCAATAGTGCTCGAGCGGCCAAAACTATTAGTGCAGTGCTTTTCTGCTACTAGTGCGTTCAGTTTCGACAGCAAAATTCAGTTTTGACAGTAAAATTCAGTTTCGACAGTTAAATTCAATTTTGACATTTAAGTTCAGAGATGAGCGGCTGATGTATTTTACATCTAGCACTTTTTGGTGATGTATTTTATTTACATCATCTATTGCAGATGCTATTAGAATACCACTTTAGGTTAACGTTGTCTCTCTTGTCCTGCTTCATCCTCGCCGTCGTACACCTCATTGGAGCTGCTCCAACGACGAAACCCTCCATCATAGCGGAGCAGTACCCTTGACTCCATCTCCAGACACCTAAGATCTTCTTCCCCTCCTCCGACAGCCACATCAGCCCCAGCATCCTCAGCATCCTCAGCTACCAACCCAATGATGCTGGGATCGACATGGCTTCTCCATAGAGGTTGTACACTTGTTGCATTGCTTTTTTACTTTACATGTTATATATATTGTCCACTGAGCACGCGTAGTAATGAGGAATACGATTAGTTTCTCCTATATGACAAGCAGTGGGTACTAGGCAAGTTAGCTATCCGTGACGGACTCTCTCGAAAGCCATCATTATTTATTTCTGCGCGTTGGAGCTGTGCATGTGTAGATGGGCCTGGGAGTTGAGCTAGTAGGGCAGTGGCCTAGGTCCAAAGTATTATTTGTTCCTTTAGTGTCTCTTTCAAAGAAAAACCGTAGGAATTTTAATATCCACTTGGCCCTCCTTTTTAAATTTTTATTCATGAAGAACAAGACTAAGTGACAGTAGCATAATAGCATTATAGCTATACATTTTCTTGTGGTTTGACTTAATTTGACCATGCTTCTTTGCATTCCTATGAACCAAACACCCAGATTGACAGAAATCATGTATTTGCAAATGCTCTGTTTTGCACGTGCATTCCTATCCTATTCTTGTGTATTTCCTATCCCTGCGTTGTTAGAATTCTCCAATTCAAATGAGCCCTTACAGAATTACTTTTGTTACAGATAGGTGTCTAAGAAAACCTTGTGTGGTTTGTTCCGCTCCTGTCGTGCCGTCGTCCACCCCAGCTCAGCTGCTCCAACGACAAAAGGGTCCAGCACAACAGGGGTCCACCCTCCAGACTGTCTTTCACCGCCTTAGATCTTCTTCCACGCCGCCGGCAGCCACCATAACTGCATTACAATCATCAACTGAGCAGATGACCTTGAGGACTACACGGGTCCGCAAGAGAGGTCGCACCCTTTCGTGTCTGCTTACGTTATGCATTGCTTAATATTACCTGCTAGACTCTGAGGCAGCTCCAAACTAATGCTCAAACTTAAGTTTTTAAATGGTTGTGGGGTACATATCGGCGCAGCAATGAATATTATCTGTTTACTACCTAGTTAATCTCGGGTGTCTACTATGAGTTTCATATTGGGTGGGTAACAAAAAGTAAAGGAGCCATTATCTGTATTTTTTAACGGCAGCTATTATGTGCCTGCTATCACTGGTATTGGGTCTGTCCACAGGTTGCTACCATCACTCTAGATTTTTGCATGCACTCCTTACATAATCTCACTATGTTTTATTCCTATGCATGTCAGTTATTGTACACAATGGTACTGAACATGTAGAGCAAAAGAGACGAGCCTTGCGTGGCAATAAAATTTCATGCAGACATCGCTCCATGGTGGGCGCAAAGGCAGCCCCCTCCCCCCATTCCAGATTGTAATCAAGAGGAAGATAACTGTTCAGAGGGGGATTGAGAGGGAGCAGACCACTCCAATTTACCCCCTGAGGTCTTTGCTCTAACTTGCCATGCTGATGTTGGTCATATCATGCATATGGTGCCTTGCATTGCTTACTTTATACATTAAAAATGTCATCTGCTTAGTTTAGACATGCTTTGTGTGAATGTCATCTGTTTACTTTCTATATCATATATGTGAATTATGCAAAACCATCTTGTTTAGCCCGGCATCATATATGTGAATTTTGCAATGCCATCCTGCTTAGCCAGCCATCTTATATGTGAATTATATCATGCCATCCTTTCTTTTCATTACGTAGTACATTTATCAACAATGTAAGTACATTCAACTACTCTTCCTGTGCATCAGCCATTTGACACGGTGACGGAAAAATCTGGAGTGCAAACAAGGTCTTCAGAGCAGACAATGCTATCTCACGAAGCGCATATCTTGCTGGTTATGGATAACTCCTCAGAGGAGGATTTCAGAGACATATGACCAGTCCTATTTCGCCCCGAGGTGTATGCTCTTAACTTGGCATGGTTATCTTGCTCATATCGTGCATATGGTGTCTTGCCTTGCTATGTCATTTTCTTAGTTTAGACATTCTTTGTGTGAATGCCACCTGTTTAGTGTCTAATTACCATATATATGTGAATTATGCAATGCCATCTTGTTGCAAGGCATTATATATGTGAATTATGCAATGCTATCTTGTTGCAAGTCATTATGTATGTGAATTATGCAATGCCATGCTGTTTAGCCAAGCATCATATATGTGAATTATATCATGCCATCCTTTTTTTTATCACGTATTCCATTTGTCGACAATGTTCTTATATTCAACTACCCTTCCTGTGCATCAGCCATTTGAATTGGTGATGGAAAAATCTGGAGTGAAAACAAGGTCTTCAGAACAGACAATGCTACATGCTGAAGCAGATATCTTGCAGGTTACAGATAGCTCCTCAGACGAGGATTCAGAGACAGATGACCAGTCCTATTTTCCCCCTGAGGTGTATGCTCAAACTTGGCAGGGTTATATTACTCATATCATGCGTATGTTGTCTTGCATTGCTTAGTTTTTACCTCATATACAAAATATTGAATGCCATCTGCTTAGTTTAGACATCATATATGTGATTGCCATCTGCTTACTTGCTTAGTGCATAAATCATATATTTGAATTATATCATGCCATCATGTTTACATAGACAGCATGTATCTGAATTATGTCATGCCATCCCATTTAATAAAGACATCATATTAGTTATATCATCTCATCCTGTTTACATAGTCATCATATTTTGAATTTTTTCATTCTATCCGTGAATTATATCATGCCATCTGGTTTCCATAGACGGCATGTATGTGAATTATAGCATGCCAAACACTTTAATAGGCACATCATATAGTTATATCATGTCATCTTGTTTACATGGTCATCATATTTTGAATTATGTCATTCTATCCTGTTTAGTTAGCCATCATATATGTGAAATTGTGTCATGCTATCCTGCTTAGTTAGCCATCATATATTTGAAATTGTGTCATGCTATGCTGTTTGATTAGACAACATAAATGTGAATTATTTCATGCCCTCTTTTATTCCACACTATCCATCGCACCTGTCTATCATACGATGTCTGTACATTCAATTACTTTTCATGTTTATCAGCCATTTGAATTGGAGGGGGTGATGGCAGTATCTAAGGGAGTAAAAACACGGTTTTCAGAAAAGATAGTGCTACCCGTCGATGCAGGTAGAACCACGGTTGTACTTGCCCAAGAACCAGCCCCACCACACATAACCGAGACTCTTGTAGATTGTACCCCTACCCAATTCGACAGACAACCAGCTACACCTCTTCTAACCCCAACCCCAGCAGATAGTAACCCAGTTCCAGTTGACACAACACCGTCTCCACCACAGAGCACCCAAACACGAGCAGTTAGTAAGGCAACTGCAGTGCCCAAAGCACAAGGACCACCAATCCGAACCCCAACTCAACACTTAAAGTAGAAGAAGAATTGTTCTCAGGTCAGGTTCCATAGCTATGGTTCATACTTCTTTGCTCTTGCATCACTGTATTTACTCATACCAACTAATTTCAAATTAGAAGGATGCAATTGAAACTCCAATGGCGCAACAGGTATGTTTTAAACCTGTTTCTTTACTGGTTTGCTGTTGTAACTTGCTCTATGTTGATTTCAGTTTCAATTGAATAAACACTTATGTTCTCATGTCATGTTGTGTGGTTTCCCGCACTTACATTCTGTCTATGCTGCTTTGTCTTAAACAGATATGATTTAAACTGTCTCTATCTTGATTTGGCAACATACACTAGAATGATATAGACCATACACTGACCATAGTACATAGATATATGTTTGTTTCATGCTGTTATCCTATCCACCTTACTGCTGAACTGGTTTACCAAAATGAGTTTCATATACAACATGGTAAACCTGTGATGTGTCTGCTTGTTTCTCTTTTAGAATGCGGACAAAATATTGGAGAAGAGTACCCCGTTATGCAGTGGTAAAGGATGTAATGCAGATAAGGTTCAAGATAGTGAGACATCCCTGTTGGTCTCCAAGAAAGCTGATAAAAACTATCTTGAAGATAGTGAGACAACCCAAAGTTCTGTCTTGATGTAGTGTTCGAGTTACTGGCCACTACTGCTGGCACAAGCTCTTCGAACTCTCTGCCTAAATCAGTTCGGCTTCTTGAGTCTCAACTTCAAGTTGAAAGACATCGATCAGATGTGCTGCGACACGAAGCCAAAGGACTGAGGAAGTCCCTGCAGAATTCAGATGCATACTTTCTGGTGCAATAGCAAGCGCTGGAGGATTTAAGAGCCAAACAAGAGAAAGCTAATAAACTTGCCAAGCGTCTTGTCAGCATGGTGAGTATCCAGGATATCATTTCTTGAGCTCTTCTGAAGTGGTTTCAGTTCTGGACTTGTTTTGCTGCCGCGTTTATTTGCACTGGTGGCCAATTTAGACACCCAGTGTATGTAATATACTGCTTTGTTCCCCATATTTGCACTGGTGGCGAACTTTGATGCCCAGTGGATGTAATATGTGTAATAGTCGTAATAGCCTAGCGTAAGTTGCTTGCTTATTTTTTCCTTATTGCCTTGTTTATTTGTTTGGTTGTAGTCACTGCAGTTATTTTTTCGCGGTTTGCTAGTGGCCACAATAAAATATTTTTTAAAACTAGGCCACAATAACCATGGGCAACATACGGACCGTTGTAACCATGGTCCCGCTACCTGCTGTGGTGACCATGGGCCGTAGGATCCATGGGCCTTCTACGGGCCATAGGATCCATGGACCTTCTAGGGGTTGTAGAAACAATGGGCCTTCTACGGGTCGTAGAATCAATGAGCCTTCTACGAGCCAATCGATTGGCCAAACATGGGCCGTACTTATTCATGGACCATTAAGTGGACCACAATATGGGACGTAAACGGGCTAGAATCGTCAGTTTATGGCCCGAGCATAACGGGCCCTTAATAGGCCGATATGTATAACGGGCTTAATTCTATCGACAGGCATAACGGGTCATTAATGGGCCGTATTTGATGACGCTATGAAAATAGCCCAACGGATTAACGGGCCACAAACGGGCCGACTGTAACCACTGGCTGGATTTGGCCCTCAAGCGAAACATGCCGGTAACGGACCGTAAGTAATCGAATGCTGGAAATGAGCCCAAGACAACTGGGCCCTTAGAAGGCCGGAAGATAATATGGGCTGGAAACGGCCCAACGGAATAACGGGCCGTTAATGGGTGTAAAGCTATACACTGTTCATTATGGGCCAGTTTCACCACGGGCCTTTAATGGGCCCAGAGTTCAAAGGGCCTCATATGGGCCGAAAGAAATCATGGGCCATACATGGGCCGGAAGTTACAATGGACTGGAATCATATTGGACGGCCCAGATGACGATACTGGGCCAAATTCGGATAGGCCATAACGGGCCGTGAGTTAGCGGGATGTAAATGGGCTATATGCGAACAGGTCGTTAACAGGCTTTCCATGGGCCGGGCCGCCACCTTTTGACCAAGTCAAATGGGCCGGCCTTTAAACCTGAATGGGCCACTGTTGGGCCGAGCCACGTGTCGACTTATCATAGGCGCGTCCCGTCCATTGGCTGCATGACATCTGTCCCAACGCTGAGCTGACACGTGAATCCTCCGGCGAATCAAAATTTTACACGTGGAAAATCCCCATTGGTCAGGGCTGTTAACGGGTTATCGGATCCAAAACCGGACCCGATAGCATGACGGCGACCCGTTACGGTGGATGCCACGTGTCGGTTACCCATGATGAAAGCACTTCCATGACGCGCCATTTATCGTCATGGAAGTGGACACTTCCGTGATAATAATTTTGGTATTGTCATAGAACACTTCTACGACAGCACAGGTATGACTATCTTGATTCTGTCATAAAATCTTCATGAATGTACATGCATGACAGAAAACGTGACCTACTGTGACAAACACGTATCATCACGGAAGTGTATTTTTTTGTAGTGTTATAGCCTCATATTTCTTCGTCGAATCTTTGGTTTAGTTAGGCCGACTAGATCGATTTTTCTTGCCATGGGAAGAGGTGCTTTGTGATGTGTTCGATCGTGCGGTGTTCTTTCTAAGTGACAGAAGGGGCAGCAAGACACGCATGTATCGTTGTTATTAAGGCTAACAAGATGGGGGCTATTCTTACATGAATAGATCTCTTCTACATCATGTCATCATTCTTATTGCATTACTCCGTTTCTCCATGAACTGAATACACTAGATGCATGCTGGATAGCGGTCGATGTGTGGAGTAATAGTAGTAGATGCAGGCAGGAGTCGGTCTACTAATCTTGGACGTGATGCCTATATAATGATCATTGCCTGGATATCGTCATAATTATTCGATCTTCTATCAAATGCCCAACAGTAATTTGTTTACCCACCGTATGCTATTTTCTCGAGAGAAGCCACTAGTGAAATCTACGGCCCCCGGGTCTATTCTTTATCACATTTGCTTTGAGATCTATTTTAGTTTTACTATCTATACCTACTAATAAAGTAAGGTGCGTTTCTTCAATTTTTCATAAGTTCACCGTTGAAAAGATTTTTTTTTCTATCCGAGATGGTACGAAACTTTTGTGCGTCTATCCGCTAGGAAAAAAAGGTTTGTCCAGAATACTGTAATTGGGCCCCGCGCGCTCCGGCCCAACGAAGCCAGCCCACTTATTATTGCCCACGCAGTTGAGAAGGCCTTATTTGTCGCATGGAGCGATAAATAGTTGAAGCTGCCCGCTGGGCGCCTAAGACTGGGCCGGCCCGTTTTCCTTTTTCGATGTTCTATTTCTATTTTTTTTCTATTCCCTTCTCTTTCTCTTTTATATTTCCTTTTCCTTTTTTTCCTTCTTTATTTTTTCTATGAAGTAAAAAATTACAAAAATATTCATAATTTCAATTTTTGTTCAAATGTTCAAAAAATAGTCAGAATTCAAAAAATTTGTTCCTGATTTGAAAAACGTTCGGAACTTTAAAAAATTCTCAAAATTTTCTCATTTTTTAAAAGTTTTTTGTGTTTTCCGAAAATTCTTTGAGATTTTATTATAGACATTACATTTTTATAAAATGTTCTATATTTTAAAAAATTTGTTTTAGTGAAATATTCACAAATCCAAAATAATATTTTCGTCTAAGAAAACATTTTCTAAAATTGTTTTGAATGCTCGCCTTTAAAAAATAAAAATTCAAAAAAATTGTGTTTTAGTTAAATTTTCATGTTTTCAAAATATTGTTTGTGAATTTCAAAAACTATTAATGTTTCTAATTTTGTTCGTGTCTTGCCAAAAATATTGGTATTTCAAAAAACAATTGTTCGCATTTTATGAAAATTGTTCGGGATTTAAACAATGTTCACGTTTCCAAGAATATTCGCCAATTCATATTTTTTTAATATTCAAGAGAATTAAAAAATATTTCTAATCTGACGCCATAGTATTTTCTTAAATATTTGCGCTGGCCATTTGTTAGCGGTGCGTGCTCGTTCTATGCTAGTTGACTATAAATGAAATAAATCGTGGGCATGTACCAATAAAATAGAATATGTTGTTTGCCTTTAATTAGAGAAAAAAATTGGACACCTGAGCACTAAAATAATCAAAGAGAATAAGCCCTGAAAAAAGCGACATTTATGCCTGATTATGCTAATGAAACAGGATTTATGCGTTGCAATTAATAATTCACCTGATTACACCATTGTAGGATAGAGTGGTTAAAGCAACCGTGTCCGGAAGGTCGCCGCGTAGCCACGAAATGAGGAGGCAGGCACAACCCCAAGATGGAGGCAGACCCGGAGGAAAAAAAGCATGAGTAGGGTGCTCGCCACCACGCCGACCAACCCCTCCACTATCAAGATTTTCCGTGTCAAACATGTCCAGCGAGAAGACCATAACTCCTTGCATTGTCGCCTACCATTGTGGAGACCCTTTTTTGGATGACACGTCAATTATCTTTCCCGTTGTTTCTCGCAAAAAAAAATCTCTCCCATTACAACGTACGGACATATGTGCTAGTCTATACCTACTATTAAAGGGAATAGGTATTCTTGGTTTGGCTCCGCTTTGTTGCGTCCCGTCTTGAGGATTTTTACGATTTTTTTTAGTTTTGTCCGTCCGTTGGAGGAATATATATTTGTGCAAACCAATGAATGCTGAAGACTAAAAAATAATCACCGGAACCAGGAGTCGAACACACGACCTATGCAAGAGACAATCCAGGGGTTGCCACCCAGCCAGACAACATGATGCGTTCTAAAGTGAAATTATCGGTGATGCTCGTTAAAGAGCCCAGGCAAAGTCGAAGCCCACGCAAGATTGAGTTTCCATGTTGCTGGGTTGGGCCTTCGCCTGACGGGTTCCTCCTGTTGTTTCACTGGGCCTCTGCGTGGATGAAAATTTTAATTATACCAAGAAACAGATGTGTGGATATTTCATGTTGTACGGGGCAAAAGACGGGAGCTCCTAGTTAGCGCTACAAGCGCCCGTTACGGCTGCTGGCGCTCGCAGGAGACGCATAGCGGGCTGGCCCAGAAAACAGCTGAAAGAGCAAACATGAAAAATGGAAGTACCCAAACAACAAAACGGAGAGCCAGGAATCGAACTCAGGGCACCAAGGTCAACGGCGAGACGAGACAACCACCCGGCTGACATTCCTTCCTTGTTTACCAATAGGAAATACTTCTATTTGTCTAAGTACGAGTCATTTAAAAAAGGGTAAATTTCAGCAGAAAAACTCCTCCTAGTTCGGGCATCACTTGATTCTCAAAACAAAAAAAACTCGGGCATCAGTTGAACATTTAACCTTTGACCTGTCATAGTTGACAGCGTTGACTTTTCAAAATTTGTAAAAAGTTCATCGTTTTTGAAAAAAAAATCATAAATTGAAAGAAGTCCATAAATTTGAAAACAAAGAAGAACGGTTTTGAAAAAAGAATTCATCAATATCTGAAAAATTCATGAATTTGAAAAAAATACCTATTTTGAAAAAAAATCATCAAAATTTGAAAATAAATCACAGATTCAAAAAGTTCATCATATTTTGGAAAAAAATCATCGATTTATAAAAAAGTTCACCAAAACTTGAAAAAAGTTCATCAATTTTGATAAAATGTTCATCAATTTTGAAAAAAGTTCAGCGAATTTGAAAAGAGTTCAACGAATTTGAAAAAAGTTCAACGATTTTGAAAAAAGTTCATCAAATTTGGAAAAAGTTCATCGAATTTGGGAAGAAGTTCATCAAATTTGGAAAAAGTTCATCAAATTTGAAAGTAGTTCAACAATTTTGAAAAGAGTTCATCAAATTTGAAAAAAGTTTAACGGTTTTGAAAAAAGTTTATCGAATTTGGAAAAAGTCATCGAATTTGGAAATAGTTCATCGATTTTGAAAAAAGTTCATCGATTTAAAAAAACCATAAGTTTTTCTAAAAAACACAAAATAAAAAAAATGATTTTGAGATACACGCATTTATAAGAACAAAAGGAAAAAAAGAAAACGAAAACCGAATAAAACCGCACTGGAAAATGACCAACGAATTGTAAAAACTTGGTTTGGGAAGCTTCCCAAAACCGGAGGATTTCCGGCGACTCAAGAGCGAAATAAAAACAAGGAAAGAAGCTGCAAGTCGTTGCATGGCGTAGTGGTTCTAGTCGCTGGAGTAGAAGCTGCAGGTTGTGTGTTCGAATTCTCGCGGGCGCACCTTTTTTTAGCTTGTAAACCAAAAAAAAAACGGATACATGGGCCGACCCAGTTGTAGCAGAGGGTGCTGCGCTGCAGGCGCCGGTTTGCAGAAAACACTAGTAACCGGCGCGGTTTGCAGAAAACACTAGTAACCGGCGCCTGCAGCGCTAAATTGGATTCGCCGCAAAAGACGTCCTTGCATCAAGCGAGGCATGGCTAGCCAGCGATGTCCAGATGACTGTACGTGGTCTGGGATTCGCCACAAAAGACGTCCTTGCATCAAGCGAGGCATGGCTAGCTGGCGATGTCCAGATGACTGTCCGTGTTCTGGGCGTCTAATAGGCACCAATGACCTTACGTGGAACTCTCAACTACGCCCCCGCAAAAAAACAAACTCCCAACTACGCTATGCACCGATGACCTTATGTGGAACTCCCAACTACGCTATGGCTCCTTTTGTGATTGTGCGGCTGATATGTATTTCTTCTAGACCTCAGCGTGCGCCTCCCTGCCGTCGGTAGTACTATTAGATGTTTAGGTGAATGGGACAATCAGAGTTTCTTTGCATATATAGGTGGGACAACTAGCGTTTCTTCATAGTGTATTTGCTATGAACCATTGTGATTGCACATAACCCTAATTTTCTTGGGACAATTCCATTTCTCCCCCTAACTTGAGCCACCATCTGGCATTTGCCCCTAATTTTCATGTATGCTCAAAAATACCCCTCTGCCGTCAAGTCACCTTACAGAAATGCCCTTGTGTGCCGTTACCGTCCGGTCAAAGGGGTTTGACCGTCTGGTGAACAGTAATATGGTGAACAGTAAATTAAAAAAAATAGAAAAAAATCAAAAAAATCTGAAATTTTGTGGGATCGCAGATACTCATGGGAGCAAGGTGCGTGCAAATTTTCGTGCTATTTGGACATTCCAGCAGCTCGTGTCAAAGGAAAAACTGTAAATATGTACGATGTGAACAGTAAATTAAAAAAAATAGCAAGAAAATTCAAAAAATATGAAATTTTTTGGCATCAAAGAGGCTGGGGTGCGCAAGGTGCGTGCAAATTTTTGTTATATTTCGACATCGTAGGAGCTCGTGGAGCAAAAAACAAAATTTGGCGTAGAAAAAAACTTTGAAAAAATGCACTATTTTTTTTTGCTAGAGCTCTTCGCATGTCATTTGATCACAAAAATTTGCAAGCGCCTTGCGCACCCAAGCCTCTTTGATGCCAAAAAAGTTCATATTTTTTAAAATTTTCTTACTATTTTTTTGAATTTACTGTTCACAGCATATAGATTTACAATTTTTCGTTTGCCACGAGTTCCTGGAATGTCCAAACAGCGCCAAAATTTGCACGCACCTTGCGCCCTTGAGTATCTTCGATCCCCATCAAATTTTAGATTTTTTTTGATATTTTTTTGAATTTACTGTTCATCATATTAATATTCACCAGACGGTCAAAGCCCTTTGACCGGACCGCAAGGGCATTTCTATAAGGTGACTTGACGGCAGAGGGGTATTTTTGAGCATACCTGAAAATTAGGGGCAAATGCCAGGTGGTGGCTCAAGTTAGGGGGAGAAATGAAATTGTCCCAATTTTCTTTCCTGTTGCAACGCATGGGCATATGTGCTAGTATAAACTTATGTATCCTGTAATATTTTGAACCCAGATCAATAGAAAGAAAAACTATCGGTGTTCCTACGTGTTTAGGGCGAGCTGCTACCGAGATTTGCTCGTAGGTGTGTACCTGCACCTTGAAGCCAAGGGAAGAATCGATCCCGGAGCTAGCTAGCCTTTACGCGTGTGAAGCAACCGAGCCAGCAGCTACTAGTCTGCTTCGTGTATATGTTTCCGACATATACGTACAACTTCATGGCTTAACCGAGTGGGTGTGTGTTGGAGCATCATCTGCTTTTCTTTCTTCTTCCTTGCTTGTTGTCGCCATAACAAGTAAATAAGATATGAGCCGTCGAAAGAAACACATTTTTTCACCCATAAATTCTATTCGACTGAAAACTACATAAATTCTTTTTTCACCACTAACTCTTGGACCAAAAACTACATAAATTTTAGATGGCTGTTTTTTGTTTAAGTCGGTCTTGGAAAATCTTGATTCATTAAAAATGTTATTTCAAAGTCCATTAAACCCTCTTTGGTTTGCAGTAATAGAAAAAAACATTTGAAAACTTCATAAGTTTTGGATGTGATTGTTTTTCTTAAGTCGCTCTCGAGAGAAACACATTTTTTCACCCCTAAATTCTCTTCTACTAAAAACTACATAAATTATTTTTTCACCACTAAATTATCTTTGACCGAAAACTACATAAATTTTAGGTGGCTGTTTTTTTAAGTCGGTCTTAGAACATCTCGATTCATTAAAATGTTATTTCAATGTCCACTAAAACCCTCTTTGGTTTGCAGTAACAGAAAAAATATTTGAAAACATCGTAAGTTTTAGATGTGGTTGTTTTTCTTAAGTCGGTCTCAAAAGAAACACATTTTTTTCACCCCTAAATTCTCTTTGACTAAAAATGTACATAAATTTTGGATGACCGTTTATGTTTCAAGTCGGTCCGGAACATCTCGATTCATAAAAAACGTTGTTTTTCCTTGGTTTGCAGTAATAAAAAAACATTTGAACACTGCATAACTTTTAGATGTGATTTTTTTTCAAAGTCGGTCTTGAAAGATCTCGATCCCCAGCGGAGTCGCGAAGGTGAAAAATGCATTTTGTTCACCCCAAAATTCTCTTCGGGTGAGAATTACATACAATTTAGATGGTAGTTTTTTTGTTTAAGCGGGTCTTGGAACATCTTGCTTCATTAAAAAATTTATTTCAAAGTCCATTTAAAACCCTCTTTGATTTGAAGTAATAGATTTTTTTCTAAAAGTTTGTAAGTTTTAGATGTGATTGTTTTTCTTAAGTCGGTCATGAAAGGAACACATTTTTCACCCTTCAATTCTCTTTGGCTGAAAACTACAAAAAATTTGGATAGTTGTTTTTCGTTTAAGTTGGTCTGGAACATCTCGATTCATTAAAGATGTTATTTTAAAGTCCGTATATATTCTCTTTCGTTTGCAGTAATAGAAAAACATTTGAATAATTCATAAGTTTTAGATGTGATTTTTTTAAATTCGGTCTTGAAGGATCCGATCGCCAGCAGAGTCGCGAAGGTGGAAAACACATCTGAATTCTCTTCAACTAAGAATGACATACATTTTAGATGGCCATTTTTTTTGTTGAAGTAGGTCTCAAAATATCTTAGTTCATTAAAATTGTTATTTCAAAGCCCATCAAAACCCTCTTTGGTTTGCAGTAATAGAAAAAAAATCGGAAACTTTGTAAGGATGTGATTGTTTTTCTTAAGTCGGTCTCGAAAGAAACACATTTTTTCACCCCTAAATTCTCTTTGATTGAGAACTACATAAATTTTGGGCGGCAGTTTGTCATTTAAGTCTGTCTAGAAGATCTCTATTCCCTAAAAATGTAATTTTAAAGCCCATTAAAACCCTCTTTGGTTTGTAGTAATACAAAACATTTGAACACTTCGTAAGTTTTAGATGTGACTTCTTTAAGTCGGTCTCAAAAGATCTTGATCCCCAGCGGAGTCGCGAAGGTGAAAACACATTTTTTCCACCCCTAAATTCTCTTCAACTCGAAATTACATACATTTTATATGGCTATTTTCTTGTTTAATTAACTAGGCCTTGGAACATGATTCATTAAAAATATTATTTTAAAGTCCATTAAAACCCTCTTTGGTTTGAAGTAATAGGAAAAACGTTTGAAAACCTCATAATTTTTAGATGTTATTGTTTTCTTAAGTCGGTCTTGAAGGATCTTTCACTAAAAATGTTTTATGGAAGTCCACTAAAACCCTCTTTAATTCGCAGTAATAGGAAAGTAACATTAGAAAACTTCATAAGTTTTAGATGTGAGGGCTTTTTTTGAGTCGGTCCCGTAGATGTCGATTCACTAAGATAATAATAGAGTTTTTTGGTTAATTTATTGAAAATCAGACAAAAAAAGTTCCCGGACCATTAAAAAGTTTGAAAACATCATAAGTTTTAAATGTGGTTGTTTTTTAGGTCGCTCTAGGGAGATCTCGATTCACTTAAAAAGTTTTATTTAAGTCCACCAAAATCCTCTTTGATTTGCAGTAATAGGAAAAAGTATTAAAACTTCCACTACAAGAAAGTCGTTAATCTGTGACAGTCCATGTCGGTCACAGGAGTGCCAAAAACCATCAACGATGGCTGCGCGTGACGATCCTGAAATCCGTCATGTATATCGCGTCATAATTTGCCAACCCGCCCACGGATCTGGCCCCCAGCCCGTTCGGCCCGCCCAAGGCCTGGTCCTCTGTGATGGACTACTCCATCATGGATTTACATGACGTGTAGCAAGACGAGTCCCATCTGGCATCTCTGTCGATCTGACGTGGCGCTAGCATGGGTCTGGCGTGGTGCCAGCGTGGATCTGACGTGGCGCCAGCGTGGGTCCATGCAGCATTTGGCCCAATATGGTCTAGCACATTTATTTTAGTACGACCAGGCCTATGAGCCCATTTTACCGCAGCTTGTTGGCCATTCGTTTTCGGCTGCACCATAATCATTTATCCTCTCCATTGGCCCATTTCTACTTGTTCAATATGCACATCAGCCCATTAAAATTATGTGCCACTTGTTTTTTTTGTTTAGCCAGAAAGTGTGTTTCGAGGCCCACTTCATTCAGCCCATTAGTGTTTACTCTACCCAACCCAGCCCTTTTTTTGTTTTTTACGCAAAATGTGTTTCCAAGCCTAACAGTGAGCTTTGAAAGGATCAAGAAGAGGGGTCCAGAGGGGGGGGGGGGTGATTAGACCCCTAACAAGTAAAAGTGGCAGTTTTTAGTTTCTTCAAGTTAAGGTGGAGTTTAGCACATGTTAATGGCCACACAATACATTTTACACAAGCATAGCATGAGTATGAGCAGCGGAAAGAGTAAAGCATGCAAGTCTAAGAATGTAAAGGGATGGAATTGGAGTGTGCAAACACAATGGAGACGCAGAGAATTTTTGGCATGGTTCCAATAAGTGGTGCTATCGTACGTCCACATTGATGGAGACTTCAACCCACAAAGGGTAACGGTTGCGCGAGTCCACGGAGGGCTCCACCCATGAAGGGTCCATGAAGAAGCAACCTTGTCTATCCCATCATGGCCATCGCCCATGAAGGACTTGCCTCACTCGGGTAGATCTTCACAAAGTAGGCGATCTCCTTGCTCTTACAAACTTCTTGGTTCAACTCCACATCATGTTGGAGGCTCCCAAGCGACACCTAACCAATCTAGGAGACACCTCTCTCCAAAAGGTAATAGACAGTGTGTTGATGATGAACTCCTTGCTCTTCTGCTTCAAAAGATAGTCTCCCCAACACTCAACTCTCTCTCAAAGATCTGGCTATGGTGGAAGAAGGATTTGAGTGGAAAGCAACTTCGGGAAGGCTAGAAATCAAGGTTCAAATGGTAGGAATGGAATCTCTTGATCTCAACACATGAGTAGGTGGTTCTCTCTCTCAGAAAATGTATGGTGGAAGTGTAGCCACGTTTTGATGGCTCTCTCACTTAGTAAGAGGGGGTGGAGGGGTATATATAGCCTCTACACAAAATCTAACTGTTACACACTTTTGACTCATCTCGGTGGCACCGATCAGTAAACTCGGTGGCACCGATCTGTACAAAAATATGAATGTTAGGAATCTCGGTAGGACCGACGGGAACAATTCGGTGGGACCGAAGTGCTAGGGCTTAGGGAAAACCTCAACTCGGTGGCACCGATTGCATCAACTCGGTACGACCGAAGTGAAGCAATAAGGCAACAGAGAATCAGTCAAGCCAACTTGGTGGGACCGATTGCAACATCTCGGTGAGACCAAAGTGAATGCAACAAGTCACAGAGCGCTGGCAACGCCATCTCGGTGGGACCGAGATCCATATCAGTGGAACCGAATTGTTAGGGTTTTGGCAGTGGCTAAGTCGAAATGAACTCGGTGGCTCCGGGTAGGAAATGAACTCGGTGGCTCCGGGTAGGAAATATAGGTCATACTCATCGTTAAGCTCAAAATGGGGTTGCCATTTTTCATTTAAGCATTTTAATGTTTTCTCATCTTGTTGAGTTGCTTTGGCTCATGTCTTGGAGCAAAGCTTCTCTAAGATGGAAAGACATACCTTGGGTTTGTTGTTGAATTTGATCATGTAGTTGAACTTGTGGTGGATGCTCAAAGTTGATGTAGTCCATCAAGAGTTGGAAGCATCCCTTGGAATTTGAAGTTCATCTTCCTACATGGGTTAGTCTTGCAAGGAATAGCACTTTTTGTTTCCAAAGAGTGAAATTCATCATATAGATATTGTCAAAGGATATGTTGAATGTGTTCATGCTTCCTTGATTTCAACAACCAAAGCATAGATACTTGGTCATGAAAAGATTGCTCAAGATATGAATGATTTGCAATCTCGTGGAATGAGGTTCATCCAAGTACCTGCAAGGATTAGATACCATACAAGGGTGCAAATATATCCAAGATAAATGATCTTCATCATAAGAGAAACATCAAGGATTAGTCACATAAGCTCATGCCTTGCATGTATCCAAAGGAGTCTCTACTCCAAATTTGAGGCATCAATGATGTTCAATTCACTTCTCAAACGACAAAATATCTTCTCATCAAGCGGTTTTGGTGAAGATATCCGCCAATTGCTTGTCGGTACGAACATGCTTAAGATTGATATCTCCTTTAGCAACATGATCACGAATAAAATGATGACGAACTTCAATGTGCTTAGTTCGTGAATGTTGAATGGGATTGTGTGCAATCTTAATAGCACTCTCATTGTTGCATAGCAATGGAACATGTCTCACATGTATCCCATAATCTTTAAGAGTTTGGGTCATCCAAAGTAACTGAGCACAACATGATCCAGCGGCAATGTATTCTGCTTCGACGGTGGATAATGATACTGAATTTTGTTTCTTGGAAGACCAAGAGACAAGGGATCTACCAGGAAATTGACATGTACCCGAAGCAGATTTTCTATCAACCTTGTCACCGGCATAGTCCGAGTCAGAATAGCCAACAAGATCAAAAGATGACCTCTTAGGGTACCAAATGCTAAAATTTGGTGTATGAATCAAATATCTCACTATCCTTTTCACGGCCTTAAGATGACACTCTTTTGGAGCCGCTTGATATCGTGCACACATGCACACACTTAGCATAATATCGGGAAGGGAGGCATAAAGATATAATAATGAACCAATCATAGATCGGTAAACCTTTTGGTCAACCGGGTTGCCATCCTTAGTCAAGTCAAGATGTCCACTAGTAGGCATGGGTGTTTTCATACCTTTGCTTTCTTGCATGTTGAACTTCTTGAAAAGATCCTTGGTATACTTTGTTTGTGAGAAAAGTTACCTTCCTTAGTTTGCTTGATTTGCAAGCCAAGGAAAAATTTGATTTCACTCATCATAGACATCTCAAATTTCTCCGACATTAACCTTCCAAACTTTTCACTAAAATGGGGGTTAGTAGAACCAAATATGATATCATCGACATAAATTTAGCACACAAATAATTCACCATTAACCCTTTTAGTAAAAAGAGTTGAATCAATTTTCCCGTTTCAAATCCCTTCTCAATAAGGAACTTAGTTAAGCATTTGTACCAAGCTCTAGGTGCTTGTTTAAGACCATAAAGAGCTTAGTGAAGTTTGTAGACATGATTAGGTTTCTTGGGATTAACAAAGCCGGGAGGTTGTTTGACATAAACTTCCTCCTCAATTTCACCATTTAGAAAAGCACTTTTAATATCCATTTGGTATAGAGTGATATCATGATGATTGGCATAAGCAAGTAAAATGCGAATGGACTCAAGTCTAGCAACGGGGCCATATGTCTCACCATAGTCCATACCTTCGATTTGTGTGTAGCCTTGAGCAACGAGTCGAGCCTTGTTGCGCACGAATTGACCATCCTCATCTTGCTTATTCCGGAACACCCATTTTGTACCAATAATGTTTTGATCATCTGTGGGCTTTTCTACCAATGTCCACACTTGGTTCCTTTCAAAGTTGTGGAGCTCTTCGTGCATAGCATTTATCCAATCCGGGTCCTCAAGGGCTTCTTCTACCTTCATAGGTTCAATGCTAGAGATGAATGAGTAATGTTCACAAAAGTTAGCCAAACGAGTTTTAGAGCGAGTGATTCTCCTGGTGTTGATGTCGTCGAGGATTTGTTCAACGGGATGATTCTTTGAGACTCTTGCTCTAACTCGAGAGAGCTTTTGCTTGGGTTGTGGTGGAACATCCTCATCATCTTCTTCTTCTTCATTGTTGGTGGTGTTGTCGTTCGCTTGTGGAGGTGGAGAAGGAGGTCGAGGTGGATCATCTTGATGTACTTCCTCATTTCCTTCGTCTTGACGTGTTCCACTTATGGATGCCTTCGTGTCAACTTGTGGTTCACCTTGATGTGAAGTTGAGGCTTCCACTTGAATGGACGAAATGCTCTCCTTCACCTCTGTTGGGCAAATCTTGCCAATAGAAAAATCTTGAATTGTTTTCGAGGGGTCTTTGTCTCCTACATCAATTGGCAATTGCTCTACTTGTGAGACATTAAATTCATCAAACTTCACATCTACCATCTCTTCAACCTTTCGGGTGAAATTGTTGTAGACACGGTAAGTGTGAGAGTTTGAGCCGTAACCGAGTAGAAAACCTTCATGAGATTTAGGAGCAAATTTCGAATGATGATGCTTATCAAGAATGTAGCACTTTGAGCCGAATACTCAAAAGTATCCAACTTGGGGTTTGTTACCGGTGAGTAGGTCGTATGCCGTTTTGCCGAGAGGCTTGTGAAGATATAGTCGATTTGTAGCATGACACGCTGTCTCAACCGCTTCCGTCCAAAAGTGTCTTGGCGTCTTGTAATCATCAAGGATCATTCTTGTCATCTCAATAAGAGTCCGGTTCTTCCTCTCAATGACTCCATCTTGTTGAGGTGTGTACGTAGCCGAGAACTCATGTGAAATCCCTTCTTCATCAAGAAAGGTGTCCACATTGGCGTTCTTAAACTCCGTTCCATTATCGCTCCGAACCTTCTTAATCTTCACTTCAAATTGATTTTGGGCCTTCCTAGCGAAGTTTTTGAAGATCATTTGGACCTGCGGTTTGTCATCAAGAAAGAACACCCACGTAAATCTAGAAAAATCATCAACAATGACCAAACTGAAAGAGTTACCACCAAGACTCTTATACGCATTAGGACCGAAAAGGTCCATGTGGAGTAGCTCAAGTGGCCTTCTCGTGGTCATGATGTTCGTCACGGGATGACTTCCTCCCAACTTGTTTTCCTGCTTGAGAAGCACTACAAAGTCTATCCTTGTCAAATATAACATCTTTAACACCAAGGATATGATCACCTTTAATGAGTTTATCAAGATTTCGCATGCCAACGTGTCCTAATCTTCTATGCCATAACCAACCTTTAGAAGATTTAGCAATTAAACAAGTACGAGGTTTGGCTCTTTTAGTGAAATCAACAATGTATAGATCACCTCTCCGAATGCCGGTAAAAACCATATTATGATTATCTCGACGAAACACTTGGCAATCTACTTCAGTAAATAGAACATTGAAACCAAAAGTCGGCTAGTCTTGATACGGAAAGAAGATTGTAACCAAGAGATTCAACAAGCATAACATTTTGAATGGAGCTACCATTGGATATGGCCACCTTACCAAGGCCAAGTACCTTACCCTTGGAGCTGTCTCCAAAAGTTACATACTTGCATGGACCATCATTTTTGGCAAGCTCACGAAACATGTCTTTATCTCCGGTCATGTGATCGGTACATCCACTATCAAGAATCCACTCTTTTCCTCTGGCCATATAGTCATGAAGATTAGCCATGAGACTAAGATTTCTCATAGTCTTCTCATAATCAATATCACTTTCTTCGTCTTCATCATAGTAACCACGCTCAACATAACCATCATCATTATGCATGTGAAAATAACCTAAGTCAAGTGATTCATTTGTTTCATGACTGTGACAATGTGCAAGTTGATGAATTATAATGGTTTCCATGATAATGTTGCTAATGGTTCCAATGTCACCCTTAGCATGCATGAGATCACGGAGCTCAAATAGGCATTCATCAAACTTGGAATCACTAGGTTTCATTTTATGAAAAGCAATGGACTTTTGAAGAATTTCATTTAGATTTTTCAAGGAGTAATTTGGAAAGCGCTCCTCAAGATATTTCCATATGGTGTATGAGCATTCAAAGTTAGGTAAGCAAACAAGCACATTTCTAGGTAAGCCTCTAATGATAAGATAAACCGTTCTAATATTGCGAACCATGTCAAGATACTCATCGGGGGTAGGATGCAAAGGATCAATAGGAGGCACATATGGGCTAAGAATATATTTGTTCAAATTATATTCATTGAAGATATCAAGCATTTCATTTTTCCATGAACCATAAAACTACCCATCAAGAATATGCACTCTACATCTAATACTCCCGAACATAGACTCGTCCATCTTCCTCCAATGGTGATTAAACCAAAGCAATGGAGACCAATGCTCTGATACCAAGTGAAAGGATCGAGAAGAGGGGGTGATTAGACCCTTAGCAAGTAAAAGTGGTAGTTTTTAGTTTCTTCAAGTTAAGGTGGAGTTTAGCACATGTTAATGGGCACACAATACATTTTACACAAGCATAGCAAGAGTATGAGCAGCGGAAAGAGTAAAGCATGCAAGTGCAAGAATGTAAAGGGATGGGTTTGGAGTGTGCAAATGCAATGGAGACACGGAGAATTTTTGGCGTGGTTCCGATAGGTGGTGCTATCGTATGTACATGTTGATGGAGACTTCAACCCACGAAGGGTAATGATTGCGCGAGTCCATGGAGGGCTCCACCAATGAAGGGTCCACAAAGAAGAAACCTTGTCTATCCCACCATGGCCATCACCCATGAAGGACTTGGCTCACTCGGGTAGATCTTCAAGAAGTAGGCAATCTCTTTGCCCTTACAAACTTCTTGGTTCAACTCCACATCACGTCAGAGGCTCCCAAGCGACACTTAACCAATCTAGGAGACACCACTCTCCAAAAGGTAATAGACGGTGTGTTGATGATGAACTCCTTGCTCTTCTGCTTCAAATGATAGTCTCCCCAACACTCAACTCTCTCTCACATATTTGGCTATGGTGGAAGAAGGATTTGAGTGGAAAGCAACTTCGGGAAGGCTAGAAATCAAGGATCAAATGGTAGGAATGGAATCTCTTGATCTCAACACATGAGTAGGTGGTTCTCTCTCAGAAAATGTATGGTGGAAGTGTAGGCACGTTCTGATGGCTATCTCACTTAGTGAGAGGGGGTGGAGGGGTATATATAGCCTCCACACAAAATCCAACCCTTACACACTTTTGACCCATCTCGGTGGCACCGATCAGTAAACTCGATGGCACCGATCTGTACAAAAATATGAATGTTAGGAATCTTGGTGTGACCGACGGGAACAACTTGGTGGGACCAATGTGCTAGGGCTTAGGGAAAACCTCAACTCGATGGCACCAATTGCATCAACTCGGTAGGACCGAAGTGAAGCAATAAGGCAACAGAGAATCAGTCAAGCCAACTCGGTGGGACCGATTGCAACATCTCGGTGAGACCGAAGTGAATGCAACAAGTCACAGAGCGCCGGCAAGGCCATCTCAGTGGGACCGAGATCCATATCGGTGGAATCGAATTGTTAGGGTTTTGGCAGTGGCTAAGTCCAAATGAACTCGGTGGCTCCGGGTAGGAAATATCGGTGGGGCCGAGTTGGCATTTGGGGTTTGGACATATTTGGATAGAGAAAGTGGCTGAGGGTTTTGGAGCAATATCACTAAGCACTTGAGCAACAAGATCATTAAGCAACACCTCATCCCCTTTTAATAGTATTGGCTTTCCTATGGACTCAATGTGATCTTGGATCACTTAAATAAAAATGTGGAGTCTTGAGCTTTTGCCAATCCTTGTCCTTAGCATTTTGAAGGTTTCCACATCCTCTTGTCCTTTCCACGTCACTGTTGAACTATTCTGAAATATACTAGATAAACTATTAGTCCAACAAGAGATATGTTGACATTAATTACCAAAATCATCCAGGGAGCACTTGTGCTTTCAAGCTTACATCTCCAGATCCATTACAAAGACAAAAAGGAGGCACAACCTCACAAAACACAAGTAACATTGAGCTTAGATCTCCACATCCACTAACCATGAAGCAGCAAAATGCAACCTGTTTGCATCCAACAGTGTGCAGTTTGCACAACAAAAGCATTACAGAATAAGGTAGGTTCCAGCAGTATATCACATTCACATAGCTTCCATGCATCTAGAGAAAGATGGGTGATCTTGGATAGACAACTTACACTTGAGCTGATCTTGCTTGCAATTGACTTAGCAAAAAGTTTAGTTTTGCATCCATCGCATCTTGCTTCTTCCTGTTCTCCTCATCTCTCGTCCTGTGCTCCTCATCTTGCCTGGCCCTTGCTTCTTCAGACTCCTTCAACTGCTTGGTCAAGGTGTCAACAAGCGCCCGAAGCTCGATATTGCCCCTCTTCTCCGCTGCCAATTCTGCTTGATAGTTGCTATCGCTGGATCTCGTATGGACATGTTGGATCCCCACATGCTGAAGAAACCTTGGCTTCTTAGTGTGCTTAGCAAGCACTTCATCTACAGCCTCGGTCACAGAGTTTGATTCCTAACCATCTTCTGTAGGCTGAGAGACCTTGTTTTCCATCTCAGTCTAGCAATGCAAGCAACAAACATGGTTATAAGACAGCTTAAGAACAAATAGAGAAGACAACATCAGCAAGCTTACATGCATCATCTTTGTAAGGAAAGCTATCATGCATCCTTTACAACTAGACATTTGTGATAACAGTCAGATTAACCGTTTTCTGTCCGGAGGTGATTCAGATTATTCATATATACTATCATGTACAACAAAGTGAACTATTTCCTGGACAACAAAGTGGACTATTTCCTGAATTAACTAAAACTATAAGACACTGGGGATGGCCAAAACTGCAACATACAAAGCCAAATAATATATTAATAAAAAAATTGTAATTTTAGGTGGTTGATCAGTCACATGGCAAAGTGATTATGCACTTTTATTAAAGTCATTTCATCTAGCCACATATTAAATCAAAACTGATGTTTTTCAATCGCTTCAAAACTTATGAGTTGTACGAAAATAAATAGGGTACAATCATACAGGACATGCTATTACAAGATAGTTTAGTGAACATGTTAACATTTTCAATTAAGATAAACTGACATTTGATTATCAGTTTTCAATCTGGTAGAGTGACTCAAACAATATTAGTTCTACCACACAAAAAGGTAAAAATTGATGGTTGGTAGTCTTTTGAAGCTGACTTACAATTGCAGCTTGCACAACATCGGTGTAGTTTTTCTTTTTATTGTTGTAGTGGCACTCCTTGAACAAATCCAATGCATTGGGTTCTTTATCTTTCTATTTGTCTCTCTAGAAATAACAAATATGAAGGCAAGGGAGCATCATACACTGTTACTAGATGGACGCAATAGTTTACATGAACCTATGATCAAGAATATTTCTCATGACAATGCACACCAAGAGCCACATGTTTGACTTACCAGATTATCACAATGCACAGGGTAGCTGCGCGCCAGTAGTTTGGTGAAACTTAACTTGAGCTTGATTATTTTTGTTAATTTCACATATCCCCTATATCAAGAGACCGAATACATGTAAGGCTGAATTTCTTGATTAGCATGTAGAAGGCCAGAGATTGGTCTCGACACTACAAAAAAACCCACTTCCGTGATGATACGTCTTTGTCACAGTAGGTCACGTTTTTTGTCATGCATGTACATCCATGACGATTTTATGACATAATCAAGATAGTCATACCTGTGCTGTCGTAGAAGTGTTCCATGACAATACCAAAATTATCATCACGGAAGTGTCCACTTCCATGACGATAAATGGCACGTCATGGAAGTGATTTCGTCAAGGGTAACCGACATGTGGCATCCACCGTAACGGGTCGCCGTTAAGCTATCGGGTCCGGTTTTGGATCCGATAACCCGTTAACAGCTCGGACCAATGGGGATTCTCCATGTGTAAAATCATCATTGGCCGGAGGAAACACGTGTCGGCTCCTCGGTGGGCCAGTTGTCGTCCATGCAATGGAGGATATGTGCCTATAATACGTTGACACGTGGCAAGGCCCAACAGAGGCCCATATAGGTTAAAAAGGCCGGCCTAGCCAAAGGCCCGTATTATTTACTCTGGTACTAGTGGGCCAGCCCACTAACGGCCTACTTAAACATGGTCCATTGACGGCCCAAAGCCAGATCTGGCCCGTTAATTGTTCACCGAGTATTTGGGCCCAATTATGGCCCAGTGACATTTCGGCCTATTAGAGGCCCGATGTAGATATGGGCCCATTTCAGCCCGGTGTGTCTTTTGGCCCAGGAATGGCCCGTGCTACCCATGGGCCATATATGGTCCGACGTGACATCTGGCCCACTAACTACCCATGATCAAGGTGGCAATAGTTTAGCCCAACGTGACTTTTGGCCTGTTAAAGGCTTGTCATATAATTCGGCCCGTTGATGCCTCTACTAAGCTTTTGGCCTCTTAAATGCCCATGATATCAGTGGGCCAACTAAGTCCCGAGATATGTTTCGGCCTGGTAATGGCCCGTCATATAACTGGGCCAATAATGGCCCGGTTTACATTTCAGCCTGCTAAAGGCCCGTGGACGACTATTGAAAATTGAGGCCCAACATGCATTTCGGCCTACTAAAGGCCCATCGTATCTTTTGGGCTATAACAGGCCAGAAGAATATTCAGCCTGTTAATGGCCCGAAGCTACATGGGACCAACTAAGCACTGGGTCCACTAAACGCCCAACTAAACTTTGTGCCGAATGTAGGCCCGTGTAAGTTGTGGGCCTGGCGCAAAGTGTGAAGGCCCTAATGGCCTTTCAGGCCCAAGAAAGTTGCAGGCCGGCCCAATTGTGGCCCGCTAAAATGCAGGCCCATTACAGGCGAATGTTTCGGCCTGGTCGACTACATCAGATTTTTGCCATTTTTTTAGATATCGAATGATGGCATATGCGGTAACTAGTAGTAATTAAGAACAAACCTACTCTATACAATAAAGAAATTACGGCATAGTAAGTTAGAATAAACCTACACTATAAAATAAAGGATTTATGGTATATTACATCCACTAAGCATCAAAGTTCGCCACCAGTGATCATAAAGCGCAACGAAGAAGCAGATTACAAAAACTGGGCGCCATTCCAGCGTAACAAAATAATACTGAACCAAGACCACTTCGAAGACAGTTCAAGAAAGGTTAGCCTTGCGCGGGAGCTGCTGCGCAAGCTGTTGAGTAAGGCTGTGAGACTGGCCTAGCATGTCGGTCATAGCTTCCAGGTGTAGTTGTTTAGCAATGAGATTCTCATTGGTGTTCTCCACGATCTTCCTTAGAGATAGGACTTCAAGTTGAAGTTGAGTTGCAGAATGCCTTTCTGCTTGAACTTGGGACTGAAGAAGTCAAACTGATTCAGACAGCGAATTCTGTGAGCTTGTTTGACTTCTAGTCTCAAGTAACTTGAACACTGCATCAAGACATGACTTTGGGGTTGTCTCGCTATCTTCAAAATGTTTTTCCTTCTTTGCTGCAATATATGTTGGGTTCGTCTCACAGCCTTCAGCAGACTTGTGCATGCCATCAGGCATATCACCCTGAAACAAGCAGAGAGATGACAGGTTTTGCACGTGTATAAACAAAGATTGTAACTGTACTGTCAATTCCATCCAATTTCAAATTAGAAAATAAAGAGTCAGTTCAAAATATCAATAGCATAATTTGGCATTGTTCATAATGCGGGGAGCTTCACCACACTAGTGGATTACCATGTCAAAAAAACAAGCATAGATGAAGGGCAAAGACAATCATTGTATCTATTTTGGTTAATGTGCATGGCATGTTGTTCATATCATCAGCCCCATCAGTAAGATAAAACAGGAGATGACAAGGTGCAAACGTGGGCTGCTTCACCACACACTAGATTATAGATCCACAAAAACAAGCATACATATAGGGAGTATTGAGTAATGTGCATGGTATGAATAAGGAATTTGGTTTTACAACTAAAACTTGGAACTTATAGTTGTTGCGAACATGCATTTTGATAGAAACAGCAAACTAAACAGCAGTTGATATAGGGAGTATGAGCAAATTAAACAACAGTTGAGGATAAAGGCTTTAGAAGGACTGACTTACATTAACAGTTAACACCGGCTCTATAATGCCCTTCTCCATGTCAAGGGAAGGATAACTCAAGAATTTCAGCACAAAAACTTCTTCATAAGCATTGCCTGTACTCTACATTTTGTAGAGAGTAATTATAGATATGATAATACTGGAAGGGATAGAGGATAATGAAGATAAGATACAGATTGATGCTACATAATCAACTACCTATCCCTGTAAGTACAAGCGTTACAGGAAAAAATGTACTGACAAGGGCAATGGGCTACACTTCTGCACTGGCATTGTCTGTGTATTCAACTTTTGGTAAGATTAAATATAGATCTGATATTTTTTAGTAAATGATGGGTGAGGGAGATAAGATGCAGAGTAATGCTACACAATGAACCAATCCCTCCTTCCAAGTGATCAAAACTCTCTTATATTATGGGACGGAAGGAGTAGATGTTAATGTAAGTATAGTGATAGAAGACGTTTGGTCCTTACAAGAGGACTGCAGAGCTAAACCTCTTCAAAAGCATTGGGTTGATTCTAAATTTATGTAAGAGTCGATACGGATCTTATAATGTCCACCAAATGGAGGATAAGGAGGCTAACATGTGCAGTGATGCTACATAATCAACCAGCTATGAAAGTAAGTATGGGTATACAAGGCAAGAGGTACTCACAAGAGCAATGCAGTGTGTAGTATAGTTGCGAGATTTTGTGGTCCCTTGAGAATGAATATTCTTCTTCAAACAGTTTTCGTACAAGTGAGAAGGTAAGGCACATGTAGAAATGTAGTTCAAATTGTGATGTGATATCATAGACAGTACCTTACGCTGCAGATGAGACCAATGTGTAACAAGATTATTCCAGTCACTGTCTGATAAATGTAGCACCGGAGACTTTACAGAAATTTCATTTAGAGGCTTGCCATCGAAGTGCGCTTACCTCAGATAGGAATGATACTTCATCAACGAGTGCTTGAAAAGCGCAACCAACCCTTGCTCGTTTTGACTATCCAGTTTGGTCCTCGCCTATTTAAAAGAATGAAATCTTGTGTCTTCTGTCAGCAGAAACATATGCAGTAATTACCATGAATAACATTAGTACATTACTTACACGTAAGTTGCGGAGGAAGATTGGAAATTGTTCTTTGTCTGTGGTATAATCTTTCCGTGAAGGAAATATGCGCACAAAGTTCCTGACAACAATATAAGCTTCGTCTTCTAAACTAGGAAGAAGTGGAACATGGGTCCTATTGGCTGCAATTGGGGCTCTCTCTCTCTCTCGTTCGAAAAGGGATTTGGCAACTAGATTTGGTGTACTCTTTGCTGGAATGGGGGTTTTGCGTCATAGAGCTGGTGCTATGTCAACTGGCATCATCATACTATTTGCTGCAGTTGGGGTCTGCTGAGTTGGGGCATTAGAGATGGCTAGTGTAGTAGGGCTAGAGTCTGCTAGAGTTGTGGCCGTGTTTTCTGGGTCTGGTGATATTGCAACTACACCTAATGGGCTATTTGATTTATCAGGTGTCGCTACCTTTTGCAAATACTTTGTTCGTGCTGCTCCGCGATCAGCAATCGCCCTCTTCCTTTTGAACGTCTGATACACAAGAACAACATTTGAATGGATAAATATGGTATGATGACAGTTGGAATATGTACTGAAAATGGATAGGCAGGGCGTATTCACATACATGATGTGTAAACTAAGCTAATGGCAGTGCAACAAAGTAGAAGCAATGCAAAGCATCTGTTGCAAGATATGTGCGACCAATATAACCTTGGAAAGTTAGAGCAAGCACCTTGATGGGTGAATAAGATAGGGCATCTGCCTCTGACTCCTCCACTAGGGAGCTACATTGACTTAGGTCTCCCTCTAGCTCAGAATCATTGTTAGGATCATATTCTGAGCATGAATCTGTAGGTGGAGAGCATTTGCATTGCATTGCATCTAGACTTGATTTCAGTCCCTTAATGCCAAGTTTGACAGCCATGGCATTGTTCTGCTTTATTCTTTTCATGTGCGCAAGCTCATAATCATTATGATGCTATTCACTATCTGAGATTCATGAAAACATAAAAAGTAGTCAGATTATCTATGGAATGCATTGCGGATTCAACTCGGAGAGTGTCTCCCTACAAACCCCTGCGTATACAAAGTTCATCCCCCAACTGTGCTGACCAGACCACACACAGAAATACAAACCTCTTATGTCTCTATAACAGGCGGACACCCATTTCAAAACTGAAGTAGGAACAGTAGAATCATATCAAATTCATATTTAAACAAATAAACTAAGGAATTATGAGTGGCATAATGTTTAGCTTCAAGGGTGGAGTGCTGGTAGTGCGACACAAAGCAAGTAGGCAGATTGTATTTCATGTAAAAGATCATAGTCTATGTAAAAGGTGGATATGACACTTTCTTTCTATACAATGCAGTGTTCGTTGCCCACACATGATGGAAGAGATCACACAGAGAAATACTATTCACTCATGTCTGCGGTTCTAGTATTTTGAAACAGGGTGGTCCACCCTAAAAGAATAATGACAACAAATATGACAAGGCAAGCATAGAGGTAGTGAATCAATCATTACTTGTGAGCTTACTAGCTAGGACAAGTATGCAGAATTGTAACTGCAGTAAGAGACCGTCCAAAATCTGAATCAAGAAGTTGGTCTAGCACTTATTGTTTGCAACTAATCGACGTGAATAATTGGATATCATATCGAATGAGTAAGAAAGACAAGTAAAATTGTCAACAAACCTGGCCTGTAGTAGTAATCTGGGTCAATGTCACTATGACCAACAATCCAACATGACTAGTGTCTATTCCTAGGGCCGGAATTTTGAAACCCTGTGAACTTTACAGGTACTAAAGATTACTGAAATAGCTGAACCATTAAGTGTAGGTAGCACTCAGTACACAACAAACCCTAATGACAGTCCTGCCTAATGAGTAATGAATCAATTAGAAAATGGGTGATGAGGAGTGGCTGCTGAGTGTTGAGGACGTATCTCAGGATAAATCTGGTTGGCTTAGTGGGTGCTGCATGCCTGAGCCCTGAACGGACTGGGAAGGTAGGCACGGCGGTACGCCCGGGCAGTGTTGACGCTGTTGGGTGAGAGGCTCCTGACCTCCCGTTAGTCCGGCGTCTCCTCCTAGAGTCATGCCGTCCGGGGACGGTAAGTCGCCGGTGAGGCAGGCGGCTGGGGGCGAGTAGATATCTAAGCACAGTAGAACCGAGGGGAATCGGGGTCTGGGCCGACCCAAAATCCCAGGGTGGGTGGCGGCCCACCGTGGGAACCCTGTAGATCCACACCCCAGCGGCGTACATGCATTTTCGAAACTAAATTAGGAACATTTAGCTGACCAATTAAATGACTTTGTTTTAGTAATATCAGATTCGTATTTGAACAACTAAGCTTGGTTAGCTTGATGGGTCCAGCAGTGATATTATGACACAAAGCACGTAGGCTGATCGTATAGTGATCATAAAAGGGGGGGAAACCCTAAGCATGATCAATTAAACCCTATTATGATTGTGCCATGGCAGATTTGACGCTGCAAACCGCAGAAGTGCTATTTAGCAACCATTGTTTGCTTTGAACTAAGAACTAAATTCTAGGAGCTGAAAAGAAAGTACAGTAACCAAGTTACGATCTATTTTCTGGTTGAGATCAAAAAGTTGAGCAGATATGAAGTAGTACCAGCTCTCTTGCGGTGTCATGTAGGCATCGGGGGTGTGATGGCTGTCGGTGGTGTTGAAGCAGATCTGCGACAATAGACGGGTGCATCGGGGGATAAGTCCCATTGCGGTGGACGAGAAGGTCGTGGGAGCGGCCCCGGCAAGGAGGACGACGGCGCCGATGAAGCGAGAGGACGTGATGCAAGGCTCCTGGTCCGTCGCTGTGGATGAGAAACGTCCATCTTTAGCAGAGGACGACGCGGTCTTGGTAGGCGCTCCGGCATGGTGGAAGACGACGGCGATGGATGGGGTGGAGGATGGTGGCGATGGATGGGGTGGCGGACGGAGGAGGCTGGTGTGGGATGGTGTTCTAGCGCGGATGGTGTATGAATGGGAAAATGGAGGGAGAGGTACGGGGAACCATGTTTTTGGGACGCGCCTGTCTGTAATATGGGAAACTTACGAACTTAGCCCCCATTTAAAATTTGGACGTCTCGTTGGTTGGGGATAGGACGGTAATCTCGCATCTCCCCAATATTTGCCTAGAGTGATTTCGGGCGAGGAGAGGGTGTTTTGGCACCCACGGTTGGCGCCCACGGTGTATGAATGGGGCTGACAGGTAGGGCGGTTGTGTCACGTCTGAGTGAAGTTACAAATCTGCACCTATTAAAAATATTTGCCTACATCGATTTCGGCCGAGTCGAGTTTGTTTTGCCGCCCACCATGTATGAATGGGGAAATGGAGGGAGAGACAGAGGTCTTTCAGACGAGCTTGAATCAAATGTGTTTTGCCGCCCACGTTTGGCGCCTACCGTGTCTGAATGGGCTCAGAGGCAGTCATGTCACGTCTAATTGAAGTTACTAACCTACCCCTATTGAGAGCAGTGGCAATCGGGCCGATGTATTGTCTGTGTAAGGGGTAGACCATAATTTCCATCTCGCAAACACTGGCTTTGGGTAGCCGACGTGGGAGTGGATATTTTGCCGCTTCTTTCAAATTTTGGGACAATAAGCATTCACGTTTACCCTGGCAACTAAATTCGAATCCATTTTGTATTCTTATACGAATCTTTATAAATCATTCTATGTTTTTTTATATATCTTCAAAAGCACAACAAAGATGTATTCCACTATCATATATGAATATGATTTACAAATGCCGATACTCGAATTCAGAAGGTAGAATCCAGTTTAATGTGAATTCGAATACTTGAAACCACTTTATGTCCAACTCAAGTGTAACATGTATGACACACGCAGCATATAGTGTACTCCCATTTAGATATGTACACAAGCCATGTCTCAAGATTCAAAATACTGAGTCAATCAACCAGTAATGTACAAAACTAACAGACATATAAACACTTATAGAGTATATGGGTCAATAATATCAACTAACATACATAACCCAGGCCGTTGTACTTTGTTTTCTAGAAGAGCATCATTTTTTTAGCAAAGCTAGTACAACATCTTGGCCCTTTCAGATGCGTGCCACTTAAGGACCATCTATACTCTTATTATTGCTGAATGCACATTCAACACGATTGGCATATTTGTAGGTCTGGCATAGCAATCAAAATGAAATGCCTCAGAGTCTTATCAATTAATACAGACTCATGCTAAAAAAAATTACAAACCAAAAAACAAAAAACAATTATTACATGATCTCTAAAACAAATGGTTTGATCGATTACATGAACAAACAACACAAAGGTTATTCAACGATGGAAAAAACATTTCACCTATGATTTACCAAGTGGGAATTTAATTTCCTTTTTTCCTTCAGGACCTTAACAATGCGGTCAGTTTCAACTTGCTTCGTTTTGAAATCCACCAAATATTTAATGGTTGTCTTGAGTACTGCTTGTGATTGTGTTGTTTCCTTCCTCAACATGTCAACTTCATCTCTAAGTGCAGAAGCAGAATCTCTATCTACCAATAGTTAAGCCTCTAGAGCATCAGCAGTTGGCAATTCATGATGCACGATTGGGCCGGTGCCACTGCTGTGGGATGATACAACGTCCATGGGGACCTCACTCTTTGATCTTGGGCTAACCTGTTTTGCCATTAAAGTTCCGATTGGATTCCGAAAAGTTGAAGTTAGCAAAACATCTCAACTGGGAGTTAGAACAACAAACTAGTTAAACAAACAAGGAATTAAAGAGTTTCAATTGGATGCTGAAAAGTAGTTATTAACATCATTGTAACGGGTTGCAGCAGCAAAGCAGTTACACAAACAAGTTTTGCAAAAGCTACATATTGTGGCATTGGAGTTTCTCTTGGATCCTGAAAAGTTGAGTAGCCAGTAACGTGATTAGAGCAACCGGTTGCAGCAGCAAAGCAGTTAAACAAACAAGTTTTGCAAAAGGAACCTGTTGTGGAATTGGAGTTTCTCTTGGATCCTAAAAAGTTGAGTAGTCAGTAACTTGATTAGAGCAACAAGTTACAGTAGCAAACCTATTACACAAATATATTTTTGAAAATGTACCTGCTGTGCAATTGGACTTCCAATTGGATCCTGAAAACTTGAAGTTGGTAAGATGATTACAATAACAAGTTACAACAGCAAACCAGGTAAACAAGGAAGTTTTTGAAAACATACCTGTTGTGCCAACGGAGTTTCAGTTGGATCCTGCAAACTTGAATGTTAGCAATCATAAATAAAGTGTTGCAAGAGCCATAAGAAACTAACATCAAACTAGTAAAACTAATCAGTTTTGGCAATGTATTTAATTATACATGAACTAGTAAAACTAACAAGTTCTTGGCAATGTATTAAAGTAACAAGTCGGTACCGTTTACCAGCAACACAAACATCTGTAAATTTCTTTGATGTAAGCAAAATGATTCCGACACACACACACACACATATATATATATATGTTAAAAAGACGTTGTCCCTCATACAAACCTGACAGTTGTCTATCTATGAACATGCAAACATTACTAGTGCTACAAGTGATAACAGCAAACCATTTAAACAAAGAGGGTATTAGAACGTAAATTACACATGAATTTTGCTGCACCCTAGAAGTACATATGACCAGCTATATACGTTCTTAAGTAGCTATTTAAGTTCAGGCAAACAGGTAATTCTTAATAGTAAGTATCAAACACATAGATAGGCGCACTTTATAATAGGATTAATAGGCTATGGCATTATGTAATCAGTAGCAAACTAAATTAAGCCAAGCAACGTAATTGAATAATTTTGCAATCAGTGGCTAGCTAAAATTCCGAGAAGCAGGTAACTGAACTTACGCTAGCTCTTTGTACAGGCACACTACAACTTCTTTTTCGCTTACAAGGTTCTAGGAAGGAGTCCATGGCATCAATTGCTTGGATACGCAGTCCCAATACTTCTTTCTTCCCACACTGCATTGGTAAGTCGAATGGTTAATCTGATAAGATGGTGCGTCCTTGATATGTTATATGAGGACGGGTTGTCAGACTAGTTGTAGCAACACACATCACACTGGCTTTTACTGTATATTTCATGCGATTACATTTGGCATATCAAGATCTAAGCAATCTACAATAGGATGAAAAGACTGTCATCCTTCACATTATTGGCGAACTCAGTTCATAGAAACAAGCAATTCGACAATTCTGTGGGTAAATCAAAAGCGCCACTAGAATATTTTTCACTACCCCAATCATACACGCAAAAATGGGCGACGCCACCGTAGGGGCTGGTATGAGCGGCCGCCTCAGGTGGCTGGAAAGTGCGCACCTAGTTTGAGTCGTCCAGGTTGGCCCAGGCTAGTTTTGTTCGTCCCAGCGCACAAGCAGGCAATGTAAAAAATGAAGAAAAACATTTCAATGTGGATGGGCCAATAACGTAAGTGCAAGGCAGGCCCTATAGCAGGCTCGTAGCCCAAACGAGCGCCTCCCAGATTGATCGACGGCAGGAAAATCCCCAATTCGTTCGCTCCAGCCTCCAGTCTGGTTCGCTCCTAACCTAGCCGCCGCTAGATAGACCGACACAGCACTTCCTTGCACCCTCGTTGGATGCCGGTCGCCAGGCTTCAAGCGAATGGAAGGACAAGAAGATGAAGATCCAACCCTGGGTGTAGCCTACGTGGGAGGCAGCTGCGGCAGCACGGGCATGGCATCAAGCTTGCGCAAACGGACAATCACAGCTTGCAAGAGCAGCATGCGCAATGAGAAGGTACATCACATCCCTGATTATATCTAATTCAACTGTTCAATTTCTGGCCAATAGTTAAACCTAACGGTGTTGTAAAACTGCTTGTATGTAGGGAATCTATAAGAAAATGAAACCAATTTCTGGTTATTTAATAACTCCCCCAATCAATACTGAACTGACTGAACCTGATGTGTCTAATCAAGTTTCCGGTGCAAACATACCAGCTCATGTTGTTCTTGAGCCTGAAGTGTCTAATGAACAGACTGCTAATGAAGGATTTGATGCAAACATTTTACATGCTCCTGGTGATGAACATATAGTGTCTAATGAGGGATCGAATGCAAGCATTTTGCAAGCTCCCATTGAAGGATTTGGTGTCTAATGATGATTCGCTATGTTGAGAGAGAGATAGAGATTTGCAGGAATTGATGACAAGCAAATTATAGTACATTTTCATGGCTTGAGGAAACGTCGAGGCCATCTACCAGAAAGTCCCCGTATCATGACAAACTAACATAAATACTTTTCTAATCTATTGTTTGAAACTATTGGCATACTTGTGCAGGATAGATATATTGATATGCAGTTTGTGCACTGGTTATCGGTGCAATTACACTTGGATATTTTCGGCCAGAGAACGAATAATTCAAGCAGGTACAGTCCATGTTAGTAGTCCTTGTACACCATGTTGCATTTTGTGTTTTTTGATGCTTACATCATTTAGTGTTTTATAATTTGGAACAACTTTGGATCATTAGCTGGTTTTCAAAGTGCATGTAGCTTCACATTTCTCAAATTATGTTGATGTCCGGAGTGCAAGTGCCTTCGTATTTTTTAAGTTAAATTTTCACCGCTGGTAACTTGAATTCGTGGATCCGCCACTGCACACAAATCATACACGCAGGCTAGTACAAATTAAATGAAATGTGTAACATCCCCAGCATCACACTATAGTAATCCCTTATGATCAGTGCCAAGTCATCTTGATTTACAAAGCTTAATCATATTGGATTAATATCTCATTTCAAATTCCTTCTCTGAATTATATTCAAATTCAAAGTGAAATTTCAAGTTGCATAAAAGTTGTTGGAAAAATGTTCATCATTTAGCAAATATTCCAAAACAATTGTTGTTAAGGAAAACAACATCACCATCAGCCATACTTTGGATTAGGGCAATTAAATAGTGCCAAGACAACACTATAAATGCCTTTCCTATTTTTGGAAAATCCAAATGAATTTCAAAATTGCCCAAACTTTTTGTGGCAATGCTCGATAATGCATCTTATTTTGTGGACAAGTTTCACATTTTTCCAAATGCATTTGACAGCTCATTTTAATTCAAAAACTCTTCTAAAAAAACAGAAAAACAAAACGAGAAAAAGAACAATGCTACTGTGGACTGGGCCTAAGTGCACAGTACGGCCCAGCCCACAGCGCACGCCTCCTTCCTTCTCTCTCCCTTGCCGTGTCGCCACGCCCGTGGTCGCACCGGCGCGCGCCGGCCAAACGGCGACACGACGACGCCACGGACGCCCACCGACGCGAGGAGGGGATAAGGACCCCCATCGTCCATCCCCCCTGACTCCTCCTCGCTCACTGTCCCCTCCTTCCTCTCCCTCTCCTATGAACTGGAGAGGAGACCGACGCGGTCGCCGCCGTGCCGCGTTCGTCCTCATGGCCATCGGAGCCGCCCCGTCCTCCTGACATGTCCCCCGTCACCGTCGTCGCCTTCTCCCTCTTCCCCGGCCTTGCGTCCGAGCCAGAGGCCACTGCATCGCCCAGATTGAGCCAGCAACCACCGTGGATCGCCGGAGCTCCTCCGCTTTGACCGTCGCCTCCTCTGCTGCTACAAAGCTTCCAAGGGCCTTTCTTGCGCCACGCGGTGAGCCTCCACCTCCTTCCCTTTTCTCCTGTCGCCGTGGCGCCGTGTAGCTAGCCCGCCGCCATTGCCGTGAGCTCGCCGTCGAAGATCATCTCGCCGCCGTGGCCACAGCCACTGTCACGTTCACCTGAGCTCGGCAACGTGCTCCTGGTGCTACCAGGAGCCCAATGCGCACGCGCATATGCTTCCCCGTGCCCCCTAGCTCCAATTCCCTTGAACGTTTGAATGCGCTGCCACCGTAGCTCGTCGCCGGCCTCGTTCCCGATCATCTCCGGCCATGGCACCACCATCGTTAGAGGCAGCGTTATCTGCCCGTTCGAACGCCACCTTCCGCATCGCCTGCCGTGCCCCCTAGCGTGAAAACCACCATCGCCAGAACTCCGACGCCGCCTCCGCCGCTCGCCGTCACTCATTCCAGCCGTTTCCGTCCGTGCCACCGCCGCGGTTGGACGCGGCTCGGTCCCCTCGTTCGAGCGCGTCAGTTTCCGAACCAAATGGACGCCGGAGCGCGATTTCCGGCGACGTCCAGAGAGCTCCGCCGCGTTTCAGCGTCGCCGGCGGCGGAACGCTGGCCACCGCCGACGTGGCTGTGCGGGCCCCATCCATGGCTCGCTGCCAGTAGGCCCTGGGGGCCCCGTTGACTGGGTTAACCCAGTCAACGTGTTGACTGGGCAGCCCAGTGGCACTAACATGCGGGCCCCACCGCATAATTAAACTAATTAAAATGATTTCATAAATAAACTTAATTAGTTAGTTAAATGAGTCACTAACATGTGGGGCCCAGCTGTTAATTAACTCCTTTTAACTAAAATAAACCCCTGTTAGTCCCTCTGTGTATGACATCTGGGACCCACTGGTCAGTTTGACCAGTCAGCGGGGTTCTTGACTGCTGATGTCATCCCCATGTCATGCTGACATCATATTCCTTTTCTGTTATTTCTGTTAATTTGAATAATTCTAGGAAATGTTTTAAACTTTAGAAATTCATAGAATTTAAATCGTAGCTCGGATTGAAAAACTTTATATATGAAAATTGATCAGAAAAACGAGACGAATCCGACCGTGCCATCTGTTTCCATGTCGGGACCCTCTACGGAGGTGAACCCACAACTTTTAGCTTGTTTTCGGTAGATGAATAGTGCATATACACCGGTTATTAATTCGAACTTAAATCCTAAAATAACTAATATGACTTAGACATGCTTTCAGGTAACCCTGCACTTCACGTTAGCATAGCATGCTCTGTATTGCATATGTTTGATGTGTATTTATTTGTTTCCTCCCCCTCTTCTCTCTCGGTAGATCCCGGTACCGATGTAGTCCCCGAGACCGACGCAGCTCCGGAGATCAACTACGCCCCTGACGACCAGACTTTCGCCGCAGAGCTTCCAGGCAAGCACCCCCCCTTGAACATGCCGATATCGCCTATTCTTTCTTTCTTATGCTTGCATTAGAAATTGCTGCTGCTGCTGCTTTACCTATTCTGATGCATAGCCTGATTTTTTAACCTGCTTTTGATAATTACCTGCTTATCCTAAACTGCTTAGAATAGGCTAGTTAGTAAACCCCAGTGACCCCACTTGTCCCAATTGCCCCCGCTGGATGATCGGAAGACTCGACAACCAGGCCCGGCACTGCACATCACGTCCCCTTTATCTATACGACACTGCAACATTTACTATCGAGTGCCGAGGGTGATACCTCCTTACCACTTCTGATGTTAACTCTCTAGAGTAGCTATTTGGTCGTGGTCATTGAGGGTGATTCCTCCTTCACCACTCCCGATAATGACGCTTTCGTGCAACACCTCAAGTGTGAACCCATCGAGGGTGATTCCTCCGAGTTCACCTTGACGGAAACATCGAGTAGGAATCCAATGAGGGTGATACCTCAGATTCCCTTGATGTTAAGGACACGCGGTTACTTGGACTTTACAACTGTTACTTGCAAAGTCGGGTCGACCCTGAGGGGTACCCGAGCGAGCATAAGATGCGAGTGATGTGGAGACGGGTTGACCTGGAGGGTGCCCGAGAGATAATTACGAGGCATAGCCGGGCATTCTTAGCCCTTGCCGCAAGTCCTCGAGACGGGGCGACGGGGTCACATCGATCATGAGTCTCTGCTTGTTACCGCATGCTACCAATACACTAACGATTTGGATATTTGATCCGAGTGGGCCTCTGGCCCGATAGCACTAACCATCACGTGGGAACAATTATGGGCACTCTGCATCGTGGCATCAGCCGAAAGCTCTGTCAGATGTCTAGTTCAGCATTGCAGCACGGTCGGATCATGTCGGCCATCCGAGGCGACGCTGGTATCCACCCTGCTCGCAACGACCCGGAGTGCAAAGGGCGATGGGCCCAAGATCCCTGAGTGCTTAGGATATAGACCGACGGGGACCTCTCTGCTGAGCTTTAGGTAGGGCTCCAGTGTGTCGTTTGGCCGAGGCCGGGCATGACCCAGAAAAGTGTGTCCGGCTGGAGTTAAGCGAGCATGGTGGGTAAGTTGGTGTACCCCTGCAGGGAAGAAAACATCTATGCATAGCCGGATCCTCGATAACGGACGCTCGGAGTTGTATCTCAATCGATACAACTAGAACTGGATACTTGTGATGAGAAATGGATAGTATGGCTCTGGGATTGCTTTCTCGCAGGGAGTCGAGGAAGGATCTCTTGGTGAGGTTGATACTTGATACTGATACTACTTTATACTGTACTAATCTACACTCTTCTAATGCTGCAAGACCGCTGAAGATGCTAGTCTTCGATAGGACTAGGCCTTCCCTCTATTCTGGCATTTCTGTAGCCCAGTCTACATATACAGCCTTTCTTTGATAATGTTGTATACGTAGTGTAGATCCTTTCTTGCTGAGTACTTCGGATGAGTACTCACGGTTGCTTTGCTTCCTCTTTTTCCCCATACCCGAATGATGCAACCAGATGACGGAGCCCCTGAGACAGCTGCCCCCGCCGACGACTACTACTACCACCCCAAGGGTGATTACTACTTCTAGTTGACTGATGACAAGGAGTAGGTTCGGAGGGTCCCAGGCAAGAGGCCTGCGCCTTTTCGATCGTAGCTTTTGTTTTGCACCGCCTTCTTAAAGGCTTATCTGTTTCTCTTTTATATCTGTACTCAGATATCTAACGCTTCCGCTGATGCTTGTTAACATCAAGCTGATGTATTCGAGCCCTCGAGGCTCTAGCTTGTAATATAATGCTTGTATGCCTTTATTTATGTTTTAGAGTTGTGTTGTGATTCCTTCAAGTGAGTCCTTAGGCTTGATCGTGTGCATTGGCGTGTATGATTAGTGCACGATTGAGCTGGGGGCATCACAGGCTGGTATCAGAGCCGACTGCATGTAGGAACCCCCTTTCCAACTCCTTGGCCGAAGTTGAGTCTAGTATTTGAAAACTATTTTACTAACATGGCTGTGTGGCTTACAGGCCCACGTCGCCATTGGGTGGTATTAGGATATTTTATTCCTCGTATATACTCTGGGACTTTGATCTCTCTTCTATTCGGGTTAACTGAATTTACTAACTACATTAGGTTCTCGTAACGGCTTTCCCCGGAGAGCCCATTCATTCCGGATGGTTGCCTGCTTCACCAGAAGACTTTGACGATACTCTCCGATCTTCTCCCGAGAACTTGTGTTCATTCCTTTTGCAATCCCTTAACACCGTTGAATCCTTATGGATAACTGCGTACCCTCGTCGTTCATACTTCCATCCCTAGTTGTTCTTGTTATTACAAGATACCCGAAAGTATTCTCCGACTTTCGAGAATCCTTTTTCCGACTGCCTTGTAGTTTTTTTTCTTTTTTCTGCCTGAATACCCCTACGAATAATTCCTCACACTTATCGGGGATTCGTTCATCCCCAGTTGTTCATATGTCTCACAAAATTCTTTGAATGCAATTCGATCTCCCGAAAATCCTTTGCAGCTTATTGCTCTTGAATCTCCATGCCTGCTTGCATTATGGTTAATTCCGCATGTCTAGCAGTATTTACTATAATCCTTTGTGATTGACATTCTGATCCTATTGAGTCAACATGTGTGCGAATACTCGCAATCATCAATTAATCCTTAGAAAATTTTCTTTTCGGCTCAGACATCGTTCCGGGTATGAGCTGGTTATTGCCCAATCAAGATTTGATCGGTGTGCCTCTAAGTCTGTTCAACCTATCCATCTTCGATCAGAGCATCTGATTCTGATACACCAATCTAGAAATCAAGTTTCTTTGTATTTAAAGCATCGAATTATTCAGATGTTTTGATAAGCTGATGCCTTTGCATCCCTTCTCCCTCTGACTGATTACCGATACTCACATCAACTCCATCGTGAATCACCAGATCCATTATTGGGTTGTTATCCGATAGTGTCCTTAACATCTGAAATCTTGAGAGTTTTCCCCTGATACATAATGCCTTTGGTAAATTGTATCCTCTCCTTTTGTCAACCATGCTCTGCTGTCGAGCTTGTGTTAATTACTCCTGAAGTTTGTGGTATAAGTTCCTAAGATACCCCTACGGGTTGAAACTATGCTTTCCCTAATCCGTGTGAACTCGAAAGTTATGCGAGTCATACTCTTCTGGTGCTTCACCAGATAAATCTTCCGCACTACAATTTCTTCGAAAACGAGGAGTGAATGAAAGGTTATGCATTGGAGAAGTGGGAGTCGACCTTGAACTTTGTGTTCATGCCCATGGACCCGATGTAGAACTTATCATGGAAGCCGCTCGTAAAAAAAAAAATTCCCCTTGGTATAAGTTCATCTTGTATCTGTGAATTGATCCCTTGCAATCGTGGTTCCAACCATGATTGTTCTTCTTTGATCCCATTTCTCGGACAAGTTAGAATTACTTGTCTTTTGTAGATCATTTCAACTGTCCAACCTCTAATTCTGATCTACCTTCAAGTATTGCACCATGTTATCTCATGGATATCATGTCATTGCACTACCTCTCATGAATTCTTATTGGAATGATACTCCATCACATCATTCCTAGCCCGATCGGCTATATCATTATCGCATCGATTTTTAATTATGCTACCTGGTTCTTATTCCCGGAGCACAACCTTTCGACAATGAGCGAAGCTTACGCCAATCTTCCTCATCTTATCATTTCACCTCGAACAACAAGCTTGATTTCGAGCTTGTGACGTATCCGTGGTTCCAATAGCCATCGCTTCATCATTCCTTTTGCTTGATGTCGTTGCTGCTCGATGGCATCTTCATATAGCCTCTCGACAAAATTAGTCGTGATCACCATCAATATACTGACTTGTTCTAGGATTTCAATCGAATTCTTGAGGAGAAATACCATCCTTGTCCCTCGATGATTTGTGTTATCATCGACAACATCCTTGACTTCCTACCAATACAGACTTGGTCATGTTTTGGGTATATCTTACGTTCCTCGACATTCTTGGAATTGTTCCTTTGTACTTCTTGTGACTTTCAGATTCAATCTTGCTTGAAACACCATGTTAATGCTACCTCGAAGCATGGCTGTGGTATTCCGAATATCAACAAGAACATTGGAGGCACATTGCCAAATGTTTCTTGCTCTATTATCTAGACATCGTTGTATGGATAACATCTTGAATTCCCTTGCCCCTTTATTTAAATGGTGGTGTACTTGTTGATCTGACATGTATATCGTGCTGTACTTTTCCTTGGGAAAAGATACACTCCTAATTATTGTGCATAAACACATTTTCCTTTCCATTGGTTTGTTTAACCTTTCTTGTGATCTATATATGATATAAGCAGAAATAATTCCCTGCTTATAAAACACCCCGAGGTACAACCTTGTCAGGAAGACCCTGTTACTATTGTTGATGACATCCCGGTAACCCCCGATGGACGAGAACTTTGCGTATTGGTCCGCCTCGTTTTAACAAGCAGGAAAATGGTTCTCTTCGTCCCTCGCCCTTGGTACCGACGTTGTTACCGACATAACTGACAGGCTATCCTCTGACATACCTTGTTGTCGTGACCGGTAAGATGACACCGTTCTCCCTACTCTCGATCGACCCTCTTCATAGTTCCACAGGATCGCAACATGACTCTGCTGTATATCCTTGATTCCGAAGTATCTTATACTCTTGGCTTTGTGTGTTATCACGAGCCACCCTTCAAGAGATGATCTATTCCCGATGCTCTGAACCCCCTTCTCACACTCTGTTCAGGTATCGATCGTTTATCCATTCGCTTGAAACTTCCTATTGTACCTTCATACTTTGCTCTCAGTGTTTTCTTAAGTTTCAACTCGAGAGATACTTCTGCCACATTCCCTGAATTGTTCACCAGATAATTAACCCTATAAGCGTCAGTTCTCCCGAAGTTACTCTTTACTTCCCCACTTAAATCTTGGGACGAGATTTCTTGTAGTGGAGGAGATTTGTAACATCCCCAGCATCACACTACAGTAATCCCTTATGATCAGTGCCAAGTCATCTTGATTTACAAAGCTTAATCATATTGGATTAATATCTCATTTCAAATTCCTTCTCTGAATTCTATTCAAATTCAAAGTGAAATTTCAAGTTGCAAAAAAGTGGCTGGAAAAATGTTCATCATTTAGCAAATATTCCAAAACAATTGTTCTTAAGGAAAACAACATCACCATCAGCCATACTTTGGATTAGGGCAATTAAACAGTGCCAAGACAGCACTAATTTTTTTTGGAAAATCCAAATGAATTTCAAAATTGCCCAAACTTTTTGTGGCAATGCTGGATAATGCATCTTATTTTGTGGACAAGTTTCACATTTTTCCAAATGCATTTGATAGCTCATTTTAATTCAAAAACCTTCTAAAAAAATAGAAAAACAAAACGAGAAAAGGAAAAATGCTACTGTGGACTGGGCCTAAGTGCACAGTACGGTCCAGCCCACAGCGCACGCCTCCTTCCTTCTCTCTCCCTCGCCGTGTCGCAACGCCCGTGATCGCACCGGCGCGCGCTGGCAAAACGGTGACACGACGATGCCACCGACACCCATCGACGCGAGGAGGGGATAAGGACCCCCCTCGTCCATCCCCCCTGACTCCTCCTCGCTCACTCTCCCCTCCTTCCTCTCCCTCTCCTGTGAACTTGAGAGAAGACGGACGCGGTCGCCACCGTGCAGCGCTCGTCCTCGTGGCCACCGGAGCCGCCCCATCCTCCTTACCTGTTCCCGTCACCATCGTCGCCTTCTCCCTCTTCCCCGGCCTCGCGTCTGAGCCGGAGGCCACTGCATCGCCCGGATCGAGCCGGCGACCACCATGGATCGCCGGAGCTCCTCTGCTTCGACCGCCGCCTCCTCTGCTGCTACAAAGGTTCTAAGGGCCTTTCTTGCACCGCGCGGTGAGCCTCCACCTCCTTTTGTTTTCTCCTGTCGCCGTGGCGCCGCGTAGCTAACCCGCCACCATTGCAATGAGCTGGCCGTCGCAGATCATCTCGCCGCCGTGGCCACAACCATTGTCACATTCACCTGAGCACGGCAACGTGCTCCTGGTGCTACCAGGAGCCCAATGCGCTCCCGCACATGCTTCCCCGTGCCCCCTAGCTCTGATTCGCTCGAACGCCTGAATGCGACGCCGCCGTAGCTCGTCGCCGGCCTCGTTCCCGATCATCTCCGGCCACGGCACCACCACCGTTCGACGCAGCGTTGTCTACCCGTTCGAACGCCACCTTCCGCATAGCCTATCGTGCGCCCTAGCACCGAAACCACCATCGCCAGAATTCCGACGCCGCCTTCGCCGCTCGTCGTCGCTCATTCCGGCCGTTTTCGTCCGCGCCACCGCCGCGGTTGGACGCGGCTCGGTCCCCTCGTTCGAGCGCGTCAGTTTCCGAACCAAATGGACGCCGGAGCACGATTTCCGGCGACGTCCAGAGAGCTCCGCCGCGTTTCAGCATATTGGCCCCGTTGACTGGGACCCAGTCAACGTGCTGACTGGGCAGCCCAGTGGCACTGACATGCGGGCCCCAATGCGTAATTAAACTAATTAAAATGATTTTATAAATAAACTTAATTAGTTAGTTAAATGAGTCACTGACATGTGGGGCCCAGCTGTTAATTAACTCTGTTTAATTAAAATAAACCCTTGTTAGTCCCTCTGTGTATGACATGTGGGGCCCACTGGTTAGTTTGACCAGTCAGCGGGGCTGTTGACTGCTGACATCATCCTCATGTCATGCTGACGTCATATTCCTTTTCTTTTATTTCTGTTAATTTGAATAATTCCAGGAAATGTTTTAAACTTTAGAAATTCGTAGAAATTAAACCGTAGCTCGGATTGAAAAACTTTATATACGAAAGTTGATCAGAAAAATGAGACGAATCCGACCGTGCCATTCGTTTCCATGTCGGGACACTCTACGGAGGTGAACCCCCAACTTTTAGCCTGTTTCCGGTAGATGAATAGTGCATATACACCGGTTAATAATTCCAACTTAAATCCTAAAATAACTAATATGACTTAGACATGCTGGGCAACCCTGCACTGCAAGTTAGCATAGCATGCTCTGTGTTGCATATGTTTGCTGTGTATTTATTTGTTCCCTCCCCCTCTTCTCTCTCGGTAGATCCAGGTACCGACGTAGTCCCCGAGACCGACGCAACTCCGTAGATCGACTACGCCCCTGACGACCAGACTTTTGCCGCAGAGCTTCCAGGCAAGAACCCCCCCTTGAACATGTCGATATCGCCCATTCTTTCTTCCTTATGCTTGCATTAGAAATTGCCGCTGCTACTGCTTTACCTATTCTGATGCATAGCCTGATTTTGTAACCTGCTTTTGATAATTACCTGCTTATCCTAAACTGCTTAGAATAGGCTGGTTAGTAAACCCCAGTGACCCCACTTGTCCCAATTGCCCCCGCTGGATGATCGGAAGACTCGACAACCAGGCCCGGCACCGCACATCACATCCCCTTTATCTGTACGACACTGCAGCGTTACTATCGAGTGCCGAGGGTGATACCTCGTTAGCACTTCTGATGTTAACTCTGTAGAGTAGCTATTTGGTCGTGGTCATCGAGGGTGATTCCTCCTTCACCACTCCTGATAACGACGCTGTCATGCAACACCTCAAGTGTGAACCCATCGAGGGTGATTCCTCCGAGTTCACCTTGACAGATACATCGAGTAGGAATCCAACGAGGGTGATACCTCAGATTCCCCTGATGTTAAGGACACACGGTTACTTGGACTTTACAACTGTTACTTGGAAAGTCGGGTCGACCCTAAGGGGTACCTGAGCGAGCATAAGATGCGAGTGATGTGGAGATGGGTTGACCTGGAGGGTGCCCGAGAGATAATTACGAGGCATGGCCGGGCATTCTTAGCCCTTGCCGCAATTCCTCGAGACGGGGCGACGGGGTCACATCGATCGTGAGTCTCTGCTCGTTACCGCACGCTACCAATACACTAACGATTTGGATATTTGATCCGAGTGGGCCTCTGGCCCGATAGCACTAACCACCATGTGGGAATAGTTATGGGCACTCTGCATCGTGGCATCAGCCGAATGCTCTGTCAGACTTCCAGTTCAGCATTGCGGCACGGTCGGATCGTGTCGGCCATCCGAGGCGACGCTGGTATCCACCCTGCTTGCAATGAGCTGGAGTGCAAAGGGCGATGGGCCCAAGACCTCTGAGCGCTTAGGATATAGACCGATGGGGACCTCTCTGCTGAGCTTTAGGTAGGGCTGCGGTGTGTCGTTTGGCCGAGGCCGGGCATGACCCAGAAAAGTAGTCCGGCCGGAGTTAAGCGAGCGTGGTGGGTAAGTTGGTGCACCCCTGCAGGGAAGAAAACATCTATGCATAGCTGGATCCTCGGTAACGGACGCTCGGAGTTGTATCCCGATCGATACAACTAGAACTGGATAATTGTGATGAGAAATGAATAGTATGGCTCTGGGATTGCTTTCTCACAGGGAGTCGAGGAAGGATCTCTGGGCGAGGTTGATACTTGATACTGATACTACTTTATACTGTACTAATCTACACTCTTCTAATGCTGCAAGACCGCTGAAGATGCTAGTCTTCGATAGGACTAGGCCTTCCCTCTATTCTGGCATTTCTGCAGCCCAGTCCACATATACAGCCTTTCTTTGATAATGTTGCATACGTAGTGTAGATCCTTTCTTGCTGAGTACTTCGGATGAGTACTCACGGTTGCTTTGCTTCCTCTTTTTCCCCATACCCGAATGATGCAACCAAATGATGGAGCCCCTGAGACAGCTGCCCCCGCCGCCGACTACTACTACCACCCTGAGGCTGGTTACTACTTTGAGTTGACCGACGGCTAGGAGTAGGTTCGGAGGGTCCCAGGCAGGAGGCCTGCGCCTTTTCGATCGTAGCTTTTGTTTTGCACCGCCTTCTTAAAGGCTTATCTATTTCTCTTTTATATCTGTACTCGGATATCTAACGCTTCCGCTGATGCTTGTTGACATCAAGCTTATGTATTCGAGCCCTCGAGGCCCTGGCTTGTAATATAATGCTTGTATGCCTTTATTTATGTTTTAGAGTTGTGTTGTGATTCCTTCAAGTGAGTCCTTAGGCTTGATCATGTGCATTGGTGTGTATGATTAGTACACGATTGAGCCGGGGGCGTCACAAATTGCAGGGACTTACGCTAGCTCGTTGTACAGGCTCACTCCAGCTCTGCTTGCGCTTGGGATGTTCCATGTACAAGTCCATGTTACCACTTACTTGGATGTGCAGGCCTTGTGCTCCTTGCATCCCCCATTGCATTTTTGACAAGGCGAATGGTTGATCAAATGAGAGGAATCGACCTTCCTGTTGTACCGGAGGACAGGTACTTACAAGGTTATACCGGCGTGCAGGATGTGTACCAGATCCCGTAGCACTGTCATGCTTCGCTAAAAACTGGTTTTGCTTATTTCAGATGATATCTCTAGAAGAAATAAGAGTTAAAGTCAGAGTTGCATATGCGTGTAAGCTAAGAGAACAGTAAAAGGATATCCAAACATTGTCGGAATAGTACACAACGGAGTGATATGTGGATACCTAGTTCGGGCCGGCGTTTGGGCATGCTCGCCTAGCTAGAGTGCGGGTCACTTCAGAGCCGTTGAGGGTGATGCGCTGGCGTTGGCTGGCCGCGTACGGATGCAGATCTTGAGCGACAGCGGAGCGCTATGATGCGGTGGACGAGGCCATTGGTGAAGCACGAATGGCGTTGGGGGGGTGGAGGTGCGAGGATGTTCTCGGTGAAGTAGCCCCGGTGAGGTGGGAGACGGCATCGGTGAAGCGCACCTGATACGGTGGAAGTCGGTGTCTGTGAGGCACGTCGGCTGCGGCGGCCGATGTTGTGGGTGGGACACCCGGTGCGGTGGATGAGGTAGCTCCGGTGTAGTGGTGAAGCACGACGGTCGTCTTTGTCGTTGTCGTCCGGCACAGATGTGGGGAAAGAGACGAGACGAAGGGCTATTCGAATTTTGCTTGGGTTGGCGGCGAATTAGGGATTTGTGAGATCTGGGCGTGGAAGGGGATGGGGGAGACGGGAGATTTTGCAGGGCTGGAATTGGGGCTGCTAGATATTTCAATCCGTACGACACACACGACCACCACGACATGACCCTGGTCTGCCTGGTGCGCCTACATTTAAGAATGCAAACGAATCTTCTTTCATTGGCAAACGAATCTTGTACTATGTATTACCATGCACGTGTTTTCCTTGCATATAATTAGTCCTTCGAAACGAGATACTATGAATTAATTAATGAGGAGTTCTTTGAATTAGAGTGTGTTTGTCACATAGCGATCTCCAATTCTAACGTGGATTTCGCATTTCACGGTATCCACGCTACTTTTTTAATACAAAATCATATATGTATAAGATGAACACCATGGTACTGAGAAAACTTTGGATGGATTCAAGCATATGACCACACACATACAAAATACCACAACAATTGAGTCAATATCAACTTTCCAAACCTAGTATGTCACGAATTCAAAATTATTACGAAAGCCATATGCATGGTCCTCAATTCAAATCTTACAATGGACACTAAATTGAAACGTCAATATTAAGTCTAGTACTATCTACATTCAAATGTTGTTTATAGGTCCCCCCCTCGCTACACATGCTACATACTTCCTCTATTAATCAATCTTCCTCTCCTAACCACCTTACAAAGCTATTGGTTTCCGCACGTTCATTCTTTCTCTCCATGTTTTGATCTCTAACTCTCACACACCCGCCATTGCACTCCATGCTGAGCTCTCTCTCTCTCTCCCCCTCCCACCCTCTCTCGGTAGATACATGCATTGCCTATCTAGACCCCATCCCTCTCGTGCGCACGCACGCACATTATCTATCTAGGTCACTCTCGAGAGACCGTCACACTCTTTCTTCCGCACAGCGGCCCACACTCGCTTAATCTCTCTCTCTCTCTCTTTATCTAAGTCTCGATTAACCTCGCTTTCTCTCACACACAAATGATATATCTCCCTGTTCGGGCCTCGATCGACACGCTCTATAGTCTCTCACGCAGATTGTCTATCAAGATCAGTCTCTCCAAGCCGTTCCACTCTTTCGACCTCATGGCGGTCCACGCTCGCTCAATCTCTCTCTCCCTCTCTCTCTCTCTCTCTGTCTCTCTCTATGCATGTCTCGATTGACCTCGCTCTTTCTAACACACAAACGATATATCTTCATGTTTGGGCCTACTTCGACATATTTATAGTGTACACTCTCTCATGCACATTGTCTATCTAGGTCAGTCTCTCCAACCTGTCTCACTCTTTCGATCGCATGATGACCCACACTCGCTCAATCTCTCTCTCTTTATCTATGTATCAACTGACCTTGCTTCCTCCCACGTACAAATGATATGTGTACATGTCTATGACTGGATCATCTCTCAAGCTCTCTCTTATAGCCCTCACCCTTCCCAAAAGCTCAATCGGACAATATCTATCCACAACATATATATCTTTTCAATGAATGTCGGGGCACACTCACTTTGTCTCTCTATCTATGTCTTGATTGATCTCGCTTTCTCACGCCGGGGACTCCAACCTTCGATTAATTTGTGAAGGCATTTATTCCGGTGGGTTTAGATTATATTTTTGTAGCATTCGCCCCACAACTACTCCAAACACCGTTGCAACCCCCGCCCGTCCCCCAACTGTTTTCCCTCTGGCTCGGTCACCGATCTCTCGCATGCCCATTCTAACCTTTCACGTCGCAACATGGTATTTTTGCAAAACAAACTCTGGTGTTATCTTTAATTGTTATAAATAAGCTACAAACTACACACCCGGAGTCCACCTGTAATGGAACAAATTTCGACCCAGAAATTAAAGTGCTACAAACTACACACCGGGGGGCCCAACTGTCATGGAGCAAATTTGGACCCATATCTACACCCCTATATAGTGTGGGAATAACTTTGAAAGATGGTCGTTGGATGAAGCCAATCCGACGCTGCAGAGATGGCAAATCCGAGCACCACTGGCCGTTGGATATCTTCTACATTCCACCACATTCTGCCACATGTACAATCTAGAAGACTGCATGGTTGAACTTAATCATAATGCACAAACCTCAAAACACAAGCACTTCTCCTTTGTTCTAGAATCTTCTGTATCATAATTGCCCAATTTTCTTTTTTCTAAATGAATTGCCATTTTTTTTTACTTTATGCTCTACAATGCACAATTCCATGAATCTTAAAATAGATTAACTTTTTTATAAAACTTATTGATTTTGAATGAGATGAACTATAGTAATTAAACGAACATCTACATAATGCATATATGAATCAAAGCTTACATGCTATGGTGTGGTATTTATTCATAGTTTGGTTGCCAAATCTCATGCGTGCAATGCACGTGTACCTTACTAGTATAAATTAAAAATGTAAAAGGACGAGGATTGAACATGCGACCAGGGCCTTCAAGCCGCACGTCAATAGGCAACATAGTAGCAACGTTTGTTGTACTCCCCTTTGTTGATATAATGTTTTTATATTACCACATCCTATTTAATGGATAACATGTTTTTATATTAACTTTAGTAAATTAGTGGGACCGGCTCATGAGCACGTACTATTCCACTTCACTTACTAGTGGGTTCCATGTCTGCTCTCTCTCTCTCTCCTCCCCTTCTACGTTTAGACGCACGGGCAAACATGAAGAACGCGCGGGCGGTGTGGCCGTTGACCGAATCTGCATGCGTTCACAAGTTATGGCACCAGTTTCATGTAATACTAGTACTAGTATTATATGTAAGAAGTTTAGGAACAAAAGTGACCGTGACGGACAAGTTAGGCTAGTAGTATCTACTAACAATTAAAAGTGTGCATAAATAGATGTATCGTCTAGTGCTCGAATAAGGGGACTGCTCGCGCCCTACAAGTATTTGGAACTGACTTCCCTAAAAGAATATTTGGAATTGACGTGGTATTTAATATGAAATGTTTGCGATGAGAAGGATTACATGTCGCTTGATGACCTTTTATATTTAATTTGATACGGCTCTAGCAGAACATTCAATCGATTAAACCATAGATTTCATTCAGTCTGACTGCGACTTTACATTCATACCACGATTGAACTAAAATAAACGCAAATGATAAATCCCAAACGTTCGGATTTTAAGCATGGCAATCCGAACATTTTTCATGGCATATTTAGATCATGCGGTGGCGGCGGAGGCGTCTTGCGGCGGGAAGCGGCTCCTCTGCCCTGCTCTGTGTGTCGTCGGGCCATTGACCGGCGGTGACGGCGGCGTCTTGCGCTGTTGTTGGCGTACTCCTGGACGTTGTCCCTAGCTTCAAGGAAGGCCAGAATGTTCTAGACTTCGGTCTCCAGGAGCATGTCAACTGGCGGGAGGAGGTGACTGGCGTTGCTGCAAGGAAGCGGTCGATGGCGGCGATCCATGCCGCTGAGGGGGGCACTGGCACCGGCGTGGGGACAGGCTTTGGCAATGACTCGGCGGAGACATTCGTGTGCACGGGCATAGGCACGAGCTTGCGCATCAGTGCACGCGTAGGCGCATGCGCTGGCAGGTGCACGGGCGCGTGAAAATCAGCGGGGACCTCGTGGAACCCCGTGGCTTCAAGCTCGGCGACAATGTGCGGCTCCTAGGTCATCAATGCCACGGGGATGGGCGCTGGCGCAGTCGGGGCGACGGGAGCTGGAACGGGAGCGGGGACAGGCGCGACGTCTTCCCGCAAGGCCAGTTCAAGCTCGTCCCAAAGCGCCTTATGTTCTTGAGACTCCGGCTGGGTGTCTTCCTCAGGAAACTAGAAGACTAAGGGCAGACCATCATGGTGTGGCATGGCGTACGGTGAGGTCAGGCTGGTTGGAGGTAGACGACAGGAGAATCCGAGAGGAAGAGAGAACATTGTAGCGAGACCGGGGAGTGCGGGGGTGATTTAAACTGCGGCACCGGCGCCATTAAAAGTGGGGGCAGTTGGGAGGAAGGTGGGCGGCGGAGCCTGGTCAAAAGGCTCGCGTCCCGGTGAGCCTGGGTAGCGGCCTGCTCGCACGCCTCCCGTCGACTCACACGCTTGCTTAGACGGCACCTACCGATGAGAAGCGGGACTCGTTGCAGCACGTAGGTCTAACGCCCACTGTTTGAATAGTGAAACCGTTCACGTTAACGTGACATGTCTTTGTTCCAAAATACCTTGGCTCTTCATTTGTACAACTTTTCATAAGCAACTTGTCTCAAATTGAACAAAAGAAATATGACAGCCTATTTGTGCCATAATACATGACCATTCTCAGTTTCATGAATTTCAGGTCAGTTTTGGATTTTCTGGAATTTAAAATCCATGATTCGAAACAATATCATAACCTGCATCATGAAATAAATTTTCAAGCCATACATCTTTAGTGTTGTAGATGTTAATATTTCTTAAGAAAGGATTTGATCAAACATTTTGCTTAGTTAGACTTCAGACAAGTTATATATGCAGAGTAAAAAGATAATCCCTCCGTACTAGTGCATTGCCTGATATAGTAACTCTAGTAGGCACGAACAAAATAAATAAACGAAGCTCCATTCTGTGCTCATCCTGGTGTAGTACTATTAGTATACTAGGCAATGGAGTTGACGGATGACCTTGGGTAGCGGCGACCCAGGGAATTGAACTGTGCTCGGCACGGTAGGTAATGTGGGCTAGTTACTAAAGGATCCCTCCATTGTTCATCGGTTGTCATTATGGACCGAGGACATGAGGGGAATTTCCTAGGGCTGGAATTCTGGCCGCCAGATATTTCGACTCGAAACACGGAGGCTCGAGTGGAGGCGCGAAGTTTAATATCGCGGTTCTTTTGGTTGGGGTTGGCTAATGCGCGTACCATGCACGCCACCAGTAGGACACGAGCCCGGGTCTGGCTGGTACGCTATCGGGTGCTACCATTCAAGAATGCGAAAGGAATCTTTTTTTAATTGCCGAACGAATCTATATGTATTACAATGCCCGTATTTTCCTTGCAAATAACTGGTCATTCCAAAAGGCACGATAATTGATTTATGACGACTTCTTGAATTAGAGTGAGTTTGTGGTATAGTGATCTCAACGTGGATGTATGACCGTGCATGTATGACACGAATTCAAAAATAAAATGTAAGCCATGCATGGTCCTCAATTCAATATTAAAATGCACAATAAATTGAAGCATGAATATTAAGTCTAGTACTATGTACATGCAAACGTTGTGTTTAGGTCTCTCCATGGACCCTCCCCCCCCCCCAACCACCACACATACTTCATGTATCAATCGATCTTCATTTCTTTGTTAATAGAGCTATTGGTATCCGCCACATGCGCGCTCATTATTTCTCTTCATGTTTCGATCTCCATTTATGTCACACCCGCCCACACACTCTCAACTAATGTATTTCTCACACACAACCTCGTCGTCCCCTCCATGACAAACCCTCCCCCTCTCTCTTAAGACACGTAGGTTGCCTTTGTAAAACACCTTCACTGTGCGCGCACATACAAAGTCTATCTAGGCCACTCTCTCAGTAACTATCTCCCTCCAGCCCTCACTGCAGCTTCGCCGCACCAGATCTCGGTGTATCGTCTTTAACATTCGAGTGTACGCTAGGCCACACTCACTCGATCTCTCCCTCTATAAATGACTCGATTGACCTCACTTTCTCGCGTCGTCTCTCCCACACCTAGACGCTCCCACTACATCTCTTGCATAGGCGGAGCTATGTAGATTATCGGGGGGGGGTAACCCCTCGGCCTTAGATAAAATTGTGAAGCTCTGTTTAGGATTGTTTAGATTATATTTTTTAAACATTATATTTGTCCCCACCCTCCCAAACACCGATGGGTTGTGCACCCCCCTGGGAGAATATCATGTGCCCCCACACCTTAGATGCTATATGGTGATACGAGTTCCTTGGAGCGTGTAGATCTGAGATATAGCGGCTCACAAGATGTCTTAATATTTTTACAAGAAACCTTAATGAGTTTTGGAATTGCACACAATTAGTACCAAAACTACTCAGATGCCCTTGGATCCCATATCCAACAGCCTCGAAGCTCATATCATCGTAGCATCTAAGATGAGGGAAGACCTCATATTCTCTTGTGTTTAAGAATATCACGTGCTACCACACCTTAGATGTTGTGGTGATACAAGCTCCTCGGAGCCGTTGGATCTGAGATCCAACGACTCCTTGGTGGTTTGAATGTTTTTGTAGAAAAGCCCCCAAAGAGTTTGGGCACAGACCACAAGCACAAAGACTACTCAGATGCCACTGGATCTCATATCGAACGACCTCGAAGCTCGTATCACGGTAGCATCCAAGCTGCGAGAGCACCTGATGTTTTCTCGCACAGGGGAATATGAGGTGCTCCCACACCATAGATTCTATGGTGATACGAGTTCCCGGGAGATCTAACGGCTCGCAGTAGGAGGTTTGAATGTTTTTGCAATATAGGCCTCAAAGAGTTTGGGAATTGCGCAGAAAGTACAAATACTACGCACATGGCATTGGATCTCAGATCCAACAACCTAGATGCTTGTATCACCGTAGCGGCTAATTAAGCTGCGGGGAGCACCTAATATGAACTACTAGGAGCCGTGGATCCACGATCCGGTGGCTCACACGAGGCCTGAATGGTTTTTATTTGCAAAAAAACCCTTGGAGAGTTTGGAAATTGCGCATAATTACAAAGACTACTCCCAAGCCATTGGATCTTAGATCCAACGACGTAAAACCTCGTATCACCATAGCATCTAAGCTACGGGGAGCATGTGATATTCTATGTCGCTGTCATTTTTGTTCCTAAACTTGCAAAATACGTGTAACTGGTGCCATAACTTGTCTAACCGCGCAAAGTGTTTGTGCAAAAAAACCATCCTACACTGAAATATCGGAACAACACACGGGAGGCCCACTTGTCATTGATCAAATTTGGACCTAAAACTAACGGCAACCTGGATTTCAAAGCGTACGTCGATAGCCTGAAACTGCAACGATTGTTGGCTTTGTCGCATAACTTGATTTTATACAGTATTACGTTGAGTAGAGTAAGGGAGTGGCTCGTCAACATGTGCATGAATGTTGACTGACTTACTGGTGGGTCCCATGTCTGCCATCTCTCTATCTCCTCTCCATCTAGTAGTACAACCTTTAGACGCACAGGCACACACGAAGAGCGGCGCGAGCTTGCCGTGGTGTTATTATAACTAAAAAAATGCTTGGAAAATAGATGAATCGCCTAGAACAAGAGACGTTGTGGCTGGTCGAGACGGAGCTAACCACACCTATCCTCCGTGCCACGTTAGCATGATGAAGCTGTGTGGCTAGTGGGGTGTTTTCGACCGACTGGATGGGTCCCGAGGTCGAACCATAGGTAGTTTGATATAGTTTATTTTTACACGCACATTTTTCCTCCGTGCCGAGATGTGGCACACCCTACAGCGCGGTTTCTGGGTCCTCCCGGGTGGTGCATGCATATTTTCTTCCTTGCCGAGACGTGGGATGCCCTACCGCGCATTTTCTTGGTCCTCCTCGGTCATACTGACGAAGCAAGTAAATGAGTCGTCAAATCACAAAAGCCCACCTTTCCCGCCGAGTACATCAGTGAAGCACGGTGGCTAGCTAGTTGGGCTAGTGCGACCGATTACCTAGGCCGCCGTCACATTTGTTTTTTCACCCCTTTCTTTCTCTCCTTGCTGGTAGGTAAATTTAAATATCCACCGCTGCGTTGCACTGGTCTTTGGGTGCGGCAGGCGTGCCAGGATTTTTATTTTTTTGATAGGGGAGCAGGCGCGGCAGCAATTAGTCATGATGACTCCGCCTGTAAAACCACTGCTCCCTGAAGTGAAAAGTCGTCGACTGGTGTTTTCCCATGGTGAAAACGAAAAGATTCACCCTTCTCCTCGGCTAGCTCTCTCCACCTTCCCGTAGATTGCATTGCCTTTCAGCCGTTTCGCCCCCTTTGCTTCCTCTCCCCATTGCTTCTACCTGGTTCCATGGAGGCGCACCAGATGATGGACTCTGAGGTGAGGCGCCTGACATGGGAGCTCCATGCCAAGGATGCGGAGCTTAGGGCCAATGATGTCTACTATGCAACCTTCTTCTTGTAGACTCGTGTTGGGCCTCCAAGCGCAAAATTTTGTAGGACAGTAGCAAATTTTCATCAAGTAGATGACCTAACGTTTGTCAATCCGTGGGAGGCATAGGATGAAGATGGTCCCTCTCAAACAACCCTGCAACCAAATAACAAAGAGTCTCTTGTGTCCCCAACACACCCAATACAATGGTAAATTGTATAGGTGCACTAGTTCGGCGAAGAGATGGTGATACAAGTGCAATATGGATAGTAGATATAGGTTTTTGCAATCTGAAAATATAAAAACAGCAAGGTAACTAGTAGCAAAAGTGAGCAAAAACGGTATTGCAATGCTTGAAAACAAGGCCTAGGGTTCATACTTTCACTAGTGCAAAGTCTCTCAACAATGATAACATATTTGGATCACATAACAATCCCTCAACGTGCAACAAAGAGTCACTCCAAAGTTCCTATCACGAAGAACATAAGATGAAATTGTTTGTAGGGTACGAAACCACCTCAAAGTTATTCTTTCCGATCAATCCATTGAGCTATTCCTATAAGTGTCACAAACAGCCCTAGAGTTCGTAGTAAAATAACACCATATGATACACATCAATCAACCCTAATGTCACCTAGATACTCCAATGTCACCACAAGTATCCGTGGGTCAATTATATGATATGCATCAAACAACTTCAGATTCATAATATTCAATCCAACACAAAGAACATCAAAGAGTGCCCCAAGATTTCTACCGGAGAAACAAGGACGAAAACGTGCATCAACCCCTATGCATAGATTACCCCAATGCCACCTCAGGAATCCGCAAGTTGAGTGCCAAAACATACATCAAGTGAATCAATAGAACACCCCATTGTCACCACGGGTATCCCACGCAAGACATACACCAAGTGTTCTCAAATCCATAAAAGTATTCAATCCGATAATAGTGAAACCTCAAAGGTAAAACTCAATTCATCACAAGAAGATAGAGGGGGAGAAACACCATATGATCCAACTATAGTAACAAAGCTCGCGGTACATCAAGATCGTGCCAAATCAAGAACACGAGAGAGAGAGAGATCAAACACATAGCTACTGGTACATACCCTCAGCCCCGAGGGTGAACTACTCCCTCCTCGTCATGGAGACCGCCGGGATGATGAAGATGGCCTCCGGTGATGGTTTCCCCCTCCGGCAGGGTGCCGGAACAGGCTCCTGATTGGTTTTTCGTGGCTACAGAGGCTTGCGGCGGCGGAACTTCCGATCTAGGTTTCTTTTCGGGGGTTTTGGTATTTATAGGAATTTTTGGCGTCGATCTCATGTCAAGGGGGTCCACGAAGTAGCGACAAGCCGCCTAGGCGCGCCCTGCGGGGTGGGCACGCCCCCCAGGCTTGTGGCTTCCTCGTGAAGCTTCTGGTCCAGCTCTTGTGCTTCGGGGGTCTCTTTTGGTCCATAAAAAATCACCGTAAATTTTCAGCCCATTCCGAGAACTTTTATTTCTGCACAAAAAACGACACCACGTTTGTTCTGCTGAAAACAACGTCAGTCCGGGTTAGTTCTAATCAAATCATATCAAAACCATATAAAATTGTTGTAAACATGGCATGAATACTTCATAAATTATAGATACGTTGGAGACGTATCAGCATCCCCAAGCTTAATTCCTGCTCGTCCTCGAGTAGGTAAACGATAAAAGAAATAATTTATGAAGTGTGAATGCTAGCAAGTGCACAAGCTTGATCAATGATAATTTCAATCACTTTTTATAGCATCATTATATATCATAAACAGTAGATCATCTCATAAAACTTCTCATGATCAATTAGCATGCTATTCACATGTTAAAGCATAGACCATAAACTTTCTTGAAAACTAACAAACTATGTTCTCAGTCATCAAACAATTGCAATTCATCTTATTTTCAGGAAGGGTCTATGTAAGAGCTTTGATTTAGCAAATTCCGCATACTCAACTATCATATGGTCTTCCATGATTGCTACCACTCAAAGCATATTTTTAGGACAAATAGCATCCATCGAACACAGAGAAAGATAGGGGCTTAATGTTTCGCCTCCCAACTTATTTATCATATAGAATATTGTCAACAATAATAATTCATGATCAAATATATTTGAATGGCCATATATGCTTAGATCTTTCCCCATCACTTGATGCTTGCCAACTAAAGAGTAGGTTGGAATAAGAAATTGACTCAACAAAAATAAAAGTAAAAGATAGGCCCTTCGCAGAGGGAAGCAGGGATTTAGAGAGGTGCTAGAGCTCGAAGCTTTTAAAATAGAGATGAACATAATTTTGAGACGTATGCTTTCATTGTCAACATAACAACCAAGAGTTCTCACTATCTTCCATGCTAGACACATTATAGGTGGTTCCCAAACAGAATGGTAAATTTTTTACTCCCCATCCACCAACAATCACACTCCACGGCGAGCCGAATTCACGGGTGCCGTCAATACCAACAACTTTCCTGGGAGAGTTTGTTTAATTATTTACAATTTTATTTTTGATCTTTTGATCATAGGACCTGGCATCCCAATTACTATACACTCTCTCATGAATGACAAGTGAATAAACACTCATCGTGAGAATAACCCACCTAGCATGGAAGATACTGACAGCCCCTAGTCACTACATGAGCGATTCGGGCATACAAAACAGATTATTATTTGAAGGTTTAGAGTTTGGCACATGCAAATTTACTTGGAACGGCAGGTAAATACCGCATATAGGTAGATATGGTGGACACTCAGGGAAGAAACTTGGTTCAAGGATTTTGGATGCACAAGCAGTATTCCCGCTTAGTACAGAAATTTTGGCTATGAAAAGATTCTAAATAGCAAGCAACACATGTTGGAGGATCCATAACAATATAACTTCTATGCAAATATACTCAAGCATAACTCATTATGTTGTCTTCCTTGTCCAACTTCAACTAATTTTCTCAAGTTTGAAAATAATTAATGGGGCTCACAATCATAGAAGATGTCTAAGATAGTATATTTATATGTGAAATCTCTCTTCCTTCAATATTCTTTCATGAATTGTTCAAGTGACCAATACTATGCTTGCTAAATTTCAATATATTTACCACCTCTACTTCTTATATGTGAAGTCATTACTCCCCATGGGATAAGCATATGAAACATATATAATTTCATATTTATGATATTCAATTCATTCAACCATTTACTCATAGGATATAAGTGAAGCACGAGAGTAAATGACAAACTACTCCAAAAAGATATAAGTGAAGATCAATGAGCAGTCAAATAATTAAGTAGCTAGGTGAAGACTCTCTCTCTCTCATAAATAATATTTTAGATCTTAAGTATATTATTCAAACAGCAAGCAAAACAAAATAAAATAGAATTCCAAGGATAGCACATATCATGTGAAGAAGCAAAAACTTGGGCTCAACCAAAACTGACCGATCATTGTTGAGGAAGAAGGGTGGGATGCCAACCGGGACATCCCCAAGCTTAGATGCTTGAGACTTCTTGAAAAATTAATTAGGGATGCCTTGGGCATCCCCAAGCGTGAGCTCTTGTGTCTCCTTAATTCCTCTCATATCACGGTTTTCCTAAATCTTAAAAACTTCATCCACACAAAACTCAACAAGAACTCGTGAGATAAGTTAGTATAAATCAATGCAAAACCTTATCATTATCTACTGTAGAAAATCACTAAAATTATAATTTGACATTTCATACTAAATTCCTCTGCATATTTAATACTCTCATCCTCAAATAGAATCATTAAATAAGCAAACATATGCAATCATAACAGCAATCTGTCTAAACAGAACAGCCTATAAAGGACTAAGGAAGATCCATACTTATTTAACTCAAAAAATTCTAAAATTTTACCACACTGTAGAGAATTTATCATTGCATATTGTGTAAAAAATTCAAACTTTATCACATTCTGACTTTTCTATGGAATTTTTGCAATAGTGACAAACTTTCTGTTTTGAAACAACAACTCATATACTTGCAAATTGGGCATGGTGAAGGCTATCCTTGACACTTTTATTGAAACAAAAGATACTAAACCTTATTCTAAATAACACCAAGAAAATCTAAACAAAATAAAATGACACCCCAAGCAAAACACATATCATGTGGTGAATAAAAATATAGCCTCAAGTAAATTTACCTATAGATTGAAGACGAAAGAGGGGATGCCATCCGGGGCATCCCCAAGCTTAGATGCTTGGTTGTCCTTAAATATTACCTTGGGGTGCCTTGGGCATCCCCAAGCTTAGGCTCTTGCCACTCCTTATTCCATAGTCCATCAAATCTTTACCCAAAACTTGAAAACTTCACAACACAAAACTCAACAGAAAACTCGTAAGCTCCGTTAGTATAATAAAGCCAATCACCACTTAGGTACTGTTCTGAACTCATTCTAAATTTATATTGGTGTTATATCTACTTTATTCAAACTTCTCCACCCTCCGATACTACCCATAGATTCATCAAAATAAGCAAACAACACAATGAAAACAGAATCTGTCAAAAACAGAACAGTCTATAGTAATCTGGAAACTTCGTATACTTCTGTAACTCCAAAACTTCTAAAAAATTAGGAAAACATAGGGAATTTGTATATAAATCATGTCAACAATTCAGATCAAAATCACGTTCCAGTGAATTTTCAAAATTCCTGGACTTAGAGCAAAAGTTTTTGTTTTTGCATAGAATCAAGTCAACTATCATCCACACTATCCCAAAGGTTTTACTTGGCACTTTATTGAAACAAAAGCTATAAAACATGATTACTACAGTAGCTTAATCATGTGAACACACCAAAAACAGTAGGTATAAACATTGGGTTGTCTCCCAACAAGCGCTTTTCTTTAATGCCTTTTTAGCTAGGCATGATGATTTCAATGATGCTCACATAAAAGATAAGAATTGAAACATAATGGGAGCATCGTGAAGCATATGAATAACACATTTCAGTCTAACCCACTTCCTATGCATAGGGATTTTGTGAGCAAACAATTTATTGGAGCAAGAATCAACTAGCATAGGAAGGCAAAACAAGCATAACTTCAAGCTTTTCAACACCTAGAGAGGAAACTTGATATTATTGCAATTCCTACAAGCATATATTCCTCCCTCATAATAATTTTTAGTAGCATCATGAATGAATTCAACAATATAACTTTCACATAAGGCATTCTTTTCATGATCTACAAGCATAGAAAATTTGTTACTCTCCACATAAGCAAATTTCTTCTCATGAATAATAGTGGGAGCAAACTCAACAAAATAACTATCATGTGAGGCATAATCCAATTGAAAATAAAAATCATGATGACAAGTTTCATTGTTATCATATTTCTTTATAGCATATATGTCATCACAATAATCATCATACATAGCAACTTTGTTGTCATAATCAATTGGAACCTCTTCCGAAATAGTGGATTCATCATTAAATAAAGTCATGACCTCTCCAAATCCACTTTCATCAATATTGTAATAAGATTCAACAGCCTCCAAAATAGTGCGATCATTACTTCCTAGAGTTGACACTCTTCCAAACCCACTTTCATCAACATAATCATCATAAATAGGAGGCATGTTTTCATCATAATAAATTTGCTCATCAAAACTTGGGGGACTAAAAATATCATCTTCATCAAACATAGCATCCCCAAGCTTGTAGCTTTGCATATCATTAGCATCATGGATATTCAAACAATTCATACTAACAACATTGCAATCATGCTCATCATTCAAAGATTTAGTGCCAAAAAATTTCTTGACTTCTTCTTCTAACACTTGAGCACAATTATCAGAATCCTTATTTTCACGAAAGATATTGAAAAGATGAAGCATATGAGGCAACCTCAATTCCATTTTTTGTAGTTTCCTTTTATAGACTAAACTAGTGATAAAACAAGAAACTAAAAGATTCAATTGGAAGATCTAAAGATATACCTTCAAGCATTCACCTCCTCGGCAACGGCGCCAGAAAAGAGCTTGATGTCTACTACGCAACCTTCTTGTTGTAGACTCGTGTTGGGCCTCCAAGCGCAGAGTTTTGTAGGACAGTAGCAATTTTCCCTCAAGTGGATGACCTAAGGTTTATCAATCCATGGGAGGCGTAGGATGAAGATGGTCTCTCTCAAACAACCCTGCAATCAAATAACAAAGAGTCTCTTGTGTCCCCAACACACCCAATACAATGGTAAATTGTATAGGTGCACTAGTTCGGCGAAGAGATGGTGATACAAGTGCAATATGGATAGTAGATATAGGTTTTTGCAATCTGAAAATATAAAAACAGCAAGGTAACTAGTAGCAAAAGTGAGCAAAAATGGTATTGCAATGCTTGAAAACAAGGCCTAGGGTTCATACTTTCACTAGTGCAAAGTCTCTCAACAATGATAACATATTTGGATCACATAACAATCCCTCAACATGCAACAAAGAGTCACTCCAAAGTTCCTATCACGGAGAACATAAGATGAAATTGTTTGTAGGGTACGAAACCACCTCAAAGTTATTCTTTCCGATCAATCCATTGAGCTATTCCTATAAGTGTCACAAACAGCCCTAGAGTTCATAGTAAAATAACACCATATGATACACATCAATCAACCCTAATGTCACCTAGATACTCCAATGTCACCACGAGTATCCGTGGGTCAATTATATGATATGCATCAAACAACTTCAGATTCATAATATTCAATCCAACACAAAGAACTTCAAAGATTGCCCCAAGATTTCTACCGGAGAAACAAGGACGAAAACGTGCATCAACCCCTATGCATAGATTACCCCAATGTCACCTCGGGAATCCGCAAGTTGAGTGCCAAAACATACATCAAGTGAATCAATAGAACACCCCATTGTCACGACGGGTATCCCACGCAAGACATACATCAAGTGTTCTCAAATCCATAAAAGTATTCAATCCGATAATAGTGAAACCTCAAAGGTAAAACTCAATTCATCACAAGAAGATAGAGGGGGAGAAACACCATATGATCCAACTATAGTAACAAAGCTCGCGGTACATCAAGATCATGCCAAATCAAGAACACAAGAGAGAGAGATCAAACACATAGCTACTGGTACATACCCTCAGCCCCGAGGGTGAACTACTCCCTCCTTGTCATGGAGACCGCCAAGATGATGAAGGTGGCCTCCGGTGATGGTTTACCCCTCCGGCAGGGTGCCAGAATGGGCTCCCGATTGGTTTTTCGTGGCTACAGAGGCTTGCGGCGGCGGAACTTCTGATCTAGGTTTCTTTTTTGGTGTTTTGGTATTTATAGGAATTTTTGGCGTCGGTCTCATGTCAAGGGAGTCCACGAGGCAGCGACAAGCCGCCTAGGCGTGCCCTGGGGGTTGGGCGCCCCCCTGGCTTGTGGCTTCCTCGTGAAGCTTCTGATCTAGCTCTTGTGCTTCGGGGGTCTCTTTTGGTCCATAAAAAATCACCGTAAATTTTGAGCCCATTCCGAGAACTTTTATTTCTGCACAAAAAATGACACCACGGTAGTTCGGCTGAAAACAACGTCAGTCCAGGTTAGTTCTAATCAAATCATATCAAAACCATATAAAATTGTTGTAAACATGGCATGAATACTTCATAAATTATAGATACGTTGGAGACATATCAGCCAAGGACGTGGAGCTCTGTGAGCTCAAGGAGGAGAGGAGTGCCATGCTCCTCCTTTATGTGCGGGAGTTCACGGAGCTTCAAAAGCGGCAGGCGTCCACCACAAAGATGCTCGAGGTGTCGGTGGCGTTGATGCAGAAAGCGGGAGATATGATAGGCGGTCAGGCAAGCCGGCTGGAGCGCGACCGGGCCGATCATGACGAGGTCCAGGATCGCCTCAACCACTTGCTGGACCATGTTGCCACGCACGTGTTGCGGCTGCGCGATGCCTACCGTCGTGCCAGCGCGACCATGCCGACCGTCGGGCTAAACCCGTTTGACCACCCCATCGACTTCAACGAGCTGCGGCTTCCTGACCTGGTCTCCTTCTTCACCTATATCTCCGAGGAGCTAAGTTGTCTCCGCGCGGTGGTTGGGGCGGAGCTGGACAAGGAGGGGTTGCGGGCGGCCGTCGCCGTTGCCGGGCGAATCCTCTTAGGGCTTTCTCACCGAAATCCATTTATGCCATTGGACGCTGTCTTTGACGAGCTGGCTCCCGTCGACCTTGAGCGGGCGGTGGTGTTTAGGCGTCCTATGCCTGCGCATGTCTCGGGGCAACATAACCGTTGGATCCAACTCAGACGGTGCAGATCAGTCACTATAGCACAAAGCATGCGGGTGTGTTTTGTTGCATTCTCATCTCAACATAGTTGTTCCCTCTTCGTGCATGCTCATCTCAGCACCCCTCTTCGTGTATGCTCATCTCAGATCCCATGTTCCGTGGAGTACTGTAGCACCGTACTCTTCGTGCGCTGTAGTCCTAGTTCTGTTACATTGATCTCACCGTTCATTCTCGACCGAACAGTCAAAAAAGGGGCATGTTACATTACTGTTCATATAGTTGACATGCGCACAACATCATTTTTTATCGTCATATCTTCCTACACTAGCAACAAGATTATAGTACTGACTTATGAACCACTGCACATGCCTAGTAGTAGGAGTACTACTGTGTAAGTTCAAGTGGCTACCGTGTTTCACACTCCTCCGTCGTAAGAGTGGAAACGCTTGTTGTAATCATTTTTTTCAAAAATAGTGGACACGCTCTACCGTGCGGATCCTCCTCGACGGTCGTCGGGAACCTTGCTACTCACTTTCGCCGACATGTGGAACAGCCAGCATCGGGGTCCACTTGCCATGCACTAAATTACTCCGTACTAGAGTGCACAACTACAAGGTAGACTACACCGGTCGAAGCGCCACAGTAATGCCCAATGAGCCGTCAAATCACAAAACCCCCACCTTTCCAGCAGTAAGTTGGACGGACGAAGCAACCATCATTTCACTATTCTCCCTCATCTTCCTCTCTTGAAGAAAACCCCAACTCGCTTCTCCCTCATCTTGTTCCTCATTTCTTCAAGAAAACCCCGACGTGCTTCTGCCATTGTTCTTCTCTCCCAAAGAAGGAAAGGTGAGCGCATCAATGGTGTTGCTTCTGGCCAAGGCCCGGTCTTGCAACCTCGCGACTGAACCTATAACTCCCTCTCTGTTCTACTTTTGGGTTTGTGATTATGGTTTCTTTTCTTTTATTTCTATTTGGTAGTTGCTTGATGGACCTTGGAGCACCGGTCGAAGTGATGTCTATGGCTCTGGCCAAAACCGTCGAGGCTCAGGGTACGAAGAAGCGCAAGCACCCCACCGAGACTATCGCAGACAAGCTCAAGGCCATCACCTTGTCCAAGCCCCCCTCTCCAGGATCCCTCGTTAAGCCAGTCCAGGTAATATCTCTTCTTGACGATCTTGATCGTGTTTTTTCATCTAACACGCAGTACTAGTACTAGTAGTACAACTTTCTGGGTGATCTTGCATGTGATTTTTGTGTGCCAAATGACGGTTCTAAATTGCTCTTTGACCAAAACATGCGATTGGTTGACATACATATGATTTTTGCACATAACACTGATTTCTTATAGATTGCTTTCAACTACTTTATGAACATCAATGCTAGTTGTAGGAAATGCAAGATTTTAGCTATCATGCCTTTGAAGAGAGTATAGTAGCCTCATAACTTGTGTTATGGATATTGCAAGTAATCCCTTTGCTCTCATGCCTTTGAAGACATGTTCTAGTGTCTTTGTTCACTCATTTCTGTGCGTATATGTAGTCTTATATGGAGTAAAATATCGAAAATCATCTTATATTTCTGAACGAAGGTAGTAATAAAATATTTGGTTTCTATTTGAATTAGATCCAGGTCCGCGGTGCAGATGAAGTTCTCAAAGTCATGCTGTGTGAACTGGAAGACCTGAGGATGAGTTCTACTACTAATCTATCGAGCTGCTGTTTCCTTATCGCCACGTGTCGTGAACTAGTGTTTTCCTGTAGCATTGTTGTCAGGCGTGTTCTTGAGGGTGTACTTCACCACAACAATTTCCTAGCTGTGCCTTTGGTTACAAAGGGTGTGGTTCTTGTAAAGCTTCCCGACAAATCTGATGCGGACTGTCTTCATCGTCATGTTTATGAGTGGAAAGACCACTCTGTTAGGTTCTCCAAGGTTGACGAGATGGCGATGGTGCTGGTAGACATCTCTCACGAAGTCCATGGCCTAGTCAGTTATGTGGGGTACATCCCGTAGGTCGGTGGTAAGAAATAGTCTGCAGAGTTTAATTAGTGCAACTTTGCTTGTCTGTAGTAAGTACTATTGTTCAGTACTTGATTTGTGTGTGTGAACCCTGTATTGTTTAGTACTGCTGCTTTTGTTGTGTGGTGAGTCCTGAGAACAGTCTATGTTAATGTTTATCCACTCAATTCAGTCTATATATTTTGAAGCATCAAGATCATCTTTTTTATGAGGACGGTTTATCAATTATGGTTACACTCCAATATCTGTATGCATTGCGGGGTCTATCGCACCCACCAGGATTTCCTGTCCCATGGATGTTCGCTCCATAGGAGTTGTTACCACATTTGGACTGTCCTGCTTGTGGGAGTAAGTGTGGGCCCTGCATGCCACCCGTAATTAGACGATCAACCTTTAGTTTACAACTTGAACATAGTGATATCCTGTTAAGGATTCACTCGTGTCACATCAAGTAATTCTTATTGATTTACTGTCTAAATCTTATTGATTTACTGTCATGTTTTCTTACTTTTGCTGCAATTTTACGATGCAGGTTTTGCCATGTGACATTCGTTACAGAATAAACCATTTGGTTTGCTCTATGATGGTTATTTTTGCAGGTTTCACTTCTTATGTCGTGTCAGTAACAAAGGCACTGTCCATCACTTATATTACTAGACACAATTGGATCAGTCTATTGTCTGAGTACAATCTGAAGCCCTGTAATGAACTGCAGTTTGTTTTAACAAACACGCCACAATTAGTCCTTCTCGCATTTAAAAGAAGTGAAGAAAAAGACTGGATCAAGGTCACGAAGCCTAGTGAAGTTAGAAATCTGAAGTATGAAATCATAGCAGACCAGAGATGACCGCTGTTGTCTCGCACGTCGGTACCACCTTCAGCATCGGATGGAGCACCGGCACCTGCTCTGACGGCACTGGCTCTAGCACTGACAACGGCAGCAACTCAGTCTGATCCACTAGAGGATTGGGCACCGACCGCGTCAGCGGATTAGGCTGATCTACCGGAGGATCGGGCACCGACACGGGCACCTACTTTGACACCGGCACCAGCTCCACAAGGAGCACCATCTTCGGCTGCAGCAGTGGCACTACTAGTCGCACCGGCACGGGCACCAGCAATGGCTCCGACACCTGCACCAACACTTGAAATTGCACTTGCATCTGCTTCGGCCTATGCAGCGGCAACGGAACCAGCACTTGCACCGGCAACAGACTAGGTTGCAGTTCGCACTGCATATACCAAAGTCCTTACAAAAACCGACATCTCCACCTTCTTGGTAAGCATTGGGCAGCCCAAGTGCTTCATTATTTTTTTCTTTCCATGTTGTTTCACATGATTCACTGTGTTGATCTAACTGTTTGTGTATGTCTTCTTGTTTGCAAACTGAGAATTCCTAGAGCAACGAGGGAGTCGTTCAATAATCCGGGCGACCGTGGCCAAGTTTCTCTTACCATGCGCAGCCTTGGTGTGAATGAACCTGCTAAATATACCGTAACTACAAAGGATGGTTGCATGATGATTGATGCTAAAGGATGGTCAAGGTTCAAAACTCTATCAAATCTTGCGGTAGGGGATGATGTCAAAATAGAACTTTCTCGGCAAGGAGAGCTGGTCCTAATCAACTTTGAAATTCTTTAGTAGCAGCACGCAACTGCCGAACTGATCTATCCTCCAAGAGCTTTTGATGTAATAATATGGCATGGTGAAACAAGTGTCCTGTATGTATAAGTAGTACCACAGTATTATTTATCACGTAGGATATGGTGAAAGAATTGCAACTCTGATTGCTGGTTAGGAACTGTCCTTCGATTTCATTCTAACAGCTGCCATGCTTTATTTAATTTTCTCTATTCTCCTTGCGACAGCATCTAAAACCAGTGCCGTACCGATCGCTTGCAATATGAAATGCACTGAGTTACAACACATGGGCCCCAAACATGCAGGCACACCAGCCTATGGCCCAAAGTCCAGAACCGTCAGCCTATCTGAGTATTATATTTGCCCCTCAAAAAAAATCTGAGTATTATATTCTCATCTGAACCCCCATATTATGTTATATATATTCCCCTTGATTTTTCTTATGTATAAAGTAGTGATATAAAAGATTTTTATATTTCTTTACAGAGGGAGTATCTCTCTATCAAAAATATATTTATGTGTAACTAGTTACTCCTGCCTTTCTACTTCCTTTCGCTGATATGCGGGGCATCCGGCAACGGGGTCCATATGCCATGCACCAAATTAGAGTGCACAACTACACGGTAGACTCAGCCCGGTTGTAGCACCGCAGTAATGCCCAATGAGCCATCAAATCACAAAAAAGCCCACCTTTCCAGCAGTAGCAGTAAGCTAGACGGACGAAGCAGTAATATTTCACTGGGCATGAATCCCCTTCTCCCTCGTCTGCTTGTTCAGAGAAAACCTCCTCTCGGCGATTGCGTAGGGTTTTCTCATGGAGAACCAGGTACGAATTCTTCATCCATCCCTGATAAATCCTAGACCCTTGGTCACGGGTAATCCTAGGATGGCAGCTGCCGCCGTTGATGCATTTTTCTTCCTACTGAATCTAGTGTCTTTCATTTGCGGTGCCCAAAGTGTGAGGATCCTACAGGTTTCTGCGCCCTTGGTGAGACGCCACACTTGTTCCTTCTCATCCTAACACATGATTTTAAAACGTGCACAGTATGTTCCTAGAATCCTTTTTTCTACCCGAGAGGGTTGTAGTTTTTTAACATGCTGTCGACTAATTTGGAAATTTGGATTGCTATATTTTTTTGGATTGCTATATTTGGATAAAAGGTACTAGTACCATGGTTAACACTGACGTGAAAGAGGAAATTATTTCTAGATTTGGATAGCGAATACATTGTGTTCTCATATTATTTTTCCTGCAGTGCATTCCTTGCTCTGCCAGAACACATGTACTCAAGATGGTCGGCCTTGTCATAACTGAATACACCAGTTTAATTGTCACATTGAATACAAGACATGGATATAAGTTCCCAGTTGCTGCTTTTTTATGGCCGAACTTGGATAAACTTTCTCATGTGTTACGGACTGAAAGTTGGCGCACGAATGTTGATGGAAATAGGAGAACCTCGTCTCATTTTCACTGTGATCTTCCACCCGACGTTGTTCCAGTAGTTCATCCATGTTAGTTTTGTATCTGGTTCTTGCATGTTGCCTCGATTACTTCTTAATCCACCTATTCTGTCTAACTAATGACAATTTGACTTTAGAAGTAGCAACAATTGGTGATTCCCTTCTCTCACGAAGATGCTACTTCTAACTAATATTTCTTATAATTGGTAGCACATGTAGGTTATTTCAAAGTTCAGCACACTACTCGTTTGTTATTCTATAAGAACTTGACTATTACTGATGGCACTGAAGTTGACTGGGATGACATCCACCAGTTCCTACACTTTATTGATCGTCTTGAGGTCCTTGAGGGGTGTTTCAATGGTGGAAGGCCACATGGCATATGTGTGCCACTGGTGCACCGTTGAACAGGTCCAACTGTGTCAAGAAACTTATGGTACGAGCTGTTTTCTGTTATATATGTTGTTCATAAACTCTTGCTTATACACAGTTTTACAGTTGTGATCTTCTTGAAACAGAAACTGCCCAGTTATATTGTTCCTATACAAATGCCTGACCATGGTCGGGTCAGACTTCCGCTTGGTCACAACATGATGTTTATATCGACCTACTCCATTTCCCTTGGAGGTGAAAAGATACTTATTCATGGGTGGTCTCAAATAATGAAGGCCCGTCCATCTTGGAGAATAGGATAGAAGGTTATGCTCATGCTTTTCCATGGCTCTAAAGCGAATATCTTGTTTATTGACCACATTGCAAGATGAAGCCACTTTCAGAAGGTTGTGGATGCGCGGGGTGGCGCCTAGGCCTTGTCCTGGGGCTTGGTATCCTCAACCTTGGTTAACTGTAGGAAAAGTAGCACTGTTCAAGGCGTGCTTTGTACGGTTGAACCTGTATAAGTACTCATACTACTTTCAGCTATGGTTGTTAAGTGCCCCTGCTGGTTTCAGTTAAGGTTGTTAAGTACTCCTGCTGCATTTACAGTCTATCGTGTTTCTTCAGTCTAGTCTTCCTCCAGTCGCCAAAACCAAACCAGCGCTAGCGGGGCCGCCTGCTTCCGCCTCCCACGGCTGGCTGTGCCTCAGCGCATGCATCGCCGCCCCACCGTCTCCTAAATCGTTAACACCGATGTCCGAGGCCTCGCCGTCGTCCTCCACGTGCTTTGGTGCACTCACCGTGGCGCCGCCCTCTCGCGTTGTCAAGATGGTCAACAAACAAGAGGAATCGGGAGAGGACTGTACGTGGAGAGGATGACTGTAGGGACCCACCATGTACATGGCCGTACGCAAGCAAGTTCCTCATTTTTTGTTATATACTCCATTGTCAGCGTATAGAAAAATAAAATGCTTCCTCCTAGTGGTTTGTTGACATCTGGGACCCATGACATTGTCGGCGTATAGTCAATAGACAAGAGAACATCACTAGATCGGCTGACACCTGGGACGTAGCTGCTCGAGCAGTAATTTTTTTTGTTATTGTTGAGACGGAGCAGGATTTCAACTAGGCTGTGGCCCGTCTAGCCGAAGCTTCTATTTTACGTTCACCATATGACCAGCCCAGCTATTTTTTCTTTGTGAAAATGGCTAGCCCAGTTTATTTTTTCTGAAGAATACCCAATCCAGGCATACCCAACCCAGGCCTACTTATTTTTCTCCACCCTGTTGGGCTGCAACTCTTTCAAGACGGCTGCAAATCTTAAAAGTAATATGAAATGGGCTGTAAATATAAAAAACACACGACAAATTGGCAATTACTTTCAAATTTCTGAATTTTTTCACACTTTCAGATTCCAATTTCACTGGGCTTTAACCTAATTTAAATATATCTTCAAAGTACTTTAAATCTGGCTCGACATTTAGGTATTAAAAATAGTTTGGACCGCACCGAAATATGCAAAATTTCGTTTAAATTTTTAACCCTGGCCCTGGCCAACAAAAAGAAAACGGGCTGCAATAAATTGCATAAGAAGTTGCAAATGAGTTGTAAATTATTTAAAAAAAGGGAATGGGCTGACTTGTGGGCCTATTAAGTTGACGCATATGCAAGATTTTTTTACTTATTATATACGTCAACAAACGATTCTAGCAGAAGTGACCGTTGGATTTCAATCCAACGGCCGTCGCGCTTCTTCAATCTCTGATCTTCTTGCTCCAGCCGCCAAATCCAGAGCCGGCGGGACCGCCTGCTCCCGCCTCCCGTGGCCGGCTGTGCTGCCACGCAGGCCTCACCACCCCTACTAGTCCCACCGCTGGCCAGGCCATCCCTCTACTCACCCACATCCCTCCACTGCTATGGCTTCGCCGCCTCCAGGCCATTCCCTTCCCTGGTCTCTGCGTCGTCCATCGCGTTGGTGTTCTCGGCACGGCGTGGTCAACGTTGTCAACAAACGACAACATCGGAAGAGGGATGAACATGGAGAGGCGGACAGTTGGGACCCACATGGTCCGTGGCCACACGCAAGCAAGTACCTCCTTATTACGCCAAAAAAATAAATCCTCCCCATGACAGCTAGGACCCACCATCTATATCATGGCACAGAAGGAAGTGCCTCCTTATTAAGCGAAAAATAATGATTGTTCCCCATGATAGCTAGGGCCCACAAGATTTGGAGGCTGACTTGTGGCCCTACTAAGTTGACGCGTACGCAGGGCTTTGTCAACTTAGTCAACAAACGATTCTATCACTAGTGACCGTTGGATTGTTAACATCCAACGGTCGTCCTACTTCTTCAACCTCTGATTTTCTTGCTCTAGCCGTCCAAATCACCGCGTGCTCCTGCCTCCCATGGCCGGCTGTGCTGCCGCACATGCCTCACCACCCATACTACTCCCACCGCTGGCCAGGCCATCCCTCTACTCACCCACACCCCCTGTTATTCTGCGGCGACGGCAGCCTCACACCGCAGCCAAACCAATCAACCCTCGTACTACCCTCCATGTGTTCCCAGCCTCCGCGTCGTTCCCTGCCTCACCGTTGTCCCCCGCCAGGGTGCTGTCCACGCGGCGTGGCCAACGTGGTCAACGAACGACAGCCATCGGAAGAGGACCGTACGCGTTGAGGCTGACAGATGGACCCACCAGCTGCATCTTCTCACGCAAGGAAGTACCTCCTTATTACACACACAAAAAAGAATCCTCCCCCTGTCAGCTCGGACCCACCATCAATATCTTCGCACGCAAGGAAGTGCCTCCTTATCCTCCCTGACAGCCGGGACCCACCCGGTCGAAGCGTACGTAGCGTTGTCATTATGGTCGTAAACATGTACGTACATACTGGTCCATCGGTCTTTCTGCCACGATGAACCGTGACCCAGTAAGGAGCGGTAGCTGTTTAGGCAGTCCCGTCTATATCATGTACACGTACCTACAGCCACGCTGCAAGAAAGTAAATACGGCTACATATATACATACGGGCGGGGTCTCGAACGCGTACAGTGACGGCGTCCTGTTCATCGGCAGCCAACCGGCTGGGTTGGAACGGAGAAACTGCGTCGTGTTCATCGGTAGGCAACGGAATGCATCGTGTTCATCGGGAGCCAACCGGCTTGGACGGAACAGCCGAATCGGGGTCTGGCGTACCACAGTACGGAGGAAATGGCCTTCTGTTTGACCGGCTATGGTCAAAACGGGATCCTGTTCATCGAGAGGGGTCTAGCATACCGCAAAACGGAGGAAATGGACTTGTGTTGGAGCGCATATGGTCGAAACGGGGTCCTGTTCATCGGGAGGGGTGTGGCGTACCGCAAAATGGGACTCCACGGGCTACTGTTCATCCACCATCTAGTGCCTCGCTCCAGCATCCACGGGCTACTGTTAATCCGCCATCGACTTCCTCCAGCCTCCACATGCTACTGTTCATCCACCGCAACTTCCTCCCGCCTCCACGTGCTACTGTTCATCCAGCCTCCACCGGCTACTGTTCAACCAGCCCTCCACGGGGTCCTGTTCATCCACCCCAACCGGCTTGGGTGTGTTGCGGCCTCCTCTCGATCGTGGTCCTGTTCATCCAGCGGCAACGACCTCTACTACCATGGGGTCCTATTCATCCAACCCCCACCGGGAACTGTTCATCCAACCCCAATAACCGTCACTGTTCATCAAGAGGCAGCTGGTTCGATCGACTTCAGTTAGCAGCAGTAGCGAAGGAATCGCTCGGGTTCAGTTAACAGCCAAGGGATCGATCGCTCGGGTTCAATAACGTAGCTAGTGCAATCGCTCGGGTTCAGTAAGGGAACGCCTCCCTCGGGGTTCAGTTAGAGCCAATGCCTCACACACACACACACGCCTACGTACGAGAGAAACGCGCAAACCATAGTGCATCGCTCGGCCACCGACCACCCACCGTAACCGGGAACTCCCCGAAATTTTCCTCGCCCTCTCTTCTACCATGATTTTTTCATCATGGACGGCCCAAAGAATGTCATGCAGGTGCATCCCCGTCCCGCCCAGGACGAAAAGCCCATTTTCTGTCATGATTTTTTGTCATAGAAGTAGGAGCCCACCACATCTATGATGATACATAGTTTTGTCACAATTATCGTCATAGAAGTATCATAAGCATGAAATAATTTTTTTTGTTCGGGCCAAAATTTCACGGATGTGTCTTTTTTTTTGTAGTGCGAGGAAGAAACATACCATCTTTTTGGGATCCTTCCAGCTTTCCACCAGCTCATTCCATTGCTCATCAGTCATCGAGGAGACAGGAGAAGTTCTCCTCACCAAATGGAGTGGGTGACGGTCAAAAAACTCTTTCTGGAGCATGTATCATTGTTGGAGAGTCGCACGTTTCAACATTTCAGTACAAGCCTTCCTAACTGGCACAGCATCAATGTCCATCTGAAACTAGTTCTAGTCCAATGAAAAAACATATGTAAGTATCATGATTGCACATATTTGACACAACAACACAAAATTGACAAGTTGATGGCCATTTGAGGGAGAAAGGCCTGGTACTTACACCAACTTTTCCTACAAAGTTCCTAAATATCCCATCTCGGACATGTCCATCTGGGTCCTTGTAATCCTTCCAGTGCTTAAACATAGGCATATGGTGTCTGACTGTGACGTTGCATTCTGTTGCAAACTTTGCAGCAAGAAGAGGTGCCTCTGGCCTTAACCTCCCTTCTGGAATGACAAGCGGCAGTTTGCCATGCCGGCGTCGAGTGATCCTTTCCAGACCTTTTCCCAAATTGGGGCCCCTTTCCCTTGCCTCCTCATAGGATTGTGGACCTACAAAGAAGGTAAAATCAAGAATGGAGACAATTAAACTGCAATTACAAAGTATAGAAGTGTACTAATAAATGGAGAATATCGTTTCAAAATGAGTAACTATAACAACAGGAATTAAGCTCACAAAGAAAGCCAAGATAATATACTAGTAACCATATGGACCATATGGTAACAACTAAATGGAATATTGCGGTGCACAGGTTATCTGTCATGTTGGTGCGTTTCTGATTGTTACAAATGCACAGGTTAACTGGGACAGAAGACATGGTTTGAGCAGATTTCAACAAGGCAATATTTTCAGCAAAGACAGAAGAAGAGAGAACTAAAATCATGATTTCAGATTAGACCATAAGCTGTCAGATCTGTACATATCTATACTCAGTGAGTACATGGATATAATCCATTGCAAGAAACACACTTTTAAATTCGGAACTATGTAAATTGTCCTTATTTAAATACTGTGATTTTAAGAAATGAGCAATGGAGTTGTCCTTGAGAATATCATCATCCTGCAGCAATAGAATGACTCATAAAAAATCCTGCGCACATATGGTATAAATTAAGCTTAGTAATACACATTAAGTTGCAGTCAATAAGATCAAAAATTATGGTTTATATTATGTATAGTTTAGACAGGAAGATGCATAGAACAATATATTGAACAAGAAGTTTAAGTCTAATAAAGGCTAGAAAGATTCAGGTTATAACATGCCTTCGGAGTTATTGTTGGGTTGGGTTTGCTGATTTGGTTGGGCACTACCATCAGCTTCGTTGGCCATCTCATTGTCGTCAGCACAATGGGAAATGAGATCAGCTCCATTGGTAATCCAGTTGTCATCATCACAATGTCCAGGATCATCATATTTGTAGACAAAATCATCAAGTGAGAATATGTTCATCATGCAAATAGAGCTAATAGACTAGGCTAGCAATTCAAAAGAAATATCATGAACATGATATGATAATAATAGTAAGGAACTTGCCTTCAACACCATGGTCATCAAAGTTGGAAACAATTTCTTCACCTTGGTGGGCACAAGCCACAGAAGCAGCTGGCTTATGGATGACACTTGGTATCTGATGTTTAGTACTTGCATTCCCTCACTTTGAGTACTTGCATCAGCATCTTGTAATAGAGCTTTCTTCTACCTTGTGACTCGCAGGTTAGTTGGGAGGTCTGCATGAACTCTCTTAGGAGGCCGAGGCTTGACTCCACCAGGGGGCATGGCAGCAGATCTTTTCTTACTAGTTTTCTGACTAGTCTTCTTACAGCCATGATAGATATGAAGACATGGTTTAATAAATAAACTATAATGAAATTCTGCTGCAATGGCAAACAAGCAACATATCTAAACAATGAATGACTACATGGAGGAAATTAGCACCTTAGAGTTTGAGCTAGTAGTGGTTGTGGACTGCAGTGCTTCTGTTTCATCTACTAAACTATCATCAGACGACTCTCCTTCACTAGTATTGTCCTCGTTAGGATGGTACTCAGCTTCAGAATCATCGCTACTATGCTTGGGATTTTTTTCAGGTGAAATGATAGTTTTGGTTGCAAACAATGTTGATAGTGCAGGAATTCTGAATGCTTGCAGCATTGAATTGTTCCTTATGCATGTTTTGATGCGCGACTCCTCCAAAGGATGCACCGTTGGTTCTAAGATGAGTGAACACATGAACACGAATTACTATGTCTATAATCTATACTTAATAACAAACTACTATTTTTCTGATTAGGATTGCAACAATATGTGACCCAAATCTATACTTGACAGCACAAGACCTTTATTTCATAGGTACGGCAAGAACTCTACAGATCGCGCCCTATTCCTCACATAGCACTTTAAAGTATATAGCCTCCTTTCAACTGGGTACATCCACCCATATTGTACGGGGCCTCGGAGCAATGCCTCTTCAGGTAAATGTACGGCAAGGTGCACCATCACATCAAAGAAAGCAGGCGGGAAAATTTTCTCAAGCTTGCACAAAATTATAGGGATTTCCTTCTTTATTTCAGCCAAGACATCCCTATTAAGAGTTTTGCTACACAGTTCCTTGAAAAAATTACCTAACTCGGCTATTGCTTGATATATATCACTGTCCAAAAATCCTCTCATGCCGACAGGTAAGATTCTTTGCAGAAGAATGTGACAATCATGTGTTTTCAGGCCTTGCGCCTTGGTTCCATCAGCACTTGTGCATCTTGAGATGTTGGAAGCAAACCCATCTGGAAACTTTAACTCTCGTAAAAATTGACAAAATGCAACCACTTGTTCTTTGGACAAGGTATATTGGGCCCGAGGCATCACATATGAGTTTCCTTCCTTCCTCAATTGCAGCTCCTCATTAATATTCAAATCTTCAAGATCAATCCTAGCATTAAGTGTGTCCTTTGTCTTACCCTCCAAGTTCAGAATTATCCCAATGAGGTTTCCACATATGTTTTTATCAATGTGCATGACATCAAGATTGTGTCTCAGCTTCAACTTTGGCCAATACTCCAAATCACACAAACAAACCCTCCGTCTCCAAATTGGCACATGAGCCTTCTTGCTGCCCAAGTCAGAATGCTTCCTTTTCCTACTTTCTTGTTCTCTCCCAGGTCTAACCATCTCAAATTTTGCTTGGAACTCTTTCTCAGAGAATTTACCTAGCTCATCATTGCTTTTGTGAAGACCAACAAATTTATTGTTTCTCCGCAAATGATGACCCCTTGGAAGGAAACGATAGTGACCAATTGAAAGTGCAACTAATCCCCGGGTGGTTTTGGTAATTCATAACAACATATATCTCATTGAACTAATATTCATTCAAGGTAAATATTTTAGGATGTTCAATGATTGGCATCGCATGAAATAGAGATGTGGACCCCTCAAAATGCTAAAGACAAGGATTGGCAAAAGCTCAAGAGTCTTCATTTTTGTTTAAGTGATCCAAGATCACATTTAGTCCATAGGAAAGCCAATACTATTAAAAGGGGATGAGGTGTTGCTTAATGATCTTGTTACTCAAGTGCTTAGTGATATTGCTCCAAAACTCTCAGCCACTTTCTCTATCCACATATGTCCAAACCCTAAATTCCAACTCGGCCCCACTGATATTTCCTACCCGGAGCCATCGAGTTCATCTGGACTTAGCCACTGCCAAAACCCTAACAATTCGGTTCCACCGATATGGATCTCGGTCCCACCGAGATGGCCTTGCCAGCGCCGTGTGACTTGTTGCATTCACTTTGGTCCCACCGAGATGTTGCAGTCGATCGCACAGAGTTGGCTTGACTGATTCTTTGTTGCCTTATTGCTTCACTTTGGTCTCACCTAGATGATGCAATCAGTGCCACCGAGTTGAGGTTTGCCCTAAGCCCTTGCATATTGGTCACACCGAGTTGTTCCCGTCGGTCCCACCGAGATTCCTAACGTTCATATTTTTACACAGATCAGTGCCACCGAGTTTTCTGATCGGTGCCGTCGAGATGGGTCAAAAGTGTGTAACGGCTGGATTTTGTGTGGAGGCTATATATACCCTCCACCCCCCTCTTACTAAGTAAGAGAGCCATGAGAACATGCCTACACTTCCACCATTCATTTTCTGAGAGAGAACCACCTACTCATGTGTTGAGATCAAGAGATTCCATTCCTACCATTTGAACCTTGATTTCTAGCCTTCCCCAAGTTGCTTTCCACTCAAATCCTTCTTCTACCATAGCCAAATCCGTGAGAGAGAGTTGAGTGTTGGGAAGACTATCATTTGAGGCACAAGAGCAAGGATTTCATCATCAACATACCATCTATTACCTTTTGGAGAGTGGTGTCTCCTAGATTGGTTAGGTATCACTTGGGAGCCTCTGACAAGATGTGGAGTTGAACCAAGAAGTTTGTAAGGGCAAGGAGATCGCCTACTTTGTGAAGATCTACCCGAGTGAGGCAAGTCCTTTATGGGCGATGGCTATGGTGGGATAGACAAGGTTGCTTCTTCGTGGACCCTTCGTGGGTGGAGCCCTCTTTGGACTCGCGCAGCCGTTACCCTTTGTGGGTTGAAGTCTCCATCAACATGGACGTACGATAGCACCACATATCGGAACCACGCCAAAAATCTTTGTGTCTCCATTGCGTTTGCCTTCTCCAAACCCTTCCCTTTACCTTCATATGCAATGTTTTACTTTCTGTTGCTATACTCTTAGAATTGCATGTGTAGGTTGATTGCTTGACTTGTCATAATTGCTAAAATCTGCCCACAACTAAAATTGGGAAAAGTCTATATTTTTATTTGGTTAAGTAGTCTAATCACCCCCCCCCCCTAGACATATACTTTCGATCCTACACCAATATATCCAATTTTGCTCCTTAGGCTATAAGAAAGAGGGTGTTTGTCACAATGAATACATGCAAAATAGCCTCTTCTGGTACGGCCTGAAAGAGTGCTCAGAGCTGGGTAATCGTGAATGCACCATAGAACTGCAGCATGAAGATCAAACATTTTTCCACTAACAGCATTATATGTACGCACACCCTCCCAGAGCTCAAGTAATTCTTCTACAAGTGGTTGTAGAAAGAGATCGAAGTTTTTGCCAGGTGATTTGGGACCTGGAATTAGCAGAGCCATCATGAAATTTGACTTATCCATGCATGCCCAAGGTGGAAGATAGTAAGGTATAACAAATACAGGCCACATACTATAAGTTGTGTTGAAATTTCCAAAAGGATTGAAACCATCAGTGGCAATGCCAACCCTAATGTTTCTAGCATCTTTTGCAAATTCCAGAATTTTTTCATCAAAATCTTTCCACGCATCACCGTCAGCTGGATGACTCAATTCCTTCTCACTTGGCTGCCTCTTTAGCTTATGGCATTGTGCTTCTTCTATGCCTTTTTTGGAAAGAAACATCCTCGTTAGCCTAGGCACCAATGGAAAATGCCTCAACACTTTCTGTGGAATCTTCTTTCTAGGAGGGTCTTTCCACCTTGATAGGCCACAAACTGGGTAGTTGTCATAATTGGCATATTGCTTTCTGAACAGAATGCAATTATTGAAGCAGACATGTATAAACTTATACCCAAGGCCTAATTCATTTAGAAGATTCTTTGCTTCCTTCTACGATTTTGGGAGCATATTGGGTTTAGGGAATGCTTCAGCTAATAGCTTCAAAATTTCAGTAAATGCACTATTTGGGATCCTATGGTATGACTTCTAATGAAGAAGCTTTACCACAAAGGAGAACCTTGAAATTGATGGTCTCCGTTAATGTATATAGGGTAGGACATAAATCATAATTGCTTCTATCATATCGCCTTACACTCATCGGTTAATGCTAGTAAAAGTTTGCCCCTTATAAAAATAAGTTGTTGTTTTCTTTGTTTGTTATTTTTCGTTTTTGGGTTGTCCAGAGGCAACACAGAAGCTGGCGTCGCTCGCGCAGGTCTACCCATCGCTTCATTTGGGTTGGCCCATGAACCCAGGCCCGCATCCATGAGTGTGTATTTGTGTTAGAAAAAGTACGATTTGCTTACTCACACAAGTGTGTACGTGTGTTGTGTGCACTAGGTTGTGTCCTCCTTAAAAAAAATAAGAGTATGCTGGGTAAAGAAAGCTAGTATCTTTTATGTAACTTTGTTATGAACGGTTTTTCTTTCCACCACCTGTTTTTATTTAAAACATGAATAATTTCAAATATATATACAAAAAATGTACATCGTGTATGAAAACAGTAGACATCAAAACATGTAATTAAAAATGTAATCATTGTATTAGAAAAAATATTAAACATGCATAACAAATTCATAAAATCGAAGGTATTAAATAGTTCAAAAAATTTCCAATTTTTTTTTCATGAAATTAAAAGTTGAACAAATTTCTAAAAGACAATGAACATTTTTCAAAACTTGTGACTTTTTTAAAAAGAAAATGGAAAAACAATCAAATTGCCCAGTTGCATGTTAATGCTAGACTTGCAATTGGGACAAAGAAGTGTCGACCTAGTTGTGAGTCGACGGTGGATTTGCTACTAAGATTAAAAAAAAGTTGAACCTAGTTGCGAGTCGATTGTGGACTTGCAGTTGTGTCAAAAAAACATGAGGTCAGTTGCGAGTCAAGGATGGACTTGCAACTTGGCTAAAAAATAATCAAGGATCCAGTTGCATGTCAATGATGGACTTGCAACTGGAAAAAATGGTCAGGCCGAGTTGCAAGTCGATGATTGACATGTAACTGCGACAAAAAAATCAAGGTCCCAATTGCATGTCAATGGTTGACTTGTGACTAGAACAAAAAGGGTCAGACCCGGTTGCGAGTTGATGGTTGACTTGCAACCGGGACAAAAATTCAACCCTACTTGCGAGACAATGGTGAACTTGCAATTGCGGAAAAAAGGGCCCAATAGCGTGTCGATAGTTTACTTGCAACTAGGATAAAAAAAGTGTATGGCCTAGTTGCGAGTCAATGGTTGAGTTGCAATTGCGACAAAAAAAATCAAGGTCCCAGTTGCATGTTGATGGTTGACTTGCAACTGGGATAAAAAAAGGGTCAGACCAAGTTGTGAGTCAATGGTTGATTTGCAACTAGGAAAAAAGTCAACTCTAGTTGCAAGTTGAAAGAACATGCGGTGCCCCCATGTTTGGTTTTGGTAATTGATGAAAATCTCTATGGACTAATGGTTGTCTTGAGTTATATTTGAAGGATTTGTCCATAGGAATTTCTTGAAGTCCATTTGTTGGTTTCAAGGAGTTTATATGTTGACCAATGTGTTATTCAAGGAATTATCCAAAGAGTGGTCATGTAGAAGACACGATACAAGGTTGATCAAGACTAAGTCAAGAGTGAATCAAGTTGATCAACATGCAAAGCGTACAAGATGTACCGAGAGGGATCAAGTGATCCCATGGTATGGTAAGCATTGTCAATTACGCTTTGTGTACTAACCCATGATCTACGTGTGAGTTCTATGTGGGGTTAGTTTTGTTTCCATGGGTTTGCATCAAGAGGAAGATCTCATACAACCCATGGAGGATGGCATCAAGTGGTGATCGTCATCAAGATTGCGGTGTGCAAGTTCAAGTGGAGCATCATGAAGAGATCATCCTTGAAGCTTGCTGTTCATGGTGGTGTCAATGTACTTGAAAAGATGTGCCAAAGAGTGGCTCACTCATAGTGGAGTATGGGGGAGCAATCAACTAGTCTTCATCGAGCCAACGCAATCAAGAAAGGTGGTCCAACTTGAGGGAGTAAAGATCGTCATCATCTAGCTCAAGTGGACTATGTGCAAGGCAAAGGTTTGCCCTTGATAGGTCTTCTATTTTACCGCTCTCGTGGTGGTAGTTGGGAGACCGGGTTATAGGATCGACTGCCGTACTATCAAGGGGGGCTCTCGATGAGTAGCTTGATTGTATCATTCATAGAGAGCTCAAACCATTGCATCCTTGCATCATCTTTATTGGTTCTTGTTTGGTTCTTCTCCTTGTGAGTTTTACAGCTTATGGTCATTTTCATGACAAGCTCGAGTTCATCGAAAACGGAGTTCACATGCATCTTCTATGATGTTTTTGATGTTGGAGGTTATGTCGGTTCTTCTCTGTTGGAGGGTTAACTCCTCTATATGTTAGGCATACCTCCCCTGCCTCTTCTTACTATAACAAGCTTGAGTTTACTCAATTCGGAGCTCATTTGCAAAAGTTGTGGCAGTTCTGGTTTTCCTGGAGCATCTGTTTTGCTTGGAAGTGGCATAAGGGAGGCGTCAGCGGTAGTACCGCGGCCTCAGAGCGGCAGTACCGCTAAATGCCATAAGTGGTAGTACCGCCCACGGCCACAGGCGATAGTACGGCTCCGGTTCCACCCTAGTACCACCTTGACTTGAGACCTGCGTGTCTCATGTTGGGTTCAGCGGCAGTAGGAGCGGTGGTACCGCCCCTACTACCGCTACTAGTGCTGCTCAATGGCCCTCCTCTCTGTTCCTTCTCCCTTAGGCGCTGTGCGAGGTCCCAGCGGTAGTACCGCTGGGCCGAGCGGCAGTACCGCTCCCTAGAGTGGTAGTACCGCCCGCTGCGGGCTGAGAATGGGGATAACGGTTGGATTTTTTCCCCCCTATAAAAGGGGGTCTTCTTCCCCATTGATCCTTATCCTTTGAGCTCGTGTTCTGCCCCCATTGTTGACCTTCTTCGAGCTTGCTATCTCTCAATCCCTCCATGGATTCTTGCTAGTTTTTGGGGGGAAAGAGAGAGGAGATCTAGATCCACATTTCCACCAATCACTTTCTCCTCTATGTGAGGGGAACCCCTTGGATCTAGATCTTGGAGTACTTTGTGTTCTCTTCTTCGTTCTTCCTCTCTTTTTCCTCCATAGCTTTCGTTGCTTTGGTGGGATTTGAGAGTGAGGGACTTGGGCACTCCGTGTGGCCTTGCCATTGCATTTGGTGCATAGGTTTGAGTTCTCCATGGTGATACGTGGAAGTTTCAAGTTGAGAAGCTTATTACTCTTGGGTGCTTGGTACCCTTGAGCTTGTTCCTCTTGGGTGCCTTGGTGCCCTAGACGGTTGGTGGTGTTCGGAGCTCAATCATTGTGGTGTAAAGCTCCGGGCAAGCGTCGGGGTCTCCAATTAGGTTGTGGAGATCGCCCCGAGCAATTTGACTGGTACCGGTGACCGCCCCCAAGGGTTGCGAAAGTGTACGGGTTTGATGACCGCCCCCAAGGGTTACCATTTGTACGGGTTCGGTGAATGCCCTCAAGGGTCCCTTAGTGGAATCACGGCATCTTGCATTGTGCGAGGGCGTGAGGAGATTACGGTGGCCCTAGTGGCTTCTTGGGGAGCATTGTGCCTCCACACTGCTCCAAATGGAGATTAGCATCTGCAATGGGGTGAACTTCGGGATACATCGTCATCTCCGTGTGCCTTGGTTATCCCTTACCCATGCCCTTTACTTATGCACTTTACTTTGTGATAGCCATATTGTTTCATGTCATATATCTTGCTATCACTTAGTTGTTTATCTTGCTTAGCATAAGTTGTTGGTGCACATAGGTGAGCCTAGTTGTTGTAGGTTTTGTGCTTGACAAATTAACCGCTAGGTTTATTCTGCATTTCACTACTAGGGAAAAGCTTATAGGCAGACGCTTACTAGTAGCGTGGGTTTATACCCCTCGCTACTGCTACTTACTAGTAGCACGGGTTTATAACCCCCTCTACTACTAAGTTGATAGTAGTAGCGCGGGTTTATAACCCTCGCTACTACTAAGTGGTCTCTGCCGTGCCCCCCCGGGACATGCCATAGTAGTAGCGAGGGGTATAAACCCGCGCTACTACTAAGTTGATAGTAGTAGCGCGGGTTTATAACCCTCGCTACTACTAAGTGGTCTCTACCGTGCGCTACCCGGGACATGCCATAGTAGTAGCGAGGGGTATAAACCCGCGCTACTACTATCGACCCACCAAGACATGTGTACACATAGCATGCGGAGGCCCAAATCCAAACTCACACTCTTCTTATTCCCCTTCTCCTCCCACCCGCGATTCCCTTCCTCACCCACCGCCACTGCCGGCCTCGCACCTCGGCGCCACTCACAAATCCGGCGACCTCCTCTCCCACTGCAGACCCCTCCCCTCCACCTCCATCCTCCTTCTTCTCTGCTGTTGGAAGGAGAGGGAAACCAGCAGAGCGTCGTCCATGGCGGCGGCCAGATCCGCCATGGACGCAGCCACTTGCACCTCCTCATCGGGTCAAGGGTCCTACGACAAGAAGCAGCAGGTCACCGGGCTTCATCTAGGGTTTCGGGCATGGGCTCCAACTCCGGCGGCCACCGGTGAGTTCCTCCTTCTACTACTCTCTATCTCTCTCTTCCTCTTTCTAATAATTTTCTCTTCTTTTGTAGCAGCAGTAGAAGAGAGGTGCGGGCACAAGTTGGGTGGGGAAGCACCATCACCATGGACAAATTCATCCCCTCCAGGACCAGTAGTAGCCATGGATGGAGAAGACGATGACGCCCAGCAGAAGCAGCCGCCATGGATGGAATTTATTTTTTTAATTCTCAATTAGTTAGTAGTAGCGCGGGGCCCTGACCCGCGCTACAACTAAGTAGTAGTAGCGCGGGTGGCAATCGCGCTACTACTACTAGAAGTAGCAGTAGCGCGGGTACCACCCGCGCTACTGCTAAAAGTTAGCTATAGCGCCCTAGCAGTAGCGCAGGCCCCCGCGCTACTGCTAGGCAATTACCCCGCGCTACTACTAGGGTTTTCCCTAGTAGTGTTTGTTCAAGCCTAAACCATAATTATTTTGAAGCGCCTATTCACCCCCCCTCTAGGCGACATCCTCGATCTTTCACAAGTCATTGGTGTAGTTGGACTTGCAATTAGGACAAGAATAGATTGAGTCGTAGTTGCGTGTTGATGGTGGGCTTGCTATTGGGACAATAAAAAAGGCGAAGCCCCCAAAATAAATGTCGAGGGTGGAGTTGTGATTGGAGGAAAAATGTTTGACCACTGATACGTCTCCAACGTATCTATAATTTATGAAGTATTCATGCTATTATATTATCATTCTTGGATGTTTTACAATCATTTTATAGCAACTTTATATTATTTTTGGGACTAACCTATTGACCCAGTGCCCAGTGCCAGTTGCTGTTTTTTGCTTGTTTTTTACATCGCGGGAAATCAATATCAAACGGAGTCCAAACACCGCGAAAGTTTTTGTGGATTTTTTATGGACCAGAAGACACCCAATGGGCCAGAGAAGCACCTGGGGGGGTGCCCCAAGGGGGGCACAACCCACCAGGGAGTGCCTGGTGGCCCAGGCGCGCCCAGGTGGGTTGTGCCCACCTCGGTGGCCTCCCGCACCCCCTATTTGCCCTATAAATCACCAAATATTCCAAAAACCCTAGGGGCAACCCTAGATCAGAAGTTCCACCACCGCAAGGCCTCTGAATCCACGAGATCCAATCCAGACCCCGTTCCAGCAACCTGCCGGAGGGGGAGATCATCACCGGTGGCCATCTTCATCATCCCGGCAGCCACCATGATGAGGAGGGAGTAGTCCACCCTCGGGGCTGAGGGTTTGTACCAGTAGCTCTGTTTTTAATCTCTCTCTCTCGTGTTCTTGATGGCACGATTTTGATGTATCGGGAGCTTTGTTAATGTAGTTGGATCATATGGTTTTTCTCCCTCTCTATCTTATTGTGATGAATTGAGTTTTCCCTTTGAGATTTCTTTTTATTGGATTGAATACTTTTATGGATTTGAGAGCACTTGATATATGTCTTGCATACGAATACCCGTGGTGACAATGGGGTATTATATTGATTCACTTGATATATGTTTTGGCACTCAACTCGCGGATTCCCAAGGTGACATTGGGGTAATCTATGCATAGGGGTTGATGCACGTTCTTGTCTTTGTTTCTCCGATACAAATCTTGGGGCACTCTTTAAGGTTCTTTGTGTTGGATTGAGCATTACGAATCTGAATTTGCTTTGGTGTTATTTTAGTACGAACTCTTTGATAGATCGATCGGAAAGAATAGCTTTGAGGTGGTTTCGTACCCTACAAACAATTTATTCTTATGTTCTCTACTAGATAGGAACTTTGGAGTGATTCATCATCACACTTTGAGGGATGGTTATATGATCCAATTATATTAGCATTGTTGAGAGACTGCACTAGCGAAAGTACGGACCCTAGGCCTCATTTTCAAGCATTGCAATACCGTTTGTGCTCCGTTTTATCAATTGCTACCTTGCTGTTTTTATTTATTCAGATTATAAAAATATATTTCTACCATCCATATTACACTTTTATCACCATCTCTTCGCCGAACTAGTGCACCTATACAATTTGCCATTGTATTGGGTGTGTTGGGGACACAAGAGATTTCTTGTATTTGGTTGCAAGGTTGTTTGAGAGAGACTATCTTCATCCTATGCCTCCCACGGATTGATAAACCTTAGGTCATCCACTTAAGGGAAAATTGCTACTGTCCTACAAAACTCTGCGCTTGGAGGCCCAACACGTGTCTACAAGAATAAAGTTGCGTAGTAGACATCAACCACCTAGTTGCGTATTGAGGGAGGACTTGCAACTGGGACAAAAAATTGATCGGGCCCAGTTGCATATCGAGGGTAAAGTTGCCACTGACACAAAATTGGTCAGTCCCAGTTGCGTACAGATGGTGGACTTGCAACAACAAAAATGAGCCCCTAACTGGAAAAAACTAAATACAAAATAAAATAAAAGAAAAAAATACCATTATAATATGTGTAGTTGCATGTCAAGCAATGGAAAAAGAAACGCAACTATACCAGTACGAAAAGCAACATTTTGTTGTATCCCTATACCGTCGATGATAGAAAAAAGTAAAAATGTATTAAAAAAGCAAAAATGAATACCCCAATCCACGAGGAAAAAGAAAAAAAATGTTATGAAGCTACAGCCCGATACAACAAAATTACTAGTGGCCACGCACTGAACACCTTTCACGCATAGCGCAAAAAAGCGACAGCACAAAACGTGAGATACAACAATAAATAAAAGAAAAAACAGGTTTGCACAAATCTTATAGTATATAATCCTATGGCAGATAACTTAGATGTGACATAGTTAAAAATCATCTAGATGTGATTTACTAAATCTGAAATAATTTTGACACCACAATTTACTCATTGCCAAGGATATACTTCCTCCGTTCCACAATATAGTGCATATAGATTTTTTTAGAAGTCAAGCTTTACAAACTTTGACTAAATTTCTGGAAACAATGTCAACATTTAGAATATTAAATACATATCATTACATAAATTATGAAACATATTTTTATGTTGTATATGTCTAGTATTGTAGATATTGATAATTTTTCTCTATAAATTTGATCAAAGTTTGATAAGTTTTATTTTGAAAAAATCTTACGGAATGGAGGGAGTATATGTCTTTATTACTCATTGTGATAGGCCTTACTTGTCCCGGATCTAAACATCACTCAAGCCGTCCAGGCTCTGGTGCTTTTCTTGGTGTCATATCTCAATGCAAAAAAGGGCATTCACAATAGATCAAGATCTTTACGATCTAGGTTCTGCTACGAACATTTATTTACACTAGATAGAGATTTGGAAAACCGAACCACAATCAATTGAAAGATCAAATATCAAATTCAATAAGAAAGCAACAAAGTTCGCTGCAAGTGATATTGGCCCCACAAAATTGTCTGAGGACAATTCAAGTGTCAAAAAGTTCACCAATGAGCTTATTCTGCAAAATATCAACCCACTTAGCTTATTGTGGCTTAGATCCAGATGTAACAACCGAGATAGATTACTAGCATCGACTCATTCAATGTGTTCATGTGAAGATCCATGAACTGAAGGTTGATAGTAAGATGGGGTGGACTACTAGTCCTCTCATCGCGTCGTAACTGCCCCCGCATCGTCCGGACGGGCGACACGGGAGGCAATCTCGATCTACTTTTTTTGGTCCTCCCCATCTCTGATTCCTACCCTCATCGCTGCCTGATGCTGCCGGCAGGCAAAGCCTGCACAACCCATGGTGGCGGCGGGGTGCTGGGTGGTTCCATCGCGGCCATTCATGGTGGCGACTCGAAGTGAGCAGCAGCAGCGACAAAGAGCGCAACGACGATCTGGGGCAGCGGCAGGGCGCTACATAATCAACAACGATCATACAAATTGCATAGCCGTGGGCAGCAGGAGCAGCGTACTTGGGTAGCAACGGCAGGGATGAACATAGCCGTGAGCTGGCAATGAACATCAACGGCGGGCGGCATAACAATCCGGAAGGCGGTGCTTGCATCGTCATGGTGGTACATGGCCAGCAGTCCTAGAGTTCATTGTCGAAGGGCATGATCCCATGACCTGCAATTTCATGGGCATGTGGGTCATGATCCTCCACCATGGGTGAGAATTACGGCACATGGTGGTGTTGTCTGCAATAGATCTACCACTGGATGTAGTTGTGAAGTTGGCACAGGGCTGTCAAATCATCAAATCTGGGATTTTGGCGGTGCGAGGACTTTCTTCTCTCCACAGTGACTGTCGCATCTCATCTGAGGATTGTGTACGCATGAACCTGCAGGGAAAGTGGAAAGTGGAGGATAAATAATTACATGATGATTTCGGTTTGGTGATGCTTATCGAGCATCCGGTCTCGAGCTCTGGGGTGAAAACCCTAGGTCTAACCATAATTGGGTATACCTGGCAATGGCAGCGTATGGCGTCGTTACCTTCTTGAAGGTGTGGCTTGGAGTTTACTCAGACTTGTCTCTAGGGTGAAAACCCGTGATCCAGCCTTTGGTGGTTAGGTCCAGTGACGACGGCGCTTGATTGTCGTTTCCTTCTTGGAGGCGTTGTTGTTGGAGAACCTTCTCGTGTCCTTGTGATGTGAAGAATGATTGGTGCGGATGGTCGCCACTGTAGTTCGCCGGTTGCTGTTATGAACACTCTTGGTTTTTTCCTCGCAAAGGGCATAGCTTTGGTCTTTGTTGACTTTGCTCGTTGCCGATGTGTTTCTTTGTGTGTGTGCTTTGGTGTTGGCTGTGTGCATCTTAGTTGTGCAGAGACTGGGTGTGTGCTCGTGTTTGTATCAACTTGATGCTTCATTTTGAGTTAATAAAATCCACCATTTATCGAAAAAGTTTGCTAAGGGCAAGATTGGAAAGAGGGGCGGATGATATCAGGTACTTCGTATAAAGCCAGCCGTGCGTCAGATTTTGTAGACTACCCAACCCTGTAGGAAGGCCACTAGAGGGAATTCCCAAATATGAATAGCTTGATGGGGTGTTGAAGTTGACTCAAACATGGATGTAGCCAAAAATCAATAAAATGGGGAGGGGGTAAACACAAATTACCAAACATTAGAGAGGGGAGGAAAAAATAAATAATTCATTGCTTTACATGAAACTTTAAAAGGTATAGTACAACTTTTCGAATTCTTGGGAGGATCCTTTGGAGGAGAAAGACTCATATCTACAATCCGCTCTAAATTTAGGTCCATGGACTAAAAGAGATTAAGCATGCGATTAACCAAACATAAAAAATTATGCCATCGAAAATAAGAGTGTCAGTGAATCCTAATCCCCTAGTTGACATCTTTACTCTTTAGGCAGTGAAGCCTAATAATGAGAGATCTAACTCTGATGCCAATTGAAAAGACATGGATGTCGCCTAGAGGGGGGTGAATAGGCATCTTAAAAAAATTACAGTTTAGGCTTGAATAAACGCGGAATAAACCTAACGTCTAATTTACCAAGCACAAAACCTCAATACACTAGGCTCAACAAAGTGCACCAACAACTTATGCTAAGTAAGATAAACAACTAAGTGATATCAAGATATATAACTTCAAGTGTGAAGGCTATCACAAAGTAAGTGCATAAGTAAAGGGCTCGGGTAAGTGATAACCAAGACAGGTAGAGACGACGATGTATCCTGAAGTTCACACCCTTGTGGATGTTAATCTTTGTTTGAGCGGTGTGTAGGCACAATGCTCCCCAAAATGTCACTAGGGCCACCGTATTCTCCTCACGCCCTCGCACAATGCAAGGTTTCATGACTCCACTAAGGGACCCTTGGGGGCGGTTACCTAACCCGGACGAATGGCGGCCCTTGGAGGCGGTCAGCAAACCCATACAAATTTCTTGGGCAATCTCCACAACAAAATTGGAGACCCCAAAGCTTGCCCGGAGCTTTACACCACAATGATTGAACTTCGTGACACCACCAACCGTCTAGGGCGCCCGAGCACCCAAGAGGCACAAGCTCTAGGGTACCAACCACCAAATAGTAATAAGCTTCTCAAACTTTCACTTCCACGTAGAGAACTCAAACATATGCACCAAATGTAATGGCAAGAACACATGGAGTGCTCAAGTCCTTCTCTCCCAAATCCCACAACAAAAACTAACGCTATGGAGGAATATGAGATGGAGAACAAAGAGGAGAACACAAAGAACTCCAAGATCTAGATCCAAAGGGTTCCTCTCACATAGAGGAGAGATGGATTTGAGGAAATGTAAAATCTATATCTCCTCTTTCTTTTCCTCAAAAATATGCAACAATCATGGGAGGAATGGGGAGAAATAAAGCTGCAAGAGGTCAACAATGGTGGGGAAAAGCATGCTTAAAAACGTTGCGGGCAATGGGGAAAAAGACCACCTTATATAGTGGGTAGGTGTCAAACCACGCCCCTACCTTGACCGATCAGTGATGTAGAGGGGGTCAACTATGGCCGGATCTACAGCAGGGTGGGGAGGTCGCGACCATCATGGCGGTGGCACTGATGGAGACACATGGCGGGCTTCCTCGCAAGGGAGGCGGTGGCGTGTGGAGAAGGATCAACAAGGTGTCTTGGGGGCGGCCGGCATGGCCTGCAGGCGGCATTGGGGGCGGTAGTGGGGAGGATGAGGAGGTTTTGGAATGCGAATGTGCCTATGTGGGTTCCATCAGGAGGGGTGGATCAAGAGAGGAGTGGCGCCCTATGTTTTTTTTGTTTTGTACCAACAGAGGGTGGTGGGAGGTGGGGTGCTACTTGTGAGCTACGTCGGGATTTCCCGCAAGAGGGGATGATGCAGTATAGTAGAGATAAGTATTTCCCTCAGTTATGAAACCAAGGTTATCAATCCAGTAGGAGAACCAAGCAACACTATGTAAACAGCACCTGCACACAGACAACAAATAATCGCAACCCAACGCGTAGAGGGGGTTGTCAATCCCTCAACGGTATTGAGAAAGATTAAATTGTAGGGATAATTAGATTTATGCCCCTAGTTGTGTCCCACTCGTCTGTTTTACCCCTAGTTCCCAAAAGTCACCGGTTCTGTCCAAGTCACTTTGCTCCTCTTATGCTTTTGCCCTTTGACCGTTTGACCGTCAGTTTGAAAACTTCATAACTAATTCATATTAAATCAGAAAAATGCAAATAAGATACCAAAATGTTCAGAAAAAAATCACCTATATGTGAGTGTCATTTGCATTCATGAAAAAAGTGTTGGAAAGTGCCCATCCGAGTTTTAGCTCTTATGCTACCACCATGAATAGTAAAATTTAAAAAAGTTCAAAAAATTCAAAAAAAATTGGTGGCAAAGAATGACAAATGTTTTAAGTGTCTGCCAAGTTTCATCAAGGAATAACATTTGTGGGTGCGGCGGCAAAAAAACAATCAGCACTCCAAAATAGATTATTTTTTTGCCACGACTTCCACGAATGTCGTTCCCTGATGAAACTTGGCAAGCACTTAGAACATTTGTCGTTCTTTGCCACCATATTTTTTTTGAATTTTTTTAGATTTTACTATTCATGGTGGTATCAAAAGAGCTAAAACTCGGATGTGCACTTTCCAACACTTTTTCATGAATGCAAATGACACTGACATATCAGCCCGGGCGTTCGGTCTTTTCGGTTTGTTCGGTCCAGTCTTTTCGGTCTTCCAAGAATTCGGTCTTCCATAATTGAAGACCATAATAATTTTGGTCTTTTTGGTTCTGCACTATTCGGTCTGCGGTCTTTATTATTCGGTCTTCGGTCCCGACCAAACGGACCAAATTAATCGCTATAACTCACATTCATATTATTTTCAGTAACAAATTGCATGTGTGTACAGAGGTGTATATGTACTGAGACAACAAATAGAGACAACAAATGTGTGTACAGATGTGCATCTGTACATAAGAAAATTCAGACAAGTAGCAGTTGTATTGTATGCTTTCTTACCTTCAGATGCAAGATGGAGCATGGGAAGAAGACAATAGACAGCAAGCCGGTGACCAACGTCTAAGAGGACGAGGTAGTGATGAACTGCAGCTCGGATGGTTGTGAAGAAAAGGAGGAATGAGAGTGCAGCAGCTTTTTTTTTGAGAATTACGAGAGTGCATCAGCTGGTTGCCTGTGAATCATGAGATGTGTGTATCTCGCTCATGACCTTGGGCTGGCCGGATGGGCCTTTGGTAAATATGGTCTTGCAGTCTTGTGTATGGGCTTTTTTAGTTCAGTCTATATGGTCTATTTGGTCTTTAAGACAGGAGGACCAAACAGACCGTAATTAGTTCGGTCTTCTGTTTGCGCAGACTGTATTTTATTCGGTCTTTTCTAGTTCGGTCTTCTCGGGTTTGGTCTCGGTCTTTTCGGGTTCGGTTTTCGGTATTCGGTTTTTATGCCCAGGGTGACTGACATATAGGTGATGTTTTTCTGAACATTTTGGTATCTTATTTGCATTTTTCTGATTTAGTATGAATTAGTTATGAAGTTTTCAAACTGACGGTCAAACGGTCAAAGGGCAAAAGCATAAGAGGAGCAAAGTGACTTGGACAGAACCGGTGACTTTTGGGAACTAGGGGTAAAACAGACGAGTGGGACACAACTAGGGGCACAAATCTAATTATCCCTAAATTGTATGGGTTTTGATAAATAGATCTAACAAAAATACAAAATAAAATAAATAAAAGAAAATTACAGCAAGGTATTTTTGGTTTTAATATATGATAAAAAATAGACACGGGGGCCATAGTTTTCACTGGAGGCTTCTCTCGAGAAAATAGCATATGGTGGGCAAACAAATTACTGTTGGGCAATTGATAGAAAAGCAAATAATTATGATGATATCCAAGGCAATGATCATGTATATAGGCATCACTACCAAGATTAGTAGACCGACTTCTGCGTGCATCTACTACTATTACTCCACACATCGACCGCTATCCAGCATGCATCTAGTGTATTAAGTTCATGAGAGAACGGAGTAATGCTTTAAGCAAGATGACATGATGTAGACAAGATAAACTCATGTATGAAATAAATCCCATCTTGTTACCCTTAATAGAAACGATACATGCGTGTCATGTCTCTTTCTGTCACTGAGATTGAGCACCGCAAGATCGAACCCATCACAAAGCACCTCTTCCCATGGCAAGATAAATCAATCTAGTTGGCCGAACCAAACCATTAAATCGGAGAAGAAATACGAGGCTATAAAAATCATGCGTAAAAGAGTTCATAGAAAAATCAAATAGTATACATGGATAGATCCGATCATAAACTCATAATTCATCGGATCCCAAGAAATGCACCGCAAAAAGTCATTACATCAAATAGATCTCCAAGAACATCGAGGAGAACATTGTATTGAAGTTCAAAAATAGAGAAGAAGCCATCTAGCTACTAACTACGGACCCGTAGGTCTGTGGTAAACTATTCATGCATCATCGGAGGGGCAGCAATGATGATGAAAACCCCCTCCGTGATCGTTGCCCCCTCCGGTAGAGTGCTGAACAAGGCCTCTAGATTGGATCTCATGGTTCTGGAACTTGCGGCGGCGGAAAAAGTATTTCATCGACTCCCCTGAGGGTTTTGGGATTTTGGAGTATTTATAGAGGCGAAGGTAGGTCAAAACGATGCCCATGGGCCCCACTAACCACCAGAGCGCGCCGGAGGCCCCTGGCGTGCTCTGGTGCCTAGTGGGCCCCACTTTCATCTTCTGGTTCCCTCCCGAAGCTTCCAAGGTCTCTTATCGCCAGAAAAAAATCTCCAAAAAGTTTCGTGGCATTTGGACTTCATTTGGTACTAATATTCTGCAAAGTAAAAAAACAAGCAAAAAACAGCAACTGGCACTCGTCACTAAGTAATAGGTTATTCCCAAAAATGATATAAAGTTGCTAGTAAATGTATATAAAACATCCAAGATTGATATTATAATAGCATGGAACAATCAAAAAATATAGATACGTTGGAGATGTATCAAGCATCCCCAAGCTTAATTGCTACACGTCCTCGAGTAGGTAAATGACAAAAATAGAATTTTTGATGTGGAATGCTACCTAACATATTCATCATATATTTTTTCTTTGTGGCATGGACATTTGGACTTGAATGATTCAAAGCAATAGTCTATAATTTGACATGGAAACATCAATACTCAAGCATATCAACAAGCAATTATGTCTTTCAAAATATCCACGCTAAAGAAAGTTATCCCTAGCCCATTATGCTCAATCATTGATCCATTCATGAAACACACTCAAATATTAACTACATCCAATGCACAAGTACGACAATAGCGTTCCCTAGTTGGTGTTTTATAAGAGAAGATGGAGACTCAAAAGAAAAAGAAAAATTGCATAAAAGTAAATAGATAGGCCCTTCCTAGAGGGAAGCAGAGATTTGTAGAGGTGCTAGAGCTCATATCTTAAATTGAGAGATAAAATTGTTTTGAGAGGCATGCTTTTCCTATCAGCGAAAACGACCGAGAATTCCCAATATCTTCCATGCTAGATAAATTATAGGCAGTTCCCAAACAGAAAGTAAAGTTTATTTCCTTTCCACCATTCTTTCACAATCCATGGCTAGCCGTATCCATGGGTGCCTTCCATACCAACACTTTCCAAGGAATTTATTATCATAGTATTTTTTTTCATTTCGGGACTGGGCATCCCTGTTACCTTCCACATTCTCGTGCAATGACAAGTGAATAAACACTCATCTTGAGAATAACATACCTAGCATGGAAAATATTGGCCACCCCCTGCCGCTTCATGAGCGGTAAGGGCACACAAAATGGAAATTCATTTTGAATATTAGAGTTGGCACGTACAAATTTACTTGGATAGGCATGGAAATACCGCATATATGTAGGTATGGTGGACTCATTTGGCACAACTTTGGGTTTAAGGAGTTAGATGCACAAGCAGTATTCCCGCTTAGTACAAGGGAAGGCTAGCAAATAGATTGAGAAGCAACCAACCAAAAAACAAAAATGGTCATAAACGAGCATTGAACATAATTAACACTGAATAATGCACCACAAGTAGGATATAATTTCATTGCATAACTATTGAATTTACGTGCATGCATAGGGAATCACAAACCTTAACACCAATATTCTTAGTAAAGCATAATTACTCACCAACATGACTCACATATCACTATCTCCATATGGAAAAACTAGTGCAAGGAATCAAGTTTATAATATCCAATGATCTTCATGAAAGTTTTTATTATATCCCCCTTGGATATCTATCACTTTGGGACCAAATGCATATCTCGTGCAAATTACCATTACTATTCTTAACTCTTGAAAAGATCTAAGTGAAGCACGAGAGCATAAATATTTCTTCAAAAAAATTCATCTCTCAAAATAATATAAGTGAAGCATGAGAGCCTATTTCTTTAAAATATAACAATCGTCGTTCTCAAAAAGATATAAGTGAAGTACTAGAGCAACTACCTAGCTCAAAAGATTTAAGTGAAGCACATAGAGTATTCTAGCAAATCATGATATGCATGTGGCTCTCTCAAACAAGTGTGTTCAGCAAGGATGATTGTGGCAAACTAAAAAGAAAACAAAGCAAATACTCACATAATACAAGACGCTCCAAGCAAAACTCATGATATGTGACGAATAAAAATATAGCTCCAAGTAAAATTACCGATGGTCATTAGAAGAAAGAGGGGATGTCTTCCGGGGCATCCCCAAGCTTAGTTGCTTGGGAGTCCTTGAATATTACCTTGGGGTGCATTGGGCATCCCCAAGCTTAGTCTCTTGCCACTCCTTATTCCTTCATCCATCGTGATCTCACCCAAAACTTGAAAACTTCAATCACACAAAGCTTAACAAAACTTTCGTGAGATCCATTAGTATAATAAAATAAATCACCACTTTAAGTATTGTTGCAAACCCATTCATATTTTGTTATTGCATTATAACTACTGTATTCTAACCTTACCATGGCTTATACCCCCCGACACAATCCATAGATTCATCAAAATAAGCACACAATGCAACGAAAACAGAATCTATCAAAAATAGAACAGTATGTGGTAATATGAATTTTGACCATACTTATATAACTCGAAAAGGTCTGAAACCTTAGGACAATGTAGGCAATTTGTATATCAATCATGTGTAAAAAAAATTATAATATTTCCACTTTCCAGCAAATTTTGATATTTCTGCTACTAGACGCAAAAGTTTCTGTTAATGCACAGAATCAAATCAACTATCACCCAAACCATCCGAAAGGCTTTACTTGGCACAAACACTAACTAAACCACTAAAACACAATCATACCAGTAGCATAATTGCATATTTGTTGAAAAACAAAAAGGAAAACAAAAAATTAAAAGATAACTATTGGGTTGCCTCCCAATAAGCGATATTATTTTATGCCCCTAGCTAGGCATAATGCATAGTTTCAAGTGTTGCCATCTTTGGTTTTTTGCCCCATAGGTTGCCCTCATGATTGACTCATATGGTGCTTTGGTTCTAGTTCTAGGGAAGTGTTCCATACCCTTCTTTAATGGAAACTGAAATTTAATATTCCCTTCTTTCATGTCAATCACGGCACCTATAGTTCATAAAAACGGTGTACCAAGTATTATGGGACAAGACGGATTGCAATCAATATCAAGTACAATAAAATCTATGTGCATATAATTCCTATTTGCAATAATAAGAACATCATTAATTCTTCCCAAAGGCTTTTTAATAGTAGAATCCGCCAAGTGCAAATTAAGAGAGCATTCTTCCAACTTGGTAAAACCTAGCACATCACATAGAGATTTCGGAATTATGGAAACACTAGCACCCAAATTACATCGAGCATTGCACTCATAATTTTAATCTTGACTTTAATGGTGGGTTCCCATTCATCATATAATTTTCTAGGAATTGAAATCTGTAATTCTAGCTTTTCTTCTAAGGCTTTCATCATTGCTTCTACAATATGTTTAGTAAAAGCTTTATTTTGTTCATAGGCATTGGGTGAATTTAGCATGGATTGCAACAAAGAAACACACTCAATCAAAGAGAAACTATCATAATTAAAATCTTTGTAACCCAAAAGAGTGGGCACATCACTAGTTAAAGTTTTTACCTCTCCAAACCCACTTTTAGTAAATTGTTCATCAACCTTTTCACCCTCTGAATCATGAGGACGTCTTCTAACTAAAGTTGACTCTTCTTCAGTCCTCTTATCATCAATTTTAATATTACTAAACGAGGAATCAATGGAAGAAACATCAATCATTTTAATATCTTCATCATTACTACGAAAAAAATCAAGAGGAATCGCTTTTTCTAGAAATTCTCTTTTAGCTCTAAGCATAGCGGTTCTCTTCTTACTTTCATCCATAGAGACATATAAAGCTTTAATTGATTCATTAATATCAACTTTGGGTGGCAAAATTTTAATCTTGAGATTTTTGACATCATGAATAATTCTACCAATGCTCCTAGACATATCATCAATTTTACTCAACTTTTCTTCTATCATAGCGTTGAAATTTTTTGAGCATTGACAAATTATTTAATATTATTTTCAAGATCAGAGGGTATCCTATTATTATTATAAGAATTACCATAGGAATTGCCATAATTATTAGAGGAATTTCCAGGAAAAGGCCTACGATTAAAATTACCTCTATAAGCATTACTTGTTTCGTGAGACAAAATTCACATCTACGGGATCATTATTTTGCTCAATCAAGGTCGACAAAGGAACATCATTAAGATCAATAGGAGAATTTTTACTAGCAACCAATTTCATAAGAGCATCAACATTATCACTCAAAGTACTAATTTCTTCAACAAAATTTATCTTTTTACTAGTAGGAGCTCTTTCAGTATGCCATTGTGAATAATTTTCCATAATATTATCAAGCAATTTAGTAGATTCACCCAATGTAATCTACATAAAAGTACCACTCGCGGCAGAATCTAAAAGATTTCTAGAAACAAAATTCAATCCCACATAAAAAAATTGTATGATCATCCACAAATTTAAACCATGAGTAGGGCAATTTCTTATCATTAGTTTCATCCTTTCCCAATATTGTGCAACATGTTCATGTTCAATTTGCTTGAAATTCATAATTTGATTTCTAAGGGAAATAATTTTCGTGGGAGGAAAATACTTAGTAATAAAAGCATCTTTGCACTTGTCCCAAGAATCAATACTATTTCGTGGCAAAAATGAAAACTAAATTTTTGCACGATCCTTCAAATAAAAAGGGAATAATTTTAATTTCACAATATCATTGTCCACATCCTTTTTCTTTTGCATATCACACAATTCTACGAAGGTGTTTAGATGGGATGCAGCATCATCATTAGGATTACCCGAAAATTGCTCTTTCATAACAAGATTCAACAAAGAGGTATTAATATCATAAGACTCTACACTAGCGGCGGGAGGAGCAATAGGATTACTAATAAATAGTATTAGAAAAATCACACAATTTGGTATTTTCTTGAGACATAGTGACTACCAAACAAGATCACAAGCAAACAAAAGATCAAACAAGAAAAAGGCAAACAGAAAATATTTTCGTGATTTTTTCGTAAAACTTTTTAGAAGTGGGGGAGATGAAAACGAGAGGAAAATGGCAAATAAAGTAATTGCAAATAGATGAAATTTTATGCGTAGGTACTTGATAGATGTTGATGATGTCTATCGGCAACGGTGCCAGATATTCTTCCAGCTACTTGTGAGCTACGTTGGGATTTCCCCGAAGAGGCGGGGATGATGCAGTACAGTAGAGATAAGTATTTCCCTCAGTTATGAAACTAAGGTTATCAATCTAGTAGGAGAACCAAGCAACACTATGTAAACAGCACCTGCACACAAATACCAAATACTCGCAACCCAACGCGTAGAGGGGTTGTCAATCCCTCAACGGTATTGAGAAAGATTAAATTGTATGGGTTTTGATAAATAGATCTAAGAAAAATAAATAATAAATAAAATAAAATAAAATTGCAGCAAGGTATTTTTGGTTTTAATATATGATAGAAAATAGATCTGGGGGCCATAGTTTCCATTAGAGGCTTCTCTCGAGAAAATAGCTTACGGTGGGTAAAACAATTACTGTTGGGCAATGGATAAAAAAGCAAATAATTATGATGATATCCAAGGCAATGATCATGTATATAGGCATCACGTCCAAGATTAGTAGACCGAATCCTGTCTACATCTACTACTATTACTCCACACATCGACCACTATCTGTAACACCCCCAGTGGTTAGCTACAATAATCCCACTTTTGATAATGCCATGTCATCATGATCAACAGTGCTTAAACATCATTTGGATCATATCTCTTTTCAATTCAAATTCAATTGGACATTCAAACTAAAAGTGAAAATAAAAGTTGTTCAAATCCAGAAACTAAAATGTTCATTAAATAGCAAATAATCCAGAGACAATTCTGAAATTATAACCAACATTCACTAAATTAATTAATGACCCTAACAGCAACAAAGCAGAGATATTTAATCCATATTCATTTAAAAAAATCCAAATGGAAAGGTATGGACCTCAAACCTTTTTATAACAGAGCTAGAAATAGCTCTATAAATATGTGGCTAGTTCACCTATTTTACAAAAGCCATTTGGTTTAAAAAGAAAAGACAAAACAGAAATAAGAAAAGAAAAACAGAGAAAACAGAAAAGAGAAAAGAGAAAAGAAGAAAAAGACAAAGGCCCGTGCTACTGGGCCTAAGTGCCACAGTGCCGGCCCAGCCCACTCCCCACCTTGTCTACCTCCTCTGTTCACCTCCGCGCGCCGCTGTCGCCCGCACCGGACGCCGCACCCCGGCCTCCCCTTCTCTCTGCTCGACACCACGCGACCCTGCGCCCGCCGTGGAGGGATAAGGACCACCCCGCCTCCCCTGGCCTCTCCCTCACCACTCTTTCTTCTCCCTCGCTTTCCCTCTTCTCTGCCACGCATCCGTGCACCACTATCGCCGCACTACCTTTGCTGCCGCGGCCGGCGGTTTCCCCTCGCCGCCCCTCCGTGTCCAGGGGATCCGCCCTCGACTTCTCCATCAGCTCCACCACCGGATCGAGCTAGGAGGGCCGCAGCAGCGCCGCCCGCGTCGATCCCCTTCGCTGGACGCCGCCTCTGCCTCGCCGTCGATCTGCTCGTCCTCGAACCCCTCCGGCTTCACCAAGACCTCCCCGAGCATCTCTATGAGCTCACGGTTCCCCTCAACCCGCCTCTCAATTCTCCCGTGCGCCGTAGATAGCTCTGCCACGGTGCCATGCTCCGACCGCCACCTGAACCGTAGATGACACGGTCCCCGTGCCCCTCCTCGCTGCCTGCTCGCGTCGCCGTGCTCTTGGAACACCAGGGAGGCGCGTGCGCTCACCAGTTAGCCTCGGGCGAGCTCCTAGGCTCGAACCCGAGTGCGCCCAAAAGCCTCCGCCGCGGAACTCAACGCCGGCGTGTTTTTCCGACCACCTCCGCCCGTTCCGATGCCGTAACTAGACGCGGGGTGGAGCGCTCGTTCGAACGAGCCCGATAATGCTCGACTTGGTGCACCATAGGAGAAACCCGAGCTCGCCGGAGTTGTCACCTTCGTTCGGGCTCGCCGGAGAGCTCCGATGGCCGGCGCTGACCTGGCCCCGGTGGGCCCCGCCTCTATGCCACTGACCGATGGGCCCGGGGCCCCCTGTTGACCAGTTGACCAAGTCAACTGTGCTGACTGGGCAGGCCCCAGTCAATGACATACGGGCCCCACCCCATTAAAATGATTTTATAATTAACTAAATCTGTTAATTAAATATTTAGTTAATTAAAACACTAATTAGTCACTGACTAACCGGGCCCACCACTCTAACTAGATAATTAGTTTCAGAGGCTGACATGTGGGTCTAAGTGGGACCCACCTGTCAGGTTTGACTCTGGTCAGCCCCTATTGACTGCTGATGCCATCAATGCGTCATGCTGACGTCACCCCCGCACTGTTCTGGATAATGTTGATTTAGATTAATTAAATAATTCCAGAAATTAATAAAAACTTTAGAAAATCATATCTTTTAAACCGTAACTCGGATGAAAATAATTTATATATGTAAAATGATCAGAAAAATATGAGGATTCTGAATATGTAATCAAAATGCCTGTCCAACACTCCTAGCTAGGTGAACATGCAACTTTTTGCCTGTTTCAGATAAATGAATAGTGTCTGGCTTTTATAAAATAAATCCAAACAATTCCTAAAATAACTAAATGACTTAGACATGTCTTTAGGCAACCCTGCACTGCACGTTAGCATGGCCTGCTCCGAGTTGCTTATGTTTGCCGTGTATTTATTTGTTTCCTCCCCCTCTTCTCTCTCGGTAGACCCCGACACCGACGTCGTCCTCGAGACCGACGCAGCTCAGGAGCCCGACGACACCGTTGGCGACCTTGCCTTTGCCGCCGAGCAACCAGGCAAGGACCCCCCTTGAGCATACCGATATCGCCTATTCTTTCTCTCTCATGCTTGCATTAGAAATTGCTGCTGCTACTGTTTAACCTATTCTGATGCATAGCCTGTTTGTTGTAACCTGCTATTGAAACCTTACCTGCTTATCCTAAACTGTCTAGTATAGGCTGGGTAGAGACCTATCAGTGACCCCACTTGTCCCAATTGCCCCGCTGGATTATCAGAAGTCTCGACAACCAGGCCCCGACACCGCACATCACCCCCTTAGTTGTAACGACACTGCAGCATTACTATCGAGTGCCGAGGGTGATACCTCATGTAGCACTTCTGATGTTAACTCTGTAGAGTAGCTATTCGGTCGTGGTTATCGAGGGTGATTCCTCCTTCACCACTTCCGATAACGACGCTGTCATGCAACACCTCAAGTGTGAACCCATCGAGGATGATTCCTCCGAGTTCACCTTGATGGTTACATCGAGTAGGAATCCAACAAGGGTGATACCTCGGATTCCCTTGATGTTATGGACACACGGATATTTGGACTTTACACTGTTACTTGGAAGGCAGGTCCACCCTGAGGGGTACCCGCGAGTGATATGGAGACGGGTTGACCTGGATGGTGCCTGAGTGATGAATACGAGGCGCAACCGGTCATTCTTAGCCCTTGCAGCAAGTCCTCGAGACGGGGCGACGGGGTCACATCGATCGTGAGTCTCTGCTCGTTACCGCACTACCAACACACTTCGATTTGGATATTTGATCTGAGTGGGCCTTTGGCCCGATAGCACTAACCATCACGCGGGAATAAATATGGGTACTCGGCATCATGGTATCAGCTGATAGCTCTGTCAGACGTCCAGTTCAGCATTGTGGCCCGGTCGGATCGTGCCATTGGCGCTGGTATCCACCCTGCTCGCAACGACCCGCAGTGCATAGGGCGACGGCCCAAGACCCCTGAGCGTTTAGGATGTAGACCGGCGGGGACCTCTCTGCTGAGCTTTAGGTAGGGTTGCGGTGTGTCATTTGACCGAGGCCGGGCATGACCCGAAAAAGAGTGTCCGGCCAGAGTTAAGCGAGCGTGGTGGGTAAGTTGGTGCACCCCTGCAGGGAAGAACTAATCTATGCATAGCCGGAACCTCGGTAACGGACGCTCAGAGTTGTATCCCGATCAATACAACTAGAATTGGATACTATGGCTCTGGGATTACTTTCTCGCAGGGAGTCAAGAAAGGATCTCTGGCTGAGGTTGATGACAGTATGGCTTCGGGATTGCTTTCTCGCTGGGAGTCGAGAAAGGATCTCTGGGTGACGTTGAGGCTTAATGATACTACAACTATATATTGTACTAATCTACACTCTTCTAATGCTGCAAGACCTCTGAAGATGCTAGTCTTCGATAGGACTAGGCCTTCCCTCTATTCTGGCATTTCTGTAGCCCAGTCCACATACACAGCCTCCCCTTGATAATGTTGCATATGTAGTGTAGATCCTTGATTGCTGAGTACTTCGGATGAGTACTCACGGTTGCTTTGCTTTCTTTTCCCCCATATCCTTTTGGTGCAACCAGATGACGGAGCCCCGGTTACAGCTGCCCCCGCCGACGATCGCTACTACTACTACCCCGAGGGTGGATACTACTACGAGCTTGCCGACGACCAGGAGTAGGTTCGGAGGGTCCCATGCAGGAGGCCTGCGCCTTTCGATCATAGTGTTTTCTTTTGCCCCGCCTTCTAAGGGCCTATCTGTGCTTTCTTTTATATTTGTACTCAGATATCTGATGCTTCCGCTGACGCTTGTAAGCAAGCTTATGTATTCGAGCCCTCGAGGCCCCTGGCTTGTAATATAAAGCTTGTATGACTTTATTTATGTTTTAGAGTTGTGTTGTGATATCTTCCTGTGAGTCCTTATGCTTGATCGTGTGCATTTGCGTGTATGATTAGTGCATGATTGAGCCGGCGGCGTCACACTATCCAGCATGCATCTAGTGTATTAAGTTCATGAGAGAACAGAGTAATGCTTTAAGCAAAATGACATCATGTAGACAAGGTAAACTAATGTATGAAATAAATCCCATCTTGTTACCCTTAATAGCAATGATACATGTGTGTCATGTTTCTTTCTATCACTGAGATTGAGCACCGCATGATCGAACCGATCACAAAGCACCTCTTCCCATGGCAAGATAAATCAATCTAGTTGGCCAAACCAAACCAATATATGGAAGAAGAAATATGAGGCTATAACAATCATGCATAAAAGAGTTCAGTGAAAACTCAAATAATAGCCATGGATAGATCTGATCATAAACTCATAATTCATCGGATCCCAACAAACACACCGTAAAAAGTCATTACATCAAATAGGTCTCCAAGAACATCGAGGAGAACATTGTATTGAAGGTCAAAAAGAGAGAAGAAGCCATCTAGCTACTAACTACGGACCCGTAGGTCTATGGTAAACTACTCACGCATCATCGGAGGGGCAGCAAGGATGATGAAGAACCCCTCCATGATCGTTGCCCCCTCCGGCAAAGTGCCGGAAAAAGGCCTCTAGATTGAATCTCGTGGTTCTGGAACTTGTGGTGGCGCAAAAAGTATTTCGTCGACTCCCCAGAGGATTTTGGTATTTTAGAGCATTTATAGAGGCGGAGGTAGGTCAAAATGATGCCCGTGGGCCCCACTACCCACCAGGGCACACCGGAGGCCCCTAGTGCGCCCTGGTGCCTAGTGGGCCCCACTTTCATCTTCTCGTTCCCTCCCGAAGCTTCCAGGGTCTCTTATCGCCAAAAAAAAAATCTCGAAAAAGTTTCGTGGCATTTGGACTTCGTTTGGTACTGATATTCAAAGTAAAAAAATTAAGCAAAAAAACAGCAACTGGCGCTGGGCACTAAGTGAATAGGTTAGTCCCAAAAAATGATACAAAGTTTCTAGTAAATGTGTAGAAAACATTCAAGATTGATAATATAATAGCATGGAACAATCAAAAATTATAAATACGTTGGAGACGTATCATGGAGCGAAAAACCCTTAGGAAAATAAACCGGTGAGGAGAACCTACCAACTCCTCTTTTAGGAGTAGAGATTACACAGACATTGTCCTGAGTCTCTTGCCTAAATGGTAGGGGGCAGTGTTATATGTGAGTCGTCTGAAAAATTTATTTTGAGTCAGTTGATTTTCTGAGCCATTAGATTATGATCCAGCGGCAGTCCTGCTTTCTTCTTTCTCCAGTTTTCTTTCTCCTCCAACCATTCATTCTCACACAAAATCGACTTAGTCAAATTGTAAAATTAGTCAACTTACATATAGCTATTGTAAATTCTCACTTAGCACTGCCCACCTACCATTTAGCCAAGAGACTCAGGACAATGCCTATGGTAAATGTGTTACCTAGTCTTTAAAAAAGAGCAACACACTACGATAGCAAACCGAGAAATGTAAAGAAGGCACTAATGATGGTAGAAGTTACATGGACCCCTCCCTAAAGTGGAAGAGGCATGGAAGTTGTGGTATTAAACACAAATGGGGGGCAGAAAGGGAAGGGAGCCTGAGTGTGGAACACATGATGCCCAGAAACATCTATCAATCATAAAATTCACAAGTCAATCCATTGTTTCCTACTTTGAAAGGTTTGAGTTGGTCGTGAGTTCACTACCCTTTTTTACTCTCACATGTGGGATATTTTGCCAAAAAAGGAAAATAAAATAAAATACTAAGGCAGCAACAAGTCAAAATCGACACATTATCAAAAGGGTTGCACTCCCTCCAGTAGCTTCTTACCTTTTAGCCCGTACACAAATGGTCTGACAAATAAAATAGGCATTATTTATCAAAATAGCCCATAATCAAAGCATTATATTTTTATTTTTAGTTTTAGAGGATTGTTATACACCCCCTGATAAAGTCTAAGAAGTTTGAGTGGTATAAACTATACGCGGATATAGGTGTGGCCTGATCTTTCATAGTGTTTAAAAGAGTAAAGGGGATAACTAGCCACCCTTGGTTTTCTCTTGTAAAAGAACTTGATAAGAAGTAGAGAGTATATAGCAAAAACTACCACATTACATGCTAGGTCAACAAAAAACTACCACTTTTCTTGATGTTTCAAAATCCTACCACTTTTTTGGTTCGCTGTTCCAAAAAACCCTAGTCGTTGAATGGTTAGATTTTATGCGCCTTTATGAAAGGTAGGGCCTGCCCGTCAGGGTTCTATCGGCCAGAGGCTAACAGCGCGCATGCTGACGGCCATTAGGGCACGCCGTTCTGACCGCGGGTTGATACGTCTCCAATGTATCTATAATTTATGAAGTATTCATGCCATGTTTACAACAATTTTATATGGTTTGGGTGCAATTTTATATGATTTAAATGGAACTAACCTGGACTGACGCTGTTTTCAGCAGAACTACCGTGGTGTTGTTTTTTGTGCAGAAATCAAAGTTCTCCAAATGCAACGAAACTTTTTGACAATTTTTTGGAAGAAAAGAGGCACTAGAAGCTTTGTGGGAGGGCCAGAAGAGCCACGAGGTGGCCACTGCCCACCAGGGCGTGCCAGCCCCCTAGGCTGTGGGCTGGTGGGTAGTTGGCACCTTGTGGCCCATCTGGACATGAGTCTGACGCCAAAAATCCTATAAATACAGAAACCACCAGAAATAACCCTAGATCAGAAGTTCCGCCGTCACAAGCCTCTATAGCCATGAAAAACTAATCTAGACCCTGTTCCGGCACCCTACCGGAGGGGGAAATCATCACCGGAGGTCATCTTCATCATCCCGACGGCCACCATAATGAGGAGGGAGTAGTTGCTACTTCTTGAGCTTGCGTTGTTATTTCCCTTGAAGAGGAAAGGGTGATGCAGCAAAGTAGAGATAAGTATTTCACTCAGTTAAGAACCAAGGTATCAATCCAGTAGGAGGAACAACCAAGTCCCCAATAGATGTACCTGCACAAACTAACAAACACTTGCACACAACGCCAAAAAGGGGTTGTCAATCCCTTCACGGTCACTTGCAAGAGTGAGATCTAATAGAGATAGATATAAAAGATAAATAAAAGGCAAAATAAAATAAAGGTAAATAAATTGCAGCAAGGTATTTTTGTATTTTTGGTTTTATAGATCTGAAAATAATATAATGGAAAATAGACCCGGGGGCCATAGGTTTCACTAGAGGCTTCTCTCTTGAAAGAAAACATACGATGGGTGAACAAATTACTGTTGAGCAATTGATGGAAAAGCGCATAGTTTTGACGATATCCAAGGCAATGATCATGAATATAGGCATCCGTGACAAGTAGACCGACATGATTCTGCATCTACTACTATTACTCCACATATCGACTGACTCATGCCTGCATCTAGAGTATTAAGTTCACAAGAACAGAGTAACGCATTAAGCAAGATGACATGATGTAGAGGGATAAACTCAAACAATATGATATAAACACCATCTTTTTATCCTTAATGGCAACAATACAATACGTGCCTCGCTACCCCTACTATCACTGGGTGAGGACACCGCAAAATTGAACCCATCACAAAGCACCTCTCCCATGGCAAGATGAATCAATCTAGTTGACCAAACCAAATCAATAGATCGGAGAGAAATACAAAGCTATCTTAATCTTGCATAAAAGAGTTCAAATAAGACTCAAATGATAATCATAGATAATCTGATCATAAACCCACAATTCATCAGATATCAACAAACACACCGCAAAAGAAGATTACATTGGATAGAATTCCAAGAACATCGAGGAGAACATTGTATTGAAGATCAAAGAGAGAGAAGAAGCCATCGAGCTACTAGCTATGGACCCGTAGGTCTGTGGTAAACTACTCACACATCATCGGAAGGGCATCAAGGTTGGTGTACAGGCCCTTCGTGATCGAATCCCCCTCCGACAGAGTGCCAAAAAGGCCCCAGGATGGGATCTCATGAGAACAGAAGCTTGCGGCGGCGGAAAAGTATATTTGTGGACGCCTCTGATGTAGAGGGAATATTTGGGTATTTATGGAGCAAGAATTAGGGTTAGGGGAGTCCCGAGGGGTCCACAAGCCTGGGGGCGCGCCCTCAGGGCTTGTGGCCCTCTCGTGGCTCCTCTGGCCTCCTCTCCAAGTCTCCTGTGTTTCTTCTGTTCCAAGAAAAATCATCATAAAGTTTTATTCCGTTTGGACTTCGTTTGATATTGATTTTCTGTAAAAGACAAAAACAAGGAAAAAACAGCAACTGTCACTTGGCACTAGGTTAATAGGTTAACCCAAAAAATGATATAAAATAGTACCATAATGCATATAAAACATCCAAGATGGATAATATAATAGCATGGAACAATCAAAAATTATAGATACGTTGGAGACGTATCAAGCATTCCCAAGCTTAATTCCTACTCGTCCTCGAGTAGGTAAATGATAAAAATAGAATTTTTGATGTGGAATGCTACCTAACATGTTTATCAATTTAATCTTTATTTTATGTGGCATGAATATTCAGATCCATAAGATTCAAAACAAAAGTTTAATATTGACATAAAAACAATAATACTTCAAACATATTAATAGAGCAATTATAGTTTTTCAAAATATCATGGCTAAAGAAAGTTATCCCTACAAAATCATATAGTCTGGTCATGATTTATCTTCATCACACAAAGTATTCATCGTGCACAACCCCGATGACAAGCCAACCAATTGTTTCATACTTTTAATGTTCTAAAGCTTTTTCAACTTTCACGCAATACATGTGTGACGCCCCCGACTCAACGTGCACTAATCATACACGCAAACATGCACGATCAAGCACAGGGACTCACGGGAAGATATCACAACACAACTCTATCACAAATAAATGGAGATCCACAATATTACAGACCAGGGATCATGAAGATCCGAATACATGAGTCAGTCATACGAATAATATCTGGGTACACACATAGTTAGACAAGGTTTTTCCTTAAGAAGGCTAGCACAAACAACGACTCTAGATCGAAAGGCGTAGGCCTCCTGCCTGGGAGCCTCCGATCCTACTCCTGGTCGGCTGGCTCGATCCAGTAGTACGTGCCGTCTGGACCATCCTGGTAGTAAGCTCCTATGGTGGCATCTGGCTCCGGGGCTCCATCATCTGTTGTATCATCAAAGTGGGGTATGGGGAAAAAGAAGTAAAAAGCAACCGTGAGTACTCATCCGAAGTACTCAGCAAGCAAGGATCTACACTACATATGCAACATTATCAAAGGGGAAAAGGCTGTATATGTGGACTAGGCTGCACAAATGCCAGAATAGAGAGAAGGCCTAGTCCTATCGAAGACTAGCATCTTCGAACATCTTCACGAAGCCACCATCTTGCAGCAATAGAAGAGAGTAGAATAGCATTTTATTAAGCAAACATGTTGAAGCAAAGCCTAGATATCCTTCCTCGACTCCCAGCGAGAAAGCGATCCGAAGCTTCAATTAAGTAACAAGTATCCAGTTCAAGTAGTAGATCGGGATATACAAACTGAGCGTCCTTTACCGTAGGACCGGCTATCGATAGATTATTCTTCCCTGCAGGGGTGCACTACTGTTACCCAACACGCTCGATCAACTCTGGTCGGACACACTTGCTGGGTAATGCCCGGCCTTGGAAGATCAACATGAAGCAGCGCCCTACCTAGGCTCAGCAGAGAGGTCAGCACGCCGAACTAACCTATGCACCCAGAAGTCTTGGGCCATTGCCCTGGGCACCCTGCGCATTGTGTGGCTGGTCGGGGTGCAGGCGCGACACTGAACTCGTCAGTGAAGTATCCAGCCCATTCCCGGCGATTAGCTCGCATGGTGAAACGTGACGTCTGATGAGCTTTCGGGAGAAACATACGATGTAGGGGGCCCCATAAACCATAATCCCTCGTGGTGGTAGTGCGTATAGGGCACGTCGACCCACTCAGATCAAATACCCAAATCCAATCAGGCTCCTTTATTAACACGCGGAGACAATCAGAGTTCCTGAAAGCTCCGCCACAATATCACACTCGAGTGCCCTTCCGGCACACCCGACAACATAGATCCCATGCGAGCACCCATCAGGGTCGACCCGCCTATAACAAGGTCAAAGTAACCGTGTGGTCATAACATCAAGGGGGAAACCCCGAGGAATCACCCTCGGTGGATTCCACTCGATGAAATCATCAGGGTGAACGTATGAGGCATCACCCTTGAGGTTCACACTGAGGGGTTGCACGACAGAGTCGTATCGAAAGTGGAGAAGGAGGAATCACCCTCGATGACCACGACCGAACAGCTACACTGCAGAGTGTTCATCAGGAGTGCGTTACGAGGCATCACCCTCGGCACTCGATAGTAACTATGCAGAGTCGTACAACTAAGGGAGGTGAAGTGACGTGTCGGTCTCTGTTCGACGATCACATTGATCGAGTCGTCGATGATCAAGCAGGGGCAACAAGGGTAAGGTGGTGGGGTCACTGATGGTTCAATACCAACCTATACTAAGCAGTTTAACATAGGCAGGTAAGGTAGCAATAAACAGGTTACAAAAGCAGGCTATGCATCAGAATAGGAACAAATAGTAGCAGTAGCAAAATCTAATGCAAGCAGGAGAAATGGAATGGGTGATATCTGGATGCTCAAGGGGGGGCTTGCCTGGTTGCTCTAGCAAGAGAGAGGGGTCATCAATGGGCTGCTCGTCTGGAGCGTAGTCGTACCCAGCTACAACGGCGTCGGTCTCGGGGTCTATCGAGAGAGAAGGAGGGGGAGAGAAACAATAAATTCACGGCAAAATGCAAACAATATGTATGACATGCCTAAATGAGATGCCGGGGTGTTCTACTGCCTAACTAAATGATTTAGTTAATTTAGGAATTTAAACGGATTTATTTAATTAAAGTTGGGCACTATTCATTTATCAAATTCTGTCTAAAAGTTCCATGTTCATCTAGCTAGGGGCATCTGACAGGAAGACGGAGGGCGTATTCAGGTTCGTATCGAAATTCTGAGCAACTTTCATATATAAATTATTTTCATCAGAGTTACGGATTATTTTATATGATTTTCTAAAGATTTAATCATTTTCTGAATTTAATTATTTATTTAAATTCGAATTATCCAAAATAGTATATGATGACGCAAGCATGACATGAGAGTGACGTCAGCAGGTCAACTGGTCGGTTGACCAGAGTTAAACCTGACAGGTGGGTCCAGTGGAACCCACATGTCAGCCTCTGGTTAGTTTAAACAAAGTTAATTTAATTAAATAGGATTAATTAGTGTGTGGGGCCTACTGGTCAGTGAGTGTTTAGTCTACTAATTAACTTAATTCACTAATTAACAGTTTATTTATTTATTTAAATTAGTTTATTTGGCGGGACCCTCATGTCATAGACAGGGGCCAGCCCAGTCAGCGTTGACTGGGGTCAACGGGACCCGGGGGGGGCCCAGGGGCAGTGGCTGAGCGGTGGGACCCGCGGCGCCAGCTGGCAGCCACGTCGGCACCGGCCACCGGAGTGCGCCGGCGAGCGCCGGACGCGGCAGTGGAACTCCGGCGAGCTCGGGATTCGGCTAGGGTGCACCGTTTCGGGCGATTCTTCTTGCGTTCGAAAGCTGAGCCCGAGCCACGTCGATCTGTGCTAATGGCCGGAGCTGGGGTGGCTGGAAATGAGCGGCACGACCACATCGGCGGCAACGGTGTTCGGGTGAGCTGCGGGATTGGCGAGGCAATGCGCTAGCGAGTGATGCGAGGGGCTAGGCGAGGTATACGCGACGCGGCGAGCTCAACGGACTCGGTTGCGAGGCCATTTGTTCGCCGGATCGACGCCGACGACGAGCAATGGCGGAGGCAGGGGCTCGGCCTCGGCGGAGCAGCAGCTAGGGATGGCTAGAGGAGGCAGGGGAGGGTGTGTCACGCGCAGGAGCTCACCGGGGGAGCGTGGGGACTGGGCAGTGGGCTCGGGGTGGACCGATGGCGTAGATCGACAACGAGGTCGATGTGGTGGCCGAGGCGGAGGCGAGGAAGAATGCGGCGTCGCGAGGGGCTCCCGTGCTCGTTCGGGCAGCGTAGTCGAAGCAGAGGACCACGGCGGTGCTGTTGGACGTGTCAGCGAGGCGAACGGTTGGCGGTGGCCACGACTACGGTGAACGGCGGCGAGGGTGGCGCTCGGACATCCGCCCGAACCGAAACAGAGAGGGGGCGAGGGGGGGAAATGGTGGCTATGGTTCGCCAGGGGGAGCGGGGAGTTGCTCTTATCCTCCCCGGCGAGCGCGGCGCGCTGTCGACCGCGCGGAGGGGGGGGCGGGCTGCGCGAGCGAGGTGCTCGACAGCGAGGCGAGGGTGAGCAGTGAGAGGTGGGGGAAGACGCGGGGTGGGCTGGGCCGACGCTGTAGAAGTAGGCCTGAGTGCACAGTAGCTATAGGCCTTTTTCTCTTTTTTCTTATTTTCTGTTTCTGTTTTCTTTTGTTTTCTATTTTTCTAAAATGTGTGGCCACATATTTAGTTTTGTAAAATATGGGAACTAGCCACAAACTCCAGTGCAACATCTACTAATGCCATAAAATGGTTTTGAGTTCATATCATTTCATTTGCAATTTTATAAAAGTAAATGGGATTAAATATTGCTATTTTGACACTGTTAGAGTCACATAATTTATTTATTAAATGTTGGTTACAATTTTAGAATTGTCTCTGGAATATTGGTTATTTAATGAACATTTTAGTTTCTGTTTTGAACAACTTTTATTTTCCACTTTGAATGTAATTGAAGTTTGAATTAGAAGTTTGAAATGCAATATGATGCAATGATGATTAGGCACTGTTAAACTAGCAGACTTGTCATTATCAAAAGTGATTACTGTGGCTAATGACATGGGGTGTTACAACATGAGCGTGAGCCATGGATATAGCACTATATGTGGAATAGAATGTGGTGGAGGTTGTGTGGAGAAGTCAAAAAAGATAAAGTCTCACATCAAATAGGCAAATTAATGGGCTATGGAGATGCCCATCAATTGATATCGATGCAAGTGAGTAGGATTGCCATGCAACGGATGCACTAGAGCTATAAGTGTATGAAAGCTCAAAAGAAAACTAAGTGGGTGTGCATCCAACTTGCTTGCTCACGAAGACCTAGGGCATTTTGAGGAAGCCCATCATTGGAATATACAAGCCAAGTTCTATAATGAAAAATTCCCACTAGTATATGAAAGTGACAAAATAAGAGACTCTCTATCTTGAAGAACATGGTGCTATTTTGAAGCACAAGTGTGGAAAAGGGATAGTAACATTGTCCCTTCTCTCTTTTTCTCTCATTTTTTTCTTTTTCTCTTTTTTTCTTTTGGGCTCTTTGGCCTCTTTTTTTTTCCGGAGCCTCATCCCGACTTGTGGGGGAATCATAGTCTCCATCATCCTTTCCTCACATGGGACAATGCTCTAATAATGATGATCATCACATTTTTATTTACTTACAACTCAAGAATTACAACGCGATGCTAGAACAAAGATATGACTTTATATGAATGCCTCACGCATATGAGAAAAATATGACAATGATGGTGTGTGTCATAATAAACGGAACGGTGGAAGTTGCATGGCAATATATCTCGGAATGGCTATGGAAATGCCATAATAGATAGGTATGGTGGCTGTTTTGAGGAAGGGTAAATGGTGGGTTTAATGCACTGGCAAAAGTTGCGTGGTACTAGAGAGGCTAGCAATGGTGGAAGGGTGAGAGTGCGTATAATCCATGGACTCAACATTAGTCATACAGAACTCACATACTTATTGGAAAATTTGATTAGCCCTCGAAACAAAGTACTAATACGCATGCTCCTAGGGGGATATAGATTGGTAGGAAAAGACCATAACTCATCCCCGACCGCCACTCATAAGGAAGACAATCAAAAATAAATCATGCTCTAACTTCATTACATGACGGTTCACCATACGTGCATGCTTCGGGAATAACAAACTGTAACACAAGTATTATTACTCAACCACAATTACCAACTAGCATGACACTAATATCACCATCTTCATATCTCAAAACAAATGCACGGAATAAAACTTCTCATATATTCAATGATCTTCATGAAAGTTTTTATTATATCCCTCTTGAATGCCCATCATATTAGGACTAAATTCATAACCTAAACCAATTGCCATACTATTTTCAAGACTCTCAAAATAATATAAGTGAAGCATGAGATTTCATCAATTTCTTCAAAATAAAACCACCGTCATGCTCTAAAAAGATATAAGTGAAGTACTAGAGCAACTGCCTAGCTCAAAAGATATAAGTGAAGCACATAGAGTATTCTAATAAATTCATGATTAATGTGTGTCCCTCTCAAAAGGTGTGTACAGCAAGGATGATTGTGGAAAACTAAAAAGAAAATAAAGGAAAGACTCATATATCACAAGACGCTCCAAGCAAAACACATATCATGTAGTGAATAAAAATATAGCATCAAGTAATTTTACCGATGGATTGAAGACAAAAGAGGGGATGCCATCCGGGGCATCCCCAAGCTTAGATTCTTGGTTCTCCTTGAATTTTACCTTGGGGTGCCTTGGGCATCCCCAAGCTTAGGCTCTTGCCACTTCTTATTCCGTTGTCCATCAAAACTTTACCCAAAACTTGAAAACTTCACAACACAAAACTCAACAAAAAACTCATAAGCTCCGTTAGTGTAAGAAAAGAAAATCACCACTTAGGTACTGTTGTGAACTCATTCTAAATTTATATTGGTGTCATATCTACTGTATTCCAACTTCTCCATGGTTCATAGCCCCCGATACTACCCATAGATTCATCAAAATAAGCAAACAACACATAAAAAATAGAATCTGTTAAAAAAACAGAACAGTCTGCGAAGATCTGAATTGTTCTCATACTTATATAACTCTAAAAATTCAGAAAAATTAGGATAACGTAGGAAATTTGTATATCAATCTTTTGTAAACAATTCAGAATTTTTCATCGCTTCTGTGAATTTTCAAAATTCTGTTACTAGACGCAAAAGTTTCTGTTTTTCAGCAAAATCAAATCAACTATCACCATAGATCATCCCAAAGGTCTTACTTGGCTCAAACACTAATTAAAACACTTAAAAACATTTACTACAGAAGTAATATTGTGTATTTATTGAAAAACAGAAGCAAAAACAAAAAACACAAAATATAACTGGGTTGCCTCCCAACAAGCGCTATTATTTAACGCCCCGAGCTAGGCATATTGCAATAGATCTAGGTGTTGTCATCTTTGGTATTTAATCCATAAGTAGCCCTCATAATAGATTCATATGGAAACTTAATTTTCTTTCTTGGAAAGTGTTCCATGCCCTTCCTTAACAGAAATTGAAATATAATGTTTCCTTCTTTCATATCAATAATTGCACCAATCGTTCTAAGGAAAGGTCTTCCAGGAATAATAGGGCATGTAGGATTGCAATCTATATCAAGCACAATAAAATCTATAGGCACATAATTCCTATTTGCAACAATAAGAACATCATCAATCCTTCCAATGGGTTTCTTAAAAGAGGAATCCACTAGATGCAAATTCAAAGAACAATCATCAAATTCATGGAAACCTAACACATCGCACAAAGTTTTTGGGATAGTTCAAACACTAGCACCCAAATTACATAAAGCATAACACTCATAATCTTTAATCTTCATTTTTATAGTAGGTTCCCACTCATCATAAAGCTTTCTAGGGATTGAAACTTCCAACTCAAGTTTTTCTTCAAAAGATTTCATCATAGAATCAACGATATGTTTAGTAAAAGCCTTATTTTCATTATTGTGGACTTAACACGGCAGATGTCCTAGCAAAAGGACTTAGGTGTGGAGCCATCGCAACTTGGTTAGCTTAAAGGGGTTGAACGGGACAAAGGACACAGAGAGTTTACCCAGGTTTGGCCCCTCTCAATGAGGTAAAATCTTACTCCTGCTTTCGGTTGTATTGCTTGAGTTTCGATTACCAGGGAGCGAATACGCTTGACCTAGTTCTCGATCGATTGTCTCTTGAGTTAACCCGTCGCCGGGTCACCCCTTTATATACAGGTTGATGCCCGGCGGCTTACAGAGTCCCGGCCGGCTCACCCAAACATGACCGGCCAGGTTTCTAACTAAGCTTGCCTTATAGAACAAGTTTAACATATGGCGGCTCACACCTTTGGGCCTCAAATCGCCTCCAGGTCTTGGGCCTTCAACAGGCTTGCTCCATGAACCGCCATCTTCATGTCTTCGTGGACCTTATCAGGCCTCTTCGTCTTTAAGTCACCAATGGCATGACCCAGCCCCTCCTGGCGGGTTATACCTAGTAGTCATATCCCCAACATTAGGCCCCAGGTTGATTTGAACTTGTTCACATCAATCTTCACTTTTTAACTTAGCAGAATCTTTCATTAACAATTCACTGTAACCCACCATGACATCACATCACAGAACCGTGATAACCCGCCATGACATCATGCGCATTAACTTCGCACAAAGCCCTGGATATCTCAACAGATCCTTATCTTAATGGACCTCCCAAAAATCGAGGCGTCCATAAAGCCACATAATCATTTTTGGCCTCCTCGATTCCCGCGCATGTCGTCTATTCACTTCCTTATAAATAGGGACAGGGGCCCTTCCTTTCACTTTTTACCCCTGTCCTCACATCTTCTTCCTCCTCGCGACTCCGCTGCAACCGAGCTCCGCCGCCGTCGTCCTTCGTCAACCGCAACAACTCCGGCCGCTGCATCAACCTGACCATACCAGAAAATCGCGGCGCACCTCCGCTGTTCATCAGCACCAATAAGCACTCAGCTTCCCTCATAACAGATCTGCCTTAGGGTTTCCGCCGTTCGTCGGTGTTCTTCACTCTCCCATTTAAAACACATAGTTTGATCCGAACATGTCACCAGATTTGTGCGGTAATAGTTTAGCATCCCTTTCCAATCACCGAAAACACCTTTTCTATACAAGATCCCATCTGAGCACATGAGTTCTTCCGCTGCCGCCACCTTAGGTTTAAGATTTATTTTATTTTCTGAACTACTGTAGATCCAAAATAATAGAACTGATTTGTGGAATCTGTTTGTCCACTACTTAGTCAAATTTCATTTATGAACCTCTGGACACTTGTACCCGCAACCGCACTGGCGGCTTATATGATAGGCCGTAATCCGCCAGACACCATTAGTTCCGCTTTAAGTCGCTAGTATATGTTCAGGATCTGTATAACCCGGCATTGCCTCCCGGTTTAACCATGTCAATCCTTACGACACGCATACTCTGCCTCCAAATTTGCCTTGCATAATATATTTGCTTTCTGATCATCAGACGGCTTAACATCATAACATTAACCCGTCAATATTTCCTTTTTAGGCTTTTCATCAACAAAATGACCAAAACCTTCACTTCATGCAACTGGGTCACTTCCCGGGTCACCGAGCAAACGCTGAATGAGCATGTTCAAGTGGGCATCTTAGCCGCAAAGAACGTGTTCCATTGGAAAGTCCCAGGCACAGAAACCACACATGTCCCCAAAGAGGGTGAAGTCATAGTTTTTACTGATCACATGCTTCGGGGGTTCACTCCACCTGGCTCAAAATTCTTTCATGATATGCTGCATTTCTTCCAACTCCATCCTCAAGATATCAGGCCCAACTCTGTTTCAAACATCTGCAACTTCCAAGTTTTTTGTGAAGTATACCTTCAACAAGAGCCCACTGTAGAACTGTTAAGGGAATTCTACTACTTAAACCGCCAGACCGAGTTCACAGACGGGCCCAGCATAGAACTAGGTGGCATTTCAATTCAGAGGCAGAAAGAGGCTACTTTTCCTGCCGCCGCACTTCCCAGTCATCCTAAGGACTGGAACTAGACTTGGCTTTATTGCAAAGACACATCTCCAGAAGGCGAAAATCCTCTGCCGGGTTACCATGAAAGCCGGCTTAGCAACAGACATCCTCTCCCAGAGCGGATCAGCACAGAAGAACGGGCCAAATATATGCCCATTTTTTCAAAGATTAGAGCCTTAATGGCTAATGGCTTAACTGGAGTTGATCTGGTTCGATTATGGGTCACATGGAGAATCTTACCCTTAAGCCACCGATCCAGTTTAATGTGTGAGTATACCGGCGATGTCAAAGATCCGCTGCGTTACTCTCCAATCTGTCTGGACGATCAACAAATCAATGATATGACCAAGAGTCAGCTCCATGAGAGTTTAGAGACTTGCAGCAAAACGGGGTTGAATCCCTTCTGCACTCTTAACCCGGCTCCAGCCGTAAGTATTTTCGAGCAATTTTTACTAACTCATTATCTCTCACTTTACTTTCTCATCCTTACTTGATTTCCACAAGCTGACTCCCCCTTTTGGAGCAAGAAACTCCAGGACAAGCCGGCCAAGAAGGTCAGGACAAAATCCAAGGCTTCCAAGAAGCCCGCCAAGAAGAAGGCAGATGCAACTGATCTGTTTACTCTGGATGATGAGTCGGAGGTAGAACTTGACTCCCTTGGCTCTTTCTTTGTTCATCTTATTGACATTGATTACTATCAGGATGACGCGGAGGCCAGCCATGCAGATGGTGAAGAGGTAACTATCCTTTCCTCCGACTCAGAACCTCTGCCAATACAGAAAGTTCGTCAACCGAGCCGGAAAATAAGGTTTTCTCACCCTTTAGCTTACTTAGACTCCCACTCTATTTTGAAGAAACAGCAGCATGAAGTTTGCCGCACGACCCGAAATAGTGGCGGTGGGAACCTCTCCTCCGGTTTACCCAACACACCGGCTCCTCGCAAATGCCGGGCAGAGGTTTCTTAGATTTCCGACTTAGCTTTTCCAAAGGCGGGTCTTATTCGACAACCCCTTAACCCTTCTGATTCAAACTATCAGGGAACTTCTCACTCCTCATCTGGTGATTCAACTGGGACTCAGATTCCCCTCTTCAAAGTCACTCCTGGGTGAGTATATTAAACTTTTCTGCTTTAACACTTGTATAACGATATACTGATATCCTTATGTCTTACTTTCAGTGGTATAGCCAAACCCAGCAAGAAGTTGAAAGTGAATAAACCAGCCGAAGATCCCAAGATTATTGATCCGGAAACAACTATATCTGAAGCTTTTCAAAGGACTCCAGAGGCTGCTGCTGATGAACCGCCACCAGAAGAGCACAACGTCACCATGGATTCCACGGATGTTAACCCAGCCACTGCTAAATTGCCAAGTCCCATCTAGCCTGCTGAAGAAGAGGCTGAAGATGTTATTGTTACCGGGGTTAGTTATACCGAGCCAGGCAACCCCACTGTCTTATAAAAACATAGCGCCAAGGAAGAATTTTCAGCTGCCGACAAGGGCAATTGGAAACTGGACTTGGAGAGTTATGCCCAGTTTAACGCTCATGAGATTCATGCGGGCTATCTAAACCGCCTTCATACCAGTCGCGATTTTTAAGCTTGCCTGGTTAACCTAATGAAGGAGCGCTTTGAGGTAAGCACTAACAAATCCTTCTCTTATGAATATAGATATCAGCCGCCAAGTCTACTGGATGTGAAAGAATTGAACATGCCGTAGGCTTTGACATCATATGTTGCCCCTTGTAGCTTCTTCATATTAGTTTATCTCCAGTAAGTCAAAAATGAGTAGTCCCCAGGGGCCGGCTTAAGCTGCATAGCTAAGCCGAGACTTATCACCATACTTCTGAACAAATCCAAACATGTAGCCCCCATGAGCCGGCTTCAGTTTGAATAAAACGAGCCGGGTCATTAAAGATTTTCCTTAAAAGAGCAATGTACATTAGCCCCCAAGTGCCAAGTAAAATACTTGTATTATGCTTGGGACTTCAAAATAAGATGATTATAATGATGCCTGTCTTTGTATGTTGCAGGCTGAATTAACTATGAAAGAATCTCAAGTCACTGATCTTCGGCAGAACATCCAGTCTCAACAATTAGAAACTTGAAAGGCCAAGTCAGAGCTAAAAACTGCCTTAGAAGAGACTAAAAAGTTGAAGAGGGATTTCAGCGCCGAGAGAACTAGCTGGGAAACTGAGAAGGCAGCTCTATTAAAAAGAGTTAAAGACGCCGAGGCTGCGCTCAAGCTGGTGACTAAAGAGTTATCCGGTTTAAAGCATCAAATTAATAACATGACATCTGCCGTCTTTGGTAAGTAATCTTGTACTTTAATATTTCACCACCAATGTAAAACAACCACCAGCCGGCTTATCAATATCTTTGCTGATGCAGGCCCCAGAAGCTCCAACCTGGGTCAGGATATGCGCGTGAAGCTGAAAGCTGCATACACCCTTGTGGAGCAGTTATACACCAGCGCTCAATGGGCTATAGCAGCCATCTCCCATACTAAACATCATCCTTCACTTATTAGAGAAACACTGGACAAGCTGTCAGTCATACCCCAAAGGGTGGAGGAAATAAAGCGGTCAGCTGCCAGAGCTGGTGCCATCACCGCCCTGAGCCGGGCTAAGGCGTGGCAGGCTGAACTAGACCCGGAGGAGTTGGCCACTAGCTGTCCAAGCTTAAAAGAAAATGGGTCTCCCTTTAATGAAGATGACTTTGCCAAATGTGTAAGGTAAATGCATCCTTTGGCAAGCAAACTGGCTGAGGAGACCGATCTATCCAAGTATCAGGCGGCTTATACCGTTGAAAACGCAAAAGTAAAGGCGTCGGTTTACGAAGTTATCGATCTTATTCCACCAACACGTAAGCACACTTTTGCTCCTGATATTGATCCATCCACCCTCATAGATGTTGAAGCTGTGTTCATAGCTGTAACTGGCATCAATTGGACATCACCTGATTTCCAGCCAGTGGAGGAAGAAGAAGAACCGGCACTGGATAACCCGGAAGCTTCAACTCGCCAAGACGAGGCCAACTGAACCATGGGGCGGCTCTCAGACTGCAACCCGGCGTGATTTATTCTTCTAAACTTTCAATCAATTTGGGCTGTAGAAAGCCTTGTAATAGGCTAGCATAAAACAATGATCTATCATGCCATCGTGCATGTTTATTTGATGAATGCTTTAAACCGCCGATCTGATATTTAAGATCTGCTGCTTAAATATTATCAATCATGCAGGGCATATTATCATGTTCCCTGCACACAAGTAAAGAACATGTGCCCTGGCGATTCACGCCAGGGCGGGTCATGATGTCCCATATAAAAAAAATTCCTGGTGACTTTGAAGTCTATAACCAAGGCGGGTTATCAAACCTCACTTATTCATCCCACAATGTACAATCATACCTAGAAGATTGACTCAAATTGCCGGCTTATATCGCCGCATCCAGTGAGGGTGACAACCCTAGTATTCATAAGCGCATAATTCCAACTGCACAATCAAAGTATATTGGCGACTTAACGTCCAAAGCCAGGGCGGGTTATCAAAACCCCAAATATGCTCAAATATGAGTCATGAAAGATTAAGGCTACATGGCCTGAATCGTTTTAAACCATATGTTCAGAAAATAACAAATCAGAAAAAACAAGGCTTTCATGGGCCGCCAAGCCAAAATTTCAAGTGCTTTCATGGGCAGCACAGCCACTGAGTTAATCCTTCATTCAAACCTGTAAGCCGGCCCTCACATGACCAACCGTCGTTTTAACCTCAACAAGTTCAGGGTCTTTTACAAGATTGACTGTTGAGAGTACGGCGGGTCATTCCAGGATTACCTGGGCGGAGTGACAAGGACATATAGGCAGGATAACCCGGCATTTGGTGTTTACACCTGGCATACAAGCCGATCAAGAGGGAAAGTAAAACTATGTTCATTGAACAAGAAGCCACCAATTGATGTATAATGAGCCCTCAAGGCAGGATACCTATGTTTGAACTGCTCACTGTAGCAAGTTCTCTTTGGTAACCTTTAACTTGGGCAGTAAACCCCCAAGTAATTTGCAACAAAGCGTATAAGCCAGATCAAGAGGGTAGTCACAGCTATGCTCAGTGAGCAGGAAGCCCCCAAGTAATTTGTAACAAGGCGTGTAAGCCGGATCAAGAGGGTAGTCACAACTATGCTCAGTGAGTAGGAAGCCCCCAAGTGATCTTATGAACTTGACAATAAAGACTCAGATACTCAGAAATGAAATGACAGAGGCCCTGAATTATCAGGGATGCCAGCTTTATTATACTGATCATAATATATACATTGATGAAAGTATGTACAACACAATAGCCGGTGGCTCAAGTGTAATAAGGCCGAAGATGAGCAATGTTCCAAGGCCGGCGGGTCTCCTCCTCCGATGTGATTGAGTCCTTGTGGTCTCGAATATCAATGAGGTAGTATGACCCGTTGTTCAGGTTTTCGCTGACCACAAAAGGCCCTTCCCAAGGCGGGGATAATTTATGCATATCTGTTTGATCATGGATGAGCCGGAGCACCAAGTCACCTTCTTGAAAGGTCTGGGTTTTAACCCGACGACTATGATAACGACGTAGTTCTTGCTGATAAATTGCCGAACGAGCCACCGCAAGGTCATGCTCCTCATCCAGGAGGTCAAGATCATCCTGACGTGCTGTTTCATTATCAGCTTCAACATAAGCCGCCACCCGGGGCGAGTCATGACGGATGTCACTGGGAAGAACCGCCTCTTCTCCGTAAACCATGAAGAAAGGTGTATAACCCATGGATCTGTTGGGGGTAGTATTGATACTCCAAAGCAGTGAGGGTAACTCCTCAACCCAACAACCCGGCGTCCTCTGCAAAGGGACCATAAGCCGGGGCTTTATGCCTCTCAAGATTTCTTGATTGGCCCTTTCAGCTTGACCATTGGACTGAGGGTGAGCCACTGATGACACGTCAAGACGAATATGCTCTCGTTGACAAAATTCTTTCATAGCACCCTTGGACAGATTAGTACCATTATCAGTTATGATGCTATGAGGATAGCCAAAACGGAAAATCACCTTTTTAATGAATTGAACCGCCGTTGCCGCATCACACTTGCTGACCGGCTCTGCCTCAACCCACTTAGTAAATTTGTCAACCGCCACCAAAAGGTGGGTCTTTTTATTCTTGGATCTCTTGAAAGGTCCAACCATATCTAGCCCCCAGACTGCAAATGGCCAAGTGATCGGAATCATCCTCAATTCTTGAGCCGGCACATGAGCTCGTCTGGAAAATTTCTGACAGCCATCGCACTTGCTAACCAGATCTTCTGCATCAGCATGAGCCATCAGCCAATAAAACCCATGACAAAAAGCCTTAGCCACGAGAGATGTAGAGCTGGCATGATGACCACAATCTCCTTCATGAATCTCTCTTAGAATCTCACGGCCCTCCTCAGGAGAAATACAACGCTGAAACACCCCTGTGACACTGCATCGGTGTAACTCGCCATTGACAATGGTCATTGACTTAGACCGCCGGGTTATTTGCCTGGCCAAAGTTTCATCCTCAGGTAACTCTCCCCGGGTCATATAAGCCAAATACGGAACTGTCCAATCAGGAATAACATGAAGAGCCGCCACCAACTGCGCCTCCAGGTCAGGGACAGCAAGATCCTCTTCCGTAGGCAATTTAACTGAAGGATTATTCAGAGTATCAAGAAAGACATTAGGTGGTACCAGCTTACGCTGAGATCCCAGCCGGCTTAAAGCATCAGCCGCCTCATTTTTCCTGCGATCAACATGTTCCACTTGATAACCCTTGAAATGACCAGCAACACCATCAACCGCCCGACGATAAGCCGCCATGAGTGGGTCTTTGGAATCCCAAGTTCCTGAGACTTGCTGAGCCACCAGATCAGAATCCCCAAAACACCTGACCCGGCTGAGGTTCATCTCTTTGGCCATCCGAAGACCATGGAGTAAGGCCTCATATTCATCTGCATTGTTAGTACAAGGAAACATCAGCCTTAAGACATAACAGAACTTATCAACTCGTGGGGAAGTCAAAATAACTCCAGCCCCTGAGCCTTCCAACTGCCTGGATCCATCAAAATGAATAGTCCAATATGTATTATCAGGCTTCTCCTCAGGGATCTGCAACTCTGTCCAGTCATTGATAAAGTCCACCAGTGCCTGAGATTTGATGGTTGTCCGGGGCATATACTTTAACCCATGGGGTCCAAGCTCAATGGCCCACTTGGCCACCCAGCCTGTAGCTTCTCTGTTCTGAATAATATCCCCTAGAGGAGCAGAACTGACCACAGTAATAGGATGACCATGGAAATAATGCTTCAGTTTGCGACTAGCCATGAACACTCCATAAACTAGCTTCTGCCAATGTGGGTACCTTTGCTTAGATTCAATTAATACCTCACTGACATAGTAAACCGGCCTTTGAACCGGATATTCCTTGCCAGATTCCTTTCTCTCCACCACAACTGCCACGCTGACGGCTCTGCTGTTAGTAGCCACATATAAAAGCAAGGGCTCCTTATCAATGGGAGCTGTAAGAACAGGCGGCTCAGCCAACTATTTTTTAAGCGCCTCGAACGCCTGATTGGCAGCATCACTCAAGACAAAATGATCTGTTTTCTTCATCATCTGGTATAGAGGAATAGCCTTTTCTCCCAGGTGGCTTATAAACCGGCTTAAATCCGCAACACGGCCCGCCAAACGCTGGACATCGTTAACACATGCCGGTTTATCTAAAGAAGTGATAGCCTTGATTTTCTCTAGGTTAGCTTCAATGCCTCTCTCAGAGACCAAAAACCCAAAAGCTTGGCAGCTGGTACACCAAAGACACATTTGGCCGGGTTAAGCATCATTTTGTAGAGCCGGAGATTGTCAAAGGTTTCTTTCAGATCATCTAACAAGGTCTCCTTCTTCCTGGATTTCACAACAATATCATCCACATAAGCATGAACATTACGCCCAATCTGGCCGTGGAGGCAATTCTGAACACAACGCTGATAAGTCGCCTAGGCACTCTTGAGCCCAAAAGGCATAGACACGTAGCAGAAGGCTCCAAAGGGAGTGATGAAAGCTGTCTTCTCCTGGTCCTTAACTGCCATCTTGATCTGATGATAACCAGAATAAGCATCCAAAAAACTCAAACGCTCACAACCCGTCGTAGCATCAATGATCTGATCAATACGAGGGAGAGCAAAAGGATCAACCAGACAGGCCTTATTAAGGTCTGTGTAATCCACACACATACGCCAAGTGCCGTTCTTCTTAAGTACCAGCACCGGGTTAGCCAACCATTTAGGATGAAAAACTTCAACAATAAACCCGGCCGCCAAGAGCCGGGCCACCTCTTCACCAATGGCCTTGCGTCTCTCTTCATTAAAACGACGAAGGAATTGCTTGACCGGTTTAAACTTTGGATCAATATTGAGAGTGTGCTCAGCGAGTTCCCTCGATACACCTGGCATGTCTGAAGGCTTCCATGCAAAGATGTCCCGGTTCTCACGGATGAACTCGATGAGCGCGCTTTCCTATTTCGGATCCAAGTTGGCACTTATAATGAATTGTTTGGATGAATCGCCAGGGACAAAATTGACCTGCTTGGTATCATCTGCTGACTTAAACTTCAACAAGGGGTCATGCTCTGTGGTTGGCTTCTTCAAAGGGGTCATATCCGTCGGGTCAACATTTTCCTTGTAAAACTTCAACTCCTCTGTTGCACAAATAGCCTCAGCATAGGCAGCATCGCCTACTTCACATTCCAAAGCTATCTTCCTGTCACCATGCACCGTGATGGTACCCTTACGACTTGGCATTTTAAGCTGCAAGTAAACATAACAAGACTGAGCCATAAATTTGGCATAAGCCGGCCGTCCAAACAGGGCATGATAAGGGCTATTAATCTTGACCACCTCAAAAGTCAATGTTTCAGCCCTATAATCATGCTCATTGCCAAAAGCCACTTCCAGGGCTATCTTACCCACCGGATATGCCGACTTACCAGGCACCACCCCATGAAAAATGGTAGAAGATGGCTTAAGATCTTTGTCATTCAAATTCATGCGGCAAAAAGTATCATAATAAAGAATGTTGATACTGCTGCCCCCATCCATGAGCACCTTTGTGAACTTGTATCCTCCAACTTGAGGAGCGACCACCAAAGCCAGCTGACCCGGGTTGTCAACCCGGGGCAGGTGATCCTCACGGCTCCATACAATGGGCTGCTCAAACCATCGCAAGTATCGAGGGACTATCGGCTCAACCGCGCTCACTGCTCGTATATGAACCTTCTGGTCTCGCTTGCATAAACCCGTGGTAAAAACATGATATTGGCCACTATTCAGCTGCTTTAGATTGCTCTGGTAGCCGGACTGCTGCTGTTGATTACCCTGACTGGGCTGTTGATTAAAACCGCCTTGATTGCCTTGGCCTTGAAACCCAGAGTTTGAGCCGCCACCTCCAAATCCGGGCCCGTGAGAGCCGGATCCTGACCCGCCATTCGGGCCATGATGGTCCTAATAAAAACCGGAATTCCTATACTCCTTCATGATGAAACAATCTTTCCACAGATGAGTAGCCGGCTTATCCTGAGAACCGTGCTTTGGGCAAGGCTGATTCATTATCGCCTCAAGGTTGAACTTTGGCCCGCCAAACCGGGGCATCGATGATTTCCCCTTCCGACGCTGATTGTTATTCTGCGTGTTGGTATTAGCCACGAAATCTGAACCACCATCAGCTTGCTTGCGTTTAGCATTATTGTCCTGGTTCTGACCCGCCGTATTGTGCTGCTGCCCCTTACCGTTCTTCTTCCCCTTGCCAGGCTTCTCCTCATCAGACTCAGGGTCATTAGTGTTATCAGAGTCGGCATATTTGATGAGAGCCGCCATGAGCTCTCCCATGTCGTTGCAGTGGCGCTTGAGTCGCCCCAGCTTCTGTTTGAGGGGAACGAACCGACAATTTTTCTCCAAAATCAGGACGGCTGAGCCGGCGTTGATGCTTTCCGACGAGTGGATAATGGCCGAGATCCGGCGTACCCAATGGGCTGTTGACTCATCCTCCCTCTGGACACAGGTGTCTAAATCAAGAATCGATGTAGGCTGCTTGCATGTGTCCTTGAAGTTCTGAATAAAGCGCGTCTTCAATTCAGCCCATGAACTAACAGAGTTAGGGGGCAATCCCTTTAGCCAGGTGCAGGCTGGCCCATCCAACATCATGGTGAAATACTTAGCGCACACAGCATCATTGACGTTTAACATCTCCCTGGCCAGTTCATAGTTCTCAATCTAAGCCTCCGGGGGTTGATCTGCTGTGTAATTGGGCACCTTGCGGGGGCCCTTGAAATCCTTTGGCAGACGCTCGTTACGCAAAGCCGGCACAAGACACTGCACACCTACGGTCCTAGAAGTCATCCCAGCTTCTACAGACACCGATGGGTTATGCGGAGGTAGCTGGTGAACCACCAGCTGAGCCGCTAGCTCCGCCTCCCGACGTGCCCTGGCCTGATCCACCAAAGTCTGAGCATTGTTATCAGCGCGTGGTGGGTCATGCCCACAGGGCTGGTTACGGCGCTGCTCGCTACTCGAAACCGCTGGCGACTCGACGCGCCAGCTATAACTTCGGCTAGGGCATGGGGTTGAATGAATCCGCTCCCGGCTATATGAGTAGGCCGCTTGTTGAGCCACCGCGGTCTGAAGAAGTTCCACGGCCTTCAGCGCCTCAACCACCACAGGAGACTCGCCTTGTACCGGGAGAGCCGCCAGCCGCGACGCCGCAGCAATCATGTTATCTAGAGGGTTAGAATAATGACCCGACGGTGTCAACACCTGCTGAGGTGGGGTTACATTCAGACGAGGCGGATCTGCAATACGTGGTTGAGCCGTCGCCCCGGTCACGGGCGCCTCGACAGCCCGGGTTACCTCAGGCGGATTACTCGGTCCGGCCCCAGGCGTGTTGAAAAGATTCCTCGCATCGTACTCCAAAGGTAGATTACTCTGGTGCCTCCTTCACAGAACAGCGTTGGATGCATTCTGATCCAGGCTTAACCGGAAATTCTCCGCTTGAATCCGTTGTGACTCGGCGTCTAGGGCGGCTTGTTCTGTCACCATCCTATCATTCTCAGCGTTAAGCTCAACTTTGGCCTGAGTTATCTCATCCCGCCGTTTTGCTACGTCCACCGTGCTTGAGTCACCGGGGTCACCTCTGCCTCCAACAGAGTTGCCAAAGCGCCCAAGAGCTCGGACAAAACCTGAGCCGACGGGCGCATAGAGCTGCTCGCTCCGGCCGTCACCTCGGCCATTGAACCGGAAGTCATAGCCGCAGCAGTTGATGAATTGAGCACCGGTTGTGTGCCGGCCATGAAGATCGCGACTCTGTTCGGCGGCTCATAGGGGCCCGCTATACTGTCGCCATCGGAATAGCCCCCAAGCCTGCCATCTTGCAGTTGATACATTGAGCTGGTCTCATCGGTTGAGGACTCATCATCAGAGTAGATGGCCGTCTCTCCACCAGATACAGATCCTTCCTCAAGATCCGCTCCGTGAGTAAAACCAACAAAAGCGTGCTTCACGGCGGTTTGAACCTTGGCAGGTCGCGCGCGCCGAGCCGTCTCGATGATGTCGGTGCAGGAGTCAGGCTCAGGCTCCGACTCACCAATCTTGCCGGTGAAGACGTGGATTCCGCCAAAGGGGACCCGGTACCCGAATTCAATTGAATTGGCCTCGGGGCCCCAGCCTGCGTCGTCGATGTAGATTTTGCCGCGGCGACTCTTGGTCATCCGGCCCACGGCATATCCCTTGATCCCTGAGAAGCTGCCCTTCAAGAATTCGAAACCGCCGTGCGCAAGCCCCACGGTGGGCGCCAACTATCATGGACTTAACACGGCAGATGTCCTAGCAAAAGGACTTAGGTGTGGAGCCATTGCAACTTGGTTAGCTTAAAGGGGTTGAACAAAACAAAGGACACAGAGAGTTTACCCAGGTTCGGCCCCTCTCAATGAGGTAAAAGCCTACTCCTGCTTTCGGTTGTATTGCTTGAGTTTCGATTACTAGAGAGCGAATACGCTTGACCTAGTTCTCGATCGATTGTCTCTTGAGTTAACCCGCCACCGGGTCACCCCTTTATATACAGGTTGATGCCCGGCGGCTTACAGAGTCCCGGCCGGCTCACCCAAACGTGACCGGCCCGGTTTCTAACTAAGCTTGCCTTACAGAACACGTTTAACATATGGTGGCTCACACCTTTGGGCCTCAAATCACCTCCGAGTCTTGGGCCTTCAACAGGCTTGCTCCATGAACCGCCATCTTCATGTCTTCGTGGACCTTATCAGGCCTCTTCGTCTTTAAGTCACCAATGGCATGACCCGGCCCCTCCTGGCGGGTTATACCTAGTAGTCATATCCCCAACAAAGCATGAGGTGAATTAAGCATGGATTGCAACAAGGAAATACAATCAATCAAAGAGCAATTATTATAGTTAAAGTCCTTGAAATCCAAAAGAGTGGGTTCATCGCTACCTAAAGTTTTGACCTCTCCAATCCCACTTTTATCAATTTTTTCATTAAGATCTTTAAACTCCAAATTATTGGGACGCCTTCTAGCTAAAGTTGACTCATCTCCAGTCCCATCTTGATCAAGTTTTATATTGACAAATAAAGATTCAATAGGAGTCACACCAATCACTTAAAGATCTTCATCATTATTATCACAAAAACTAGAAGAACATGCTTTTACAACCCAATCTTTCTTAGCACGCATCCTGGCGGTTCTTTCTCTACTTTCGTTAATAGAGATTCTAATAGCTTTTAAAGACTCATTAATATCATGCTTGGGTGGCATAGGTCTAATCTTCAAAGAATCCATCTCATGAGGAATCTTATCAACGTTTCTAGCCAAATCATCAACTTTAAGCAATTTTTCTTCTACCATAGCATTGAAAATCTTTTGAGAATTTATAAAATCTTTAATATTATTCTCAAGATCAGAAGGTATCTTATTATAATTTCCATAAGAATTGTTGTAGGAATTACCATAATTATTAGAGGAATTACTACGAAACGGCCTAGGATTAAAATTGCCTCTATACGCGTTATTACCAAAATTGTTCCTACCAACAAAATTCACATCCATAGACTCATTATTATTCTCAGTCAAAGTAGACAAAGGCATATCATTAGGATCAATAAGAGCACTCTTACTAGCAATCAATTTCATAAGTTCATCCATCTTTCCACTCAAAGTATTAATTTCTTCAATCGCATGCACTTTTTTACTAGTGGAAGATCTTTCGGTGTGCCATTGGGAGTAATTTGCCATAATATTATCTAGGAGTTTTGTAGCTTCTTCTAATGTGATTTCCATAAAAGTACCACCCGCGGCGGAATCTAAAAGATTTCTAGATGCAAAATTCAATCCCGCATAAAAGTTTTGTATAATCATCCACAAACTTAAACCATGAGTAGGGTAATTTCTTATCATTAATTTCATCCTCTCCCAAGATTGTGCAACATGTTCATGATCAAGTTGCTTAAAATTCATTATATCATTCCTAAGGGAGATGATCTTAGCGGGCGGAAAATACTTGGAAATAAAAGCATCTTTACACTTATCCCATGAATCAATATTATTTTTAGGCAAAGATGAAAACCAAGTTTTACCACAATCTCGTAGTGAGAACAGAAACAGCTTCAATTTAACAATATCATTATCCACATCTTTTTTCTTTTGCATATCACATAATTCAATGAAAGTATTTAGATGGGATGCAGCATCTTCATTAGGACTACCAGAAAATTGTACTTTCATAACAAGATTCAACAAAGCGGCATTAATTTCATAAGATTCCTCACTACTTGTGAGAGCAATCGGAGTACTAATAAAATCATTATTATTAGTGTTGGAAAAGTCACACAACTTAGTATTTTCTTGAGACATCATGACAAAGCAAGCAATCTAGCACACAAGCAAACGAAAGGCAAACGAAAAGATGAACGGAAAGAAGGCGAATAAAAAGGCAAATATTTTTGTATTTTTTTGAAAACATTTTAGAAGTGGGGGAGAGGAAAACGAGAGGCAAATAGCAAATAATGTAAATGCAAGAGATGAGAGTTTATGATATGTACTTGGTAGGCTTGATGTGTATCGTCCCCAGCAACGGCGCCAGAAATTCTTCCTGCTACTTCTTGAGCTTGCGTTGTTATTTCCCTTGAAGAGGAAAGGGTGATGCAGCAAAGTAGAGATAAGTATTTCCCTCAGTTAAGAACCAAGGTATCAATCCAGTAGGAGGAACAACCAAGTCCCCAATAGATGCACCTACACAAACTAACGAACACTTGCACACAACGCGAAAAAGGGGTTGCCAATCCCTTCATGGTCACTTGCAAGAGTGAGATCTAATAGAGATAGATATAAAAGATAAATAAAAGGCAAAATAAAATAAAGGTAAATAAATTGCAGCAAGATATTTTTGTATTTTTGGTTTTATAGATCTGAAAATAATATGATGGAAAATAGACCCGGGGGCCATAGGTTTCACTAGAGGCTTCTCTCTTGAAAGAAAACATACGGTGGATGAACAAATTACTATTGAGCAATTGATAGAAAAGCGCATAGTTATGACGATACCAAGGCAATGATCATGAATATAGGCATCATGTCCGTGACAAATAGACCAAAACGATTCTGCATCTACTACTATTACTCCACACATCGACCGACTCCTGCCAGCATCTAGAGTATTAAGTTCACAAGAACAGAGTAACGCATTAAGCAAGATGACATGCTGTAGAGGGATAAACTCAAGCAATATGATATAAACCCCATCTTTTTATCCTTAATGGAAACAATACAATACGTGCCTCGCTACCCCTACTATCACTAGATGAGGACACCACAAGATTGAACCCATCACAAAGCACCTCTCCCATGGCAAGATAAATCAATCTAGTTGGCCAAACCAAATCAATAGATCGGGGAGAAATACAAAGATGTCTTAATCATGCATAAAAGAGTTCAGGGAAGACTCAAATAATATTCATAGATAATCTGATCATAAACCCACAATTCATCGGAACTCAACAAACACACCGCAAAAGAAGATTACATCGGATAGAACTCCAAGAACATCGAGGAGAACATTGTATTGAAGATCAAAGAGAGAGAACAAGCCATCTAGCTACTAGCTATGGACCCGTAGGTCTGTGGTAAACTACTCACACATCATCGGAAGGGCAGCAAGGTTGGTGTAGAGGCCCTCAGTGATCGAATCCCCCTCCGGCAGAGTGCCAGAAAAGGCCCCAAGATGGGATCTCACGAGAACAGAAGCTTGCGGCGGCAGAAAAGTATTTTTGTGGACACCTCTGATGCAGAGGGAATATTTGGATATTTATGGAGCAAGAATTAGGGTTAGGGGATTCCCGAGGTGCCCACAAGCCTGGGGGGCGAGCCCTCAGGGCTTGTGGCCATCTCGTGGCTCCTCTGGCCTCCTCTCTAAGTCTCCTCGGTTTCTTCTGGTCCAAGAAAAGTCATCATAAAGTTTTATTCCGTTGGGACTCTTTTTGATATTGATTTTCTGTAAAAGACAAAAACAAGGAAAAAATAGCAACTGGCACTTGGCACTTGGTTAATATGTTAGTCCCAAAAAATGATATGAAATAGTACCATAATGCATATAAAACATCCAAGATGGATAATATAATAGCATGCAACAATCAAAAATTATAGATACGTTGGAGACGTATCAGTAGTCCACCCTCGGGGCTGAGGGTTTGTACTAGTAGCTATGTGTTTGATCTCTCTCTCTCTCTCTCTCTCTCTCATGTTCTTGATTTGGCATGATCTTGACGTATCGTGACCTTTGTTAATATAGTTGGATCATATGGTGTTTCTCCCTCTCTATCTTGTTGTGATGAATTGAGTTTCCCTTTGAGATTTTGTTATTATCGGATTGAATACTTTTATGGATTTGAGAGCACTTGATGTATGTCTTGCCATGAATACCCATTGTGATAATGGGTTATCAGATTGATTCACTTGATATATATTTTGGCACAGAACTCGCGGATTCCCGAGGTGACATTGAGGTACTCTATGCGTAGGGGTTGATGCATGTTTTTGTCCTTGTTTCTTCGGTAGAAATCTTGGGGCACTCTTTGAGGTTCTTTGTGTTGGATTGAGTATTATGAATCTGAAATTGTTGATGCATATCGTATAATCAACTCACGGATACTCATGGTGACATTGGAGTATCTAGGTGACATTAGAGTTGGTTGATGTGTATCATATGGTGTTATTTTAGTACGAACTCTTGGGCTGTTTGTGACACTTATAGGGATAGATCGATCGGAAAGGATAACTTTGAGGTGGTTTCGTACCCTACAAACAATTTCGTCTTATGTTCTCCGCTAGATAAGAACTTTGGAGTGATTCTCCATTGCATGTTGAGGGATGGTTATATGATCCAATTATATTAGCATTGTTGAGAGATTGTAGTAGCGAAAGTATGAACCCTAGGCCTTATTACTAAGCATTGCAATACCGTTTGTGCTCACTTTTATTACTTGTTACCTTGCTGTTTTTTATTGTTACTACTACAAAAATCAATATCTACTATCATTACTACACGTGTATCACCATCTCTTCGCCGAACTAGTGCACCTATACAATTTACCATTATATTTGGTGTGTTGGGGACAGAAGAGACTTTTATTATTTGGTTGCAGGGTTGTTTGAGAGAGACCATCTTCATCCTACGCCTCCCACGGATTGATAAACCTTAGGTCATCCACTTCAGGGAAATTTGCTATTGTCCTACAAAACTCTGCGCTTGGAGGGCCAACACGAGTCTACAAGCACAAGTTGTGTGGTAGACATCAAGCTCTTTTCTGGCGCCATTGCTGGGGAGGTGAGTGCTTGAAGGTATATCTTTAGATCTTGCAATTGAATCTTTTAGTTTCTTGTTTTATCACTAGTTTGGTTTATAAAAAGAAAACTACAAAAAAATGGATTTGAGGTTGCCTCATATTATTCGTCTTTATCATGTCTTTCTTGATGATGGAAAGGAAAATTGTGCTCAATTGATAGAAGAAGAATTCAATAAAATGTTTGGCATAAAATCTTTGTATGATGAGCATGATTGCAATGTTGCTATTATGAATTCTTTGAATATCCATGATGTTAATGATATGCAAAGCTACAAGCTTGGGGATGCTATGTTTGATGAAGATGATATTTTTAGTACCCCAAGTTTTGATGAGAATATTTACTATGATGAAAGCACGCCTCCTATTTATGATGATTATATTGATGAAAGTGGATTTGGAGAGGTCATGACTTTATTTAATGATGATTCCACTATCTTGGAATATATTTCAATTGATTTTGATAACAAAGTTGCTATCTATGATGATTATTGTGATGACACTTATGATATAAAGAATAATGATCACCATGAATCTTGTCATCATCATTTTAATGCTCAAATTGATTATGTCAATCAAGTATCACATGATAGCTATTTTGTTGATTTTGCTCCCACTACTATTCATGAGAATACATTTGCTTATGTGGAGAGTAGTAAAAATTTTATGCATGTGGATCATGAAAAGAATGCTTTATGTGATAGCTATATTGTTGAATTCATTCATGATACTACTGAAAATTATTATGGGAGGGGAACATATGCTTTTACATATTGCAATAATATCAAGTTTCCTCTCTATGTGTTGAAAATCTTGAAGTTTTGCTTGTTTTGCCTTCCCTATGCTACCTAATTTTTGTTCCCATAAGTTGTTTGCTCACAAAATCCCTATGCATAGGAAGTGGGTTAGACTTAAATGTGCTAGTCATATGATTCATGATGCTCTCTTTGTGTTCCAATTCTTATCTTTTATGTGAGCATCATTGAAATCATCATGCCTAGCTAAAAAGGCATTAAAGAAAAGCGCTTGTTGGGAGACAACCCAATACTTATACGTACTGTTTTTGTGTGTTCACATGATTAAGCTACTGTAGTAATCAGGTTTTATAGCTTTTGTTTCAATAAAGTACCAAGCAAGGCCTTTGGGATAGTGTGGATGATGGTTGACTTGATTCTGTGCAAAAACAGAAAATTTTGTGTCATGTACAGGAATTTTTATAATTCACTGGAGTGTTGAAAAATTCTTAATTTTTTATAGAGGATTTACATACAAATTTTCTACTTTGTCCTAATTTTTCAGAATTTTTGGATATAGGGAAGTATGAGTATAATTGCACTCTTTACAGTCTGTTCTGTTTAGATAGATTGATGTTATGTTTGCATTGTTTGCATATGTTTGCTTGTTTAATGATTCTATTTGAGGATAGGAGTATTAAATATTTAGAGGCATTTAGTATGCAATGTTAAATAATAATTTTAGTGATTTTCTATAGTAGAGAATGATAAGGTTATGCATTGATTTATACTAACTTATCTCACGAGTTCTTGTTGAGTTTTGTGTGGATGAAGTTTTTGAGATTTAGGGAAACCGTGATATAAAAGGAATTAAGGAGACACGAAAGCTCAAGCTTGGGGATGCCCAAGGCATCCCAAGTCAATATTTAAAGAAGTCTCAAGCATCTAAGCTTGGGGATGCCCCGGTAGGCATCCCACCTTTCTTCATCAACAATTATCGGTTAGCCTCGGTTGAGCCTAAGTTTTGCTTCTTCACATGATGTGTGCTATTCTTGGAATGTCATTTTTTTTAGATTGCTGTTTTAATAAAATACTTAGATCTGAATGTTTTTAAATAAGAGAGAGTCCTCAATTAGCTACCCATTTACTTAACTACTCGCTTGATCTTCACTTATATTTTTCTGGAGTAGTTTGTCGAACACTCTCATGCTTCACTTATATTATTTTGAGAGTTTATAATAGTGATGAAAATTTGCACAAGCTATGAAATTGGTCCTAATATGATGAATATCTAGAAGGATATAATAAAAACTTTCATATAGATCATTGGATATGGTAAGGTTGATTCCTTGCAATAGTTTTGCGATATGGAGATAATAATATGTGAGTCATGTTGGTAAGTAATTGTGCTTTAGTAGGAATATTGGTGTTAAGATTTGTGATTCCTTATGCAAGCATGAAAGTCAATAGTTATGCAATGAAGTTATATCCTACTTGTGGTGCATTATTCGGTGTTAGTTATGTTTAATGCTCGTTTATGATCGTTTTTGTTTCTTGGTTGGTCGCTTCTCAATCTATTTGCTAGCCTTCATTTGTACTAAGCGGGAATACTGCTTGTCCATCCAAACTCCTAAACTAAGTTGTGCCAAATGAGTCCACCATACGTACCTATATGCGGTATTTCCATGCTGTTCTAAGTAAATTTGTATGTGCCAACTCTAATTTTCAAAACGAATTTCCTTTTTGTGTGCTCGTACCGCTCATGAAGCGGCAGTAGGTGGCCAATATTTTCCATGCTAGATGTGTTATTCTCAAAATGAGTGTTTATTCACTTGTCATTGCATGAGAGTGTGGCAGGTAATAGGGATGCCCAGTCCCAAAATGAAAAGAAATTTTATTTATGTTGTCAATAATAAATTCCTTGGAAAGTGTTGGTATGAAAGGCACCCGTGGATACGGCTAGCCATGGATTGTGAAAGAATGGTGGAAAAAGGAATAAACTTTATTTTATGTTTGGGAACCGCCTATGATGTATCTAGCATGGAAAGTACTGGGAATTCTCGATCGTTTTCGTTGATAGGAAAAGCATGCCTCTCAAAACAATTTTATCTCTCAATTTAAGCTTTGAGATCTGGCACCTCTACAAATCTCTGCTTCCCTCTGCGAAGGGCCTATCTATTTACTTTATGCAATTTTTATTTTTATTGAGTCTCCATCTTCTCTTATAAAGCACCAACTAGGGAACACTATTATCATACTTGTGCATAGGGCATAGTTAATATTCAAGTGTGTTTCATGAATGGATCAATGATTGAGCATAATGGTCTAGGGATAGCTTTCTTTAGTGTTGATATTTTGAAAGACATCGTTGCTTGTTGATATGCTTGAGTATTGATGTCCTCATGTCAAATTATAGACTATTGCTTTGAATCATTCAAGTCCAAATGTACATGCTACAAAAGAAAAGAGTATATGATGAATATGATAGGTAGCATTCCACATCAAAAATTCCGTTTTCAATTTCTACTTTATCATGGTGAGTTTTATGAGAAAGAGTTGCTGTTATGATGCTAGGAAAAGTGATTGAAATTATCATTGATCAAACTTATGCACCATGCTAGCATTCACACTTCATAAATTATTTCTTTTATCATTTACCTACTCGAGGACAAGCAGGAATTAAGCTTGGGGATGCTGATACGTCTCCAACGTATCTATAATTTATGAAGTATTCATGCCATGTTTACAACAATTTAATATGGTTTGGGTGCAATTTTATATGATTTAAATGGAACTAACTAGGACTAATGTTGTTTTCAGCAAAACTACCGTGGTGTTGTTTTTTGTGCAGAAATCAAAGTTCTCCAAATGCGACGAAACTGACGAATTTTTTTTGGAAGAAAAGAGGCACTAGAAGCTTCGTGGGACGACCAGAAGAGCCACGAGGTGGCCACTACCCACTAGGGCGCGCCAGCCCCCTAGGTCGTGGGCTGGTGGGTAGTGGGCACCTCGATGGTGGGCAGTGGCCACCTCGTGGCCCATCTGGACTTGACACCGACGCCAAAAAATCCTATAAATACAGAAACCCCCAGAAATAACCATAGACCAGAAGTTATGCCGCTGCAAGCCTCTGTAGCCACGGAAAACAAATCTAGACCCTGTTCCGACACCTTGCCGGAGGGGGAAATCATCACCAGAGGCCATCTTCATCAACCCGACAGCCACCATGATGAGGAGGGAGTAGTCCACCCCCGGGGCTGAGGGTTTGCACTAATAGCTATGTGTTTGATCTCTCTCTCATGTTCTTGATTTGGCATGATCTTGATGTATCGCGAACTTTGTTAATATAGTTGGATCATATGGTGTTTCTCCCTCTCTATCTTGTTGTGATGAAGAATTTTCCCTTTGAGATTTCATTATGATCGGATTAAATACTTTTATGTATTTGAGAGCACTTGATGGATGTCTTGCTATGAATACCCGTGGTGACAATGGGGTATCATATTGATTCACTTGATATATGTTTTGGCACTCAACTCGTGGATTCCTAAGGTGACATTGGGGTAATCTATGCATAGGGGTTGATGCACGTTTTCGTCCTTGTTTCTCCGGTAGAAATCTTAGGGCACTCTTTGAGGTTCTTTGTGTTGGATTGAGTATTATGATTCTGAAATTGTTTGATGCATATCGTATAATGAACTCACGGATACTCGTGGTGACATTGGAGTATCTAGGTGACATTAGAGTTGATTGATGTGTATCATATGGTGTTATTTTAGTACGAACTCTTGGGCTGTTTGTGACACTTATAGGGATAGCTCGATAGATCAATCGGAAAGGATAACTTTGAGGTGGTTTCATAACCTACAAACAATTTCATCTTATGTTCTCCGCTAGATAAGAACTTTGGAGTGATTCTTCATCGCACGTTGAGGGATGGTTATATGATCCAATTATATTAGCATTGTTAAGAGATTGCACTAGCGCAAGTATGAACTCTAGGCCTTGTTTCTAAGCGTTGCAATACCGTTTGTGCTCACTTTTGTTACTTGTTACCTTGCTGTTTTTTATTGTTACCACTACAAAAATCAATATCTACTATCATTACTACACGTGTATCACCATCTCTTCGCCGAACTAGTGCACCTATACAATTTACCATTGTATTTGGTGTGTTGGGGACACAAGTGACTTTTTATTATTTTGATTGCAGGGTTGTTTGAGAGAGACCATCTTCATCCTACGCCTCCCACGGATTGATAAACCTTAGGCCATCCACTTGAGGGAAATTTGCTACTGTCCTACAAAACTCTGCGCTTGGAGGCCCAACACGAGTCTACAAGAACAAGTTGTGTAGTAGATGTGACGCCCCCGGCTCAATCGTGCACTAATCATACACGCAAATGCACACGATCAAGCCTAAGGACTCACGGGAAGATATCACAACACAACTCTAAAACATAAATAAAGTCATACAAGCTTTATATTACAAGCCAGGGGCCTCGAGGGCTCAAATACATAAGCTTGCGTACAAGTGTCAGCGGAAGCATCAGATATCTGAGTACAGATATGAAACAGAAACAGAAAGGCCTTTAGAAAGGCGGGGCAAAATAAAGCACTACGATCAAAAGGCGCGGGCCTCCTGCCTGGGACCCTCCGATCCTACTCCTGGTCGACGGCAAGCTCGTAGTAGTATCCATCCTCTGGGTAGTAGTAGTAGTAGTCGATCGACGGGGCATCTGTCTCAGGGGCTCCGTCATCTTGGTCACGACAAACTGATATGGGGAGAAAAGGGAAACAAATCAACCGTGAGTACTCAGAAGTACTCAGCAAGCAAGGATCTACACTACATATGCAACATTTTCAAGGGGAGGCGGTATATGTGGACTGGGCTGCAGAAATGCCAGAATAGAGAGGAGGCCTAGTCCTATCGAAGACTAGCATCTTCAGAGGTCTTGCAGCAATAGAAGAGAGCAGAACAGATCATTATAAAGTATCAGTATCATTAAGTCTCATCCTCACCCAGAGATCCTTTCTCGACTCCCTGCGAGAAAGGAATCCCAGAGCCATACAGTCATCAACCTCGTCCTGAGATCCCTTCTCGACTCCCTGCGAGAAGCAATCCCAGAGCCATAGTATCCAAGTATCCAGTTCAAAATTGTATCAATCAGGATACAACTCCGAGTGTCCGTTACCGTAGGACAGGCTATCGATAGAAGTTTTCTTCCCTGCAGGGGTGCACCAACTTACCCAACACGCTCGATTAACTCCGGCCGGACACACTTTCCTGGGTCATGCCCGGCCTCGGCCAAACGATACATCACAACCCTACCTACAGCTCAGCAGAGAGGTCCCCGCCAGTCTACATCCTAAGCGCAAGGGGGTCTTGGCCATCGCCCCTCGCCCTCCGGGTCGTTGCGCACACGGTGAAGCCAGGCACCAACACTACAGGAAGGCGCCGGTCCGTCCGTGCCGCCATGCTGAACTAGACATCTGACAGAGCTTTCGGCTGATGCATACGATGCAGAACGCCCATACTATGCCCACGTGATGGTTAGTGCTATCAGTCTAGAGGCCTGCTCGGATCAAATATCCAAATCGCTAGTACCTTGGGCTTGCGGTAACGAGCAGAGACTCACGAAAGATGTGACCCCGTCGCCCCGTCTCGAGGACTTGCTACAAGGGTTAAGAATGCCCGGCCGCGCCTCGTATTCTCACTCGGGCACCATACAGGCACCTGTCTTCACAACACTCGCCTCTCAGGCGCACGCGGGTACCCTTCAGGGTCGACCCGCCTATCCAATTAATAGTGTAAAGTCCAAGTATCCGTGTGTCCATAACATCAGAGGAATCCGAGGTATCACCCTCGTTGAATTCCCACTCGATGTATCCGTCAAGGTGAACTCGGAGGAATCACCCTCGATGGGTTCACACTTGATGTGTTGCACGACAGCGTCGTTACCGGAAGTGGTGAAGGAGGAATCACCCTCGATGACCACGACTGAATAGCTACTCTACAGAGTTAACATCCGAAGTGCTACAAGAGGTTTCACCCTCGGCACTCGATAGTAACGCTGCAGTGTCGTTACAACTAAGGGGGGTGATGTGCGGTGTCGGGGCCTGGTCTTCAATCCCATTGATCGGGTCTTTAGAAAATCCAGCAGGGCAATCGGGATAAGTGGGGTCACTGATAGGTCTCTACCCAGCCTATACTAAGCAGTTTAGGATATGCAGGTAATTATCAACAGCAGGTTACAATAAACAGGCTATGCATCAGAATAGGTAAAGCAGTAGCAGCAGCAATTCTAATGCAAGCATGAGAAAATAGAATGGGCGATATCGGGATGATCAAAAGGGGGGGGCTTGCCTGGTTGCTCGGCGGCAAGGGCAAGGTTGTCAATGGTGTCTTCGGGCTCGGGAGCTGTGTCGGCCTCGGGGATGACGTCGGTGTCGGGGGCTACCGAGAGAGAAGACGGGGAGGAAACAGTAAATACTAAGCAAACAAGTGCATGACATGTCAATAAGCAGAGCTAGCGGTGTTCTATCGTAGGGCTAGGTAATACCGGCGAAAGAGAAAAACATCCGGGAAAGTATTCCCGGTGTCCGACTTTTCGGACAGACGAAAAAAGGGGAACGGTTGCACGTTCGGATAGTTAGGGACGTGTGGCGGATGAACGGACCGCGTATTCGGATTCGTCTCGTCGTTCTGAGCGACTTTCATGTACAAAGTTTTTCCATCGGAGTTACGGATTATTTAAAATGATTTTCTAAAGTTTTTATTAATTTCTGGAATTTATTTCATTAATTAAAACAACATTATCCGAAACAGTGCTGATGACGTCAGCATGACATCATGCTGATGTCAGCAGTCATCTGACACGTGGGACCCACCTGTCATTGACTGGTTAGTTAATTAGTGTTAACTAACTAATTAGTATTTAATTAAACTAATTAACTAATTTAGATTAACCTAATCAGGATTAATTAACTTAATTAATTAATTAATTATAATAATTTTTATTTTATTTTTATTTTACATTTTTTTTTCAGTTCTCAAGGGCGTGGGCCCCTCGTGTCAGTGGCCCAGGGGGGCCCGGGCCCATACGCCAGTGGCCCAGAGGGGCTAGCGGGCGACGGGCGACGGGCGAGCGCCCGAACGTGCGTGTGCCTGAGGGCCGAGCGGGCATGGCGAGCAGGGGGGTGGCTGGCCGGAGCGGCGACGGCCAGCGGCGTGGTGGCGGCTGCGGCGCGGGCATGCGAGGGGTGCGGTGGACAGGGCAGCGGCGGCTAAGTGCGGGCGGCAGCGCGCGTCGGCGAGCAGCAGCGGGGCTGGGACGGCGCGAGCGGGCGGTGGCGAGCGGGGCAAAGCCGTGGTGAACGGCGCGGGGAGGCGGCGGTGACCGAGGGGAGAGAGAGGGGGGGAGGCGACGGAGGCCGGGGGCCTCACCGAACGGTACAGGGGAGAGGGGGCAACGAGGCGTGGTGGAGCTCGTCGGGGAGGGAGGCGACGAGGCAACGGCGACGGTGGAGGAGTGGATGAGGACGAGGCGACGCGGGGCGGCTCCGGCGAGCGACGTCGAGGTGGCGGGGGCGTGGTCGTCGGGGCGGCGCCAGGGGGCAGCGACGCCCAGGCGGAGGCGCGGCTCGATCCCCCTCTGATCTAATCGGGGGGGCAGAGGAGGGGCGAGGGAGGGAGTGCGGATCGGGTGGGGGGGAGTGGGGGGTTACGGGCTAGGGTTTCGGTGCCAGGGGGTTAAGGGGAGTGCGGGGTGGGCCGGTTGGGCCGGCCGGCTGAGCCAAGGCCCAGTGGGGGGAGGGGGGTTCATGTTTTCCTCTTCTTTTTCTTTCTGTCTTTTTCTCTTTTTTTTATTTATTCTTATATCTCTATTTAGTAAATAGTTAGGCCACCAAATGATTTTTATAAAACATGGCAATTGCTCCAATAAATACTAGGCATCCTCTACCACTGTCAAAAATTAGTTTGGAGTCAATTTGAGTTCACACAATTTTTATAATAATTAAAATGCATTAATCCTTACTGTTTTGATAATGTTTGAGCCACCTAATTATTTTATTAATTGTTGGTTTCAATTTTAGAATAGTCTCTGCAATATTTGTTATTTATCGAACATTTTAGTTTCTATGTTGCACAACTTTTATATTTCACTTTCATTTAAATTTGAATTTTGACTTAGGAGTTGAAATGCAATATAATGCTAATGATGATCATGCACAGTTAAACACGATGACATGGCATAATCAAAAGGGTGATTACTGTAGTTAACCACTGGGGGTGTTACAAATCTCCTCCACTAACAAGAATTCTCGTCCCGAGAATTAAGAGGTAGAAGGAAAAAGTTCGGGGTATTCCGCACGAAGATTATCCTCGCGTTCCCAAATGGCTTCCTCTTCAGTATGATTTAACCACTGCACTTTGAGGAACTTGGTAACCTTCTGACGGGTCCGACGTTCAGCTTCATCGAGAATGCGGATCGGATGCTCCTTATAAGATAGGTCATCTTGCAATTCGAGCACCTCGTGATCCACTGCTCGGTGCGGAGATTCCTTGAAGCATTGACGAAGTTGGGACACATGGAATACGTCATGGATATGAGAGAATTGCGGCGGCAACTCCAATTTATACGCCACCTGACCACGCCTTGCAACAATGCGGAAAGGACCAATGTAGCGTGGAGCTAGCTTGCCCTTAATTCCAAAACGGTGAGTGCCCTTCATAGGAGTGACTCGCAGATAAGCCTGATCACCGGGTTGATAAGTCAAACCCCATCGTTTGCGATCGTAGTTGCGCTTCTGGCGGTCTTGAGCCGCCTTGAGATTTTCCCGGACAATACAAACTTGTTCTTCGGCGTGTTGAATAATATCCGGACCCACGAGCGGTCGTTCCCCAGTTTCTGACCAATTCAGAGGAGTTTGACACTTACGTCCATAGAGTACTTCGAAGGGGGCCATCTTCAAGCTGGCTTGATAGCTGTTGTTATATGAGAATTCCGCATATGGAAGAGATTCTTCCCACTTCTTGCCGAAAGAAATAACACAAGCCCGAAGCATGTCTTCAAGCACTTGATTGACTCGCTCGACTTGGCCTTGGGATTGGGGGTGATAAGCTGAACTCCAGGTGATATGAGTTCCCATAGCTTCTTGAAAACTTTCCCAGAACATGGAGGTGAAAAGGCCGCCACGGTCCAAACTGATCTCCTTCGGAATACCATGGAGTGATACAATTCTGGAGATATACAACTCTGCTAACTGACTAGCAGTGATAGTTTCTTTGACAGGCAGAAAGTGTGCAACTTTGGAAAGTTGATCGACGACGACAAGAATAGCATCGTGACCCTTCTGTGACCTGGGAAGTCCTGTAATGAAATCCATCTGAACCTTATCCCATTTCCATAGAGGAATAGGAAGTGGTTGCAGAATTCCAGCTGGTTTCTGATGTTCTGCTTTAACGCGACGACACACATCACATTCAGCAACATAACGAGCAATGTCCTGCTTCATTCTAGACCACCAGTACCTTTGACAGAGATCACGATACATCTTGGTGCTACCCGGATGAATAGATAGCGGGGTATCATGTGCCTCCTTCATGACCTTGTCAGTCATGAGTTCGAAGCGAGGTACCACAATGCGGTTTCTGAAATACAAGGTTCCATCTTCAGACAGCGAGAAATCCCTGTACTTTTGAAGGTGAAGATCTTTCTTCATCAGATCAATTTCAGCATCTTTAGCTTGCGCATCCTTAACAGCTTTCTCAAGATCTGGTTGTATCACAAGGTTATTAAGAGAACCCTGTGGAACAATATGCAGATTCAGCTTGCATAGTTCTTCAAAAAGACGAGGCTGAGCTCGCCTAACCATGAGGTTGTCGCAATAGGACTTGCGGCTTAAGGCATCAGCCATCACGTTAGCCTTGCCAGGGGTATAGGAAATACCCAAATCATAGTCCGCAATGGCCTCCATCCATCTTTGCTGACGGAGGTTTAGAGATGGTTGAGTGAATAAGTACTTCAGACTTTTATGATCCGTGTAGATCTCGCAACGATTACCGAGAAGGTAATGTCGCCACAACTGCAATGCATGGATCACAGCAGCTAGTTCTAGATCATGTACCGGATAATTCTCTTCATGTGGGCGCAACTCACGAGAGTCATAAGCAATCACTTTACGCTCTTTCATTAGGACACAACCTAATCCTTCACGGGATGCGTCACAATAAATCACAAAGTCTTTGCGGGTATCTGGAGGAGATAGTACTGGGGCAGAGGTTAGCTTGTCCTTGAGTGTTTGGAAACTTTCTTGACATTTGTCTGTCCATTCAAACTTAACGCCCTTCTGAAGCAGATCAGTCAAAGGCTTAGCAATCTTAGAAAAGTTCTCGACAAATCGACGGCAATAGCTTGCAAGGCCAAGAAAACTTCTCACTTGCTTGACGTTCTTCGGAGGAGTCCAGTCAAGAATAGCCTGAACTCGTTCTGGGTTAACAGCAATTCCATCCTTGGAAATCACATGACCAAGGTAAGTTACTTCAGAAAGCCAAAATTCACATTTGGAGTATTTGGCATACAACTGGTGTTCTCAGAGCCTTTCCAGTACAAGACGAAGGTGTTCAGCATGTTCTTCTTTATTCTTTGAATAAACCAGAATATCATCCAGATATACCACGACAAATTTGTCAAGGTAATCCATGAAGATGTAATTCATCAGACGGGAGAATGTGGCTGGAGCATTTGTTAAGCCGAATGACATGACGGTGTACTCATAAGAGCCATAACGAGTAACAAATGCAGTCTTTGGAATATCCTCCTCGCGGACACGGATCTGATGATATCCTAATCTCAAATCAAGTTTAGAGAACACTGAGGAACCGGTAAGTTGATCATACAAATCATTGATCCGAGGAAGCGGATATTTATTCTGAATGGTGGCTTGGTTAATGGGCCGATAATCCTGAACCAATCGGTTAGTTCCATCCTTCTTCTTAACGAAGAGTGAAGGTGCTCCCCAAGCAGAGGAACTGGGGCGGATGAAACCTTTCTTAAGTGACGTGTCGATTTCTTCCTTAAGCTCGAGAAGATGATGCGGAGGCATCTTATAAGGACGCTTCGCAATAGGGGTAGTGCCAGGTTTCAAGTCGATGACAAACTCGACAGCTCTAGCAGGGGGTATTCCTGGAAGTTCTTCTGGAAATACATCTTGAAATTCACGAACAACTGGAACATTCTCGATGCCTTCAAGAGGTGAAGCATTCAATGCATTCAGAACATATATCTGAGTTTCGGCATCCTGCACTGTATGAGCTGAGTATCTGACAGTCTGACCGGAAGGGTGGGTGAGGCGGACTGTTTCAGTGGCACAGTCAATCAAAGCTTTATGTGGCTTCAACCAGTCCATACCCAGAATCATGTCTATGTTGGAGGTCTTGAGAGCAATGAGTGAAACGGGGAACATCAATCCTCCGATCACAATGTGGTTACCGTGGCTTACCATGGTAGTTTGCCAATTAGCCCCAGGTGAATGGATTACTAATGGGATGGACATCTCCTCGAAAAGTATATCATGGCTTCGCGCAAAACTTTTGGACATGAAGGAGTGCGATGCTCCAGAATCAAAGAGGACTGAAGCTGGGATTGAATTCACTAGAAGGGTGCCCATCACAATTTTGGGGTCCTGTCGAGCTTCTTCCATGTTGACCTGGTTGACATGAACAAGCTGATTAGCAGGTAGTCTGGCACTACGATTTCTAGAATGATGGGTCCGATGGCCCTTCCTACGAACAACAGGATGACGTGATGCATTCTGAGGCTGACCCTGATGACAGTTAAAAGCACGGTGCCCTGGCTGTCCACACTGGTGGCACAGACCATCATTATGGGGAGAAACACCAACATTGGGCTGTCCACTTGAAATGTTCAGCTGCCTTGGTGGTGGGGGCAGACGAGGTGCAGCATATGTCGGCATTGGTGTTGGAGCAGGTCGATGATGAATATTGTGAGGGATTCAGACTCGACATTTCTGAGTAGGTCGACCGGAAGACGAGCCGACATCTCGAGTACGCTTGAGCGACTCCTGGTACTCAGCCAGAGCTGTTTCAACTTGGAAAGATTTGCTGACAAACATTGCGAAGTCGTTGAAATCATGGGCAGCAAGTGCAAGTTTTATATTCGACGCCATCCGCAGCATATCGGGATAATTCAAGAAATTTCCTCTGATATTCATCCACAGTCATTGTGCCCTGTGAGAGTTTGCAGAACTCCTGCTTCTTCTGGTCCATCAGACCTTAAGGAATGTACCGTGCACGAAAAGCTGACTGAAATTCCTGCCAAGTGGTTACAGTCTCAGCAGGCAACATACCCTTGTGGCTTTCCCACCATTGAGCAGCTGGACCCTTTAAGTGGAATGTCGCAAAGGTGACGTGACTGTCAGGGGCAACATTAGCTGACTCCATCTCAAACAGGATGTCACGAAGCCAATCATCAGCATCCATAGGATTGGTGGAGTTGCGGAAAACGGACGGGTTGATGCGCACAAATTCTAGCAGAGTTATTGGAGCATTCTGCTGTTGAGTATTCTGATTTGGGAATTGAGCCATTAGTCCGGTCATAAAATGCTGCATCATTGCGGCAGTATAAGGTGGAGGTGGAGGATCGTCAGCCATCCTGCCAAATCAACAGGGGCAGTTTAGCAAGAAAAACTGCATGTGTATGGAATAATTCATGAAGTAACACACACAACAGAAGGAAGTGCAATAGATACTTCAGCATATTCGCACCAGACATTCAAAGCCACACATAGCCTCGGTTAGTATCCGGCATTACGACAGTTGAAAAGGGAGGGCTAGACATCTAGGCGGCGCGCAGGCACGCGGTAGGGAAGTACACAACGAGACATAGCAAAGGCTACATCAACGTCGGAGAAAACTATTGGAGCGAGGAATCTGCAAGTGACAACACAGGGTGCCCTCGATAAAAGGATCCTGCAAGCAGATCCTGGCCCACAATCTTGGAGCAAGGAGGGGAATATTTCAGAACACCGGGTGGATGTGATCACAAGAACCTAATGTTGGAGTTAGTAAAATTTTAACCCGAATAGAAGAGACGTCAGAGTCCCAGAGTAAAGGTCGAGGAGTAAAATATCCTAATACCACCCAATTGGCGACGTGGGCCCGTAAGCCACACAGCCAAGTTAGTAAAACAGTTTTTAGACCACTAGACTCAACTTCGGCCAAGGAGTTGGAAAGGGGGGGTTCCTACAGGCAGTCGGCTCTGATACCAACTTGTGACGCCCCCGGCTCAATCGTGCACTAATCATACACGCAAATGCACACGATCAAGCCTAAGGACTCACGGGAAGATATCACAACACAACTCTAAAACATAAATAAAGTCATACAAGCTTTATATTACAAGCCAGGGGCCTCGAGGGCTCGAGTACATAAGCTTGCGTACAAGCGTCAGCGGAAGCATCAGATATCTGAGTACAGATATGAAACAGAAACAGAAAGGCCTTTAGAAAGGCGGGGCAAAATAAAACACTATGATCGAAAGGCGCAGGCCTCCTGCCTGGGACCCTCCAATCCTACTCCTGGTCGACGGCAAGCTCGTAGTAGTATCCATCCTCTGGGTAGTAGTAGTAGTCGATCGACGGGGCATCTGTCTCAGGGGCTCTGTTATCTTGGTCATGACAAACTGATATGGGGAGAAAAGGAAAACAAAGCAACCGTGAGTACTCAGAAGTACTCAGCAAGCAAGGATCTACACTACATATGCAACATTTTCAAGGGGAGGCGGTATATGTGGACTGGGCTGCAGAAATGCCAGAATAGAGAGGAGGCCTAGTCCTATCGAAGACTAGCATCTTCAGAGGTCTTGCAGCAATAGAAGAGAGCAGAACAGATCATTATAAAGTATCAGTATCATTAAGTCTCATCCTCACCCAGAGATCCTTTCTCGACTCCCTGCGAGAAAGCAATCCCAGAGCCATACAGTCATCAACCTCGTCCTGAGATCCCTTCTCGACTCCCTGCGAGAAGCAATCCTAGAGCCATAGTATCCAAGTATCCAGTTCAAAATTGTATCAATCAGGATACAACTCCGAGTGTCCGTTACCGTAGGACAGGCTATCGATAGAAGTTTTCTTCCCTGCAGGGGTGCACCAACTTACCCAACACGCTCGATTAACTCCGGCCGGACGCACTTTCCTGGGTCATGCCCGGCCTCGGCCAAATGATACATCGCAACCCTACCTACAGCTCAGCAGAGAGGTCCCCGCCGGTCTACATCCTAAGCGCAAGGGGGTCTTGGCCATCGCCCCTCGCCCTCTGGGTCGTTGCGCACACGGTGAAGCCAGGCACCAACACTACAGGAAGGCGCCGGTCCGTCCGTGCCGCCATGCTGAACTAGACGTCTGACAGAGCTTTCGGCTGATGCATACGATGCAGAACGCCCATACTATGCCCACGTGATGGTTAGTGCTATCAGGCTAGAGGCCTGCTCGGATCAAATATCCAAATCGCTAGTACCTTGGGCTTGCGGTAACGAGCAGAGACTCACGAAAGATGTGACCCCGTCGCCCCGTCTCGAGGACTTGCTGCAAGGGTTAAGAATGCCCGGCCGCGCCTCGTATTCTCACTCGGGCACCATACAGGCACCCGTCTTCACAACACTCGCCTCTCAGGCACACGCGGGTACACCTCAGGGTCGACCCGCCTATCCAAGTAACAGTGTAAATTCCAAGTATCCGTGTGTCCATAACATCAGAGGAATCCGAGGTATCACCCTCGTTGAATTCCCACTCGATGTATCCGTCAAGGTGAACTCGGAGGAATCACCCTCGATGGGTTCACACTTGATGTGTTGCACGACAGCATCGTTACCAGAAGTGGTGAAGGAGGAATCACCCTCGATGACCACGACCGAATAGCTACTCTACAGAGTTAACATCCGAAGTGCTACAAGAGGTTTCACCCTCGGCACTCGATAGTAACGCTGCAGTGTCGTTACAACTAAGGGGGGGTGATGTGCGGTGTCGGGGCCTGGTCTTCAATCCCGTTGATCGGGTCTTCAGAAAATCCAGCGGGGCAATTGGGATAAGTGGGGTCACTGATAGGTCTCTACCCAGCCTATACTAAGCAGTTTAGGATATGCAGGTAATTATCAACAGCAGGTTACAATAAACAGGCTATGCATCAGAATAGGTAAAGCAGTAGCAGCAGCAATTCTAATGCAAGCATGAGAAAATAGAATGGGCGATATCGGGATGATCAAAAGGGGGGGCTTGCCTGGTTGCTCGGCGGCAAGGGCAAGGTTGTCAATGGTGTCTTCGGGCTCCGGACCTGTGTCGGCCTCGGGGACGATGTCGTTGTCGGGGGCTACCGAGAGAGAAGAGGGGGAGGAAATAGTAAATACTAAGCAAACAAGTGCATGACATGTCAATAAGCAGAGCTAGCGGTGTTCTATCGTAAGGCTAGGTAATACCGGCGAAAGAGAAAAACATCCGGGAAAGTATTCCCGGTGTCCGACTTTTCGGACAGACGAAAAGAGGGGAACGGTTGCATGTTCGGATAGTTAGGGACGTGTGGCGGACAAACGGACCGCTTATTCGGATTCGTCTCGTCGTTCTGAGCGACTTTCATGTACAAAGTTTTTCCATCGGAGTTATGGATTATTTAATATGATTTTCTAAAGTTTTTATTAATTTCTGGAATTTATTTAATTAATTAAAACAACATTATACGAAACAGTGTTGATGACGTCAGCATGACATCATGCTGACGTCAGCAGTCATCTGACACGTGGGACCCACCTGTCATTGACTAGTTAGTTAATTAGTGTTAACTAACTAATTAGTATTTAATTAAACAAATTAACTAATTTAGATTAACCTAATCAGGATTAATTAACTTAATTAATTAACTAATTAATTATTAATTTTAATAATTTTTATTTCATTTTTATTTTACATTTTTTTCAGTTCTCAGGGGCGTGGGCCCCTCGTGTCAGTGGCCCAGGGGGGCCGGGCCCATACGCCAGTGGACAAGAGGGGCTAGCGGGCGACGGGCGACGGGCGAGCGCCCAAACGGGCGCAGGGCGCGGCGGGCACGCGTGCGCGTGCCTGAGGGCTGAGCGGGCACGGCGAGCAGGGGGGTGGCTGGCCGAAGCGGCGACGGCCAGCGGCGTGGTGGCGGCTACGGCGCGGGCGTGCGAGGGGTGCGGTGGACAGGGCAGCGGCGGCTAAGTGCGGGTGGCAGCGCGCGTCGGCGAGCAGCAGCAGCGGGGCTGGGACGGCGCGAGCGGGCGGTGGCGAGCTGGGCAAAGCCATGGTGAATGGCGAGGGGAGGCGGCGGTGACCGAGGGGAGAGAGAGAGGGGAAGGCGACAGAGGCCGGGGGCCTCACCGAACGGTGCAGGGGAGAGGGGGCGGCGAGGCGTGGTGGAGCTCGTCGGGGAGGGAGGCGACAAGGCAATGGCGACAGTGGAGGAGTGGATGAGGACGAGGTGACGCGGGGCGGCTCCGGCGAGCGGCGTCGAGGTGGCGGGGGCGTGGTCGTCGGGGCGGCGCCAGGGGGCAGCGGCGCCCAGGCGGCAGGCGCGGCTCGATCCCCCCTGATCCAATCGGGGGGGGCAGAGGAGGGGTGAGGGAGAGAGTGGGGATCGGGTGGGGGGAAGTGGGGGGTTACGGGCTAGTGTTTCGGTGCCAGGGGGTTAAGGGGAGTGCGGGGTGGGCCGGTTGGGCTAGCCGGCTGGGCCAAGGCCCAGTGGGGGGAGGGGGGTTCCTGTTTTCCTCTTCTTTTTCTTTCTGTCTTTTTCTCTTTTTTTTATTTATTCTTATATCTCTGTTTAGTAAATAGTTAGGCCACCAAATGATTTTTATAAAACATGGCAATTGCTCCAATAAATACTAGGCATCCTCTACCACTGTCAAAAATTAGTTTGGAGTCAATTTGAGTTCACACAATTTTTATAATAATTAAAATGCATTAATCCTTACTGTTTTGATAATGTTTGAGCCACCTAATTATTTTATTAATTGTTGGTTTCAATTTTAGAATAGTCTCTGCAATATTTGTTATTTATCGAACATTTTAGTTTCTATGTTGCACAACTTTTATATTTCACTTTCATTTAAATTTGAATTTTGACTTAGGAGTTGAAATGCAATATAATGCTAATGATGATCATGCACTGTTAAACACAATGACATGGCATAATCAAAAGGGTGATTACTGTAGTTAACCACTGGGGGTGTTACAGTAGACATCACGGGTCAAGACGACCGAGTCGGCTCCTCTGTTTCCCCCTTCCCTCCTCTCTCTCTATATCTCTCACTCACTCTTCCTCTACTGCATAGACCTAGGCCATGGCGGCGACGAAACCAGACGACGCCGGCCACTCTACGGGGGGAGGTGGAACAGGTGATGGTGGCGGAGAATATTCGAAAGTGGATAACTGGCTGGGCATCGGCAGCTTCGCAACGCAGGCGCCGGTGCCGGCGCCACAGTGGACACCTACGGCGAAGCCTTAGGCTGCACCGTCGTCACCGGAGAATCAGTAGTTCTCCCTTGAGTACAGAGCGGCCAAGACTCTTGCTAGCGCTGTCGCTGCGGATCCGGCCAACTCCCACCGCTGGGCCTCGGCATTTGGAGGGGTTGAGTAAGTATTTTTTTCTTCTCTTCATCAGCTCCTTTAACAAACCCTAGTTGAATTCATTAGTGCTAGGTTAGTATGGAGTTCAGGCAATCTTTAGTTAGGTTTGACCAAACCCTAGGTTAATGCAGCAGTGATTCATCTTAGAACATGTACGTAGTTGGATGCTTAACTGATTCAGATTAGTTAGTTGGATGCAGTAGTTGGATTTTGCACTGAAGGTTTTGTTGGATGCAGTAGTGATGCAGTATTGAGGCAGCAGTGATTCAGAAAAGCATGGTGGAATTAGAGGAGAGCATCTGTACTGAATTTTGTAGTCAGTGAGCATAACTGAATTTTGTAGCAAAAGACACTTATTCAGTTATGTTTATAAATTGTGTACAAGTTACAAAGTGTTTTCAATTAACATATTATGTAATGCAGGCTAGATGATGACATTTGGGAGGTGAGGCTGCATTTCCAGGACAGAGATAACATGGAAAGAAGGTTCTCTCTTTCAGACATCACTTTTCTCAACTTGATAGCACTGACTAAAACTGAAGGCTATGGGTCAGATGACTACATGTACTGGGTAAAAGAAGTAGGAGTTGGACAGGATGGTTTATTGTTTCTAGATAGTCAGGAGGCAGTTGAAGAAACGATAGACCACTCTAATTTCACAGTTTTGAATATCATAGTGGCCAAGGAAAATGAAGATAGAGATATTGAATTTAGTAGGCCTGACAATGCTTATGAAGAACAAGTTCCAATAGGCAGTCTAGTTGGGGGCCCTGGTTTTGTGTTAAGTCTGTCACAAGATAGAGTTGTTCACCCTCTTGAAGTTACAACACACAGTAGAGCTGCAACTTGAACATGCCAGAAGCTCCTGGTGGTGATGATGGAGATGATTTGCTGAGGATGGAGGTGCTGGTGGTGAGGATGGAACTGCTGGTGTACAATATGATGATGTTGACAAATCATCCTCAGACTTTGAGATTGATAGGGGTGATTACAGAGGGATAAAGATGCCTTACAAGGCTTGGAAGAGAGGTGAAGAAAATGTTGTCAATGAAGAAGAAACATATGCTGCACAAGACAGACCAGAGTTTGAAGGGGATAGTGATGTTTCAGAGTTTTGGCAGGAGGAGAAAGAGGATGACAGTGGAGAGGAGAGAGTTGTGGCAAAAGGCAGGCCTAAGAAAATTAAGCCTGTTAGAAGAGCACTAGTAAACCCAGGTCCTACTTCCAGAGCTCGCAGTGAGCTAGAGATCCCCAAGTTTCTTCAACCTGATGAACTTTGCTTCCCTATAGATGTTGGCATTTCTGATTCAGATGGAGAGGTTCCTATACTACCTTCTAGAAGGAAGAGAAGATTGAAGAAGAAGAAAGAGAGGACATGGTATGACCCACTACTACCTGATGCACATGAGCAGTTTTGCAAGGACCTTTGCTTTACCAATGTGTATGAGTTCAGAAAGGCATTGAGAAATTATCATGTTAGAACTTTGAGGAACTTTCAGTACCATAGGAATGAACCAACAAGGGTTATTGTTTGGTGCCCAGACAGAAAAAATGGGTGTGAATTTTTCATGACGGCCTCCAAAGTAGCCCATGAAGATACATTCACAATCAAGAAGTGCCACCTAGATCACACTTGTGGAGCTAGTGCAGAGAGTACTAATGTCACTGCACAGTGGGTTGCAGAAGCTATGGAGGACACGGTTAGATCAAATGTAAGGGTTGATGTAGAGACAATTCTGAAACATACAAAGAAGAAGTTTGGGGTGCATGTTCCTAGGAGTTTGGCCTATAGGGCAAGATTCATGGCTGTTGATGTTGTGTAAGGTGATCATAGAGAGCAGTATCTGAGGTTGAGGGTCTACCTACAATGTTTGCTTGACACAAACCCTGGAAGCAGATGCATAGTGAACACTTTTGAGGATCCTTTGAACCCATCACCCACACCAAGGTTCAAGTACATGTTCTACTGTCGGCAGGCATCAAAGGATGGATTCCTTAGTGGTTGTAGGCCTTTCATAGGTAAATTTTAGTTATGTACTCCTTTTTCAAATTGAACCACTGGACATAGTTATTTCATTTGACCTTAAATATCATTGTTTATGCAGGACTAGATGGTTGCTTCATGAAATTATCCACAGATCAACAAATATTGGCAGTAACAGGGAGAGATGGGAATAACAATATATTCCCAATTTCTTTTGAGGTGGTTGACAAAGAGGATGCTGATAGTTGGACCTGGTTTTTTATCCAGCTTAGAGTGTGCATTGGCACTAGTAACAAATTTGGGAACTGCACCATCATGTCTGACAAACAAAAGGTATTTTCTCTGCCTGATGACCCACAAGTATAGGGGATCAATTGTAGCCCTTTTCAATAAGTAAGAGTGTCGAACCCAACGAGGAGCAGAAGGAAATGACAAGTGGTTTTCAGCAAGGTAATGTCTACAAGTGCTGAAATTTTAAGTAACAGAGTAGTTTGATAGCAAGATAATTTGTAATGAGAAAGTAACGATAGTAGTAACAAAAGTGCAGCAAGGTAGCCCAATCCTTTTGAGGCAAAGGACAGGCCAAAATGGTCTCTTATAATAAGCAAAGCGTTCTTGAGGGTACACGGGAATTTCATCTAGTCACTTTCACCATGTTGGTTCGATTTGTGTTCGCTACTTTGATAATTTGATATGTGGGTGGACCGGTGCTTAGGTGCTGTTCTTACTTGAACAAGCCTCCTACTTATGATTAACCCTCTTGCAAGCATCCGCAACTACGAGAAAAGTATTAAGAATAAATTCTAACCATAGCATTAAACTTTTGGATCCAATCGGTCCCTTACAAAATAGCGCATAAACTGGGGTTTAAGCTTCTGTCACTCTCGCAACCCATCATCTACTTACTACTCCACAATGCATTCCCTTAGGCCCAAATATGGTGAAGTGTCATGTAGTCGACGTTCACATGACACCACTAAGGGAATCACAACATACATACTATCAAAATATCGAACACATATCAAGTTCACATGATTACTTGCAACATGATTTCTCCCGTGACCTCAAGAACAAAAGTAACTACTCACAAATGATAATCATGCTCAAGATCAGACGGGTATTAAATAGCATATTGGATCTGAACATATAATCTTCCACCAAATAAACCATATAGTAATCAACTACAAGATGTAATCAACACTACTAGTCACCCACAAGCACCAATCTATAGTTCCGGTAACAAGATTGAACACAAGAGATGAACTAGGGTTTGAGATGAGATGGTGCTGTTGAAGATGTTGATGGAGATTGCCCTCCCCAAGATGGGAGAGTTGTTGGTGATGATGATGATGATGATTTCCCCCTCCGGGAGGGAAGTTCCCCCGGCGGAATCGCTCCGCCGGAGGGCAAAAGTGCTCCTGCCCAAGTTCCGCCTCGAGACGGCGGCGCTCCGTCCCGAAAGTCCTCTCCTTATTTTTTCTAGGTCAAAATGACTTATATACCAGAAGATGGGCACCGGAGGTGGGCCTAGGTGAGCACAACCCACCAGGGCGCGCCTGGGCTCATTAGCGCACCCAGGTGGGTTGTGCCCACCTGGTGGGCCCCCTCTGGTACTTATTTGCTCCAATATTCTTCAAATATTCCATAAAAAATCTCCGTAAAGTTTCAGCTTGTTTGGAGTTGTGCAGAATAGGTGGCCTGACGTAGCTTTTCCATGTCTAGATTTCCAGCTGCCGGAATTCTCCCTCTCTGTGTGTACCTTGCATATTATGAGAGAAAAGGCATTAGAATTACTCCAAAAAACATTATTATGCATAAAAACATCATAAATAACACTAGGAAAACATGATGCAAAATGGACATATCAACTCCCCCAAGCTTAGACCTCGCTTGTCCTCAAGCGAAAACCGAAATCAAAAAACATGTCCACATGCTTAGAGAGAGAGGTGTCGATAAAAACAAAATACGGGCATAGAAGCATCATGTAGATTATCATAACAGCAACAAATTTAAACATAAGACTTTTATTATAGAACTTTTATCATAAACTTCTCATGAATAAGTGGCAGTTCATCACACAGTTGAAGTATAAAGCATAAACTCTATTAGAAACCAACAAACTATGTTCTCAGTCAACTTTGCAACTACAATTCATCATCTTTTCAGGAAGGGTCACGTATCGGAGCCTTTAGGCAAGTCCACATACTCAACCATCATATAGTCTTCTATGATTGCTAACACTCACCGCATACACATCAGCAAAACGTTTCAGCCAGACACATAGAAAGATTGGGGCTTATAGTTTTGCCTCCTAACGTATTCACCTCAAGGGTGATGTCAACAATAATAACTTATGCCACCCATATTCAACTGGACATATGTGCCAAGATCTTTCCTCACCACATGATGCTTGCCAAAGGATAAAAATAAAAGGAAAAGAGAGAAGAACTTTGACTCTTTGCATAAAAGTAAAAGATAGGCCCTTCGCAGAGGGAAGCAGAGGTTGCCATGCGCTTATTTGTTTGTATGCTCAACCCCTTAGTGTAAAGGAACATCACGTTGTATTGCCCCTTGTGATGGCAACCTTTATTATGCAGTCTGTCGCTTTTATTCTTCACCATCACAAGTTCGTAAAACGCTCAATTTTCCTTTACACTAAATGATCTCACACTTTTAGAAGCAATTTTTATTGCCTTATTGCACCGATGACAACTTACTTGAGGGGTCTTGCTCAATCCCTAGGTAGGTATGGTGGACACTTGAAAATAAGATTTGGGTTTAAGCGTTTTTGGATGCACAAGTAGTATCTCTACTTAGTGCAGAATTTTTGGCTAGCAAAGATAGGGGGCAAGCACCACTTGTTGAAGGATCTATGACAATATAACTTCTATGTGAATATGAACCAGCATAAATCATTACGTTGTCTTCCTTGTCCAACGTCAACAATTTTGGCATATAATAATTTGATGGGGGCTCACAATCATAAAAGATTTCTAGGATAGTGTATTTATATGTGAATCTTCTCTTCCCTTATTAATTCTTTCATGAGTTGCATCATTGGCCAATGCTATGTTTGTCAATCTCTAATAAAATTTTCTACTTATACTTTTTCCTTATGTGGTGCCATCACCTACCATAATATTAGCATATGATCTTTTTATTTTATTTCCTTTCTTTTTTTATTTAAATCCTTTCTTTTTATTGCAACATGAAAGTAAGAAAGCAAAAACTCAAACTAAACTTTATTATATATCTTGCACACGATTACAAGAATAGACCACTAAGCAAGCTCTCGAAAAGAAAGGATCGAACTAAACTTTTATTCATCTAAAGCAAAAGATCGAACTAAAATAAGTAAAGGAAAAAAGATAGTGGGGATGATAAGATACCGGGGCACCTCCCCCAAGCTTGGCGAAAGCCAAGGGGAGTGCCCATACCCGAAACTTAATTTTCCTTTGGTGATGAAGAAGAAGGTGGTGGTGATGAAGTAGTAGATGAATCCTTTTTCTCCAACTTATTTTGAAGGTAAAAATTATCTATCCCTAACTCTTCATTCTCCATCTCAAGCTTTATTATCCTGTTGCATAACGCCTCCATGCTTTCGTGCTTGAAACGAGGAGGGACTGGTTCATCTTCATCTTCTTCATCGGAGAACCATATATAGGGATAGGTATCCTTGAAGATATTTTTATCTAAAGGTTGATAAGAAACTGGGCACTCCTCCTCGGAATCTTGAGACGACATATTTTCAGATCTATCAGGAAAATAGCAAGAAAAGAAAACAGAAGATTTCTCCGCGATACGGTGGTCAACAGGTTCGGGGGGTATATAAAGATTTTTTATCTTGGGAAACAATCAAACAGAAGAAAAACGGAGTCTGGAAGGTGTCCCAGGTGGGCACAACCCACCTGGGTGCGCCTGGCAAGCCAGGCGCGCCCTGGTGTCTTGTGCCCACCAGGGTATGCTTCCTAGAAGTTTCTTATTTTCCTAATTTTCTAAATAATCCAAAACTGACAAAAAATATTTTTGCGGATTTTTCGGAGTCCGTTTACTTATCGTATCACGTACCTCCTTATTTTCACAATTCTGGAGTGTTCCGGAAGGACTCTTTTATGTGTTCTTCCGGTGTCAAAATTTGGATAATATTACTTTCAACATTAATGGGCGTACCTGAGATATAGTGTTGTATTCGTTGCCCATTAACAACCTTTGGGTTAGTACCTTCGGCATTATTTATTTTGATAGCTCCAGACCGATAAACCTCCTCGATAACATAGGGTCCTTCCCATTTGGAGAGGAGTTTTCCTGCAAAGAATCTGAAATGAGAGTTGTACAAAAGAACATATTCTCCAACTTTAAACTCACGCTTTTGGATTCTTTTATCATGCCATCTTTTAACTTTTTCTTTAAATAATTTGGCATTTTCATAAGCTTGGGTTCTCCATTCATCTAGTGAGCTAATATCAAATAACCTCTTTTCACCGGCAAGTTTGAAATCATAGTTGAGTTCTTTGACTGCACAATATGCTTTATGTTCTAACTCAAGAGGCAAATGACAAGCTTTTCCATAGACCATTTTATAAGGAGACATACCCATAGGATTTTTATATGCTGTTCTATAAGCCCAAAGTGCATCATCTAATTTCTTAGACCAATTCTTCCGGGACCTATTGACAGTCTTTTGCAAAATTAATTTTATTTCTCTATTGCTAAGTTCAACTTGACCACTAGACTGAGGATGATAGGGTGATGCAATTCTATGGTTAACATCATACTTGGCAAGCATTTTACGGAAAGCACCATGAATAAAGTGTGAACCACCATCAGTCATTAAATATCTAGGGACTCCAAACCTTAGGAAAATAACTTCCTTAAGCATTTTAATAGAGGTGTTGTGATCAGCACTACTGGTTGGAATAGCTTCTACCCATTTAGTAACATAATCAACAGCAACCAAAATATGTGTATACCCATTAGAGGAAGGAAAAGGTCCCATGTAATCAAATCCCCAAACATCAAATGGTTCAACAGCAAGTGAATAATTCATAGGCATTTCTTGACGCTTACCGATATTACCTATTCTTTGACATTCATCACAAGATAAAACAAACTTACGAGTATCCTTGAACAGAGTAGGCCAATAAAATCCAGATTGCAATACCTTGTGAGCAGTTCTGTCTCCAGCATGATGCCCTCCATAAGCTTCGGAGTGACATTTCCGTAGGATTTGTCCCTGTTCATGCTCAGGTACACAACGTCTAATAATACCATCTACTCCTTCTTTATAAAGATGTGGGTCATCCCAAAGGTAATGTATTAAGTCATAGAAGAATTTTTTCTTTTGTTGGTATGTAAAGCTAGGTGGTAAATATTTAGCAACAATGTAATTAGCATAGTCAGCATACCAAGGAGTGTTATTAGAAACATTTATTGCAGCTAACTGCTCATCAGGAAAACTATCATCAATAGGTAGTGGGTCATCAAGCACATTTTCAAGCCTAGACAAGTTATCAGCTACGGGGTTCTCAGCTCCTTTCCTATCAGTGATATGTAAATCAAATTCTTGTAGCAAGAGAACCCATCGAATAAGTCTAGGTTTAGCATCTTTCTGTTCCATAAGATATTTAATAGCAGCATGATCGGTGTGAACAATTACTTTTGAATCAACAATATAAGATCTAAATTTATCACAAGCAAACACCACTGCTAGAAATTCCTTTTCAGTAGTACCATAATTCCGTTGTGCACTGTCTAGAGTTTTACTAGCATAATGAATAACATTCAGTTTCTTATCAACTCTTTGTCCTAGAACAGCACCAACAGCATAATCACTAGCATCACACATAATTTGAAAAGGCAATTTCCAATCAGGTGATTGAACAATAGGTGCAGAAATTAAGGCTTTCTTGAGTGTTTCGAAGGCTTCTAAACAATCATGATAAAAAACAAAAGGAGTATCCTTTTGCAAAAGATTTGTAAGAGGCCTAGAAATTTTAGAAAACTCTTTGATTAATCTCCTATAGAAACCAGCATGACCTAGGAAACTACAAATACCTTTGATATCTTTAGGACATGGCATTTTCTCAATTGCATCAACCTTAGCTTTGTCCACTTCAATACCTCTTTCAGAAATTTTATGGCCCAAAACAATACCTACATTAACCATAAAGTGGCACTTCTCCCAATTCAAGACAAGATTTGTTTGCTCGCATCTCTGCAAAACTCGATCAAGATTGCTTAAACAATCATCAAAAGACTTCCCATAAACAGAGAAGTCATCCATGAAAACCTCAACAATCTTTTCACAAAAGTCAGAGAATATAGCAGTCATACATCTTTGAAAGGTAGCAGGTGCATTGCATAAACCAAAAGGCATACGTCTATAAGCATAAGTTCCAAAGGGACAAGTGAAAGTGGTCTTTTCTTGATCAGGTTGAGAAATAGGTATTTGTGAAAAACCAGTATATCCATCAAGGAAGCAAAAGTGTGTGTGCTTAGATAATCTTTCTAGCATTTGATCAATAAAAGGCAGAGGGTAATGATATTTTCTAGTTGCTTTATTTAATTTTCTGAAATCAATTACCATTCTATAGCCTGTAACAATTCTTTGTGGAATAAGTTCATTCTTATCATTAGGAACACAATGAACAGGACTTACCCATCTACTATCAGCTATAGGATAGATTATACCTGCTTCCAGAAGTTTTAAGATTTTCGTTCTTACCACTTCCTTCATTTTCGGATTTAACTGACGTTGGTGATCAACAACGGGTTTAGCATCAGGTTCCATATTGATCTTGTGTTGACATAGAGTGGGACTAATGCCCTTTAAATCATCAAGAGTATACCCAATAGCAGCTCGATGCTTCCTTAGAACTTTCAATAATCTTTCTTCTTCATGTTCTGAAAGGTTAGCACTAATAATAACAGGATATATCTTCTTTTCATCAAGATAAGCATATTTCAAAGTGTCTGGCAATTGTTTTAATTCAAACACAGGATCACCTTTAGGTGGAGGAGGACCTCCTAGAGTTTCAATAGGAAAATTGTGTTTAAGAAGAGGACGTTGTTCAAAGAAAATCTTATCTATTTCATTTCTCTCATGCATATGTAAATCATTTTCATGGTCTAGCAAATATTATTCTAAAGGATCAGTAGGAGGCACAGCAATAGAAGCAAGACCAATTATTTCATCCTTAGTAGTCATTTCTTTTTCATGAAGCTTTCTACTAAACTTGGAAAAATTAAACTCATGAGACTCATCACCAAAGCTAATACCGATAGTTTGTTTTTCACAATCTATTTTAGCATTAACGGTGTTCAAGAAAGGTCTACCAAAGATAATGGGACAAAAGTCATCTTGTGGGGCACCAAGAACAAGGAAATTAGTAGGGTATTTTATTTTCCCACACAAGACTTCAACATCTCTAACAATCCCAATTGGTGATATAGTGTCTCTATTAGCAAGTTTAATAGTAACATCTATGTCTTCTATTTCTGCGGGTGCTATGTCATTCATAATTTCTTGATATAAGGAATAAGGAATAGCACTCACACTAGCACCTATGTCACATAGACCATGATAACAGTGATCTCCTATTTTAACTGAGACAACAGGCATGCCAACAACAGGTCTATGATTATCCTTTTTATCAGGTTTGGCAATTCTAGAAGCTTCTTCACAGAAGTAAATAACATGCCCATCTACGTTTTCTTCCAGGAGATCCTCAATCATAGCAACACTAGGTTCTACTTTAATTTGTTCATCAGGTTTAGGTGTTCTAATATAACTTTTGTTAACCATAGTTGAAACTTTAGCATGTTCCTTTATCCTAACAGGGAAAGGTGGTTTCTCAATATAAGCAGTAGGAACAACTGGATCAACATTATAAATTATGGTTTCCTCTTTAATTGGTACCGGTTCTTTAACTTCTTCTTTAATAGGTGGGTGATATTTGAACCACTTCTCCTTAGGGAGATCAACATGAGTAGCAAATGATTCACAAAAGGAGGCTACTATCTCAGAGTCAAGTCCATATTTAGTGCTAAACTTTTGAAAAGCATCGGTATTCATAAAAGATTTAACACAATCATACTTAAGCTTAATACCTGACTCTTTACCTTCATCGAGTTCCCAATCTTCAGAGTTGCGTTTAATTCTTTCCAAAAGATCCCACCGGAATTCAATAGTCTTCTTCATAAAAGAACCAGTACAAGAAGTATCAAGCATGGATAGATCATCACGAGAAAGCCGAGCATAAAAGTTCTGGATAATAATTTCTCTTGAGAGCTCATGGTTGGGGCATGAATATAACATTGACTTAAGCCTTCCCCAAGCTAGAGCGATACTTTCTCCTTCACGAGGCCAAAAATTATATATATAATTCCGATCACGATGAACTAGATGCATAGGATAAAAAATTTGGTGGAACTCCAATTTCAATCGATTCCAATTCCAAGATCCAATATCATTGCATAGCCTATACCATGCCAATGCTTTTCCCTTCAAAGATAAAAGGAAAACCTTTTTCATAACTTCATCTCCGGGTAAACCTACAAGCTTAAACAATCCACAAATTTGTTCCACATATATCAAGTGCATATCGGCATGTTCGGTTCCATCTCCTGCATAACGATTAGCTAGCAGTTGTTCTATCATACCCGAAGGAATTTCATATTCAATATTTTCAGTAGGTGCAGTAGATTGAGGGGTAGCTAATTGTGGTTCCGGTCGAGGTGAAGATACCCCCAACAAACCCCTCAAAGGATTTTTTCCATAGTAACAAGTGAAAATAAATTTCAGCACACTATATAAATGTTTCCTTACCAAATTCCACTTACCAAAGGCGCTTCACTCCCCGGCAACGGCGCTAGAAAATAGCCTTGATGACCCACAAGTATAGGGGATCAATTGTAGCTCTTTTCGATAAGTAAGAGTGTCGAACCCAACGTGAAGCAGAAGGAAATGACAAGTGGTTTTCAGCAAGGTAATGTCTACAAGTGCTGAAATTGTAAGTAACAGAGTAGTTTGATAGCAAGATAATTTGTAATGAGCAAGTAATGATAGTAGTAACAAAAGTGCAGCAAGGTAGCCCAATCCTTTTGAGGCAAAGGACAGGCCAAAACGGTCTCTTATAATAAGCAAAGCGTTCTTGAGGGTACACGGGAATTTCATCTAGTCACTTTCACCATGTTGGTTCGATTTGTGTTCGCTACTTTGATAATTTGATATGTGGGTGGACCGGTGCTTAGGTGCTGTTCTTACTTGAACAAGCCTCCTACTTATGATTAACCCTCTTGCAAGCATCCGCCACTACGAGAAAAGTATTAAGAATAAATTCTAACCATAGCATTAAACTTTTGGATCCAATCGGTCCCTTACGAAATAGCGCATAAACTGGGGTTTAAGCTTCTGTCACTCTCGCAACCCATCATCTACTTACTACTCCACAATGCATTCCCTTAGGCCCAAATATGGTGAAGTGTCATGTAGTTGACGTTCACATGACACCACTAAGGGAATCACAACATACATACTATCAAAATATCAAACACATATCAAGTTCACATGATTACTTGCAACATGATTTCTCCCGTGACCTCAAGAACAAAAGTAACTACTCACAAATGATAATCATGCTCAAGATCAGAGGGGTATTAAATAGCATATTGGATCTGAACATATAATCTTCCACCAAATAAACCATATAGTAATCAACTACAAGATGTAATCAACACTACTAGTCACGCACAAGCACCAATTTATAGTTCCAGTAACAAGATTGAACACAAGAGATGAACTAGGGTTTGAGATGAGATGGTGTTGTTGAAGATGTTGATGCAGATTGCCCTCCCCAAGATGGGAGAGTTGTTGGTGATGATGATGACGATGATTTCCCCCTCCGGGAGGGAAGTTCCCCAGGTGGAATCGCTCCGCCGGAGGGCAAAAGTGCTCCTGCCCAAGTTCCACCTCAATACGGCGGCGCTCCGTCCCGAAAGTCCTCTCCTTATTTTTTCTAGGTCAAAATGACTTATATACCAGAAGATGGGCACCGGAGGTGGGCCTGGGTGAGCACAACCCACCAGGGCGCGCCTGGGCTCCCTGGCGCGCCCAGGTGGGTTGTGCCCACCTGGTGGGCCCCCTCTGGTACTTATTTGCTCCAATATTCTTCAAATATTCCATAAAAAATCTCCGTAAAGTTTCAGCTTGTTTGGAGTTGTGCAGAATAGGTGGCCTGACGTAGCTTTTCCAGGTCCAGATTTCCAGCTGCCGGAATTCTCCCTCTTTGTGTGTACCTTGCATATTATGAGAGAAAAGGCATTAGAATTACTCCAAAAAACATTATTATGCATAAAAACATCATAAATAACAGTAGGAAAACATGATGCAAAATGGACGTATCACTGCCTTACATAAATCTGACCAATGCACATAGACATGTTGTTGTACTTTTCTTATTTGTTGCTTATGTAATCATACAACAGGGTCTTCTTAAGATAATTAATGAAGTATTTCCTCAGTCCCCACAAAGATATTGCCTTAGACACATATATGCCAACTTCCAGTCAGCTAGCTTTAGAGCAGAAGAATTTAAGAAATTGGTTGACAAAGCTAGCTATTCCTACGCTGAACATGGTCACAAAGCTGGAATGGCTGGTTTGAAAGCAGCATGTGAACCAGCTTTCACGTGGTTGAATGGCATCCCTAAGGAGTGTTGGGCTAGATATATGCAATGGATCATGTGTGCAAGACTGACTTGGTTGTCAACAACCTTAGTGAAGTTTTCAACAAGATGATTCTAGATGTTAGGTCTAAGCCAATTAAGACCATGTTTGAAGGGTTGAGGACCAAACTATTGGTTAAATACCAGGGTATAAGAGAGAAAGCAGAGGGTTGTAGGTGGGAAATAACCCCACGTTACATGGAGAAGCTTGAAGAGAGCAAGAAATGGGCCAAATATTGTGAAGCAGACATGGATGGTCCCAACATCTGGCAAGTTACTAGTGGAGAGAACACTTACTGTGTGACGCTGAATGAAGGGAGCTATTCTTGCAGGAGGTGGGACATGACTGGATCACCTCACCACCATGAAATAGCTGCTATGCAGAAGATCAAAGTTCACCCTGAAGATTATGTGCATCCATTCTTTAAGAAGGAAACGTACAAGGTTGCATACCAGCACATCATCTACCATATTCCTGGGCCAGAATTCTGGCCAAATACAAACACACCAGACATTGAGCCACCAGTATTTAGGGAGAAGAAAGGGAAGAAGCAGACATCTAGGAGAAAGGGTTAGTTTGAAGTGCCAGCTCCTAAGGATACATCTAGGATGGGCACAATAACCTGTAGTAACTGTGGCAAGCAAGGTCACAGGTGGACAATGTGTGGAGACACACTTAAGATCAAGTTGCAAATAAGGAAAAACATGCACCAGGTAACTAATTACATGCAATGTATTGTAGCATATTGTGCATCTAGTATGAAGTGCATCTACCATATCATCTTTGCTTCATGTGTAGTAAAACAGGGAATCATACCCATCAAGTTCTGCACCAACCAGGCCACCTAGTGCCGCTCCAGGATCATCCAGAGCCCCTGTTGCTTCAGGTCCTGCCAGAGTTGCTACTGGGGCCCCCAAAGCTGGTGCAAGAGCAGCAAGTAGGGCCACCCAAACTGCTGCAAGAACAACAACTAAGCCCACACAAGCTGCTGCCCAGCCTCCAAGGTCACCAACTATGGCAACCCAAACTGCACCAAGAGCATCAGGTACTGCTATTACAGTCTCTACAGCAGCATCAAGAAAGAGAAAGAGCACATATTCAGCACCAGCCAAGAACACTAGGTCTAGTGCATCATCTCCAGCCAAGAACACCATGTCAGCAGTTAGACTTGGAAGAGGTTTCAATGCTCCAAGGGCTCAACATCAGCTCAACCTGGGGTTGGCTCAAAGAGGAAGAGGAAGGCCCTAAGCAAGTGGGATGAGTAGTTTACAGGCAGTAGCAACCACTGACTAAGCTATAATATGCTTATAAAAACTTATATTTGTCATGCCATGAATTGTCCTTGTTTCTCATGCTCTACTGTGCTCTGTTTAATGTTTGGAACAGTTAGTTTGCTACCTTAAGTTCTGTGTGAATTTGGCTACCTTAAGTTCTGTGAGATGATGATGATGATTGTTCTTGTGAGATGATGATGATGATGATTGTTGTTAGATGTTGATGATGATTGTTCTTGTGAGATGATGATGATGATGATTGATTTTGTGAGATGATGATGATGATGATTGTTCTTGTGAGATGATGACGATGATGATGATTCTCCTTGTGAGATGATGATGATTATTCTTGTGAGATGATGATGATGCACTGGACCTTGTGTCAACTAGGGTGCACGGCATCGACGAAACCCTACTTGCCTAAATAGGGTCATTTAGGGTACCACGACATCGACGAAAACATACTTGCCTAAATAGGGTCATTTAGGGTACCACCGCATCGACGAAACCATTGCCTAAATAGGGTCATTTAGGGTACCATGGCATCGACGGAACCCTACTTGCCTAAATAGGGTCATTTAGGGTACCACAACATCGACAAAACCATACTTGTCTAAGTAGGGTCATTTAGGGTACCACGGCGTTAACGAAACCATACTTGCCTAAATAGGTTCATTTAGGGTACCACGGCATAAACGAAACCCTACTTGCCTAAGTAGGGTCATTTAGGGTACCACGGCATCGACGAAACCATACTTGCCTAAATAGGGTCATTTAGGGTACCTCGACATCGACGAAACCCTAATTGCCTAAGTAGGATCATTTAGGGTGCAAGGCATCGACGAAACCCTACTTGCCTAAATAGGGTCATTTAGGGTACCACGACATCGACGAAACCCTACTTGCCTAAATAGGGTCATTTAGGATACCACGACATCAACGGAACCCTACTTGCCTAAATCCACCATTTTTTTACCAGATCACACCTGACTAAATCAAATCATTCATACATAGATAGATATAACATTCACTCATTGATACATAGATAGATCATTCAACAATATTCTTACACCACATACATTGCATCATACACAGATTAATTCATCAGATAGACATGGATAGAAAGATAGATCTAAGAGCAAAGAAATATAACAACAGCTTCATGGGTAGAGAATCATAGTCCACCTCTGCCTAGTGACCTGAAATGGATAGAAATTTGCCCTTGTCCTTGCCCAGTAGATGATATCATCATCACTAGGGTTTGAGCCAAGGGGGAATGCCTCCCGGAACTGCTCCCTGTCCTTGCGGTTGCGTGCTGCAAGGATCCTCTTAGTCAGTTGCCTTCTCCCCCTCCTTTGGGTTGTTGCTGTTCTTGCCTCTCTTTGCCTGGCTCCCTTGGGAACCTCTTCTTCTTCATCTATGACCTCTCCAGGATCCATGTCTCCCTGGGATTCTAGGGTTTTCTTTGGCCGCTGGGGGGAGGAGAAGGCAGGGGTTTGGGTTTGACTACAGTTTCTGTCAAGGGGTGGGCTTTATAGAGTAGTAGTGGTTGCTGGTAGGTAGGCTGAAGAGTAAGAAAACAGCCTAGTAGTAGGCCCACATTGCATACATAAGGTTTTTAGGCCCACATTAAAGTAATATAGCACAACATAAGTAGATAAAGGAAAACAACCTGAAGAAATAAAATAGTTCTTCACTGCATTACTTAAGATAGGTTCTGAACAGTATCATCTAGTGCAACAATTAACATAAGCCACACTTAGCATAGGTTATCAACAGTCTACCATCACTCCAGTTACCATCTCCATTACCATAACTTAAACAGTTCATATAGGACTGCATGAAATATACTCCTACCATCATCTTGCAAGGCATGTTATATATGTAGGCCAACTTACTTACTTAACCCCCATTGTGCAAATCTTCAAGCCTCTAGTATGGCCTTGATTTGCTCAAGCTTTTCCTTGCTCCCATGGCCAACATTCAGCAGATCAGCAACAACTCTCTCCAGCTCTTTCTTCTCTTGTGCAAGAAGATCCCTTTCCACCTTGATCTCTTTCATAGCCTTCCTGGTGTTGTGAAGTATGTCTGCCTGGGCCTAAAGGATACAATTTTGTTCCTTTGCTAGCCTAAGCTTCTCCATCTTCATCTCCATCTCTAGCTCTTCCTTCTTCTTCTCAAATTTCTCAGCATCCATTGCTTTCTGGTAGTCCACCTTTGCCAACACCATCATGCCGGTCAAATATCTTGGTAACATCATCAACCATTTTATGATACTTAGTGCAGAGATGATCATGCTCCTTCTTCAACTTGGCAACCTCATCCTCATATGGATGCTTGTCTTGAATCCTGCCAAGGTTTTGCTCATGGAACATTTCGTACAGCTTGAGGAGGCAGTTCTAAAGTACATCAGGCCAGACAGGATCAGCCCACTAAACTACACCATAGTTCACACCTCCCTGTTCAATCAAACAACAATTATAAATTCAGAATTGAACTCAGTTCAGTTAGACAACACTTGTAGCTATAAATTCAGAGTCTATAGATATAAACACTTGTAGCTATTTTGATGTGTACATTCAGAACTTAATTCAGTTAAAACAGATAGCATTTGCCAACAAATAGAAACTACAATTGTGCAAACTAATTTCATATAAGCTATCCAATTATCCAAGCAATGACTTGAGCTAGAGTACTAATTGGAAGCAAAACTGCTGCTACTTAATCACACTCACTTGAACAGGGCATCCATAAAACCTCCTTCCAGTGTTAGCACCTTCAAAAGCAACACACTTCCTAGGCATCATCTGCTGCAGTGTGCACTTGGAAACTTCCTCCATGGGAGCGCCACAGAATAGTGGCTCGGGGATGGTGTCAGGTGTGTTCTACACACAGTACAAGCTAAATCAGTTAAAGGATCCATCCAATATTTGCAGATCCATCAAGAACTGGCTAAACCAATAAATCAACCAAAGAATCCATCCACAGTTGCAGATCCTCAAACTTAAATCCCAAATCGAGTGAAACCTAACCCTAACCCTAAGTAGTGGCAGAGGGAGAGGATGATACTTACAAAGTACTCCATGTCCATCAAGTTGCCACCCATGCTGTCATCGTCGAAGCTCTCATCCCCATCATTCCAAGGCATCCTTGCCGGCAACGAGGAAGAGAGGTGGTCCGCGACGATGGCGAGCTCGGGCAGGGGAGAACAGAGCGAGGGAGAGAGTGGGAGTGAGTGCAGGCGAGTGAGAGAGAGTGAGCCGGCTCGGTCACTTTGACCCCGGTCAGAACGGCGCACCCTAACGGCCGTCAGCACACGCGCCGTCAACCTCTTGTTGATAGAACCCTAACAGGCAGGCCCTACCTATCATAACCACGCTTAAAATCTAACCGTTCAGCGACTATGGTTTTTGGAACAACGAACCAAAAAAGTGGTAGGTTTTTGAAACATCAAGAAAAGTGGTAGTTTTTTGTTGCCCTAGCATGTAATGTGGTAGTTTTTTGCTATATACTCAAGAAATAGATATACATTTGATTGAAGATGAGTACACAATGTTGGTCATAAACCAGAGGGTCATTTTTAGTGATGGGAACATATGCTATACTCATTGGTTTTCAATGTTAGATGATGACACTCTATACGCACCGCACTGTCTGGGAGCCATTTTCTTTTGTCATTCTGTGTTTTGCTTTGCCAGGTTTTATACCTTGGATGTGCACTCCTTGAATTTTGGCAAAAAAATGAATTCTGCCGATGATGAAAAAAATATCGTGTATATATCCTAGTTATTTTGTTTACCCACTTAAAATAATAAATTAGACCAATTTTGTTGCTCCTATCGTTCGTAATCTTGATCACCTCTGAGGCTGTATAAACATTCTAACTCTGTAAGTACACATTTTTTGCCGATGAAGAATCTGCGAGGAGATAGAGTGCATGGCGTTGGAGAGAACAACATAATCAGTCTAAGTTATTCTTTCACGAAACCCGATGGATAAAATAGCTAGCATATGGTATTAAGTGTGTAATATTTGACCAACTTAATACCATTACTAGTAGAAAACAGGGCTTTGGTCCAGGCTAGAAAAGGGCATTAATCCTGGTTCTCCTACGAACCGGGACCAATGGGGGCATCGGTCCCGGTTCGTGAGGCCAGGGCGCCGGCCGGGCCACGGGGGCCATTGTTCCCGGTTCGTCTGACCCCTTTGGTCCCGGTTCCAGACACGAACCGGGACCAATGGGCCTCGCTCCTGGCTCAGCACCTTTAGTCCCGGTTGGTGGCTGGAACCAGGACTAAAGGTCAGTCTTCTGTCTTGGTGCTAGCCACCAACCGGGACCCCGCTCACTCCTCTATTTTTTGGCCGTGTGGGAGGTGTGCATGTGCTGCTCTGTTCTCACTTCTATGCATGCACATGAGGTGTTCGATGAAATGCCCGAGCCACACTTAAGCTTTCTCCTCTCCTAGCTCGACCTCCAAGCTCCATTTTCCTCAAGATTTGTCTAGGTTTGGCGGTCTGTCCCGTCCCGTCCCCGTCCTCACTGCCGTCGATCGCCCGCGCCGATCTCGTCGTCGGCACCACCGTGTGGTGAGCCTCTTGTTCTTATCTTCTTTCTAAAAGAAAAAAATTCTTACTTGTATGATTTAGATAGATACTTGTATAATTTTCTTACTTTTATTATTGTTTGTTATTATATAGTGCCATGGTTGTGGTATCCGCCCCCGTCGGCCCTCGTCCTATCTATGATTTGGATGTGGTATATTATCTTTTATAACTATTTGTTTCATTTATTGTTTATGACAATTATGCTGACCAACGTGACATAGATGTTTTTATCTAGGAGGTATGTGAACCGGAAATTCCAACCGACCCTCTTGTCGAGAGGTTAAATTTAGTTGAAAAAGAAAACAATTACTTGAAGAAAAAATTGAAAAGAATTGAGGAGGAGAAGATGGAATTGGAGTTGCATGTTGCGGATGTCATCGATGATCACAAGATCAAGATGGATGCAATGCGCTTGAAGATTCGAAAGATTACAAAATATGCCATTCATACTGAGGCTTGGTATCATTATGCCGTTGGATCAATTGTTACCTTAGTTGCGATTATGATCGCATTTGTTGTTGCATTGAAATGTTTTACATAGTTTCAATGTATGTTTTAATTAGATGCTCTAGAGAGCTATATGTTGTTCAAGGAGAACTATGTATGAACTTTATGTATTTATTTTTTCTGTAATAACATTTGATCACTACTGTACTTTGGTTTTAATGTGATGATGAACTTGTATTAATTTGGTCACTTCTCTATTCATGATGTTCTGTAATGGTTTTTGATACACTTAATTATATAATTCATGTAGATGAACCGGCAATGGATGTACGGTGACTGATGCACCTCTGAGTACATTGAGAGTCTGCATAATTTTCTCGAAGTGGCTGAGGCAAACAAGCAGAATGGTTTTATGTATTGTCCATGCCCTATCTGTGGGAATACGAAGGATTACTCTGACTCGAAAACCCTTCACGTCCACCTGCTTGAGAAGGGTTTCATGCCACACTATAATGTTTGGACCAAGCACGGAGAAAAAGGGGTTATGATGGAAGACAAAGAAGAAGAAGAGGATGATGACAACTATCCACCCCCTAAATACGGTGATACTGCAACAGGGGAAGGTGAAGATCAAGAGGAACCAGACGATGTGCCCGATGATGATCTTCGCCGGGTCATTGTTGATGCAAAGAGACAATGCCAAAGTGAAAGGGAGAAGTTGAAGTTCGATCGCATGTTAGAGGATCACAAAAAAGGGTTGTAGCCAAATTGCGAAGATGACAACACAAAGCTCGGTACCACACTGGAATTGCTGCAATGGAAGGCAGACAATGGTGTATCTGACAACGGATTTGGGAAGCTACTGAAAATAATGAAGAAGAAGCTTCCAAAGGATAACGAATTGCCCGACAGTACGTACGAAGCAAAGAAGGTTCTATGCCCTCTAGGATTGGAGGTGCAGAAGATACATGCATGCCCTAATGACTGCATCCTCTACCGCGGTGAGTACGAGGATTTGAACGCATGCCCGGTATGCGGTGCATTGTGGTATAAGATCAGACGAGATGACCCTGGTGATGTTGAGGGCGAGCACCCTAGGAAGAGGGTTCCTGCCAAGGTGATGCGGTATGCTCCTATAATACCACAGTTGAAACTTCTGTTCAGAAACAAAGAGCATGCCAAGTTGATGCGATGGCACAAAGAGGACCGTAAGAAAGACGGGAAGTTGAGAGCACCCACTGACGGTCGCAGTGGAGAAGGTGGGGGGACTTTGCAGGTGACGCAAGGAATGTATGGTTTGGTTTAAGCACAGATGGCATTAATCCTTTTGGGGAGCAGAGCAGCAATCGTAGCACTTGGCCCGTGACTCTATGTATCTATAACCTTCCTCCTTGGTTGTGCATGAAGCCGAAGTTCATTATGATGCCAGTGCTCGTCCAAGGCCCTAAGCAACCCGGCAACGACATTGATGTGTACCTAAGGCCATTAGTTGAAGAACTTTTATAGTTGTGGAATGGAAAAGGTGTACGTGTGTGGGATGAGCACAATCAGGAGGAATTTGACATACATGCGTTGCTGTTTGCAACCATCAATGATTGGCCTGCTCTCAGTAACCTTTCAGGACAGACAAACAAGGGATACCACGCATGCACGCACTATTTAGATGACACCGAAAGTATATGTGTACCTCGAACATCGTCGATTTCTTCCGACCAACCATCAATGTCGAAAGAAAGGCAAGCATTTCAAAGGTGAGGCAGATCATCGGAAGAAGCCCGCCCTCCGTACTGGTGATCACATACTTGATATGGTCAACGATTTACATGTAATCTTTGGAAAGGGTCCTGGCGGACTATTTGTTCTGAATGACGATGAGGGACGCGCACCCATGTTGAAGAAGAAATCTATATTTTGGGACCTACCCTATTGGAAAGACCTAGAGGTCCGCTCTGCAATCGACGTGATGCACGTGACGAAGAATCTTTGTGTGAACCTGCTAGGCTTCTTGGGCGTGTATGGGAAGACAAAAGATACACCGGAGGCATGGGAGGACCAGCAACGTGTGCACGAAAAAGACGGCATGCATCCAAAGCAGTATGAAGGTCCTGCCTGCTATGCTCTTACCAAAGAAGAGAAGGAAATCTTCTTTGAATGCCTGCTCGGTATGAAGGTCCCGACTGGCTTCTTGTCCAATATAAAGGGAATAATAAATATGGCAGAGAAAAAGTTCCAGAACCTAAAGTCTCATGACTGCCACGTGATTATGACGCAACTACTTCCGGTTGCATTGAGGGGGCTTCTACCAAAAAATGTTCAATTAGCCATTGTGAAGCTATGTGCATTCCTCAATGCAATCTCTCAGAAGGTAATCGATCCAGAAATCCTACCAAGGTTAAAGAATGATTCGGTGCAATGTCTTGTCAGTTTTTGCCGTAAGTTTCATGAAATTCCTCCCTTCAAAGTGAAGGCTGACCCAGGCACCCTGTTAAACGATGAAGATTACCCATGGTTACGACGCAATATGGAAGGGACAAACGCGAAGAAAAAGTGAAGGAGGATACGATGATGGCTCTGATTACGTGAAGAAAAAATGAAATGCCTTTTGTAACAGATGAGTTTTTGTCCGAAACCCTGATACTTCGAAAGAGATTGTCCATTTTGTACACGAAGTGCATCTAGTTTTTGCCGTAACCCTCTCAACTTTGTAGCACACACTAGTAGAAAACATGGCATCAGTCCCGGTTCCAGAGGGCCTTTAGTCCCAGTTCTGGAACCGGGACTAAAGGGTCGGGACTAAAGCCCAAAACCTTTGGTCCCGGTTCGCTTACAAACCGGGATAGAAGGGGCTCCACGTGGCCGCTACGGGGTGCCCAGGCAGGAGGACCTTTAGTCCCGGTTGGTAACACCAACCGGGACCAAAAGGCTGCCACGCGTCAGCAGCTAGCAGGCGCTGGGTTTTTTTTTTTGAAAGGGGGGCTTTATTAGGGGTTTTGGATGGTTTAATTAGGGGTTTCATATTCTGTTAGCTATAGCTACTACATATAGAGATAAGTGACCTCTCTTTCTCCGTGCTTGGTCGACGCTAGCTACTACATATAGAGAGAACTCGACGCTACTAAGCAAATGAAGGAACCATTAATTACACAAGATCGTCATGAACATATACAGAGAGAAGTGACCTATCTTTCTCCGAGATTGGTCGAACAACAAGTTTTCGTATTTCTATCCGACACTACTACATATATACAATATAACATATCTTACGATCCCTGACATCATCTAACGATAGTCAGCTTCAATTTCCACATGGTATTCTCCGTCTTTATGTATGACGTGGTCAAGAAAGAATCCCGCCAATTCCTCTTGAATTGCTCGTATGCGATCATGTGGTAGGAGTTCATCCCGCATCTGCCACATCTAATTTAAAGAAGGGGGTCAATATATATATATATATATATATATATATATATATGAATGAAACTCAGCACAATATATTGATGGAAATAAAATAAAAATGTGAATATTATTGTTTACTTACTTCATATTGTCTGTCAGAGTAGCCCCGCTGAGAGGTCGCGCTGTGGATGAACTCGCAAACGTAGTATCCACATAAATTATTCCCGCCTTCCTGCCACAAGCACTTTACGAGAATAGAGTTCAATCAAACTGATAATCAAGCATGATAAATGGTATTGATGAAACTAGAATCAATGGGAGATGCGCGGAACTAGCTAATACTACTTACTTTCGGGTGTGTAAATTGCAGCTCCCTCGGCAGTCCCGAAACGATTCCGGTGAACTCTTTCCAAACCCTGCCAGACAAAGAAAATAATTACTTGATATTCGGAAATGAACAAAGTTGCCGATATGATATGGTGCGCACCAATAAGCGATAATGATCGATTGAACTTACTTCTGGAGCATTGCAGTCATGTCTGCATACGTATTGGGATCTTTTCGTCTCGAGTCTAAGACAGTTACTACTCCCCGGTCAAGCTTAATCTCTAGCAGAATAAAGTGGAAGCTGCGCACGCATGCATAACTCATCAATTACATTACTATAACCTCGAGTAAGCGAAACCGAATATGCACAAGACAGTAACACTCACTTGAAATTGTAAGGAAAGAGTGTTTTCCTTTGTTTTGATTTTGAAGCAATGATTGTAGCAAGTTGTCCTCGGTATCTTCGACTCTGTTTTTAACCGACCATTCATTTATGGTATTTGGGTTAATGAACCCAATGTCATAGATTTGTGCTTTTTTGCATTCGACGATCTTCAGTCTGCATAATATAGTGAGGATAATTATATATACATGCAATGAAAGAGCTGAGCTATAGAGACTTAATTACAGAAGTAATACTTACAGACAGTAGCAAGTCATGAGTTGTTTGTTGAGGGCGTCTTGATTGAATAACTGGAATAACTACACAAATTCAACAGGCATCACCTCAGTTCCAACGAGGTCGTGCTCCTCTTTAATTGCCAGCATCAAACTATTCTTCCCAGACTTCCTGCAGGTATCCATGTACCATTCATGCAATCTTCGCATCATCGTTGTTAGAGGAGGATGATCAGGTTTGACAAGAGGCTTCCCGTGCTCGTATCTGAAGATATCTACTACCTCTAACATTTCAAACTGTACATCATCGGCCAGGTAATCAGCAGGATTGGTACCGGGCACTAGCCCCGAATGATTAGCGACGATATCGCTAGACACCTTGAGCGGGGGGCACGATTGCTTCGCCTGTTCGCCGAACTGGGGAATTGTTTTCCCACTTCTTCGTTTTGCTTCTCTTGCAGCACTGCAAGTACTTCTCGACCGCTGCGCTTCCTTATATGTCATTTCAATAATGCGCTCATAGTTGGATTGCGGCGGAGACGGTGGTGGTCGCTTAAGGGCACGTAGAGTGCGCTTCACTTTCACCTGATCTATTGTTTCCTTAGGAGGTGGAGGTTTCCATGCAAAATGGGCCTCCACTTCGGCAGCACTAATTTCCGCGGTTTCCTCATCGGTCCTCTCATATGGTAACTTTTCCAAAGGCTTGAGGCTTGGACCGTATTTGAAATTCTTCCCGCCTCTTGTACTGCTAGCCGCCGGAGCGGCGTTGTCTCTCTTCTACCGTTGCTGACGCGGCGGAGTCCGCTGACACACCGGAGGAGGCGGAGTGCCCTCACATGCCGGAGGAGGCGGAGGAGGAGGCGGAGTGCCCTGATCACTCACCGGAGGAGGAGGCGGAGAAGGAGGCGGAGTGCCCTGACTCCCCGGAGGAGGAGGAGGAGGAGGCGTCCAGTTTGGAAGCTTGATGTAGTCCTTCCTCCATAGACATGTACTCCTCAAAGCATAAACCAGATGATTCTCCCCTTCACCTGTAGGGTGGTCAAGCTCCAGCTCCTGAAATCCCTCCATTATTTCATCCACCGTCACAACAGCATAGCCATGTGGAATCGGACCGCAGTGAAAAGTTCCGTCAGCTTGAGGAGTTGCAACAGAGCCGACAGCCGCCTTCAAAGTCAGGTTCTGCCATTTCGTCATAAGCTCGCAATGTTGAGCCTCCGTGATACTATCCACGGGGTAGCGAGGAGCCGTGAAATCAGGCTGAACGAGCTCCGTGGAAGCCACGCTGCTTCTCCGCTGAGATGGTGGGGTAGCTTCTGGGGCAGGATCTTCGTGCCGCTGAGATGGTTGGCCGGCAGCTGCAAGTTCCTCTAGCTTCGCTATTCTTGCATTGAGCTTCTGCATTTCGCTCAGCTCTGCTTTCCTCTTTTTCTCTCGGCTTCTGTAACCGCCTGCGCCGGGAAACCCAACCAGCCACAGAACGGAGACTGGTGTGCCTCGTATTCGTCCAGGGTGCTCAGGATTCCCGAGGGCCTCAGTCAGCTCGTCCTTCTCTCTGTCGGGAATGAACGTCCCTTTCTGCGCTGCGCTGATATATTTTTGAAGCTTCTTGATGGGTATTGAAAGTTGCTCATCCGTCCAACGACACTCCCCTATTTCTGGGTCCAAAGTTGTCCCAACCCTGAAGAACCAAGTCCTTGAACGGTCTGGCTAGTTCAATGTCGCTGGTTGGACCCCTTTAGCAAGCAGGTCTTGCTCAGCTTTGTCCCACAACGGCCGGGCTTTGTAGTTGCCACCTGATCCCGTGTGTTGGGGATATAACTATTGAGTATAAACCGCCCAAGAGGGGCCGGGTTATGCTCATAGTGATTTACCTGTATTGAAGCCCATGAAGACATAGAAGATGGCGACTTACGAAGGAGACTTAATAAGAAGGCCCAAAGCCCAAAGGCGAGTTAGGGCCCATAGATGTAAACCGCCTTAAGTATATGACTTGTATTGTAAGATAGGAAAGAGTGGATACTGAGCCGGACACGTTTATGAGCCGGCCGGGATTCTGTGAACCGCCGGGCGTCAACCTGTGTATATAAAGGGATGACACGGCAGCGGTTTAGGGACAGGAGACAACAGATCGAGAGCCAGGTTAAGCGTGTTCGCTCCCTGGTCATCGAAACCCTAGCAATACCACCTTAAACTGGATTAGGCCTTCACCTTCACCGCAAGGGGCCGAACCAGTATAAACTCCCCGTGTCCTTTGTCCTGATTAACCCCTTTAAACTAACCTCATTGCGATGGCTCCACGACTAAGTCCTCACACTAGGACATCTGCCGTGACTATTCCACGACAGTTGGCGCCCACTGTGGGGCCAGCGCACGGTGGTTTCGAGTTCTTGAAGGGCAACTTCGAAGGGATCAAGGGATACGCTGTGGGCCGGATGACCAAGAGTCGTCGCGGCAAGCTCTACATCGACGATGAAGGCTGGGGCCCCGAGGCCAGCTCAATTGAGTACGGGTACCGGGTCCCCTTCGGTGGAATTCACGTCTTCATTGGCAAGATCGGCGAACCGGGCCCTGAGCTGGACACCTGCACCGACATCATCGAGACGGCTCAGCGTACAAAACCCGCCCGAGTTCAGCCCGCCATGAGTCGTGCCTTCATGGGATTCATCAATGGTGCGGAATCTAGGGATAAATCGGTATCTGACAGTGAGACAGTTGTCTATTCTGACGGCGAGTCATCCACCGGTGAAACCGAGTCATTGTACCAACTGCAAGACGGTCGGCTTGGGGGCTGTTCCGATGGCGATAGTATTCCGGGCCCCTACGAGCCGCCGAACCGGGTTGCAATCTTCATGGCCGGTACGCAGCCAGTGCAGCACTCTTCAACTGCAGCGGCATTGATTTTCGGGTCAGCAGCGGCGACGGCAGCCGGGGCAGGAGGCCCTGCGCGCCCGCCGGCTCAAGTCTTGTCCGATTTACTAGACGCCTTGGCAATACTGCTGACGACGGAGGTTAACCCAGATAATCAAGATCAGCATAACACGGAAGTCGTGAAGTTGCGAGATCAGATAGCTCAAGCTAAGGAAGACCTGGCAGCTGAAGATGCCAGGATGGCTGCGGAGTGGGTTACGTTGGATGCTCAGGCGCAGCGGATTCAGTCGGAGTCTTACCGGCTCATGCTAGATCAGAACGCTTCAAACGAAGTCATGAGGAGGAGGCATCAGTCTCGCCTGCCACCGGTTTATGAGGCGAGGAACCTCTTTAACACGCCAGGAGCAGGAACCAGTAACCCGCCAGTGGCGGACTAGGTTGAAGCGCCTGGGACGAGAGCGCCGGTTCAGCCGCGCACCACGGATCCACCTCGTCAGAACAATATCCCGCCGCAACACATGCCAACACCACCGGGTCATTACTCTAACCCTTTGGACAACATGATCGCTGCGGCGTCATGATTGGCGGCTATCCCGGTTGAAGGCGAGTCTCCAATGGCGGTTGAGATGCGGAGGGCTAGAGAGCTCCTTCAGACAGCATTGGTTCAGCAGCAAGCTTATTCTTACAGTCGAAGCCGGATTCATTCCACCCCTCGCCCAAGCCGGAGTTACAGTAGGCATATTGACGAACCAGCTATGTCAAGCAATGGGCGGAACCATAACCAGCCTCGTGGACATAACCCGGCGGGCGATGGTGCTGATTCTCAGAACGTGGTGGATCAAGGTAGAGCACGTCGAGAGGCCGAGCTGGCGGCGCAATATGTGGCCCGTCAACCTTCTCCGGTTCGTCCGACAACTTTGGTGGAGCCAGGTGTAACCTTTAGGAATTTGGGCGTGCCATGTTTAGTGCCGGCTATACGTAATGAGCGTCTGCCCAAGGATTTTAAGGGCCCTCGCAAGGTGCCTAACTATACAGCCGATTTACCTCCTGAAGCATGGATCGAGAGTTATGAGATGGCCATGGAATTGCTAGATGTTAGTGATGCGGCATGTGCTAAATATTTCCCCCTAATGTTGGATGGAACGGCTCGCACTTGGTTGAAGGGGCTCCCTGCCAACTCCATTGGGTCATGGGCCGAGTTAAAGGCCCGGTTTATCCAGAATTTCAAAGATACATGCAAGCAGCCTATGTCAATTGTGGATCTGGATGCCTGTGTCCAACAAGAGGGTGAGTCCACAACCCATTGGGTGCACCGAGTTTCGACCATCTTACATTCATCGGATCGCATCAATGCCGGTTCAGCAGTCATAATGTTGGAGAAGAATTGCCGGTTTACGCCTCTTAAGCAGAAGTTGGGTCGGCTCAAGCGCCACTGCAATGACATGGGAGAGCTGATGACGGCTCTGGTTAAGTACGCTGACTCTGATGGTACCAAGGACCCCGAGTCTGATGATGACAAGCCGGGAAAGGGAAAGAAGAGCGGCAGCACTAGAGGACAGCAGCATAATCCGGCGAATCAGGGAGGCAATGGTAAGCGCAACGCTGATAACAGTTTGGACTTTGTGGCTAACACCAATGCACAGAATAATGGCCAGCGTCGTAAACGTAAACCGCCCCCACGGGCGGAGGGTCAGGCTTTAATCTTGAGCATATACTAAATCAGCCCTGCCCAAGGCATGGGACGCGAGAAAGACCATCTGGCCACCTCTGGAAGGATTGCTACATCATGAAGGAGTATAAAAATTCCAATCTTTTTCAAGACAATCATGGACCGGGTGGTGGTTCAGGATCCGGTTCTCATGGGCCGGCTTACGGCGGTGGCGGTTCTAGTTCTGGATTCCAAGGTAATCAGGGCAATCAAGGCAATCAGGGTGGCTACCATCAATAGTCAGGTCAGGGGAGTCAGCAGCAGCAATCTGGGTATCAGAGTAACCCGAAGCAGTTGAATAGTGGGCAGTACCACGTCTTCACCACAAATTTATGCAGACGGGATTAGAAGCTTCATAAAAGGGTAGTGAACGCCGTTGAACCGGCGGTTCCCCGTTACTTGCGCTGGTCTGAGCAGCCCATCGTGTGGAGTCGGGAAGATCACCCGCCCCGGGTTGATAATCCGGGTCACCTAGCATTGGTGGTTGCACCCCAGGTTGGAGGGTATAAGTTTACCAAGGTACTCATGGACGGAGGGAGCAGCATCAATATCCTTTATTACGAAACTTTCCGTCACATGGGGTTGACAGATAAAAATCTTAAACCGTCAAATACAGTTTTCCATGGTGTGGTGCCTGGTAAGTCGGCGTACCCTGTTGGTAAGATAGCTCTGGAAGTTGCCTTTGGAGATGATCATGACTCTAGGTCAGAGACATTGACCTTTGAAGTAGTCAAAATTCACAGCTCGTATCACGCTCTGTTTGGACGGCCGGCTTATGCCAAGTTCATGGCACGGCCTTGTTATGTTTATCTGTAGCTCAAGATGCCGGGTTACAAGGGGACCATCACAGTACATGGGAGCCGAAAGATAGCCTTGGAATGTGAAGAGGGTGATGCGGCTTATGCTGAGTCGGTTTGTGCAACGGAGGAGTTAAAATTTTACACGGACAATGTTGATCCGGCAGATATGACGTCTTTGAAAAAGCCAACTACAGAGCATGATCCGGTTTTGAAGTTTAAATCGGCAGATGACACTAAGATGGTTGATTTTGTTCCTGGCGATTCATCCAAGCAGTTCAGCATCAGTGCTAATATGGATCCAAAATAGGAAAGCGCGCTCATCGAGTTCATCCGTGAGAACCGGGACATCTTTGCATGGAAACCTTCTGACATGCCAGGTGTACCGAGGGAACTCGCTGAGCACACTCTCAATATTAATCCCAAGTTTAAACCGGTCAAGCAGTTTCTTCGTCGTTTCAATGAAGAAAGGTGTAAGGCCATTGGTGAGGAGGTAGCCCGGCTCTTGGTGGCTGGGTTTATTGTTGAAGTTTATCATCCTGAGTGGTTGGCTAACCCGGTGCTGGTACTTAAGAAGAACAACACTTGGCGCATGTGTGAGGACTACACGGATTTAAACAAGGCTTGTCCGGCTGATCCTTTTGCTCTCCCTCGTATTGATCAGATTATTGATGCTACGGCGGGTTGTGAGCGTCTGAGTTTTTTGGATGCTTATTCTGGTTATCATCAGATCAAGATGGCAGTTAAGGACCAGGAGAAGACAGCTTTCATAACTCCCTTTGGAGCCTTCTGCTATGTGTCTATGCCTTTTGGGCTCAAGAGTGCCCAGGCGACTTACCAGCGATGTGTGCAGAATTGTCTTCATAATCAGATTGGACGCAATGTTCATGCTTATGTGGATGATATTGTGGTGAAATCCAGAAAGAAGGAGACGTTGATAGACGACTTGAAGGAAACCTTTGATAATCTCCGAATTTATAAGATGATGCTTAATCTGGCCAAGTGTGTTTTTGGTGTGCCGGCGGGCAAGCTTTTGGGCTTTCTGGTGTCTAACAGGGGCATTGAAGCTAATCCGGAGAAGATCAAAGCCGTTTCTTCTCTGGCTAAACCGGCGTGTATCAATGATGTTCAATGTCTGGCGGGTCGTATTGCGGCGCTAAGCCGGTTCATAAGCCGCCTCGGTGAGAAGGCCATCCCTTTGTATCAGATGATGAAAAAGACAGATGACTTCGTCTGGAGTGACGCTGCTAATGAGGCATTTGAGGCGCTTAAGAAGCAGCTGGCTGAGCCGCCGGTCCTAGCTGCACCCATTGATAAGGAGCCGCTGTTGTTATATGTGGCTGCTAATAGCCGGGCTGTCAGTGTGGCTATTGTGGTTGAAAGGAAAGAGGCAGCCAAGGAATATCCAGTTCAACGGCCGGTTTATTATATCAGCGAAGTGCTTATTGAGTCCAAGCAGAGATACCCACATTGGCAGAAGCTTGTATATGGGGTTTTCATGGCAAGCCGGAAGCTTAAGCAATATTTTCAGGGTCACCCCATTACTATGGTTAGCTCTGCTCCTTTAGGAGATATCATACAAAACAGGGAAGCAACAGGCCGGGTTGCCAAATGGGCCAATGAACTTGGGCCTCATGGTTTGAAGTATATGCCTCGCACGGCCATCAAGTCTCAAGCACTGGTGGATTTCATCAATGACTGGACAGAGCTGCAGATGCCTGAGGAAAAACCAGATAACACGTATTGGACTATTCACTTTGATGGGTCCAGGCAATTGGAGGGCTCGGGGGCTGGAGTTGTGCTTGCTTCCCCTCGAGGTGATAAATTTTGTTATGTTCTCCGTTTGATGTTCCCTTGCACTAACAATGCAGCTGAATATGAGGCCTTGCTCCACGGTCTTCGGATGGCTAAGGAGATGAACTTAAGCCGGGTAAGGTGCTTTGGTGACTCAGATTTGGTGGCTCAACAAGCCTCTGGTACTTGGGATTCTAAGGATCCCCTCATGGCGGCTTATCGATGAGAGGTGGATGTTATTGCTGGTCACTTCAAGGGTTATCAAGTTGAGCATGTTGATCACTTCAAGGAAAAATGAAGCGGCTGATGCCTTAAGCCGGTTGGGTTCTCAACGTAAACTGGTGCCACCTAATGTCTTTCTTGACATTTTGCATAACCCGTCGGTCAAGTTAGCTACAGAGGAGGATTTGGCTATTCCTGACCCGGAAGCTCAGTTGGTGGCGGCTCTTCATGTTGTTCCTGATTTGACAGTTCCATATTTGGCATATATGACCCAGGGTGAGTTACCTAAGGATGAAACCTTGGCCAGGCAAATAACCCGGCGGTCCAAGTCAATGACAATTGTCAATGGAGAGCTGCACCATTGCAGTGTTACCGGGGTGTTTCAGCGTTGTGTTTCTCCTGAAGAAGGCTGTGAGATTCTGCGTGAGATCCATGAAGGAGATTGTGGTCATCACGCCGGCTCTAAATCTCTTGTAGCCAAGGCTTTTCGTCACGGTTTTTATTGGCTGATGGCTCATGCTGATGCTGAGGACTTGGTCAAAAAATGTGACGGTTGTCAGAAGTTTTCACGTCGAGCTCATGTTCCGGCTTAGGAGTTGAGAATGATTCCAATCACTTGGCCGTTTGCAGTTTGGGGGCTTGATATGGTTGGACCTTTTAAGAGGTCCAAGGATAAGAAGACCCACCTCTTGGTGGCGGTTGATAAATTCACTAAGTGGGTAGAGGCAGAGCCAGTCAGTAAGTGTGATGCAGCAACGGCGGTTCAATTCATGAAGAAGGTGATCTTCCGTTTTGGCTTTCCACACAGCATTGTAACAGACAATGGCACTAATCTCTCCAAGGGTGCTATGAAAGAATTTTGTCAACGTGAGCATATCCGGCTTGATGTATCGCCAGTGGCTCACCCCCAATCTAATGGTCAAGATGAGAGAGCCAATCAAGAGATTCTGAGAGGCATCAAGCCCCGGCTTATGGTTCCCTTACAGAGGACACTGGGTTGTTGGGTAGAGGAGTTACCCTCGGTGCTATGGAGCATCAACACAACGCCCAACAGATCTACGGGTTACACGCCTTTTTTCATGGTTTATGGAGCAGAGGCGGTTCTCCCCAGTGACATCTGTCATGACTCACCCCGGGTGGCGGCTTACTTTGAAGCTGATAATGAAAAGGCACGTCAGGATACACTTGACCTGTTAGACGAGGCGCGTGATCTTGCAGCGGCTCGTTCGGCGATTTACCAGCAAGATCTACGTCGTTATCACAGCCGCCGGATCAGGACCAGAACCTTTCAAGAAGGCGACTTAGTGCTCCGGCTTATTCAGGATCAGACGGATATGCACAAGTTATCCCCACCTTGGGAAGGACCCTTTGTGGTCAGCAAGAATCTGAACAACGGGTCATACTACCTTATTGATGTTCGAGACCACAAGGACTCACGCACGTCGGAGGAAGAGACTCGTCGGCCATGGAATATTGCTCATCTTCAGCCTTACTACACCTGAGCCATTGGCTCTTCTGATGTACATATTTTTGACAATGTATATATGAAACCGGCACCCCTGCTAAAGCAGGGCCTCTGTCGTTTTTTCTTAATGAGTCTTTGGTTACTTGGGGGCTTCCGGCTTATGAGCGAAGTTATGATTACCCTTTGAACCGGCTTATAAGCCAACTAAAAAAACTTGGGGGCTTGCTACCCAGGTTAAAGGTACCAAAGAGAGTCTGTTGCAAAATCACAGCTCAAACATAGGTGCCCCTTGAGCACAGCTCAAAAATATTACTTGGGGGCTCCTTGATTCTAAAGAACAAAGAGTTTGTATAACCCTTGTAATAGGCTTAAAAGCCAGGTGTATTCACCTAAAACCCCGGGTTATCCTGCCTTTTTAAGTAAGCCACTCCGCCCAGGTATTCCTGGAATGACCCGCCGAATGTTTGACAAGTCAATCTTATACAGACCCTGAACTTGTCAAAGTTAAAACGACGATTGGTTATGTGAGGTCCATCTTATAAGGTTTGTATATAGGTTTAACTCAGTGGCTGTGCGGCCCGTGAAAGCACTCGATTTTTGGCCTGGCAGCCCATGAAAAGCCTCGTTTTTTCGTTTGTTTTATTCCACAGTTTTTTGAGGTTTATTTGATGAGGCTTATAATCCTTTATGATCATAATTCCTCCGGTGTTTATTAACCTGGCCTGGTTTTTGATTATAAGTCGCCAGTATGAGATAAGATAATATCCGGTGTTTATTAACCCGGCCTGGTTTTGTTCATAAGCCAAACAATCTATGATAATTACCAGTGCTCAAAGTTTGGGTTCTTCCCCTTACTACACCGGTTTGGTAAACCAACAGTGTGATCAAATATCACAGGTATGATATATTTCAAATTTGGTTATTCTGAAAGTCCAGCCTTGGGTATAAGCTATGTTAGTTTCCATGGTTTTATATTGGGCGTTATGACCCGTCCAGTGGTAATCCGCCAGGACACTTTTAATCCGTTGCATGCAGGAGCAGATTCCACATTGTTAATATTATAAGCATAAGTGGCATATCTTAACATGGTGGATTAGCAGTGTCATGCAAAGTAAATATGCACGATGGCATAGCAGAACAAGAGTTTAAGCTAGCCTATTACAAGGCGTTTGGTTCCCAAAAGAATAATTGTTTTAACAAGTCTTAAAGAAAGCAGCTGCTAAACCGGCCTCCGGTTTACGAGTCCTGGCCTGGCTGACTTGAAGTTTGCGGATCGTCCAGCGCCGGTTCATCTTCCTCCTCTCTACCCAGTGGCTGGAAGTCAATGGTGGTCCAATCGATCCCAGTTAAGGCCTTGAATACAGCTTCATCACTTATAAGTATAGAGGGGTCAACATCAGGGGCATAGGTATGCTTACGGATTGGAGGAATAAGATTTGGAGCATCATAAGTTGGCGCGTTAACTCTCTTGTTGTTGGCATCATAAATCGACTGATAATTTGAAAGATCGGTTTCTTCAGCCAATTTGCTAGCCAATGGGCGCATTTCCCTCGTCAAGGCTCTGAGGTCATCGTTATTAAACTCTGACCTGTCCTCCTTTATGCTCGGGTAGCCGTTTCCCACATCGGCCAGATCAAGATCAGATATCCAAGCTTTGGCCCGAGTCAGTGCAGTAAGAGCACCCGCCCTGGCAGCTGACTTCCTTAGCTCTTCAAACCGTGCAGGCATCATCGCCAGCCTTTCCAACGTCTCCTTGATCAAGGTTGGGGGCGGTTTATTATGGGAAGCTGTGCAGATAACCCGTTGTACGCCGGTATATAATTGCTCTATAAGTGTATAGGCGGCTTTTAGTTTTTGCCGCATATCTGAGCCAAGATGAGCAATGCGAGTTCCTGCATCATCAAAAACATCGGTAAACCGGCAGTCTCTTACATAATACATGTTCAAAGCTTATGAAGAAGTTATTTACCAAATACGGCAGCGGTCATGGCATTTATTTGCTGTTTCAAGCCAGTCAGCTCCTCAGCTACCGGATTAAGGGCAGCCTCAACATCCTCAGCCCTCTTCAGCAGAGTTGACTTTTCTGTATCCCAACCTGTCTACTCGTTCTTGAAGCTCTCCTTCAGTTTTTCCATTGCTGTTAAGGCACTGGTCAGTTCTTCCTTGGCTTTGGAGGTCTCGGCTTGTTGCGACTTGATATTTTCTTGAAGGTCGGCGATTTGAGATTGTTTCTTGTTAAGATCAGCCTGCAAGAGACATATAATTAATTAGATAGCAGTGCATATTCAAAGTCCCAAGCACATAACAAGTAATATACTTGGCACTTGGGGGCTAATGTCTATTGCTTCTTATCAAAAAAAAATTACAAGTCCCAAGCACATAACAACTATCAGCTTGATGGTCAACCGGATTATAAAGGTCCTAATTAAGAATTTTGAGCCTTACAGCAGAATTAGTCTCAACTTAACATATTTGTTAAGTCGACCCTTGGGGGCTACGTAGGCGAAATTGAAGTTATAATTTTAAAGTCCCGGTTCATATTGACATTATAAACCGGCCCTTGCGGGCTAGTGGAGTTGATCTATATGGTTCTTGAAAGTTTGCAGAACATTCTATTCTTTTATGTCCAGTAAACTTGGCGGCTAAGGGAAGAATGTTTATGCAGAGTTAACAGCATTTACCTCATATCGCTCCTTCATCATGTTCAGTAAACCGGCTTCATAATCACAGCTTGTGTGCAAATGGTTTAAAAACCCAGAATGAATATCTTGGGCGCTGAGGTGGGCATAACTTTCAAAGTCCACCTTCCACTTGCCCTTGTCAACAGCAAAAAATTCTTCTTTGGCACTATGTTTTGACAGAGCAGTGGGGTTGCCTGGGGCTGTACACCCGACACCGGTAACTACAACATCGTCGGCTTTATCATCAGCAGCCTTAGTTGGGCTTGGCGGTTTATCAGCATGACCCATCGGATCAATTTCCATCTGTTCAACAAAGGTTTCATGATCTTGCGGTGGCAGATCATCAAGAATAGCTTCAGTATTTGGTTCAAACTGTTCCGGGTTCTTTTCCAGATCAGTTGGCGCGCTGTCATTAGCCGGTTTGTTCAATTTGGCCTTTTTACTGGGTCTGGCCTTGGCTCTGACAGAGATGCAAATAACAGGTTAGTATAATGATCAAGCATAAGGTATAAGGGGTTAGTTAAAAATGCTCACCCAGGAACAGTTTTGAGGGTTGGAATTTGTGTCCCTGTGGACTCGCCAGAGGATGAATGGGAAGTTCCCTGATAGTTTGAATCAGACGGATTAAGAGGTTGTCGGAAATAACCCGCCTTGGGATAAGATGTGTCAGAAATAGAAGAGACCTCTGGGTGGCGTTTACGAACTGGCGAGTTCGGTAAACCGGAAGAAGTGACCACATGGCCGCTATGCCGGGTTGTGCGGCGAGCTTCGTGTTGCTGCTTCTTCAAAAGAAAGTTTGGATCCAAGTAAGCTAGGGGGTGAGAAAATCATATTTTCCGGCTTGCTTGTCGGGTTTTCTGTGTGGGCAGAGGTTCTGAACCGGATGAGAGAATAGTTACCTCTACGTCGTTTGCGCGGCTAGCTTCTGCGTCGTCCTGATAAAAATCATCGTCAATGAGATGTATGAAAAAAGAGCCAAGTGAATCAAGTTCTACCTCTGACTCCGGATTATCATCGTCAATGTTTAACTCGGTAGGCTCGGTGTTTTTCTTCTTAGCGGGCTTCTTGTTGACCTTGGTCTTAACACGAGGTATTTTGGCCGGTTTATCCTGCGGTTTCTTCTTCCAGAACAGATCATCACCCTGTTTAAAGATTGAAAAAGTCATAAGGGAGTATTAAGAATATGGATTAAAGCAAGAGTGGGGCAATTCTTACAGCTGGCAGTTTATTTGAAGCGCAAAAAGGACTAAGTCCTGTTTTGCTACAGTCGGACACCGGCTCATCCAACATCTTCTTGACAGATTCAGTAATTTCAGCATCAGTCAGCTGAATATCAGTGTGGCATTGAGGGTCTTTCACATCCCCTGTGTACTCACACATTAAACCGGAGCGACGGCTTAAAGGCAAAATGCTCTAGGATACCCAGCAACAGACAAAATCAATGCCTGTTAAACCGTTTGCCACAAAGGCTCTGAGCTTTGAAAGCTGTGGTGCATATTTGGACCGTTCCTTTGCATTGAGTCTTTGGGGGAATGGATGTGCATCGGTAAGACGGTGAGCACGGTAACCCGTCAGAGGATTCTCGCCAGCTGGAGATGTATCTTGGCAATAGAACCGAGTTTGATTCCAATCTTTGGGATGGCTATGATGCTTAGCGTGAGGGAAGCTGACGTCTTTTCTCTTCTAAATTGAAACCCCGCCAAGTTCAGTATTGGGCCCATCCGTAAATTCAGTACGGCGGTTTAAATAGAAGAAATCTCTGAACAGGTCGACGGTGGGCTCTTCTTACAGGTAGGCTTCACAAAACACTTGAAAATTGCAAATATTGGACACGGAGTTAGGCCCAATATCTTGAGGGTGAAGTTGGAAGAAGTGAAGCACGTCACGGAAATTTTTTGATCCGGGAGGGCTGAACCCTCGACTCAAATGATCAACAAAAACGATCACTTCCCCATCCTTGGGCTCAGGAAGATTTTTTGGACCGGGGGCTCTCTAGTGGATGTCTTCCTTTTTCGCTAAAGCGCGGGTTGCAACCCACCCGTTTAGTTCTTCTTCTGTAACCCGGGATTGAACCCAGTTACAGGAATAAAAGGATTTGGCCATTTATACGATAACCTGGAAAAGATTTGTACCGGTTTAAGGTTCATGGTTAACAGGCAGAAATTGTTGAAGCATGCATAAATGTTAAACCGGACAGTGACGTTATCAAATTACAAAGACGAGCACTTGGCGGTTTAAGAGGGGACTAATGGTACCTGGCAGGTTATTATTTTCTGAAGTTAAACCGCCTATACGGATATTGAAAGTATAGATCTGAAGTTGGAAAACGGCTAAGTGATGAAAAACAGGTTTCACAGATTGGTATTGCAATTTTGGATCTACCACGTGTTAGAAAATGAAAATATATTCAGACCTAAAATACAGGTACTTGAGAAGTTTATGAAGGTCCAGATCGGATTTTTCTACCTAAAAGAGATGCTCTAATGAGGAAAAAGGGACTAGGATTATTGCCTCACAGGATAAATATCAAGCTTGAACAAACCTCATGCTACAGCGAAGAACGGGTGAAGAACAGTGCTAAACCTCCATGAGTTTGTTCGAACCCTAATGAGATCTACGAAGGGGGAAGGAGGAAGAACTTACCAAGGTTGTTGAACGGCAGAGGCGCGGGAGCAAACTCTGGACCAAGTCAGGTTGATGCAGCGGCCAAGGGTGATGCAGAGGAGAGGGTCGATGGCGGTGGCTTGGCTTGAGAGCAGTGCGTCGCGAGGAAGACGAGGAAGACGAAGAGGCCGAGGGGGGAAAGTGAAAAAGGACCCTTGGCCCTATTTATAAGGTGAATGGATAAGTGGCATGCGCGGGAATCGAGGAGCTCCAAATTGGATATGTGACAGGGCTGACGCCTCGATTTTCGGAGGTTCATTAAAAAGGAGATGCATATATGATTTCTGGATGTTTATAAAATTAATGACAGGTGACGTCATGGCGGGTTATCATGATCTCGGAAGATGGCGTCACGGCGAGTTACAAATTTTTGCGAAGGTAATGAAGAAGGAATTTTCCTAAGTGTTGAAGATTGACATGAACAAGTTCAAATCAACCTGGGGCCTAATGTTGGGGATATAACTATTGAGTATAAACCGCCCAGGAGGGGCCGGGTTATGCTCATAGTGATTTACCTATATTGAAGCCCATGAAGACATAGAAGATGGCGACTTACGAAGGAGACTTAATAAGAAGGCCCAAAGCCCAAAGGCGAGTTAGGGCCCATAGATGTAAACCGCCTTAAGTATATGACTTGTATTGTAAGATAGGAAAGAGTGGATACCGAGCCGGACACGTTTATGAGCCGGCCGGGATTCTGTGAACCGCCGGGCGTCAACCTATGTATATAAAGGGACGACCCGGCGGCGGTTTAGGAACAGGAGACAACAGATCGATAGCCAGGTTAAGCGTGTTCGCTCCCTAGTCATCGAAACCCTAGCAATACCACCTTAAACTAGATTAGGCCTTCACCTTCACCGCAAGGGGCTGAACCAGTATAAACTCCCCGTGTCTTTTGTCCCGATTAACCCCTTTAAACTAACCTCATTGCGATGGCTCCACGACTAAGTCCTCACACTAGGACATCTGCCGTGACTATTCCACGACACCGTGTGATGGTGATACGTCTTCTTTGCAGCATTTTTCTTGTTTTTCTCTGACCTTTGCTTACCCTTCTCTGATGTCTTGTAGGCCACAAATGCGGGCCAGTGATCTCTTATCTTCTCATATCGGCCCTTGAATTCTGGAGTCTTCCCTTGCTCGACAAACTTTGTGTTCAACTCTTTCTTCCAGTTCCTGAATAGATCTGCCATCTTCTTAAGAGCAAACGCCTTGACCTTTGGCTCTATAACTGGCTTATTCGGATCCTCCTCTGGCGGTAGGGTGAAATTTGCCATCAGCGCGGTCCAAAGATCAGCTTTCTGTCTATCCTGGACATAAGAAACTTCAGGGTGGTCCTTACTCTTGTTCCATTGCTCGACGCTGATCGGGACGCTGTCCCTAACAATAGGTGCGTACTGACTCTGTTTGATGGCCTGTGGAGATGCTTCCTTCTGGCCTAGCACGATTACGAACATATTTCTTTAAGACTCCCATGAACCTCTCAAAGGGGAACATATTGTGTAGAAATACAGGGCCCAGAATGGCAATCTCATCGACTAGATGAACTAGGACGTGCGTCATGATATTGAAGAAGGATGGTGGGAACACCAGCTCAAAACTGACAAGACATTGCGCCAGATCACTCCTTAACCTTGGTAGGATTTCTGGATCGATCACCTTCTGAGAGATTGCATTGAGGAATGCACATAGCTTCACAATGGCTAATCGAACGTTTTCCGGTAGAAGCCCCCTCAATGCAACCGGAAGCAGTTGCGTCATAATCACGTGGCAGTCATGAGACTTTAGGTTCTGAAACTTTTTCTCTGCCATATTTATTATTCCCTTTATATTCGACGAGAAGCCAGACGGGACCTTCATACTGAGCAGGCATTCAAAGAAGATTTCCTTCTCTTCTTTGGTAAGAGCGTAGCTGGCAGGACCTTCATACTGCTTTGGAGGCATGCCGTCTTTTTCGTGCACACGTTGCTGGTCCTCCCGTGCCTCCGGTGTATCTTTTGTCTTCCCATACACGCCCAAGAAGCCTAGTAGGTTCACACAAAGATTCTTCGTCACGTGCATCACGTCGATTGCAGAGCGGGCCTCTAGGTCTTTCCAGTAGGGTAGGTCCCAAAATATAGATTTCTTCTTCCATATGGGTGCGCGTCCCTCAGCGTCATTCGGAACAGATAGTCCGCCGGGACCCTTTGTAACAGATGAGTTTTCGTCCGAAACCCTGATACTTCGAAAGAGATTGTCCATTTTGTACATGAAGTGCATCCAGTTTTTGCCGTAACCCTCTCAACTTTTTAGCACATGCTATGTGGGTGAAACGATGATACCATGCCAACTTTCAACCTTTTCAAAGTTCATTTGTACTACTTTTCAATTTGAGGGTCATTTAGCTCAAAGAATGAACTAATAGCAAAAAGAATGAACTAAGAAGAGTCAATTAAAATATAATATTCTTCAATAGCAAAAAGAATCAAATAAAAAGAATCAAAATAATATTAACTAAAATTATCAAACTATTTTTTTGTTAAAAAGTTTAATAGTAAAAAGAATTTTCATAAAGTATTTTTGTTAAAAACTTTAATAGCAAACTAAAAAGCTTTTATAAAACTCTAATAGCAAAAGGAATCAACTAAAAAGAATCAATAAAAAATAAAACTTATACAACTTAAATTATATAAAATTTATGCAACTAAAATTATATAAAATTTATGCAACTAAAATTATATAACTAAAAATAACATAACATTAAAAATTTAAAAACATAACAAATGCAAAAAATAAAAAAAGGCCCACCTACTTGCCACCGCGGCCTGCATACGACTAGAAACCTTAGAAATGGGCCAGGATGCAGGTCCGAAGTGCTAGCAGGCCCAACAGGGCGTCAAATAGGCATGTACTGCCTGCAGTAGAGAGGGGCTCAAGAGGGTTGCGGCAACAGCGCTTATAAACCACTCCGAGCCCCTCTCAACTAGCGAGGTGGGACTAAACTTATGGATGCGGCAGCACAGCCCTTTAGTCGGTTGGTGGCTCGAACCGGGACGAAAGGCCCCCCTTTCGTCCCGGTTCGAACCACCAACCGGGACAAAAGGTCTCTGCTTCCCGCCCTTTCGGCTGCTGAAATTGACCTTTAGTCCCGGTTGGTGGCTCGGACCAGGACTAAAGGGGGGTCTTTAGTACCGGTTGGAGCCAGCAACTGGGACTAAAGGGTTGGGTATATAAGCCAACACTTAGCAAATTTTCCCCAACCTCCCATTCTCCTCCCGACGCCGACGCCCTGCCCCGACGCCGACGCCGCCAGGCTGTTGCGCCGCCCTCCCGACGCCGACGCCCTGCCCCGAGCCCGCACGCTCCTCATCGCTGCCCCCGACGCCACCCCCAGTGAGCTCTGCCCCTGCCCTGCGCTGCCGCCGCGCGCCGCCGCCCCTGCCCTGCGCGCTGCCGCCGCCGCCGCCCCTGCCCTGCTGCTTAGCCGCCGCCCCTGCCCTGCATTTTTTTCATATGTTAGAATTTTCATATGTACATATGTTCATATGCAAAGTTAGAATATGTTCATATGCAAAGAATATGCAAAGAAAATGTATGTATGTATATATGTATGGATGGATGGATTGATGTATATAGAAAATGTTCATATGTTTGTAACAAAGTCAGAATTTTTGGAGCAATTTAAATTAGGCTTTGACCATGGAGTTTGAATCTGGTCCAAATTTAAACTGAATGAAATTTAAAAAATTTGAACCATAGAACCAAATGTTTTTGGTGGAATGGGTTGTGGGTACTGTCAAATAGACGGAGTAATTTTTGTGGGTGCAAAAGAATTGGGGAGAATATAGCTCCTTTGCAAATCAAAGAACAAAAAAGTCTATTGTAGAAAATTATTGATGTTTGTCACTTTGTCATTTTTGTGTGAATTAATGCATGCACCATATGAGCAACTCATCAACATGACATTGGATCATTTTTATGTGTATTTGCTGCTAGTAATTTTGTCATGCCATGATATGCCCTGATGTGAGTTCTATGAGCTTGCAAACATGCCTAGTCACTGTTTCTGTTTTCAGACTTGTTAATTTCACTTACTAAACTGTCTGTTATAAAACTTGCCAACTTTGCTTGTTGGTTGCTACCAATCTAGACCTCATATGGATATGATTTCTTCATGTGATTTGGTGTTTGTGATGTGTACTTTGATGCCATGCTTTTGGTTGCTATGTTACCTTGCTGTAGTATGTTTAGTTGTTGCTCTCAAGTTGCTATCATGTTATATCTGTCAGCCTGTTAACAGAATGTTCCATTTTGTCAAATCCATAGTAAATGATCTATGCATTATATGAACTTTTGCCAATGGCTTATTTGAAGATTGCTATGTCTACTACATGCTCATGTCAGTCTCATAAATTGTAAAATTGTTATGCTTGCTGTTATGTGCCTCCCAAGTCAGCATCATGATGTTGTTGTCAGCATGCCCAGTTTTTCACCAAGTCTGAAATCTGTTATATATTCTAGCTATGTTCTCTTGATGCTACCATCATGTTCTCTTGATGCTACCATCATAGCCATGTTCTCTTGATGCTACCATCATCATGCCCAGTTTTGTTGTTTATGTTATGCTCTATCATGCCATATCTTTTGATGCCATGTTCTTGCCCTGTAGCATATTTAATTCTTGCCTCCAAGTGTGCATCTTAAATCTGTTTCTGCCACACTGTGAATTACACTATGTTTGAGAATCTGTTTTGCCATATCTTTGAATTATGAACATAGAAAATGTTTGACGACGATAGGATCCAAGAGTGCGAGTACTGCGGTGACGACCGGGGTCTGTGCGACAGGCCTCACCTGGAAGGCGGTCGACGCTTCAGTGTTAAGCTCTACGAGACCTTCGATGTTTATACAGTACGCAACGATGACAAGTCTTTTTCCGTAATTAAGCATGACTTATGTTTCTTCAATGTGTAATTTCCACTTTCTACAATTCAACTAGTGCATCACATGCCATGCAAGACGTTATCTCTTGTAAAAGCTGGATTTCGAAGATCATGAGAATATGCAGATAAAGAGAGTTCACCTCAAGACCCATCATGGCTATACTTTAGCTGTCAAGCTATACCATGCGGTGACCTACTCCCATTTTATGGTTGCGCGAATTGGGAAGCACTTGGCAAGGCGTATGGTTTTCAGGAGGGTATGTATGTCACCTTCGATCTGGGTGATGATCCTGAAGATAATATCTCCATTTGGGTCGATGTTCATACGCTTCCACTTCTACCTCTATGTGAGTTTCTCAAACATATTCAGTAAGTAATTTATATTGTATTTATAAAAATAGTTGACAGCTTATTTCCATTCTTCAAGAAATGTACGGAAACTAGTAGACAAAACCTACTACAGTTATGGGTCTGAGCTAAATTGCGAGGAGATAAATCATTTTGTTTCATGGATTAAAGATGTTGAGACTTTTAAGACGAATCATCATATCTCTCCATGTTATTCTCAATACGTGCCACTAGTGCACGTGTTGAACTACGGTAACATCCATCGAGATATCATGGTAAGATTTTTCCTATTATGTCATCAATGCATTTGTTACATAGATTCTTTTAAGCTAAACTACATTTTGCTAAGTATGTTATTATGATGTTCTTCAACAGAAACTCCCGGCGGATTGTATACCTAGATTTATGGAAATGAAAGGTGACATGAGGATTGTTAGCTTACGGCCAAGTTGGCCTACGTACCACCGCAGTGCATACAGGATTCATCGAAGCGATGACATCCTCATAATCAAAGATTGGAGAAAAGTTCTGAAAGATCGCAGAGAACTACTTGGGGGCAACATCAAGCGCAGCCCACAAATGGGAGATAGGTTCATCTGTATTCTCCACAATGGAGAATCAGGGGTTTACCTGTTCTATACTATTTTACCTTCGAGAGAGTAGGAGGTCTTAGGTAGTTATGTGCTATATTGTGCTAGAATGATGAGCTAGTTCTTATATGACTATGATGATGAGTTGTTATCATGATGATGAGTTATGTGCTACCTTTGTGCTAGAATGATGAGCTAGTTCCTATATATATGACTATGATGATGATGATGTATGAGTTCTTATATGAATATGATGATGAGTTATTATGATCATGTTATTATGTCATTGGGCGGAAGAAATACGGATTAGATTCATGTGACTAATCCAACTTTTTGTCATATGAATCTAATCTGTGTTTCTTCCACCTAATATTATAATAACTCAACATGATCATAATGATATAACAATCCCTCATGTGACCAAAATTTGTATAACGATGTATAAATACAAAGGAAAATATGCAGCAGAAAATACCCTCCAAAACCCCAAAAGCCCTCCTTTCAAAAAAAAAACCCCAGCGCCTGGCAGCTGCTGACGCATGGCTGTCTTTTAGTCCCGGTTGGTGTTACCAACCGGGACTAAAGGTCCTCCTGCCTGGGCGCCCCACAGCAGCCACGTGGAGCTCCTTTAGTCCCGGTTCGTAAGCCAACCGGGACTAAAAGTAATGGGCATTAGTCCCGATTGTTTTGCCCCGGTTGCAGAACCGGGACTAAAGGCCCTCTGGAACCGGGACTAATGCCATGTTTTCTACTAGTATGACTGTAGAAGGTAGAGATCTATATGAGTTAAAAATCTTTTGTCTTCCTTTGCTTAATTCAAATTTGTTTTATGAAGAGGGATTATATTCCAGTGACACCATGGGCAAAAAACGATAGCTAATGGGTCTGAGTCTCTCGACGCACCCTGGTATGCTCGTTCACCTGTGCTGGTTTGGGGTGAGTGATTGTTATTGCTTGTCTTCAGCATGCTCTAGTTTCGGTGTTGCTAATAACCAAGGGTTGAATTTTGAGACTTAATGAAGAGGAAGTTTTCTTATGGGAGACATTGCTTCCTAAAGAGTTATATCTAAGTCATTGAACTGCTCATAAAATTGTCGTTCCTTTGTTTCTATTTTCTTATACAAGGTAAAAGAACTAAGGCTTGCAAAATATATATTAATCTTCTATTCCTAAATAGCTACAACCCACTACCTATTTTTCCTAGCCATGCAACCATGCCACATAAGCAAGTCATAAATCCCATTTTTTGCATTACACTATGCATGCAATGTAGCCACATCATAAATTCATGCATGTTAATTATTTACAATTTATTTTTTGCACTATATTTTATATTGAGGATATATGTGTTGGGCGATTGTAGCATATCTATGTCGTTGACCATTTACATTTTTGTTAGAAATGATATTATTTTAATAGAAATTCAATTTTTTATACACTTTGTATGTTTTCATATTACATTTTCCTTCCATTAGTTTTGAATGTTTTTTGCACATATTTATGCATTTATTTTTGCAAGATTTCCCGCAGCAGCGCGCGGGGCATCATCTACTTGAGGTAGTAAGCTTGCTCGATTTGGAGCCTCCTAGTCCGTCAGGGGCTATGGAGGTCCCTGCAGCCTGCTACCTGCCTCTAAGGGTGTGTGTCCTTGGCTGTGGGTTCTTGTTTGTTTTATGTTTATGTGAATTTTATTTTATTTTCTTCACTTTTTGATTTTTAATTTACCCATTCCATATATTAATTCATGAATATTTATTAAAACTGTGTACATTTTTAAAAATCCCATAAGATATTTGGAAATTCATGAATAATTTTCAAAAAAATTAATATTCTTAAAGTTCATGAAGATTATTAAATTCCATGGAAAAAATTTTGAACTTTTTCTTCAAATTTGTGACTACTTTTTTAAAATCCATGAATATGTTAGAAATTTGGAATACTTTTTAAAATATAAGGTTTTAAAATTTGCAGCTATTTTAAAAATCCAAGATTTTCTAAAATCCATTTACATCTTTTGGTTCAAGAAAGTTTTGAAAAATAGAAGGATAGCCATCTTTTTATAAGATATCAGTGGAGCATGCCGGGAAAAATATGCTAAGTGAGTGAGTGGACCAGGGAGTCGAGTTGAGTGAGCGGGAGCTGCCGGCCCATGTGAGTGTTATAGTAGCAATTTTATTGTTTTGATGTGCAATAGGAGCTCCCAGGGGGCTCACACAATGAGCGACGACTGACATCAAGGTCGAAATGTGAACATTTTCATATTTTAAATCATGAATTTTTTAAGAAGTTGTGATTTTTTTGAAATGCATGAATATATTTTAAATCTGTGAATATTCTTAAAGCTCATGGATTAAAATTTGTGAACACTTTTTTTGAAATCCATGAATATATTTAAAATTCAAAACAATTTTTAAAATTTTAAGGTTTTAAAATTTTCAAACTTTTAAAAATCCAAGATTTTGTAAAATCCATTAACATATTTTGATGTAACAAACTTTTCAAAATAAAATGATAGACGCCTTTTTACAAGATATCAATGGAGCATGCCCGGAAAAATATGCTAAGCGAGTGGATCAGGGAGCTGAGCTGAGTGAGTAGGAGCTTCTTGGGCCAGCCCATGTGAGCATTATAGTAGCAATTCCATGGTTTCGGTTCGGAATATGAGCTCACATGGGGCTCACACAACGGCCGACGATTGACATCAAGGATGAAATGTGAACATTTTCATATTTTAATTTATGAACATTCTAAAAAATTTTGAACATTTTTTTAATCCCATAATATATTTGGAACTTTATGAACATTTTTAAAATTCATCAATATTCTTAAAGTTCGTGAACATTATTAAAGTTTGTAAATAAAATAAAATTGGTGAACTTCATTTCAAATTTGTGAAATTTTTAAATCCATTAATAGTTTAGAAAGATTGAATCATTTTTTAAAATTTACGCTTTTTTAATTTGCCATAGTTTTAGAAATCCAAGAGTTTTTAAAGTCCATGGATGTCTTTTGATTTAACAAACTTTTTCAAAAGAAATGGTAAGCAAGACAGTGGATCATGGAGCCGAGCTGAGTTAGTGGGAGCTTCATGGGCTGGCCCATGTGAGCGTTATTGCAGCAATTTCATGGTTTCGATGTGGTATAGGAGCTCCGAAGGGGCTCACACAACGCCCGGCCGCTGACATCAAGGCTGAAATGTGTAAGGACACCACGGCCACGTGTCGGGGAACTCCATTCTCCTCCCAGAACATATAATGTCTCTAGCAACATCCCAACACGACATGCGAACGGAAAAAACACCACTAGAACGTAAATGAAGGCCAAGCCAACGCAAGTAATGAAACCAAAATGAAACAACTGACCATAGTAACCTGCTAGAGAAAAAACGACAATTCCACAAGTAAATACCAGCAAGGCAGAGCGCACTAAACCTCTAGTACGTACTAATCAATCGGTGCATGCATGGCTAAAAAGACACATAAACTTTGTAAAACATGTTTGAGTTAGAATTGAAAGCGGATACTTATCCAATTCGATGGCCAAGGAACACTTGTCCGTCGCACATGTGGAAGCTTTTCTGCATAAATGGGTGAATGACAAATACTATCAAGTGTACAAACCAACTTGCCGTAAGGAGCATATAGTTACCAAATCCAGTCTTACTAAAGATGGCTCGCACAAGGCGCACAACAACATATAGGGTGTGCAGAGAGCACTGACCTCATCAGCCGTGGGACTCCTTATGCTCCCCAAACCCAAATCGTATCCTCCAATTGCACACTCCAACCCCACTAGGTGATCAATGTCCTAGTTGATGTCGGCGTTCGCATGTGCGAGTTTTCGTCTATGTTGGAATTGGGCAAGTGGTTGCTGGAAGGTGGACTCGATGCCATTCTCTGACTAGTTTGGTTTGATGCGGTGGGTTCGGGAAGCATAGGGAAAATCCCCCGTGTCGACTCGTCACAAAGACGAGGGCTATGGTGTTCATGTCGGCCCTGTTCACCGACTAAGAAAGCCCATATGCGATGGTGCATTCCCGATCCGATGGATCTCCGGTGCACGCGTTGGCGTTGCTGGTTTTCTGATGGTAAGCAATTTCGTTGGCATATGCAAAGGCCTCCATGGGGATGTATTTGGTGCACCGGGGCAATTGGTGCTACCGGTCCCCCGTCGTCAGTGACGGAGCTATGTTGGGGCCGGGGGGCGCTGCCCCCCTCCCCCCTCCCCCCAGCCTTGGATGAATTACTGGAGAATTTTTTTAGGGAGGCTTAGATTAGATTCTTTAGCATTTGGCCCCCCAAACACCGATGATTTGTGTTTCCCCCCTAGTGATTTTCGGCTAGCTCCGCCACTGCCCGTCGTGCATTAAAAAATGTTCGAAAAAATCCAAAAAAAAAGTTAGTGCATTGGCACCACATCAATATATATTGTCATAAAAATTCAAATCAAAATTCGAAACATTGATCGAGACACAAAAATTGTTGAAATATGGGGTGGGCTTTAGGCCCATCCAACAATTTTAGAAAAATCTCTAAGGGCCCATGTGGGTTTATTGGCACTAGGTGTAGTGGGAAGTTTAGTCCCACCCCGGAAGTTGGAGAGGAGTTGGACTTCCTTATAAGAGTTTCTCTTCTACATGCTATTGAAGCTTGAGAAGAGAAGAGGCCCTCGCGCACTCCTCCTCCCGCCCGCCTCGCCGCGCCGCGGGAATGAGCCGAGCCGAGCTCACACCTACGCGCTTATTTTTGCCAGGCACTAACGGAGAGATTCTGACAGTTGGGCCACGATCTGAGACGTCGGATCGTGGGCTGTCACGAACTCGGACGTGGGTCGAGCCCACGTCTCTCCACGCGGCTGCGCCCAGCCGCCACGAACAGATCACATCTGCTCCACGCGCACTGCCCACCGTCGTTCCTTTGCTGCTGCTGCCGCCGGTGACTCCATCCCGTCCGCCGCGTACACGGTCGACGGGAGAGCAGGTCTCCGAAACCCCGCCCCTCCGGTTCCTGTATGGGAGAGAGGTGAATAGGTTTTTGGGAAGCGACCACGCGATTGCTCGCCTCCGATCCGCTACTTCCTCTACGTCCGCGTCGCCTTCATCATCACCATGTCTCAGTCCGACGCCGACCGTCTCGCCGCCGGGAAGCTTGAGGCCGACAAGAAGGCCACCGAGGACGCCGCTGCTGCCGCCACCGCCGCGGCGGCTTTTGCATGGCCTACTGGAGGGTATAACGCGTTTATCCCTCTCCTGATTATTTCCGTATTAGCAGTACTAGCATTATGTGTAGATCTGTCTACTGTTTGCGTAGTACGTGCTCGTTTAGATCAGTATCAGTATGTTGTTAATTCTGCCAATGTCATGCTAGTCATCTATTTATGGATTAAATTAGTCGGAAAATTGCCTATTTACTCAGCAATCCAAAAACCTATTATGTGTAGGAATTTTTCGGCAAGTGGCTTTGCCGCTGCACTGAAACCGGATAAGTTTACCGGTACGTACTTTAAGCGTTGGCAGATTAAGACCACTTTATGGCTCACGGCTATAAACATATTCTGGGTCGTCGGTGTGCCCACGGGAACGATTGCTCCTGAACAGGAGAAGGCGTTCAGGGAGGCCACCGTCGTTTTTCTCGGAGCAGTTCTTAGCGTGATCGGAGATAAATTGGTCGACGCATATTTACATGTGCGTGTCGCCAAGGACTTGTGGGAGGCGCTCGAATCTAAATTCGGGGCCACCGATGCTGGGAGCGAGATGTATATTATAGAGCAGTTTCATGATTACAAGATGGTCGAGAACCGTCCTGTATTGGAGCAGGCTCATGAGATAATATGCATCGTTAAGGATCTTGAGCTTCTTAAGTGCGATTTACCGGGCAAGTTTGTCGCGGACTGCATAATCGCTAAGCTCCCTAATTCCTGGAGGAACTTTGCCACCACTCTGAAACATCAGAGGCGTGAATTCTCAGTGGAGGATGTCATTGGCCATCTGAGTGTTGAGCAGAATTCAAGGGCAAAGGACTCGCACGGAAAAGGGGCCGAAGGGACTTCTGTCGCCAACATGGTGAACCAAAGGAACTTCAACTCCCACAAGCCCAAGGGAAAGAACGGTGTCCAACAGAATACCGACTTTAAGAAGAAGGGTAAGAAGACCTTCAAGAAGAACAAGAAGGATGAGGGCTGCTTTACTTGTGGTTCGGTTGAACATTGGGCCAACAAGTGCCCAAACATGTTTAAGAAGTCTGGACAGGACTCCAAGTCTGTCAACATGATTATGGGCAACAATGAGAATGGTGCATCTGGGTACGGTAATTTATTTACTGTTTTTTCAGTGTTTCAGCCCACCGATTGGTGGGTGGACACAGGTGCAGGCGTTCATGTGTGCTGATATTTCATTGTTCACTTCTTACCAGGTCACGGGCCACGGGTCCGTATTGATGGGGAATGACGCGAGTGCTTCTGTTCATGGTGTTGGCACGGTCGATCTGAAGTTTACTTCGGGAAGGATCGTGCAGCTGAAGAACGTGCAGCATGTCCCCGCCATCAAGAAGAACCTCGTTAGTGGCTCCCTTCTATGTAGACAAGGGTTCAAGTTGGTCTTCGAGTCTAATAAATTAGTTGTTACTAAGTATGGACTATTTGTTGGAAAAGGTTATGAGAGCGGAGGGATGTTCCGCCTTTCCCTCGCAGATTTTTGTAATAAAGTCGTGAACCATATTCATTCGAGTGTTAATGAATCTGAAGTTTGGCATTCACGTCTTTGTCACATTAGTTTCGGTGTTATGACGCGGCTGACTACGTTGGATTTAATCCCGAGTTTCACTTTAGCCAAAGGTTCTAAGTGCCTTTCATGTGTGCAAGCTAAGCAACCTCGCAAGCCTCACAAGGCTGCGGAGGAGAGACACTTGGCATCATTAGAACTCATACATTCTGATCTCTGTGAGATGAATGGTGTGTTGACTAAAGGTGAAAAGAAATACTTCATGACATTGATAGATGATTCCACTAGATGTTGCTATGTGTATCTGTTAAATACTAAAGATGAGGCTCTACACTACTTTAAAATCTATAAGGCAGAAGTTGAGAATCAACTTGAAAAGAAAATCAAACGAGTCCGGTCAGATCATGGTGGAGAGTACTTCTCGAGTGAGTTTGATTCCTTTTGTGCGGAACACGGTATTATTCATGAGAGGAAGCCTCCCTATTCACCCCAGTCAAACGGGGTTGCCGAGTGGAAAAACCGTACTATAACTGATTTGGTTAATGCCATGTTAGATACATCGGGTTTATCCAAGGCATGGTGGGGGGAGGCTATATTGACGGCATGTCATGTCCTGAATAAAGTTCCGACAAAGGATAATGAGATCACTCCCTATGAGAAATGGGTGAAGAGAAGGACAACACTCTCGTACTTGCGTACTTGGGGCTGCTTGGCGAAAGTCAATGTGCCGATCCCCAAAAAGCGTAAGCTTGGACCCAAAAACTGTGGACTGCGTTAATTTGGGCTACGCTAAGAACATCGTTGGCTATAGATTTCTAGTAGTGAAATCTGAGGTACCTGACCAGAAGGTCGGTACAATTATGGAGTCTAAGGATGCTACATTCTTCGAGGATATTTTTCCTATGAGAGATATGCAAAGCACTTCTAGACAGGAATCTGAGGAGACTCCCGAGCCTGCCATTCCTATGGAATATTATGAATGAACACATGATGAAAATCCTGAGGAGGATGACGAGGAAACCCTTGGTAGGGGCAAGAGAAAAAGGATTGCAAAGACCTTTGGTGATGATTTCTTCGTGTACCTCATGGATGATACTCCCACTTCTATTTCAGAAGCGTATGCCTCTCCAGAAGCTGACTACTGGAAGGATGCGGTCCGTAGCGAGATGGATTCCATCATGGCTAACGGGACATGGGAGATCACTGACCGTCCCTATGGTTGCAAATCATTGGGATGTAAGTGGGTGTTCAAGAAGAAGCTTAGGCCCGATGGTACGATTGAAAAGTACAAGGCTAGGCTTGTGGCCAAGGGCTATGACCAGAAAGAAGAGGAAGATTCCTTCGATACTTATTCACCTGTGGCTAGACTGACCACCATTCGAGTATTACTCTCGTTGGCGGCCTCACACGGTCTTCTCGTCCACCAGATGGATGTTAAGACGACTTTTCTGAATGGAGAGCTAAACGAGGAAATCTACATGCAACAGCCAGATGGCTTTGTGATAGATGGTCAGGAAAGAAAGGTGTGTAGGTTGCTGAAATCTTTATATGGCCTGAAGCAAGCACCTAAGCAATGGCATGATAAGTTTAATACGACTCTGACATATGTTGGCTTCGTTGTTAATGAAGCTGACAAATGTGTATACTATCGCCATGGTGGGGGCGAAGGAGTTATACTGTGCTTGTATGTTGATGACATACTCATATTCGGAACCAATCTCAAAGTCATTGAGGAGGTCAAGTCATTTCTATCTCAAAACTTTGAGATGAAAGACCTTGGTGTGACTGATGTTATCTTGAACATCAAGCTACTTAGAGATAGTGAGGGTGGGATTACACTTCTGCAATCCCATTATGTTGAGAAGGTGTTGAGCCGTTTTGGATATTCGGACTGCAAACCATCTCAAACACCATATGATCCTAGCGTGTTGATTCGGAAGTTCGAAGGCACGGCTAAAGATCAACTGAGATACTCTCAAATTATTGGTTCACTGATGTACCTAGCGAGCGCAACGAGGCCTGACATCACGTTTGCTGTGAGCAAACTGAGCCAGCTTGTTTCCAAACCGGGTGATGTACATTGGCATGCTGTTGAAAGAGTTATGCGCTATCTGAAAGGTACTATAAACTATGGACTTCACTATACCGGATACCCATCGGTACTTGAAGGGTATAGTGATGCGAATTGGATCTTTGATGCTGATGAGATGAAGGCCACAACTGGGTATATGTTTACTCTTGGAGGTGGCGCTGTTTCCTGGAAGTCTTGCAAGCAAACGATCTTAACGAGATCGACAATGAAAGCAGAATTAACAGCATTAGACACATTTGGTGTCGAAGCAGGATGGCTTCGAGATCTTTTGATGGACTTGCCATTGGTTGATAAACCGGTTCCGGCTATCCTTATGAACTGTGACAATCAGACTGTCATCACCAAGGTGAAGAGTTCAAAGGACAACATGAAGTCCAACAAACACATAAGAATGAGATTAAAAGCTGTCAGAAAATTAAGAAACTCTGGAGTGATAGCGTTGGAGTATGTCCATACGGCTAAGAATCTGGCAGATCCCTTTACAAAAGGGCTATCACGTGTTGTGATAGATAGTGCATCAAGGGAGATGGGTATGAGACCCACATGAGTTGCCATGGTGGTAACCCAACCTATGTGATCGGAGATCCCGTGAAGTAGGACCCGGGAAAACAAGCCAGTGGTGAACTAAGGAGAGTAACTACACTAACCCACTCCGTTGGAGATGCAATACTCTCGATACTGTATGGTAGGATGACTACTGTCTTAATGTGTTCCAAAGCTTGTGTAAGCAAGATGCTATCCTACAGAGCGATCTTTGGAGGAACACACCTATATGAGCCCGACTGCTGGTCACAGTCTATAAGATTGGGGTGATCTCTAGTAAGCTCATGAATAGGCCAGGAGTGTGACTTATATGCTCCACCCGAGGGGTCAGCCTTCGGCAGCCTAGTACTAGTAAGACATGTGGTGAAGCTTCTTTACGCCAAACTGACAATTCAAGGCTTAGTCCATTGTTCAGTTGTGAAGGAGTGTAGCTGCTTGCTCTAGGTGAAGTTCAACCTTAACAGGTCTTCACTGAAACACTGGTATATCAAAACAGTAATTGGAACAAAGGACACAATGGGCCCTCGAGATCTGGTGGGGAATTGTTGAAATATGGGGTGGGCTTTAGGCCCATCCAACAATTTCAGAAAAATCTAAGGGCCCATGTGGGTTTATTGGCACTAGGTGTAGTGGGAAGTTTAGTCCCCCCCCCGGAAGTTGGAGAGGAGTTGGACTTCCTTATAAGGGTTTCTCTTCTACATGCTATTGGAGCTTGAGAAGAGAAGAGGCCCTCGCACACTCCTCCTCCGCCGCCCGCCTCGCCACGCCATGCCTCGTCACGACGCGGCGCGGGTTGCGGGAATGAGTCGAGCTGAGCTCACACCTACGCGCTTATTTTTGCCAGTCACTAACGGAGAGATTCTGACAGTTGGGCCACGATCTGAGATGTCGGATCGTGGGCTGTCACGGACTCGGACGTGGGTCGAGCCCACGTCTCTCCACGCGGCTGTAACATCCCCAGATGTTAACCCTGTCATCAAGCTAATTAAATTGCCATGTCATCATCTTTCATTAAGTCAAGATGCCACTTGTCCCAAGCCAAATTCAAATTCAAATCTAAATTGCAAGTCAAATAATTATTTCTTCAAACAGCCAAATTAAAATGTACATAATGTTGCAAATATTTCAGATGCAATTATAAAATTGTTATCCACATTAATAAAATTAGTTGAGTAACTCTAACAACCTCAAACAGTAACAAACAACCCTATTAAATGCCATATTCATTTTTGAGAAATTCAAATCAGTACTAAAAATCCTCAAACTTTTTGTGGCACTGTCTAAAATCACCGGGGATTTATTGGGACACTCCCCATATTTTTTCTAAGTGAAACAATTGCCCTAATAATCCCCTTTCCCTTTCTGTTAATCAATAAAATAAGAAAGAGAAAAGAAAAGCAGAAAAAGGAAAAGGCCCAAGCACTTACCTGGCTCCGGCCCGAACCAGCCCAACCCACCTACCTCGTCGCGCTGTCGTCTTCCCCGTGGTCGCCGCGCGCCGCACCGGCAGCAGGGCGCCACGACGATGGGCAGGCAGGCAGGAGGATAAGACCTGGCCCCGTTCCTCTCCCCTGGACACTCTCCCTCACTCCCACTCACCTCGCCCTTCTTCCCCCTCTCCACCTTCCCCTCTCCATCGATCTGGAGAAGAGCCGACGCGCTCGTCGCTGTCGCCGCATCGTCCACGCGACCACCGCGCTCCTCGTCGCCTAGGATCTTGTCAAGAGAGGCTCGCCGGCGACATCTTCTTCGACTACGCCAACGAGCCGAGCCAGGAACGCCTCCTTCGTCGGAATCGAGCCGCCGCTTTCCTTCGGCATCCCCGGCAAGTTCCGTCGACGCCGGCCCCTCCTGCGCTACTAATCCATCAGGGGCCACCTTGAGCCGCTCGGTGAGCTCCTCCCTCCCTCCATTTCCCTCCTCGCGCCGCGTGCTTCGCCGCAGCCAGCTCGCCGCCTCATCGCGCTCTGTTCGCCGCGGCACCTCGCCGTCCGGCCGTTTCCGTTCGTCGCCGTGGCCTCGCACCGCCCCGTTTGGATGCAGCGTGGTGCTCTCGTTCGAATGAGCTCGTTTACGCGCGCGAAAACCCACTGTAGCCCTCTTCCCGATCTCCACCCGAAAGCTCCGCCGCCACCTGTCGTCGCCGGTGTCACTCCGGCCACCTCCGCGTCCAGCCACTAGCACCACTCGACGCGCACTGCTCCGCTTGTTCGATAGAGCCCAGGAACTGCCGAAACGATGCACCACAGAGAGATTCCGGGCTCGCCGGAGTTTCTCACCGACGCGTGAGCTCGCCGGAGAGCTCCGGTGGCCGGCGTCCTATGTGGCCGCCACCTGGTGCCATGGGCCTTACCGCTCGGTCACTAACACTGGGTCCCACTGGACCCAGTTGACCAAGTCAACGCGCGTTTACTGTTCCACTCTGCCATTGACATGTGGGGCCGGTTGGTTAGTTAACTGTTAATGACTGATTAATCATTCTGTTAGTTTAAATAGGTCACTGACAGGCTGGGCCCACCAGATAATTACCTCTGTTAGTTTAACTTTAATCACTGTTAAAGCCTCTGAGGCTGACAGGTGGGTCCCATAGGTCAGATTTGACCTGGACCGATATGTTGACTTGCTGACATCATCATGACACACTACTGACGCAATAATCAAATTCTGATAAATAAGATAATTCCAGAAATTCCTTTAAAACTTTAATAAATCATAGAAAATAATCCGTAGCTCGGATGGAAAAACTTTATACATGATAGTTGCTCAGAACGATGAGACGAATCTGATCGTGTCGTCTGTTTCCATGTCGGAACACCCCTACGTAGGAGAACCCGTAACTTTTAGCCCGATTTCAGTAGATGAATAGTGCATATTCACCGGATAATAAATCCCGCGTTAATCCTAACATAACTAAAATGACTTAGGTGCATATTTAGGCAGCTCTGCACTGCATCTTAGCATAGCATGCCCTGTATTGCATCGTTGTTGTGCATTTATATGTTTCTTCCCCCTCTTCTCTCTCGATAGACCCCGACGTCGATGTAGCTCCCGAGACTGACGCAGCTCCGGAGGTCGACTACGCTCCAGACGATCAGTCCCTTGCCGCCGAGCTTCCAGGCAAGCACCCCCTTTTAAGCATTCCGATATCGCCTAATCTTCTCTCTCTTATGCTTGCATTAGAAGTTGCTGCTGCTACTGCTGTCCTAAATCTGCTGCATAGCCTGTTTAATTGTAACCTATTGTTGATACTTACCTGTTATCCTAAACTGTTTAGTATAGTTTGGGTAGAGACCCAGCAGAGACCCCACTATATTCCGACTGTCCCGCTGGATACTCAGAAGACCCGATCAACGGGATCGAAGACCAGGCCCCGACATTGCACATCACTTCCCCCTTAACTGCTCAACACTACTGGGTTAATATCGAGTGCCGAGGGTGATACCTCGTCAGCACTTCTGATGATAACCTTGTAGGTTAGTTATTCGGTCGTGGTAAGCGAGGGTGATTCCTCCTACACCACCCCCGAAAACGACAATTGTCGTGCAACTGCTCAAGTGTGGACCTCGAGGGTGATGCCTCTTTAGTTCACCTTGACGTATACGTCAGGTGGGAATCCAACGAGGGTGATGCCTCGGATTCCTTCTTGATATGATAGCCACATGGATGCCCTTACTTTACTGTTGACACTGCTTATTATGGATAAAGACGGGTCGGCCCTGAGGGGTACCCGCACGAGCTTAATAGCGAGTGATGTGGAATCGGGTGGACCTGGATGGTGCCCGAGAGTTGAACACGAGGCGTGGCTGGGCATTCTTAGCCCTTGCCGCAAGTCCTCGAGACGGGGCGACGGGGTCACATCTTTCGTGAGTCTCTGCTCGTTTCCGCACTACCAACACACTAACGGTTTGGATATTTGATCCGAGGGGCCTCTGGCCTGATAGCACTAACCATCACGTGGGCATAGTATGGGTGTTCTGCGTCGTATACTTCAGCCGAAGCTTAATAGACGTCAGCAACTGAGCGGCACACGCTGGGTTGGACTGGTAACGCAACTGCGCTTGTATTAAGGGGTTGCTAGGTCTGCTCACTGGCGGTGTACGCAATGTGCAGGAGCGTCCGGGGCGATGGCCCAAGACCCCTGGGGGCATAGGTTTAGTCCGGCGTGCTGACCTCTCTGTTAAGTATTTGGTCGGGTTGCGGCGTATCGTTTGGCCGAGGCCGGGCATGACCCAGTAAAGTGTGTCCGGCCGGAGTTAATCGAGTGTGGTGGGTAAGTTGGTGCACCCCTGCAGGGAAGAACTAATCTATCGATAGCCTGTCCTACGGTAACGGACACTCGGAGTTGTATCCCGATCGGTACAACTAGAACTGGTGACTTGAGATGAAATAGATAGTATGGCTCTGGGATTGCTTTCTCGCAGGGAGTCGAGGAAGGATCTCTCGCCGAGGTTGCTGACATTACTACTACTTTACATTATGTTACTCTGCACTCTTCTAATGCTGCAAGACTGATGAAGATGCTAGTCTTCGATAGGACTAGGCTCTCCCCTCTATTCTGGCATTTCTGCAGCCCAGTCCACATATACAGCCCTCCTTTGAAAATGTTGTATATGTAGTGTAGATCCTTGCTTGCTGAGTACTTCGGATGAGTACTCACGTTTGCTTTATTTTCTTTTTCTCCCCATATCCTTATGTCGCCGCCAGATGACGGAGCCCCTGAGATAGCTGCCCCCGTCGACGACTACGGCTACTACTTCTACCCTCCAGGCGAGTACTACTATGAGGAGCCGACAGACGACCAGGAGTAGGATTCGGAGGGTCCTAGGCAGGAGGCCTACGCCTTTCGATCGTAGTGTTTTATTTTGCCCCGCCTTTCTAAAGGCCTATCTGTTTCTCTGTAATATCTGTACCCAGATATCTGATGCTTCCGCTGACACTTGTATGCCATCGAGCTATGTATTCGAGCCCTCGAGGCCCTGGCTTGTAATATAAAGCTTGTATGACTTTATTTATGTTTTAGAGTTGTGTTGTGATATCTTCAAGTGAGTCCTTAGGCTTGATCATGTGCATTTGCGTGTATGATTAGTACACGATTAAGCCGGGGTCGTCACAGCGGATGCGCCTATATAAGTGTGCGGTGTCTTCTAACCCTAGCCGCCACGAACAGATCACATCTGCTCCACGCGCACTGCCCACCGTCGTTCCTTTGCTGCTGCTGCCGCCGGTGACTCCATCCCGTCCGCCGCGTACACGGTCGACGGGAGAGTAGGTCTCCGAAACCCCGCCCCTCCGGTTCCTGTACGGGAGAGGGGCGAATAGGTTTTTGGGAAGCGACCACGCGACTGCTCGCCTCCGATCCGCTACTTCCTCTACGTCCGCGTCGCCTTCATCATCACCATGTCTCAGTCCGACGCCGACCGTCTCGTTGCCGAGAAGCTTGAGGCCGACAAGAAGGCCACCGAGGATGCCGCTGCTGCCGCCACCGCCGCGGCGGCTTCTGCATGGCCTACTGGAGGGTATAACGCGTTTATCCCTCTCCTGATTATTTCCGTATTAGCAGTACTAGCATTATGTGTAAATCTGTCTATTGTTTGCGTAGTACGTGCTCATTTAGATCAGTATCAGTATGTTGTTAATTCTGTCAATGCAATGCTAGTCATCTATTTATGGATTAAATTAGTCGAAAAATTGCCTATTTACTCAGCAAAAATCACAAATTTGACACAAAATAGTACATAACACAAGTTGGGCTTCAGCCTTGGCTCATTAGCACATTGATGTTAAATTTGTCGATTTTCTTATCTCAAGCAATGTTTTGAATTTTGATTTGTGACAACTTACACTGATATTGTGTCAATGCACTAAAAATTTTCTGGATTTTTTCGTACATTTTTGAATGTGCAACGGGGTCCGATGCCCCGGTAGCACCAATTGCCCCGGTGCACGAGATACGTTCCCAAGCCTTCATAGGCTGAGCACCTTTTTTCCCCCTTTACTTGGAGTGTTTTCTGCAAAATTTCAGCACAGTTGTATTCTCTCGGGCTCTCATATTGTATCAACGTGGACACGTGGTTAATTAAAAAAAACTTCAACCCCACTAATAACAACTCTCTGTGAATCAATTTAGTCGCTGCCAAACCGGACGGTGCAGCAGCCCGCGGAAAAATTCCAAAATTCCCGCCAGCCATGGCTGGTTTCCTGTTGCCTACCATTCCGCCCACGTCATCGATCCGAGGCAACGGTCTCTCCACCAATCAGCCCCCACCTGCCGCCCACTATATACGTCCGCAGACCCCCTCCTCATTTCACATCCGCGATTCCCCATCTGCTAGCGAAACAACTCTCCCTCTCTCACCTCCGAAGCAGCAGCCATGGCCCCCAAGGCGGACAAGAAGCCGGCCGCCGAGAACAAGGTGGAGAAGGCGGCGGAGAAGGCCCCCGCGGGCAAGAAGCCCAAGGCCGAGAAGCGGCTGCCGGCGGGCAAGACGGCGGCCAAGGAGGGCGCCGGCGGCGAGGGGAAGACGAGGGGCCGGAAGAAGGGCAGCAAGGCCAAGAAGGGCGTGGAGACGTACAAGATCTACATCTTCAAGGTGCTGAAGCAGGTGCACCCGGACATCGGCATCTCCTCCAAGGCCATGTCCATCATGAACTCCTTCATCAACGACATCTTCGAGAAGCTCGCCGGGGAGTCGGCCAAGCTCGCGAGGTACAACAAGAAGCCCACCATCACCTCCCGCGAGATCCAGACCTCCGTCCGCCTCGTCCTCCCCGGCGAGCTCGCCAAGCACGCCGTCTCCGAGGGCACCAAGGCCGTCACCAAGTTCACCTCCGCCTAGGCTGTTGATGCGTCCGTCGCCTGTAGTTGGTTTCTGTATCTGCATCTGTACTGTCGACTCTGCTTGTCTCTCTGCAAGTAGTGCTGGTAGTCCGTGAGCTGGGTGGTCGCCAACGCTTCGTTGGCTAATTGGTTGTAAGAACTGAAGTTGTTGCATTTGGCAGACTGATATCTATATAGAACTGAAGTTGTGGTGGTACTGTATCTGTATCGGTGATGGTCTGACCGATGTTTGCTTTTCTACTCTTCTGAAATGTTTGGTCATTTGTGTTTTAGTTGTTCAAACCGTGTTGCTATCTGCGAGTAGTACTACATCACTGTTAATTTTATGGGAGCTGCTGAATGCCCGTTGGTGCTTCGGTTGGCTTGGAAGAACTGAATTTTGTGATGCATATGCAAACCTGCCGCAGAATTCAGTTGGCTTGGAAAAACAACTTGCATTTGCCATTTAGATCAAGTACCCACTGTGCTGGAATTGGAGTGTGGATGTCAGAGAGTTTTTGGTTTCAGATTCCTTAGATACCAAAATCTTGGGCAGTTGCAATTAGTGTGTTCTTGGATTCAAATCTGGTTCTAATCTAAACCTGCCGCAGCACGAATCAAGCAAACGCCGCTATTCCCTCGTACATCAAACTTACCTACAGTCATCGTCATTGGGAAGAAAGGCGTGCAGTACCAAGGTTTGCGTCACAATGCACATGAAAAACTAGTACAGTACAAAATATTTTGCATTGAGTGGTAGACATCACATTGCACAGGAAGAACTCGTACAGATTAATAAAATTATATGATGACAGGATTGGATAAGTCGACCACAACAACTCGAATGTGTGTCAGAGTTTCAGGGGTAGAAGCGGCGCATACACCTGTTATCAATAAAACCCCCGAATAATATCCAGATCATATATATACAACCCAAAATCCATCAAATAGTATGGTCTGCAGCTCACCTTTAAGATAGTAGTAGATCATCAACAGACTGGTATGGGTCCTTCCAAACAGCCACTGTCCACTCTCCTACCTGTGTAAGCAGGACATGTTGTGCGGGAACTGGCTAGTGTTAAGGGACATCATGTAGATCTTGCATTCTTCAACCAGCTGTGTCAGATTGCTAAGCTGACCGAGATAGATGTTAAGGGAGTTTGAAGTTGTTTCGGGCTTGCTTATAAGATTACTCACTGATTGATCGAGGAATGGTGCCTGTGAACTTGCATTCAGGGAGTTGGAAGTACCTGAGGCCACTTTGGGAGTTCAGGTTACCAATCTCTTATAGGATAGTTGCAGTGAAGGCATTTTCGCCCAAAATTAGCAGTTGAAGATGTTCCAATGGACCAGCCCCACAAGATTGTTTGAGGACAGATCAAGTGTCAAGAAGTTCACCAATGAGTTTATTCCAGAAAATGTTAATCCACCGAGGTTATTCTGGCTTATCAAAGATGCAACACCCATGAAACAGATTACCAAAATTTGGATCTTTATTTCGACACCGAAATTTGGATCTTTTCATAGTAACAACAACGATGATGACAAACCGCATATAGTTCAGCATCATAGTCGATCCAAAAACAGCTAAAAGATAACCTACCTATCACTACTAGGAAAAGGCCTGTTAGTGACGCACCTGTTTTGGCCATTAATGGCTCACTATAGGTGCGCCATTATCATCACGCCACTAGTAACAAATACTAATGGCGCACCCCTGGTGCGCCATTAGTATACCAGACAATAGTGGCGCACCTGACAGTGCGCCATTAATATGTCAAACGGTGCGCCATTACTATGCCTCCTAGGGGGCCATATTTACCTTGTGCTCTGGGTTACTAATGGCGCACTTCTAGATAATGCGCCACTAGTGTGTTTATTGCAGTGCGTCACTAAAGTGCAGTATGGTGCGCCACTAGTATGAATATTAGGATTTTTTTTTTCTTTTCTGATATTTGCACAGGTTACAAAATATATTACTGCACAGAATATAGACAGCACAACATATAAACAGCAGATTTATCGAATACAATAGAAGATTAGTCTCCGAATACAATTCATCATATTAGTCTCCGAATTCAAAATACCGAACAAAGTTAGAACATTACAAGTCTCGAGACTGCGAGTAGCGAGTTTGTCTTCACATTACAAGTCGATATCGATAATCTAAACTACCATCACATAGAAGAGAGCTGCGGTCACGATGAGCATCATCGCGATGAAACTGGTCTTCATCCGGTTCCTCCTCCGCTCCCTCCTCTCTCCTGCTAGATAGCGCGCGTATCTAGCTTCTGCCTCCGCCCTAGTGGTGTACCCTTTGTAACTGTTACCGCTGAAACGGTGAACCTATCTCTGACACTCCTCCCAGTCGTCGTAGACTCCGGGAACCTTACCCTTGTACACGACATACGACGGCATCTCTATGCACTAGACAAACAAAACGTTAGTAGCAATTCACACACAATACATAAGCAATATATAAGTATGCAACAAAAGGATCGGAAGAGAAAAGCAACACATTAATAGCACGATTCATGGTCCTACTAATAAATAGCATCGATTACATATAAGTTGAACGACTGTCCAAACTAAAGAGACATACAAGTTCATTAAAGTTTAATTACAACATGAGCTAATCGATATTTTAGAACTACATAGCATCACTACTTTCGACTCGACTCAGGGACCGGAGCGTGGATGAAGCCGCTGTCTTTCGTGATGGTCATGAAATCGCGGGCGTTGTCAGCCTGCATTTGTAGCGTTGTTTCTATCTCACTGTTGGACGGTTGATATCTGAGGTAGAACTGCCCCGAGGTACGAAGGACATCTTGATGGATGATTTCCGCAAACTCCGACTGGATGCGAAAGAATTCTTGTCTGATGTCCGCGTCCTGGATTGCCGACAAGCGTGCGGCCCAATCTTTGAGATTATTTGGTAGCAGAAGGTGATTATGGTCCCGTACGATCGCCCGCATGTGATGGAGGGCGTAGTAGGCATCCTTCTGACCGCCAGGCGGCTGCTTGACGCAGGGGAACGTCGTATTGTGGGTGAACACGTGCTTGCCGTACCTACGAATTGGCCTGCTGAAGGTGCCTCCAGATCTGGCGTAGCCGGGAAGAGCTTCATCAAGAACTTTCTTGATATTTGTGTAGTTTTTCTTCGACTGACGGTCCGAGTCGAAATACGTGGCCGTGGAATATTTCGGGTTTAAGAGGATGAGTGTGCAATGTGTGTCACTGCACAAAACACGGAATGTTAGAAAAAAAAAGAACGATCGAAATCTAAGAAATCATATGTTACGGGGCGGTGAGGGGATGACTTACTCGGGAAAGTAAGGCACGAGGAAGTTATCCTTATCTGGGTTTGCCAGAATGACGCCTTCAAGGTATGAACTCGCGACTTGCCGGTCCCCAGCGCTGCCCAAGATCTTGGCACGCATGTAGAAGGGGTCGACTATCACGATGTCCGGGGTCTTGTCTCTAATGATCCGCCTCTCCATACTCAGCGAAAATAGTCGAATGAAGGTGTAGTGCAGCGGATGAAGGTTAAACATAGCGAAGATGTCATCAAACCGCAGGACAATCATACCCCCGATGGTGCTATCGACAAAGCCCTTGCCCTCTGGCACCTTGGCCACGAAAACCGGGTATGCCACATCATTCTCGGAGAGACGCCGCTTCTCCAAAGAAAGAACACTGTCATGCAGACTCCGCATAGCACCGGTTGCAGCATTGAGCAGATTAGTCGGTAGCATCGGCCTACCCGCCACATGCACCCTTCTCGAGATATCCTTAGGTGAAGGTGGCCCGTCCTGAGCACGGGTCGTACTCGGTGCCGGCTGGCTCGCACCCTTGTTATTCTTTCTTTTCCGTCCCTTCTGCTTCTTCTGCTGTAATGGGATCGAGTTCTGCTCAGAGACCACCTTCTTGAGTGTGTTGGGGCTGATAATATTTCGCACCTCGGCTATCTGAGGCTCGGTGAAGGCGGCAGCTGGAGGCGTCTCCTAAGAACTGAACGCCAGACGACGCCTGTTGCAATTGGGTTTCTCCTCGGTACCAGCTAGATCGCGATCGTCTTTTGCAGGGTTGGGTTCTTGAGAAGGAGGCCCCAAGAATTCGTCATCGTACCCATGTTCGTTGAAGTACTTATCGACGTTGGTAAATGTACCGTCGTCGTCGTCCAGATCCTGTGCCATATGCATGTCCGGATCAGCTGACGGCGGTAGCGTTGCGGCGGTCTTGCCATGGCTTGGCGCCGGCACGACTGGCGGTGTTGTCTGTGGGGTGGTGTCCCCCGCCCCCAAACGAATTTGGCTCTTCGGCCAAAGCATGGACCAGCTTATGCAGGCGCTGAGGGTCATCACATCATCTTCGTCGGCCCCAGGGGGTCGATACGGAGGTAACAAGTCGTCGCAGCCCCGCAGCACCCGAACCAGTTGAACCCTATACACGGTTGGTGGCATCGGATTACCGTGGAACACGCGGTTGCCCGGTTGAACGATTCTGGCCTTGGCGACATCGATCAACTCGCCGTCCACGAAGTGCAGGAGAGTGCATGGAACGTCGGCGGTGCCCTGCGAAAACATGTAGGGCGTCAGGGATGCCCAGTCAAAGGCAAGGAGATGAAGTCATCGGCTGAGAGGCTTAGTTACCGTGATGGCGTCGAGCTCGGCTAATGTCGAGGCACCGCCAACGGCGGGCGTGCAAGTGACGGAGGGGCCGCTTGCTGCCGAGGTGCCGGCCGGCGTATTCTTCCCACACCCGGGTGCATTAAGCTCCAATGGGGCGCCGACGCCGGAGACACCAATGCCGCCTCCGCCGGAGACACCAATGGCGCCGGCGGCGCATTGTGCGAGTTGCTGCCCATGAAGCTGGGAATCGGGGGCGGCCCCTGTTGGCCGCCCACAATCCACACCTGCAGCCCCTCAATCAAGGTAGGCACAATGGCGGTGATCGTCGCTCCCAGTTGGTCTCACACTTGCTCTTCGACTATCTTCGGAATCCGCGCCACTTGTGCCTTGAGTTCTTGAACCTCGCGCTCCTGGCTTTCCGAGCTGGCCGTCTTTCTCTCCTTTCGCCCAGCGTTATAGTATTCCGACCATTTCGTGGACAAGCCTTTGCCGGCCACACGACCAGCTGACGACGGCTTACTGAACTTATCCTTGTGTTTCATTACGTTCAACGCCCTATTTAAAGTGGTGTCCCAAGGGGAGCTCTGAGACGACCCCACGCTACTGCTTTCAGTGTCCTGTGGAAGGAACGTGAACCATTTAGAAATTTGGCTTCATTAATTAGAATGCAACCATATGGAGCTAATTACGCGGGGGTGTATTCCTTACCAGAACAAGCTCAAGCGCCTTGGTCTTCGCATCCGTGGTAAGCTCCTTTGTTACCGGGTCCACCTTGTACCGGGCCCTGACATAGTTCCTGGTCTGCTTGTCATGGTATTTATCAAATCGGGGCGGTAGGCCTTGCTCGGCACGCTCCGCGTCCTCCTTGTCCCATATAGGTTCCGCCACTCTGTAACCGCCGGGACCGAGTGTGTGGACCCCTAAGTTCAAGTCCCGCATATCTTTCCCCCACTGACTTGATTCCTTGGATGCGTTGCTCTCGCACTTGATCTTGAACTCTAGGTAGTCAGCTTCGCTGATCGAAGGATTTTTCTCCTTGATCTTCTCATAACTATCACCTCTTAGAATCCCTCTCTTCACCGCGGCTCTCCAAGTAGCCAGGGCCGTGCTCATCTTCGTGAGGGCGGCACTGTTCACTTTATTCCCTGAGAGGCGTGTGTTTCCGAACTCACCGGGGAACTTGTATTGTTCGTGCAGCTTCGTGAAGAGGAGGTTGCTTAAATTCCCTCGGTCACGATGCCTTAGGTTCTCGGTGTTGATCGAGACGGTGCTCCGGAGAATGCACCCGAGTTGTCCCGAGTACCCCTTGACTAATTCTTTGGGCGCCGTTGGATGCCCACTGGAGGACACTTCAGTAAATTCCTCCTTGACGGTGCCGAGCACGTTCGGGCGCCGGTCCTTCCGTTGCCTCTTCGGTTGGCTGCCATCTGTGCGTGCGCTACCATCATCAGTGGTGGCATCCTCGGCGCACCATTAGTGGTGTCATCCCCGATGCCACTAGGGGTTGTGTAGTCGGGATCGGTGTCTTCCGCGGCATCCTCATAGCGGTGAGGTTCTTCCTCCATCTCCTGGGACAGCTCCTAGAATGCCTTGCCCGAACCGCCGGGCTCATCGTTGTGGGCCATGTTTCGCTCTAAATAGGAAAAAAGTTTGGTCAAAAAGTTGGTTATTGTCAAGGAACAAGATCTCTAAGTTGACCAAATAACCTAATTCTCGAGGAATGTCGCCAAAAAGTTGGTTATTGTCAAGGAACAATTGAGAGATGTTTGTGATATTGCCTAGGTGTTTTGGGATCAATTGAGAGATGTTTTGTGATATTGCCTAGGTACCCCTGATCTTCTTCTACAAATATTTTTGCTATATCAATCTCCAAAAAAGCATGTGATGCTGAATCAATACTCAATATATATAGGTGGTGCTCTCTTTATCACATTTTTATTGGAATATGCAACATTAATCTTCTTTTACTTGAATCAGGTGCACATATTTACATTCCTATTTCATGCTTACTTGTTTGGAACTATAGAATCTACCTTGGAATCTGCAAATCTCTTAGAATGTACTAAGAGATGCCAGATTTGTTGGGGGACTCCTATACTTAAGGCATATAAGACCTGGCATCGCCTATGCCGCAAGTGTGGTAGACAGATACATGCTTGATCCTAGGAGTGGACATATGGATGCAGTATAGCCTATTTTGCCGTATCTAAGATGCAGTCCTGGGAAGGGGTTTAAGAAGAATGGCCATCTTAATATGGATGGTTATTGCGATGCTGATTGGGCGAGTTGTCTTGATGACAGAAGATCTGCTTTAGGCTATTGTGCATTGGTTGGAGGGAAACATGGTGTCATGGCTTAAATGTATCAGGTCCTACTCTAGTTTACTCCAGTTTAGGTTGCAGTAAACATGGTGTCATACAGCTAGTTGCCAATAATTGTCAAGGAACAATTTTGGAAATCTACAGAAATTGTTAGGAATTGTCTTAGTCAAGAAGTGCTAGCAAATGGCTTAAATGTATCAGGTCCTACTCTAGTTTACTCCAGTTTAGGTTGCAGTAAAAATGCACCACTATGGAGTATCAGGTCCCTAGAAAAAATGCACTACAGAGCAAGCAATAATGATACTCCAATTTTCACAGATTAAAGCAATACTGACTGCAAGCAATATTGCAAAATTACAGAGAACCAAAATTGCAAAATTCAGTACTCCATAACATTACTGAAACTTTACTGTGCTTGGAACTATACTGAAACAATAATAGGTGTGGTGGTGGCTGTTTCGGGGGCCAGTGAGGAAACTGGGGTTGCTGCAGATGCAGGGCGTGCGCCGGTTTCTGCAGAGAAGGCAAAAGCGGGTGGTGCTGCCGTTGAGGAAACTGGCGGTGCGACTGAATCTTCTTCTAATAAGCTGGGCTCTTCTACCGCTGCAGAGAAGGCGGTGAGTGGTAGTCATGTCGAGGCTGTAGGGGGTCCAACTGAATCTTCTTCTAATAAGTTGGGCTCTTCTGCTGCTGCAGAGAAGGTGGCGAGTGGTGGTCATGTCGAGGCTGTAGGGGGTCCAACTGAATCTTCTTCTAATAAGCTGGGCTCTTCTGCTGCTGCAGAGAAGGCGGCGAGTGGTAGTCACGTCGAGGCTATAGGGGGTCCAACTGAATCTTCTTCTAATAAGCTGGGCTCTACTGCAGCAGCAGCAACAGAGAATGCAAAAGAAGCTGTAGGAGGAGGTGCGACGACTGAATCTGATAAGAAGCTGGGGGGCTCTGCAGCAGCAGCAGCAGGGAATGCTCCTGTGGAGGGGGAGGGTGGAGAAGACAAGCTGGGATCTGCAGAAAGATGTGTGGTTAGTTGAGATGAGCCGAGCGCAAGGAATGTATCGTGAGAAGAAGGATAATGGTGATTTTTTGGACTGGAGCGCAAGGAAGAAGAAGATGAGTGTTGCCGCTGCTGCTGCTGCTGGGTTGGTTGGTTGGTTAGAAGAAGAAGAAGAATGAATTATAATTTAATTAATAATATGTATGGTAACTGTAATAGACATTGTTAAGTAGTTGGTTCCTCTAAGAACTAATTTATGGTTGGATTATTTTGTACTGTATGATGCATCCATTAGGGGAGGGTGAAGTGTCTGTTTATCATGTCTGTCCTTGTGTTAGAAGGTGTATTAGTTGCCAATAATTGTCAAGGAACAATTTTGGAAATCTACAGAAATTGTTAGGAATTGTCTTAGTCAAGAAGTGCTAGCAAATGGCTTAAATGTATCAGGTCCTACTCTAGTTTACTCCAGTTTAGGTTGCAGTAAAAATGCACCACTATGGAGTATCAGGTCCCTAGCAAAAATGCACTATAGAGCAAGCAATAATGATACTCCAATTTTCACGGATTAAAGCAATACTGACTGCAATCAATATTGCAAAATTGCAAAATTCAGTACTCCATAACATTACTGAAACTTTACTGTGCTTGGAACTATACTGAAACTTTACTCCATATATATATGATCATTGTGTTTCATTTAATTTTGTGTGGAGTAGTTTTAATTAAATAAATTTTTTAACTGCTTGAGATGAGAGAAATGAGAAGAAGAGAGAAGGGCTACTGATTGCAAGCATAGCTGCTTGCAAGTCCTACAGTAAATGGTTTCAGTTAAACATCTATTATTTATTCCATAAGAACAGCAAATCAACTGCATTAGTCGCAAGTACCCCATATGTCCTATTTTTAGCAAAGTCATGCTAAAATTCACGGAAAATTTCAGCATGACCTTTGCTGAAAATAGGACATATGGAGTACCCGAATTTGCCAGAACGGAAGTTAATCGACATTCCGGCAAACTCAAGGGCCTCTCGGGGTACCTGCAAAATCATTATCCCACCCCCGCCCCGCTGCAACCCCTCTCGGGGTACCCTAATTTGACCTAAATTCGAGAGGGATTTGACCTAAACCTAGCAAAAGAGAGAAGAAGAGGGCATGGCCGGGAGGGAGGAGAGGAGGAAGAGAGGAGAAGAGAGGCAGAGGGAGGAGGGCAATGAAGATTACCTGACCACGATGAGGTGGTGGCCGGAGCGGAGACGACGGAGGGCGGAGACGGCGAGCTTGGGGGAGGCGGGGATAGACGGCGGGGAGGTCGCGAGGTGCTCGGGCCTCCTCTCCTGGTGGACGCGGGCCTCCTCCTCCTAGTGCTCCGGCGGTGACTCCGGCGGCGGAGCGGGCGCGGGGGTCGTCGGGTGCGGGGGGTCGTCGTCGGCGGTGGAGCGGGCGCGGGGGGCGAGGGCGATCTGGCGAGGGAGGGACAGCGAGATGGACAGAACACACTGCACCTACATAGAGGGGGGAAGGTTAGTAATGACGCACCATCTAGGGGTGCGCGATAAACACAGTGATAGCAATGGCGCACCTTCCCCTGGTGCGCCATTATTAACTTTTTTTATATTATTTTTAGTTGCATCTAATAATTTTTTAGAAAATGACGATCAAATTTGAAAACATTTATGAATGTGAAAAAATATCATCAAATTTGTTATTTGAAAATATTTATGAATATGAAAAAATATCATCAAATTTGTTATTTGAAAATATCATCAAATTTGTTATTTGAAAATATTTGAAAAAATATCATAAAAATTGGTATACCAATGGCGCACCTCCTAGGGGTGCGCCATAAGTACCTTGATAGCAATGGCGCACCTTCTCCTGGTGCGCCATTACTAACTTTTTTTTTAGTTGCATCTAATATTTTTTTAGAAAATGACGATCAAATTTGAAAACATTTATGAATGTGAAAAAATATCATCAAATTTGTTATTTGAAAATATTTATGAATATGAAAAAATATCATCAAATTTGTTATTTGAAAATATCATCAAATTTGTTTTTTTTTTGGATTTTTAATTGCATTCATTTGTGAATTGGTAAAACATTTATGAATATGAAAAAATATCATCAAATTTGAAAAAATATTCATGAATTCAAAACGTGCCCATGAAATTTAAAAATATTCATGAGTTCAAAAAATATCATCAAATAAAAATTGGTATACTAGAATAAACATAAATACCAGAATAAACATAAATAAATATTCATGAGGACTAGAACATAAGAAATATCATTTCAATATGTCGAAATACAATCAAGAAATGAAGACTACAATTTAAATACAATCGATCTTAGCTAGCTATCTTTTCACAATCTTCTTGTCCTTCTTTTTCGCAAATGGAGTTCTTCTCTTGAACGGACGTCCTTTAGGTAGGGTGGTCCTGCTTCTTCTTGTGGTGTATGGCACTTCATCGTCGTCGTCATGTTCCATCTTCGGGTCGCCGTACTTGTCGAAGTCTTGCTCATTGGCGACTCCATCCATTCCGATGATCTTCCTTTTGCCTCTCCTCACGACAACACGACTGGGCTTTGACGGGTCGGTAATGAAGAAGCATTGGTCCACTTGGGAAGCCATTACCCATGGCTCATTTTTCGCGGTGACGTTTGCGCCTGCGGTCTTGGATTTGGCTTCGGGTATAACCATGGTGGTGAAATACCGGTCTTCTTTTAGGACGCTCTTGGCCCATCTGACACGGAACATCGGGACCTTCTCTCCAGCGTAGCTCAGCTCCCAGATCTCCTCGATCCTTCCGTAGTATCTGTCCTTGTCGTTACCGGTGTAGGATTCCATCGTTACCCCGGAGTTCTGATAACCATCGCTCTTCATGTCCTTTTCCTCGGTGTAGAATGTGTAGCCGTTGATATCGTACGCCTTATAGGTCATCAGGTTGTGCTCGGCGCCCTATGACAAGGCGAATATGAGTTTTTCTTCCGCGGAAGAATCCTCATGTAAAGGGTACGACAAAAGCTTTTCCTTGAACCAACACGTGAAACATGAGTTGTGCTCTTTGATTATATCTCCGTCCGTCCTCTATTGGCCTCGGTCATTGTACGTCTTCTCAATAAAGGTTTTGTGCTCTACCACCCAAGGATCGACCACGTCTATGTGTTGTAGCGCGACTAGGTTTGCTCTTTCAAAGTCGGCGAGTCGACCCTCGAAGTCGACATGCATTTCGCGGCGACCCTCGCGGTGACCCCATCCAGCGAGCCTGCCGAGGTGCCTGTTGACGGGTAGACCAACGGGGTTCTCGATGCCTAGATAATTCGTGCAGTAGGAGATGCACTCTTCGGTCAGAAAGGCCCTGGCTATGCTTCCCTCTGGACGTGACATGTTGTGAACGTATCCTTTGATGACACCATTCATCCTTTCGAACGGCATCATGCTGTGCAGGAACGTCGGCCCGAGTTGGATGATATCCTCCATGATATGGACCAGCAGATGCACCATAACGTCGAAGAATGCGGGCGGGAAGTACATCTCAAGCTCGCATAGTATCACCATGATCTCTTCCTGTAGCCTTCTGAGTTGCCTCACGCCAACCGACTTCCGAGAGATGACGTCAAAAAAGTTGCATAGGCCAAATAGCGTTTCACGGACGTGCGCGTCCATGATCCCACGGATTGCAACTGGAAGTATCTGCGTCATCAGCACGTGACAGTCGTGAGACTTCATCCCGCTGAACTTCTGCTTCGCTGAGTCTAGGTATCTGCTTATCTTCCCCGCGTAACTGTAAGGAATTTTTACTCCTACTAGGCAGGTGAAAAACTGCTCGATCTCCTCCTGACTTAGAGTGAAGCACGCGGGAGGGCAGTCATTTCTGATCTTCTTGGCCTTTTTGCCTTTGCGACGACTTTCCGTGTCCTTCGCCTCATCATCATCATCATCATCATCATCATCATCATTAGCGTGAAGCTCCTCCCTGATGCCCATTGATTTCAAGTCCGCCCTTGCTTTCGGCCCATCTTTGGTGCTCTCTGGCATGTTGAGCAGGGTACCAAGCAGACTCTCGCACACATTCTTCGTGATATGCATGACATCAAGGCTGTGAGGCACATGGAGGATCTTCCAGTACGGCAAGTCCCAGAAAACCGACCTCGTTTTCCATACCTTCAGCAGCGGCTCTGGTGCCTTTCGCTTCTTTCCCGGCGGTGGGCACTCTTTCCAATTTTTCAATAGCTCATCTATTTCCTCGCCGCTCCTCGTACGCGGGCGTCTTCGGGGTTCGGTTTCACCATCGAACAGATCCTTGCGTTTTCTCCATGAGTCATCATCGCGAAGCCACCTTCGATGTCCCATGAACACGGTTTTCGAAGACCCGGGATCTCTATCTAGCTGGCGATACGTTGTGTCATCCATGCACCTGACGCATGCACGAAATCCGTGGACCACCTGCCCCGCGACATATCCGTAACCGAGATAGTCTTGCACCGTCGTGAGCAGTGCGGCTCTCATAGGGAAATATTCTTTCTCTGCGGCGTCCCACGTATTGGCTGGCGTTTTCCACAGCGTGTCTAGCTCCTCTTTCAGCAGCCCCAGATACAGATTGATGTCGTTCCCTGGTTGTTTCGGCCCTTCAATTAGCATACTCATGTGAATGTACTTCCTCTTCATGCACTTCCAGGGGGGAAGGTTGTACATCCACACAAACACAGGCCAGGTGCTATGTGTGCTTCTCTGGCTGCAAACGGATTGACTCCATCGGTGCTCGCGCCCAGCACGATGTTCCTTGGATCGTTCCCAAATTCTGGGTGTTCGAAGTTCAACGCTTGCCACTGGCTCGCATCCTTAGGGTGACTCAGCATCTTGTCTTTTTTATTTATCTCCGAATCATTTCCGTCATCTTCTCGCTTCTTCTCCCCCCTATCCGCGTGCCAACGCAGGAGCATTGCTGCCTTAGGGTCCGCGAAATACCGCTGCAGACGAGGAGTGATCGGAAAGTACCACACCACTTTTCGAGGAGCTTTCTTCCTCTTCTTGTATCGAGTGACGCCGCACACCGGACATATGGTAGACTCCGCGTGCTCGTCCCGATAAATGATGCAATCATTCATGCACACATGGTATTTCACGTGCGGTAAATCCAGAGGACACACGATTTTCTTCGCCTCCTCGAAACTGGTCGGGCACTTGTTCCCCTTGGGAAGACGTTCGTGCCAGAATGACATGTTCTCGTCGAAGCATGCGTCGGTCATTTTGTGTTTTACCTTCATCTCCAGAGCTATGAGCGTTACTTTCAGGCGGGTATCCTCGGGCCTGCATCCTTCATACAATGGAGTAACCGCGTCTATCTCCAGTTGATCCAGCTTGGCTTTCTCTCGGGCGGCAGCTCTTGCGTTATCCGTCTGCTTGAGAAGCAGCTCTTGAATATGAGGGTCCTGCACCCAGCCCATCGATGGTCCATCGTCGTCTGCTCCGGCATCTTCATCTTCTTGATCATGCCCTTCGTCTTGATCTTCCTCATCATCATGTCTGGCATCTTCTACATGATGACTGTGTACTGCATCTACTTCGTGATCATGTCCTGGAGATTCTTCGTCTTCTCGCCCGCCCTCGCCGCGGTTGTCTTGCTGCCCTTCCTCATTTCTTGCCCAGCCCCCATGGATGACTTCATAATCATCTTCATCACCTTGCCACCGATAGCCATCCATGAAACCACGCAAGAGCAGGTGGTCCCGCACCTGTACGGAATCCGGGTCCATAAGGCTCTTCAGCTTGCATCTTCGACACGGACATCTTATCTCCGTCTCGTTCTTTTGAAGCATCTCGGCCTTCGCGGAGCTCAAAAACCTATTCACGATGCCTTCGGTCATCGTGCGGACCATGGTCGCCTGCGGGGTAGAGCAAAACGATATTTTAGAACCAAAAAAAAATTTTGGCATGACTTTGCCTAAAAATAGGACCAAAAAGAATGCATAGTGCCAAATTCTCGCCGAAACGGAAATGAATCAACATTCTGGCAAAATATTGGCAACTATCGCATTTCAAATACCGGTACCTGCAAACACAAACATATGCAACACCACAAACATATGCAACACCACAAACATACTTAGATCTAGGCCATAAAAAGTGCATGTGCACGTTGTTGGAGGGAGAAAAAAGTAGATCTACAACATAAAGAAAGCTTTCCCCTTACTTACCTATCAAAAAAAGGAAATTTAACCACTTAATTTGGGTGAATCTATGGTGCAAATGAGGTGAGGAGGAGGAGGCAGCCGAGACAAGCTTGGAGGAGGAGGTGGAGAGAATGAAGTGGGGAAAGTGAGTGTGGTAGGTGGCTGTCCAAAATATCTAGCTGCTCTCAGGTTACCAATGGCGCACCACCTAACAATGCGCCATTAGTAACCCTGGTTACTAATGGCGCACCTGTTACGTGGTGCGCCATTACTAGTTTTGCAAAAAAAATAAAAAATAATAATTATTAGTAGTGGCGCACCGTGGTTGTGGTGCGCCATTACTAGTTTGAACTAGTAATGGCGCACTATACCCGAGTGCGCCATTACTAGTTTTAAAAAAAAAAGTAAAAAAAAAATTTGTTAGTAGTGGCGCACTGAGTGTGTGGTGCGCCATTACTAGTTAAAACTAGTAATGGCGCACTATGCCCTGGTGCGCCATTACTAGTTTTGGAAAAATAATAATAATAAAATTGTTAGTAGTGGCGCACCGTGGGTGTGGTGCGCCATTAGTGATATGGACACTAATGGCGTACCTACACATGGTACGCCACTGCTATATAGCAGTGGCGCACCACATATGTGGTGCGCTATTAATGTCCATATTAGCTATAGCCCTTTTCCTAGTAGTGTATGGATAAGCTTGCCAAACAAACTAGATCAAAACAACACCTTCCGTGCTCATTATGATCTCCTAAAACCGGCAAACAAAAAGCAACAAACTAAAACTTTAAGCCCCATACCACCACACCCAAAAACATAATTTTAGCTTGCCTACTCAACCAATGCATCCAATTTTTTGGGCAAGCTAATCAACTAAGTAGTCCAAGTAGATAACATTTCTCTGCAGATCATCGAAATTAACAACACAGAAGACACTTGCATGCTAGAGTTCATACCAACAACAAGAATTCCCTATTCAATTATTTTAAGCCTCACACGGGAACAGAATGGAGACCAACTTGTTGAACATGTATTCATGTACAGGACTAGGGACTTGTATTTATTCCTGCCGTATCTCCTTTCTCCCCTCGTATATTTGTACATCTTGGGAGACAAGTAGAGCCCCCCTTACCTATATATGTGCACAATGCACCTAATTAATGAATTATCGATGCATGCAATCCCTTTCTTCTCAACTAACATGGTATCAGGTAGCAAGTTGATCCCTTCCTAAACCTTCCGCGATCTCCTGCCGCCACCGCATCTTGCCGCCGCGGCCGCAACTTGCAGTCGCCGCACCAGCCTCTCCCACCGCCACCGCCGCCACCCTTGCCGCCGCCGCCCTCTTCTCCCACTAAAACCCTAACCCTAAAGCCGCCGCGCCGCTGCCCCCACTCCCCACAGCCGCCGCCTTCCCTTCTCCCACCATGTCCTCCCACTCCTCCCTCTCCGGTGCCACCAACCCCTTCGTCGGACTGGACCCCGCTGACATCCGCGATCTGAACATCTACGAGCGCGTTCCTGTTCGTCTCGATCCACACGATTCCATGTACTACGTGTGGAAGACCTACTTCTCTCTCGTGTTTCGCGAGTACAACCTCGTGGATCATGTCGACGGCTTCGTTGACTCGTGCGCCATGCGCGATGACTCCGAGTGGACCGCCATCGATGCCACGTTCATCCGGTGGTTTTATCTCACCATCTCGAAGGACTTGTTTCACACAGTCGTGAGCGATGGCGATGATGCGCACCGCATGTGGGTGAAGCTCAACGGACTCTTCACCGACAATCGTCTCCAATGTCATGTTTTTCTGCAGCAAGAATTTTTTGGTTGTCATCAAGATGATCAATCCATTGATGATTACTGTACATGCCTCAAGACGCTCACTGACGAGCTCCGTGACATCGGCGCCAAGATCGATGATGATCTCCTCCTTAGCACGCTCACGGCCGGTCTCAATGAGGACTTCGGCAATGCCGCAGCCAACCTCACCTTGATGCTGGAGCCCTCCTTCCCCAAGTTCATCGCATATCTGCGTTTGGAGGAATGCCGGATGAAACAGGTGAAGAAGCGGGTGCAGCACACCGCCCTCGCCACCAGCACTTCTCGCGGCCCCCCCCCCCCGCGCCACCCGTGCCGTCGGGCTTCTTCCCACTTCCACCCGCGCCACCCGCACCACCCCATGAGCCTCAGCAGCAGCCCAGCGGTGGCCAGCGCAACAACCGCCCACCCTGCCCTGGACCTATGACACTAATCCGTGGACTAGCGTCGTCCACGCATACTCCATGCCGGTGCCGCGGGCCCCTGCTCCCGGTCTTCTTGGTGCGCGCCCCGCCGGTCATCAGGCATACACGATGGTCTAGCAGTCGCCTCTGCATGTAGGGTTCTACCCGCCAGCAGGCGGCTACCCCATGCCGGCGCTCCCGCCACCCGCTGGTGGCCTCGGCTTCCAGCCGCAGGCGGCTACCACCCCGTGGGATCCCGTCCTTCTAGCGGTGCTGCACTCCGCTCCTTTCCCGGGCAACTATAGCGGAGGCGGCGATTGGTACATGGATACGGGCGCCACCGCCCACATGTCATCGCACCTCGGTAACCTCTCTTCTTCCTATCCAGTTTCCACTTCAACTCGCATCACCGTAGGTGACAGTTCGTCTTTACCCATTACTCATGTCAGGCATAGTTCTTTTCCGTCATCTTCCATGCCATTAACTCTTTCCAATATACTTGTTTCGCCTACACTAATTAAAAATCTTGTTTCTGTTTGATCTTTTACTCGTGAAAATCCTGTCACCGATGAATTTGACGAATTGGGTTTTTCTGTTAAGGACACCCGTACAGGATGGTGCTCCACCGATTGGACAGTCCAGACGAGCTCTACCCGGTCCACTCGCCCTCCACCTCCACGGCCGCCCCCGTCGCCCTCTACACCGGAGTGGACTTGTGGCACGCTCGCTTGGGTCATCCGAACACTGCCACACTTCCTCATATTCTTAGGAGTTTTTCTTTCACATGTAATAAGATTGACGATCATACTGGTCATGCTTGCTGTCTCGGAAAGCATGTTCGTCTACCTTTTAGTGCATCCACAAACATGTCTTCTTTTCCGTTTCAGTTACTTCATAGTGATGTGTGGACATCTCCGGTTGCCAGCAACACAGACTATCTTTATTATCTCGTGTTACTAGATGATTCTCTCATTTAGTGTGGATATTTCCTCTCCGCCGCAAATCCGATGCCTTAGCTACCCTTGAGGCTTTTTATGCGTATGTCACCACACAATTTAGTCGCCCTATCCTGGCTCTCTAGACCGATAACGGAAAAGAATTCGATAATGTTGCAGTTCAAAACCTCCTTGCCTCTCATGGCACCATTTTTTGCCTCACCTGCCCATATACCTCACAATAGAACGGCTGTGCCGAACGCGTCCTCCACACTCTCAATGACTGCGTACGTACATTGCCCTTCCACTCCAATGTACCCCCCCCCGGTTCTGGCCCGAGGCACTCGCCACCGCCACCCTTCTCATCAACATTCGCCCTTGTCGTCCCCGTTGGAACTATGCCCCTCACCACCTTGTTTTTGGTTCTCCTCCATCTTATGATGGTCTTCACATTTTCGGGTGTCTCTGTGATACGTCTCCGTCGTATCTACTTTTACTAACGCTTTTGCTCTTGTTTTGGACTCTAATTTGCATAATTTGAATGAAACTAACCCCGGACTAACGTTGTTTTCAGCAGAACTACCATGGTGTTGTTTTTGTGCAGAAATAAAAGTTCTCGGAATGGAACGAAACTTTTTGGAGAATTATTTTATAATAAAAGAAAAAATACTGGAGCCAAGAACCACCGGAGGGGGGCCCCTGGTTGAGCACAACCCACCAGGGCGCGCCACCCCCTCCAGGCGCGCCCAGGTGGGTTGTGCCCACCTGGTGGCCCTGCAGACCCTAATTCCAACTCCTTAAATACCTATTTTCGGAGAAAAAAATCAAGGAGGAAGAATTATCATGTTTCACGAGACGGAGCCGCCGCCGCCTCCTGTTCTTCATCGGGAGGCCAGATCTGGAGTCCGTTCGGGGCTTCGGAGAGGGGAATCTTCGATCTTTGTCATCACCAACCCTTCTTCATCGCCAATTCCATGATGCTCCCCACCGGGAGTGACTAATTCCTTCGTAGGCTCGCTGGTCGGTGAGGAGTTGGATGAGATTCATCATGTAATCGAGTTAGTTTTGTTAGGGCTTGATCCCTAGTTCTGAGATTGATGTTGCTATGACTTTGTCATGCTTAATGCTTGTCACTAGGGCCCGAGTGCCATGATTTCAGATCTGAACTGTTTATGTTTTCACCATTATATCTATGTTCTAGATCCGATCTTACTAGTCATATGCACCCGCTATGTGTTATGATCCGTAAACCCCGGGGTGACAACAACCGGGATACTTTCCGGTGATGACCGTAGTTTGAGGAGTTCATGTATTCACTATGTGTTAATGCTTTATTCTGCTCTCTATTAAAAGGAGGCCTTAATATCCCTTAGTTTCCTTAGGGACCCCGCTGCCACGGGAGGATAGGACAAAAGATGTCATACAAGTTCTTTTCCATAAGCGTGTATGACTATTTATGGAATACATGCCTACATTATATTTATGAACTGGAGCTAGTTCTGTATCGCCCTAGGTTATGACTGTTATATGGTGAATATCATCCAACGAATTCACCGATCCAATGCCTACGAGTATTTCACATATTGTTCTTGCTAAGTTACTACTACTGCTGTTACCGTTACGACTGCTATCAAAACTATCATACTACTGTGCTACTGATCACTTTGCTGCAGATATTTAATCTCCAGGTGTGGTTGAATTGACAACTCAACTGCTAATACTTGCAAATATTCTTTGGCTCCCCTTGTGTCGAATCTATAAATTTGGGTTGAATACTCTACCCTCAAAAATAGTTGCGATCCCCTATACTTGAGGGGTTATCAAGACCTTTTCTGGTGCCGTTGCCAGGGAGCATAGCTATATTTGTTGAGTCACTTGGGATTGTTATCAATTTATCACTATGAAGAATCTGAAGGATACTAAAATCAAGATTTTTCCCTCTAAGACGAGGGGAGGTAAGGAACCACCATCTAGCTCTGCACTTGATTCACCTTCTATTTTGAGTAAACTTGCAACACCATCACATGCTATTAATCCTGATATGTCACAAGTTATTGATGATGCTACCTCTATTATGAATGATGCATATGATGATGCTAGTACCTTGCTTGATGATGATGTGCCATTAGGTGAATTTCTTGATGAATAAATTGCTAGAGCTAAAGAAAATGAAATTACCGAAACTGATGAAGTCCTTGAAACTGAAAATCTTGAAACACCTGTTAGACCTAGCTCTCCTAGATATGAATTGCCTAAGATACCCGAAGGTTATGTTATGGATGAGGAGACAACTAGAGACTTTTTTGCTTGCAATGATAGGGATGATCTTAAGAAATTATTATGCAAACTGAAAGAAAAATCTCTGAATGCTAGAATGAAATGTGATCCTAAGTTTGCTACTTCACCTATCTTTGTTACTGATAAGGATTATGAATTCTCTGTCGACCAGAGTTAATTACTTTGGTTGAATCTGATCCTTTCCATGGCTATGAAACTGAAACTGTAGTGGCACATCTTACTAAATTAAATGATATAGCCACCCTTTTTTTTCTCATGATGAGAAAATTCGTGCTACTTCTTGAGCTTGCGTTGGTTTTTCCATTGAAGAGGAAATGGTGATGCAGCAAAGTAGAGACAAGTATTTCCCTCAGTTTGAGAACCAAGGTATCAATCCAGTAGGAGGTACAAGCAAGTGTCCAATCTATGCACCTACACAAACAATCAAACACTTGCACCCAACGCAATAAAGGGTTGTCAATCCCTTCACGGTCACTTGCAAGGATGAGATCTGATAGAGATAGATATAAAAGATTACTAAAATGTAAAACAAAGTAAAAACAAATAAATTGTAGCAAGGTATTTTTGGGTTTTTTGGTTTATAGATTTGAAAATATATGATGGAAAATAGACCCGGGGGCCATAGGTTTCACTAGAGGCTTCTCTCTTGAAAGAAAACATACGGTGGGTGAACAAATTACTGTCGAGCAATTGATAGAAAAGCGCAAAGTTATGACGATATCCAAGGCAATGATTATGAATATAGGCATCACGTCCATGTCAAGTAGACCGAAATGATTCTGCATCTACTACTATTACTCCACACATCGACCGCTATCCAGCATGCATCTAGAGTATTAACTTCATAAGAACAGAGTAACACCTTAAGTAAGATGACATGATGTAGAGGGATAAACTCAAGCAATATGATGAAACCCCCATCTTTTTACCCTTGATGGCAACAATACAATATGTGCCTCGCTATCCCTACTTTGTCACTGGGTGAGGACACCGCAAGATTGAACCCAAAACTAAGCACCTCTCCCATTGCAAGAAAAACCAATCTAGTTGGCCAAACCAAACCGATAATTCAAAGAGAAATACAAAGATATTTAATCATGCATAAAAGAGTTCAGAAAAGACTCAAATAATATTCATAGATAATCTGATCATAAATCCATAATTCATCGGATCTCGACAAACACACCGCAAAAGAATATTACATCGGATAGAACTCCAAGAACATCAAGGAGAACATTGTATTGAAGATCAAAGAGAGAGAAGAAGTCATCTAGCTACTAGCTATGGACCCGTAGGTCTGTGGTAAACTACTCACGCTTCATCGGAAGGGTAATAGGGTTGATGTAGGTGCCCTCCGTGATCGAATCCCCCTCCGGCAGGGTGCCGGAAAAGGCCCCAAGATGGGATCTCACGGGAACAGAGGCTTGCGGCGGCGAAAAAGTGTTTTGGTGGACGCTTCTGGTGGTTTGGGAATATTTTGGAATTTATAGGCCAAGAATTAGGGCTGGAGGACTCTCGGGGGCCAACAAGCCAGGGGGGAGCCCCCCTAGGGCGTGCCCTGCGGGCTTGTGGGTCCCTCGGGACTAGGGGTGAAACCGGATCGGATTCGGACGGATAATCCTTATACCATATCCTATTCCATATTTATTTTCGGATTTGGAAGCGGAACGGATGCAGATTCGAATACCGGATTATGCGGATTCGAATAGCGGATTATGCGGATTCGGACACGGTACGGTAACGGAACGACGTCGGATCGGAAACGGTCATTTACCATATTCATATACGAGGAAGATATAAATGCTTCAAACTAAAAGTAAACATAAACAATGAGCAATTTTTAATACTTATACACGTTAAGAACACATAAAGCACTAGATGGTATTAAAATAAGCCAAATAAATCACTAATAAACATATGTCTCATCTCATAAGTAAAGATAACATTCATGTATTGCTATTTAATACTTACAAATTCACCCATAAATCGGATTCGAAAATTAAAAGGTCGGATTATCCGGCAAGAAAAAACGGATTATCCTAATGCATCGTATATTAGCAATACCATATCCTATACCGTATCCTATCAACCGGACTCGGATTCGGATCGGATTGTTGTCGGATGTGAAAAATCTCTTACCGTATCCTATAAAAACGGATTCGAAAATGGTTTCGGACAGAAATTATCCTTACCACTTTCACGCTGACTCGGGACTCTTCTGACCCCCTCTCCAAGCTCCGTGGATGTCTTCTGGTCCAAGAAAAATCATCGCGAAAGTTTTATTCCGTTTGGACTCCGTTTGATATTCCTTTTCTGTAAAACTCAAAAACAAGGAAAAAACAGAAACTAGCACTGGGCTCTAGGTTAATATGTTAGTCCCAAAAATAATATGAAATAGCATATTAATGCAGATAAAACATCCAAAACAGATAATATAATAGCATGGAATAATATAAAATTATAGATACGTTGGAGACGTATCAATTCGCTACTATTATATTCTCAAGTTATTTCCATTCTCATTAAAGGGTGATGCTAAGATATGGTACAATACTCTTGCTGCTGGTTGTGTGCGTAGTCCCCAAGATATGATTTACTACTTCTCTGAAAAATATTTTTCTGCTCATAAGAAACAAGCTGCCTTACAGGAAATATTTAATTTTGTGCAAATTGAAGAAGAGAGTCTCCCACAAGCTTGGGGAAGGCTTCTCCATTTGCTTAATGCTTTGCCTGATCATCCACTTAAGAAGAATGAAATACTTGATATCTTCTATAATGGACTAACCGATGTTTCTAGGGACTTCCTAGATAGTTGTGCTGGTAGTGTTTTCAGGGAATGAACTATTGAACAAGCTGAGGAATTATTGAATAATATATTGAAAACTATGATGATTGGACTCTTCCTGAACCACCGCCTAAACCCACTCCGAAGAAGAGGGGTATCTTATATCTCAGTCCTGAAGATATGCAAGAGGCAAAGAAAAGTATGAAGGAAAAAGGTATTAAAGCTGAGGATGTTAAAAATTTACCGCCCATTGAAGAAATACATGGACTTGATACACCACCCCCACGGGTGGTAGAGGTAAATTCTTTCATAAAGTTTGATGAAAATGACATCCCTTACAATAAACATCCTAGTCAATGCCTTTATGAATTTGATAATTACATTAGAAAACAAGATCACTTCAATGCCAATGTGATGAAACAATTGAAATATAATTCTGATATGATTGCTTGCTTGAGTGACTTGTTATTTAGAATTAGTAATGATGTTAGAGGTGTAGGAAAGCATGCCTCTATGGTCCAAACCCAGTTAGAACAAGTTGCTAAATATCAAAGAGAATTGCTTGATGAAATGAATAAAAATATGAATGATTTTGCTGTTAGAGTAGCAACTAGAGGAGGCAAAATGACTCAGGAACCACTTTATCCTGAAGGACACCCTAAAAGAATTGAACAAGACTGTCAAAGAATTAATACCGATGCACCTAGTCCTTCTAAAAAGGAAAAGAAAAATGATAGGACTTTGCATACCTCTAGTGAACCTGAGATAGAAAAACCTTCTGAAGATAACAATGATGTCTCTATTTCTGATGCTGAAACTCAATCTAGTAATGAACATTCACCTAGTGATAATGAAAATGATAATGATAATGTTCATGAAGATACCCAACTAGGTAATGATAAAGAACCAGATAATGAAGTAGAGATAGAACCTGCTATTGATCTTGATAACCCACAACCTAAAAATAAAAGATATGATAAAAGCGACTTTGTTGCTAGAAAACATGGTAAGGAAAGAGAGCCATGGGTTCGGAAACCCATGCCCTTCCACCTAAACCTTCCAAGAAAAAAGATGAAGACGAATTTGAATGCTTTGCTAAAATGCTTAGGCCAGTCTTTTTGCGTACTCGCTTGACTGATATTTTAATGATGGCCCCTTATGCAAAATATATGAAAGACATCATCACTAATAAAAGAAAAATACCTGAAGCTGAAACTTCCACCATGCTTGCTAATTATTATTTTAAGGATGGAATACCTAAAAAACTTGGAGATCCGGGAATAATAACTATACCTTGCTCCATCAAAACAAATTATGTCAAAACTGCTTTGTGTGATTTAGGGGCTGGTGTTAGTGTCATGCCTTTCTCTTTGTATAAAAGACTTGATTTGAATAAACTCACACCTACTGAAATATCTTTGCAAATGTTTAACAAATCAACTGCCATACCTATCGGTATTTGTGAGGATGTGCCCGTTGTTGTTGCAAATGTTACTATCTTGACAGACTTTGTTATACTTGAGATGCCCGAGGACGGCAACGTGTCGATTATCCTTGGTAGACCCTTTTTGAATACTGCAGGGGCTGTTATTGATTGCAATAAAAGAAAAGTCACTTTTCATATCAATGGTAATGAGCATACGGTGCACTTTCCAAAGAAACAATTCCAAGTGAATGGTATTAATGTTATTGAAAAATCTCCGACACTCATATTGGAAGTCTTCAACTACCTCTACCTACTGCCAAAAAGAAATATGAAATACTTATTGTTGGGGACATGCATATCCCCATTGAGGTAACTTAGTGTTTTATGAAAGTTCTTCGGTTTCATGCTAATCGAAAGTGGTTGTTAATAAGACTTGATCAACCTTGTTAATGAATCATTTTTGAGAGGTATGAAGTTGATGAATCTAGTAGGCACAACTTTCTGTCCCTACCTTTTGTTTTTTTCCTAGTAAAATAAAATAAAATGTCATGTTTATCCAGTTTTCTGAATTTCTCGTGCAATAAAAAAATGCCCAAAAATAAAAGTTCTCAGAATGCCCTGAAATTTTAATACGATTTTTTCTGAATATTTCTGAATTTTTAGTGCAAATAACATCAGAGGGGGGTGCGCCTGGTGACCACAAGACACCAGGGCGCGCCAGCAACCCCAGGCGCACCCTGGTGGGTTGTGGTCCCTACGTGGGTCCCCTCACTTATCTCTTCAGCCTATTCCTTCTCCTACCTCCAGAAAAAAATCACCATAGCTCTCTTTCTCGTGTTCTTGCTCTCGAACCCGCGAATTTCGATCTCCTTGCTCGAAGCTCCATTTTCGAAACTGTTTTGGGGGACTGCTACTTGGTATGTGACTCCCCCATTGCTCCAATTAGTTTTTGCTTTAGTGGTTTATATTTTGAATAATTAGCTACTCTTGGTTCTGCTGTAAATGGGCTTGCATGTTGAATTCTTAGGCCCTGTTTGTTTAGGCTTTTGCTTTTGCTTTTGCAGCTTTTCCACTTTGACCAAAAAGCCATAAAAGCTCCTAAATAGGTGCTTTTGGAGCTTTTATGGATTTTGGGGAATCAATATAACAATATTTAGCTCCAAAAGCCATAAAAGCTCAAAAAGCACCTATTTAGGAGCTTTTATGGCTTCTTGGCCAAAGTGGAAAAGCTACAAAAGTAGAAGCAAAAGCCCAAACAAATAGGGCCTTAGAGTTCTAAGTAGTTTGAATGCTCAATATAGCCTCTAGGCATCCTTGTGAGTAGTTGCTATCAATCTTACGAAGTTTGGTTGACAAAAAATTTGTGAACTAAAAATTTCAGAATTTTGTTTATAGGAATAAGATGAATTTCCTTGGAAGGAGTTATTCGAGGAGGAGGTCCTTGGAGGCATCATCGAGTAGTGGCTCGATACGTTGGTCATATGTTGAGCCAAGCGCAACTTCAATACGGGATGCTGCTATCAAATCATGCATATGGCCGTGTGACGATTTCATGGTGAGTGCAGGTATTAAGGAAGAATTTGAGCAATATATTCACAGCACCGAGCTCGGTCCCTACATTGAAGATAAGTGCATCCAGCATCTCAGCCTCACAGAAACGTTTACTAAAGAATTCAAATTTCATCCTCGTGAGTCTAGAGTTTCATTTAAACTTTATGACCGTCCATTTACCATGCCTCTAGAGGTGTTTTGTGGTGTTTGTAAAATTCCATTTTGGGGTCTGCTGGACGAGCCACTGAGATCTGAGTATGAGTCATTTTTAATTAATCTGTGCTACGGTGAGGATAGAGGAGTGACACAAGCTAGGATAAAAAGCATTCATTTTCCATCAATTCATTACTTTGCACTCTTTAATGGCAAATGCATTGTGGGCAAGGAAGATTGTAGCACACTGTGTGCCCCTGACTTGAGCCTCATACACACTGCTCTGACAGGAATTAAACGTTATAACCTTGGAGCAATCGTTGCACGAAGGTTGCAACATAATGCTGGTAGTGGTCACTTTTATGGTGGGATTTATGCTTCCCGTTTAGCAAAGGAGCTGGGTGTATCACCTTGTCCTAACGATCCCATCTTACCTACCCAGTACTTAAACTTTGAGGCCATGAAGCATCATAAGTTCCTTAAGGGCACAATCACTGATTATACTTATAACTTGAGGTTCAATATAGAACCCACTGTACCTATTGTTTTGCCTGCGCCTACTCTCTTTGATTTCCACAGCAAAAGGAGATACTATGTTCTCGAGAACGAGGCCCGCGCGTACAAGGCGGAAGTCGAAGCGTCTCGGCGGGCTGAGGAGGCTGCACCTAGAGCCTTCGTGGGCTATCACGCAGATTATTATCCAGGGTATGGATGGTGATTACCAAGCTAGGCCAAAAGCCTAAGCTTGGGGGAGTATGTATTTCCACCGACATTACATTCATGTTCACACATTTCATTCCAGTTGTCGGTGTTCACACTTTTTCATTGTATTAGCCATGCTAGTTTTATTTTCTCGCTTTCTTCTTGTGTATTTGAAAAACTTTGAGAAAATCCAAAAATATTTCTGGCTTCTTTTCGGTTTTTCTTTCTAGTTTAATTAGCTGTAGTATTAAATGAAAACCCAAAAAGATTTGTCGATTCTTCTTTTGCTTGTTGGGAACTTTCCCGTGTAAATAGTTTTTCTCATTTTTGTTTTCCTTTATTTAATTTGCCTTCTTCAAGAAAAACTAAAAACTAAAAAAAAATTCAGTGTGTTTCTCTGAAATTCTTTTCTTTTGTTGAGTCTTACCAAGGAGAAGACCACGATGAAAATGTTGAGTGGCTCTCATATGCATTATTGTTGATATAACAAAGAGCACATATTACCTTGTCTTCTCCTTTTGAATAAAATGTTTGCAGATTCCAGCTTAGTCCACGACACTCTTGCACTATTATTATTTTCATATCATTCGGTCGTGCAAGTGAAAGGCAATGATGCTGATACTCGATGAAGTGACTATGGCAGAGAAAAGCGGGTATGAACTTGACTTGTTCTGTTTTTGTAAATATGTTTAACCTAGCATCCATGATTTAGCATTCATGATCAAACATGTTTGCAATGACAATTAGAGATTATAGTTTCTCATGCCATGCTTAAGTAGCTAGGAGTGGATAATGATTTGTCTTGGATGTCAACATTGCGTTAAAATGATTGTGATGTGGTATGATGATATGGTATCCTCCTCTGAATGTTTCAAGTGGCTTGACTTGGCACATGTTCATGCATGTAGTTGAATCAAAACCAACATAGCCTCTACGATATTTATGTTCATGGTGTCCATATCCTACTCATGTGTGACACCCTGATTTTGACAACTTTTTCTTTTCAAACTTTTCTGGTTTTATTTGAATCTGAATGGTTTTGAACCCTTTTTCATTTGGACTTGGACATTTTTGAATTCTTTCCAAGTGATCCAAAGTCCCATCACCTTACCAAAACTCTGCCAAGTATCCCAAGGATCTAAATTTCCAATTTAAATCATTTTCAATAACTCTTTTCTTTTATTTGAGGATTTAGGGCATTACTATGGGTTATGAAGCAACCTATAGCTTGGATGCTCAGAAAATTCTCAAATAATTCTCAAAAATCCTTTGGACCATATCTTGCTCCAATATCCAATAATATTCCATAAAAAATTTCATATACCTTGCAAAATAATTCCTTTTAGCTCCTGGTCAGTCTGGACCTTTGTGAAGGAAGCGCATGCTAGGAGTGTCCAATTGCTCTCAAATTTTTATAGCATGAGGACACCCCCAAACAACCTTCCTCCACCAAGTTTCAACCCCAGGAGATCATTCTAGTGAGCAGCACTTCAACATCTTGATTTTGGACCAGAAAGGTGGTTTGTACATGAACTACCCTCAAACTTAAACCAAATCACTTCAAATTTGGTCAGCTCCTAGTCCTTCCAACCTAAATCACTCTGGAGATCTCCATTGGCCCTACCTCCATCTCTCCAACCCTCCAGATCCCTCCCAAGTTCTCTGTCAGGAACTGTTGCTGATTCTACCTCTCATCTCTGCTTGAATCTAGCCAAACCAACGCTGCAGGTGAAGTGAGGGTTCGACGGTCGACATGCTGGACATGTTTTGCCAGGCTTGCGTGGCCTCCTGGTGCCAAGCGCCGTGGTGAGCATGGCGCTGGCATGCCTGTCGCCGTGCTCCGCGTTGCGCCAGACTCGGGTCTCATCCGAGCGAGACCACGGCGCCGCAGCAGCTTGTCTGGGCATGCCGACATCGCCCCTGGTCGACATGCAACCCCTCTAGAACCCTCGCCCTCGCCCTCGCCGGCCGCCACGCCACTGCCGCACTGTGAGACCCGTGCGGCCATAGTTGCGGCGCCGCTCGTCGTTTCCTCCCGAGCCGTCGCCTCCCGCATTGAATGCTGCTGCTCTCTCAAGTCCCTTCGCTGCAAGCAGCCACGCCAGCGCGCCGTACGTCGCCGGCGCCATGGCCCGCATCGAGCCGCTTCGGGAGAGCTCGGCGATCGTCCTCGCCCGGCTATAAATAGCCCCACCCCGCCTCGCTCAGCTCTCCACCCTTCTCCTCCTTCCTCAAATTGGTAGCTAGCAGCGAAGAACCGAGGCAAGGAGGCCTCTGGCCTCGAACTCCGCCGGAGTTCCGCCGCCGATCCCATCCTTTCGCCCGCCCTTTTCAAGCCACCCCAGCTCCACCCGCGCCCTCAGTTGTGATCAGTAGAACCCACTGGTGTTTCCAAACCCCTCCCCGAGTCGAACCACTACCGAAATCCTCGACTCTGACGACCACCGTAGCTGCTGCCCGCCGGAGAAGAAGAGCGCGTCGCCGTTCGACCGTCTCCGGGAGAGCTACGGGTACAGGGAGGACCACCGTGGAGTGCCCGATCGATTCCCGTCAACTCCCAGCTCCGCCGCCGTCCCTATCGCCTGTGAGCACCGCCGGAGCGCCGCCTCCCTCTCTGCTCTCTCCCTCCCCACTGTTTTAAATCGGGCCAGGCCCACTGTCAGCCACTGATCGAACCGGTAAGTGGTGGCGCGCGGGCAAAATACGTCTTCGACGTGGCCCCTTCTATGTTTTTCTGATTTCTATTTATTTAAACAGAGTTGACCAGGAACTTTGACTGCTTATAACTTTTTACAGAAAAGTCCAAATGACCTGTTTCTTTTTGCATTGTGTTCATACTGAAGTCCTTTATTTTTCCACCAAGTTTGGTATTTTTCCAATACCCACAGAATTGTTGGTGAATAAAAAGGCTTTATGTGACATTTTCTTTTACTATTTGAAAATATTTTCAGAAGGGGATTCTTGTGGATTCGAAGACCAGGAGTTTCTGAACAACCCAACTGATCAAGGCAAGCTAGGACATCCATATTATGAAGCATTTTATAGCATTGCATAATTCATATTCAGTTCGTACATATATTCAACCCAGATAATTCATAGTAAATTATTTAAATGTTTAAAGTTGATAACTCAGAATGAAATGATCAATAACTATGCTTGCTAAGTGAAACATAGTTGGTTGATCAAGAGTCACCTGTCTGGGCTTACCCGTGCAGCCACATTTGCCGGTATGGGACGGCCTTGACTTGGTCTGACTCGGTGCTCTTTCACCGGTACCTCCAAAGAGGGAGGGTTATGCGTGCGTGCTGCCCTGATCAGGTAGACGGCGATAACCCTGTGAGCCCAGTTGAGTTGTTTGCCGGCGTCCCTGTTTGGGACAGTTTTGTTAGGCCACGACGGTGGCATGTGTCATGGGGTGACACGGGGCCACCCAAGGCTTGACTCCGGGGGAGTGTGATTGCCGGTGGTACGATGAAAGAGTCACGGGTCAGACATGTTTCGTTGGAGCAACGCTAGTCCACCCGAATGGGATCACGAGGTCAGTGCTCCATAGTGTGGGTAAAGCGCGCAACCTCTGCAGAGTGTAAAATCTATTCGAATAGCCGCGTCCACGGTATTGGACAGCCCGACCAGACCTCTCTAGGCGATCAACCGTAATAACTGTAGTAATGATGGAAGAACTTGTCTTTCCAGCGGAAATACTCGTGGGTATCGAGTATTCCGAGGGTTGTGAGGCAACCCAGAGATGAGTAAGTTGGTGACAGTAAGTGAATCACTTGGAGTTTAACCTGTTCATTGCTATGCTATTACTTGCTGCATATTTGGTTGTCATGTGCTTGTGAGTACATTCAAAGTACTCACCTGGCGTATCATGCCAGATGCAGGAGAAGACTAAGACGGAGGTCCCGAGGTCCTTGTTGCGATGCCTAGGTTGTGTCCACAGCAGTGTCCCTGTGGATGGAGTCTCTATCATGTTCCGCTACGCTGTAGTCTTTCGTTGTAGTGTTCCATAGTAGTGCCGAGGCCCTGATGTGTTGGATAAATAATGTAGATATTGTCGTAGCACTAGACGTGCTTTTGGCCTCGGTGATCATTAATATATGCGAGCTTGTACCGACTATTATCAATAAAGTTCAGCTATGTTCTGTTCCAAGTTGTTGTGTGTTTCCAGAAGACATGATCTCTGGGTTGGAAACACGGGTAAATCGGTTCTCTGAGCCGGGGTGCCACAACGTTTGGTATCAGAGCCTTGCTGACTGTAGGACACCCTAGGTAACCGCGTTAGGACTGCGATTAGCATAGGACCTTGAGTGTGCATCTTGCTTGTTGCATTTGATGGTTGCATGCCATGCATTGTGCATCATAATTCATTATGTTATTAACCTTTGGCATTGTGAGTGTAGATGGCACCAGTTCCATATCACTACCATCATGAGCCAGAAGCCCATACCTTTCCAGTCTTGCTTCGTAGCATCTGGCTTCGACTGTATCCCTACGGTGATGACCCGGTGTATCAGATGTTTCGGGAACAGTTGGGCGAGTCGGTATATGAGTACCATGCAGTAGCTTACCTGATCGCAACTTCGGATATTGGAAGCTCTTCTCGCTCTTCCAAGGGCGGAGTGGCTTCTACTCCGGAGCTGGCGATCCAGTTTGCTGCCATGGAGGCTATTACTGACTTGCGCTTCCACGAGGCTGAGATGCAGACCCATCCAGGTTTCTTCCACTATCCCACTCTGTCGCCTACGACAGGGCGAGTCCTTTTCTCACCTGTAGACCCGGCGTGTGATCATGCGGCTGGTGTTTTGTCTCGTTACCTGAACGCCAGTTACTATATGATCATCTCTTTGGCTGAGGAGTTGTGTCGTGTCCAGGGGGCACTTGCAGCAGTGACTCCAGCACCTCCTCCTGTAGTTCCACCTAGGTATTCACCACCAGTTCCACCTCCGCGTATGCTTGATATCCCTTCTGGTTCTTCTGGACTGTCAGGCTTATCGTCTGGTAATCGATTTGAGACCCCTGCTGAGTGGGCCTCACTTCTAGCCACTCCCGCTCTGCCGATGCTGAGGCGACGTGCTCTTTCTCCCGCGGAAGGAGAGCCGTCCCAGCAGCGACGTCGCGTCTCCTTTAACCCGGTGACTCATATCATCAGTTCGGATTCCGACTCAGGATCTGATGACGAGGACTCTTCAGATGGGCAGTGTTCGTGTCACCGACACTACTAGACTGGAGTTTGAGTAGCAATGCATGCATCTTTGCATATGCCAACTGCCGTATGAGCAGTTTAGCCATGATATTCCTCTACTAGCTTGCCATGTATGATGTTGGGTTATATTGTATAATTATGTTGTTCTCTTTATTTGCCTTTTTCTATGTATTTTCTTCGGTGTCATATTACTGTATTTCTCCTTATGGATGTTGCTCATCGATTCGGTCTTTGCCATGGGAACAAAAAAATTAGGGTGAAGAGAGGAAGTAGCAGTCAAGGCGGCGATGGAAACCTCGTCTGTCGATCCGCCAGGCAGGCAGGGCAACCGCCCGAAGACTTACCACCACCACCACCTCAAGCACCAACCACAGATCAGATAATCAGAATGTTCGAGGAAAAGAGAAACCAAGACCTCATGGAAATTCTCAAGAGTATGCAGACAATAGTAGGTCAGAATAATGGCAATGGGGTGCGTTCTAAACTGACTGACTTCCAGCGCACAAAACCACCCAGCTTTGGCCAGGCTGTGGATCCTATTGAGGCTGATGACTGGTTAAGAACCATGGAAAAGAAATTGGACATCGCTCGTTGTGAAGAAGCAGATAAAGTTCCATTTGCCACTCATTATCTTGAAGGCCCAGCAGCCATATGGTGGAATAACACCAAGTTAATATGGCCTGCTGAAGAGATTTCTTGGGAGAAATTCAAAGAGCTGTTCCGCAAGTATCATATCCCCACAGGTATCATGAAAGTGAAACAAAGGGAATTTCTAGCCCTCACCCAAGGCAACATGACTGTGGGAGAATACTTAAACAAGTTCAACAATTTGGCCCGGTACTCTCCTCATGATATGGCCACCGAAGAACGAAAAATAGATCGGTTCCTCGGAGGACTTAATCACGCCCTCCGATGCCAGCTATGCATGTTGGACTTCCCCGATTTCCAGACCATGGTTGATAAGGCCTTCATTGCCGAACGAGAGCACAAGTCTGGGAATGATGATCGTAAGAGGAAGTTCGAGCCCAAGAAGGACAACAAGGAACCATATGCACAAAAGCTGCACAGTTGGCAGTCAGGGCCATCTGAGAACAAACCGGTGTGGAACAATGGTGGCAACTACAATAACAAGCCAGTCAACTAGAGCAAGACCTTCGGCAAGCAGCCAGTCATAGAAGACTGCCGTCGCAACAACACTTGCTTCAACTGTGGCCAGAGTGGACACTACGCTAAACAGTGTCCTACTAGTAACGGAAAGCAATCGGCTGACCACAAGCCACAAGTCAATCACCTTGGACGCCGCCCCAACCGCAACTTCAATCACGGATGCGTCCATCACATCTCTGCCGAAGAAGTCTGCGAAGCTCCAGACATTGTCCTTGGTATGTTTTCTGTTCATAACATACCTGCAGTAATTTTATTTGATTCTGGGGCTTCCCACTCGTTTATTTCGCGGAGTTTCGCCACCTTGCATAAATTTTCTCTTTCACTTTTGGACAAAATCATGGTGGTACAATCCCCTGGCTTAATGCTCAGAACAAATATAGTATACAAGGATCTGGAAATCTTAATCCATGGAGTCAAATTTCCAGCTACCCTTGTTGCTATTGACTCCCCAGGACTGGATATAATACTGGGAATGGACTGGTTGGCACCGCACCAAGTGTGTATCAATTGCGCCACCAGAACGGTGACATTGGTGAACCCCGCCGGACAGACCGTTCAATTCCTGGCCAGCAGAATGATAACAAGAAAGGGGACGGCATATCAGACCACTGTTACCGATATGAATCCGATTCCGGTAGTGGGTGAATTTCCGGATGTGTTTCCGAAGGAATTACCAGGAATGCCGCCCGACCGAGAGTTGGAGTTTGCCATTGAAGTGATTCCTGGTACAACTCCAATATACAAGAAATATTACCGTATGCCAGGCCCGGAATTAGCAGAACTAAAGAAGCAGTTGGACGAATTGCTACAAAAAGGATATATTCGTCCAAGCATCTCACCATGGGTATCACCAGTATTATTTGTCAAAAAGAAGGATGGAAGTCTACGAATGTGCGTAGACTATCGCCAGCTTAATGAGGTCACTATCAAGAACAAGTACCCGCTCCCTCGAATTGATGACTTATTCGACCAGTTGAGTGGAGCACGGGTATTCTCCAAGATCGACCTCAGAACAGGATATCATCAATTGAAAATCCGAAAGGAGGATATCCCCAAGACAGCGTTCACCACTCGATATGGACTATATGAATTTACAGTGATGGCGTTTGGATTGACCAACGCTCCAGCCTATTTCATGAGTATGATGAATAAAGTTTTCATGGACTTCCTGGATAAGTTCGTAGTGGTGTTCATTGATGACATACTGATATACTCCAAGGATGAAGAGGAACATAAGCAACATCTCAGAGCTGTCCTGGAAAGGTTAAGAACCCATCGCTTATATGCCAAGTTCAGTAAGTGTGAATTTTGGCTGAAAGAGGTGGGATTCCTTGGACATATTCTGTCAGAGAAGGGAATAGCTGTTGATCCAAGTAAGGTTACTGCGGTCTTGAACTGGAAGACACCAGCCACGGTGACTGAAGTCCGTAGTTTCCTGGGCTTGGCAGGCTACTACCACCGTTTCATTGAGGGCTTTTCTAAGATAGCCAAGCCACTGGCGGAATTGTTGAAAAAGAACCAAAGGTTTATCTGGACAGCAGAGTGCGATATCAGTTTCCAGGAGTTAAAGACGAGGCTAACCACAGCCCCTGTCTTAGTTCTTCCAGATATTCACAAGAGTTTCGACATATATTGCGACGCATCCAGGCGTGGGATTGGATGCGTGCTGATGCAAGAAGGGAAGGTTGTAGCTTATGCATCACGACAACTACGACCTCATGAGGAAAACTATCCCACACATGATTTGGAGCTAGCCGCTGTGGTTCATGCCTTGAAGATCTGGAGGCATTACCTTATCGGACAACGATGTGAGATATACACAGACCACAAGAGTCTCAAGTATATTTTCACTCAACCCGACCTGAACCTCAGGCAGCGAAGATGGCTTGAACTAGCCAAGGACTATGATGTTGGGATAAACTATCATCCAGGGAAAGCGAATGTGGTCGCTGACGCCCTGAGCAGGAAACAAGCTACTGTGAATGCATTAGTTGAGAGTATGCATCCAAGCTTACAAGAAGAGTTTGTTAGGCTCAATATGGTGCTATGCGGCCCAATGACTCCGGACACGTTGGAAATCACTCCAACCCTCATGAAGGAAATTAAGGAAGCACAGAAGTCAGATGAAGAAATTTGGGAGATCAAGGAGTTAATTTAGCAAGGGAAGGCCAAGTCCTTCCGCATGGATGAACAGGGAACCGTGTGGTTCGAGAAACGAATTTGTGTGCCAAGACAGAACAACTTGAGGCAACAAATACTCAAGGAAGCACATGAGTCCGCATATTCGATTCACCCAGGAGGTACCAAGATGTATCAGGACTTGAGAGAAACCTTTTGGTGGTCGGGAATGCGGAAAGATATAGCATACTATGTCGCCTGCTGTGACATTTGCAACAAGGTCAAAGCAGATCATCAAAAACCCGCTGGGCTACTGCAACCTTTACCAGTACCCCAGTGGAAGTGGGACGACATATGTATGTATTTTATTGTGGGACTACCCAAGTCCACGAGAGGCAATGATGCTATTTGGGTCATTGTAGACATCCTTACGAAGGTGGCACATTTTATCCCAGTAAAGACCACTTTCAACACAAATCAGTTGGCACAACTCTACATGTCCTGGATAGTCAGTCTACACAGGGTACCCAAGTCCATCACTTCAGATAGGGGTTCCCTATTTACTTCAGCATTTTGGCTATGGCTACATCAGGCTTTGGGAACCATGTTGAAACATAGCACAGCATATCATCCGTAGACAGATGGACAAACCGAGCGAGTGAACCAAATATTAGAGGATATGCTGTGGTCATGTGCTCTCTCCCATGGACCCAAATGGGAGGAAAGTCTACCATACGCGGAATTCTCCTACAATAACAGCTATCAGGCAAGTCTCAAGATGTCGCCTTTTGAGGCACTGTACGGACGGAAGTGCCGCACACCGCTGAACTGGTCCCAAACAGGAGATAGTCGCATTTTTGGCACGGACTTGATGCTCGAGGTTGAGAGGCAAGTTAAGGATATCCAAGAACGACTTCGAGCAGCCAAGTCCCGACAGAAGAGCTATTACGACCCAAAGCACCGGGAAGTAACTTTTGAGCCCGGAGACTATGCTTATCTACGGGTAACTCCTATGAAAGGAGTAAAGAGGTTTGGTACTCGAGGAAAGTTAGCCCCAAGATACATCAGCCCCTTTCCAGTGATTGCCAAGAAAGGCAGAGTCGCATATCAGTTGGAATTGCCACTAGCATTGTCAGACGTTCATGATGTCTTTCATATCTCACAGTTAAGGAAATGCATTGCACCCCCAGCCAAGCAAGCGGATATGAGTGAGCTAGAGCTGGCTAAGGATTTGACTTATGAGGAAAAACCTGTCAGGATTTTGGAAGAGATGGAAAGAACCACAAGGAGTAAGGTGATAAGATTTTACAAGGTGCTATGGGAGCACCATACTAAAGAAGAGGCTACTTGGGAACGAGAAGATTTTCTGAGATCCGCTTACCCATTTTTGTTCCCTGAGCAACCGAATCTCGAGGACGAGATTCATCCTAAGGGGGGTAGGTTTGTGACACCCTGATTTTGACAACTTTTTCTTTTCAAACTTTTCTGGTTTAATTTGAATCTGAATGGTTTTGAACCCTTTTTCATTTGGACTTGGACATTTTTGAATTCTTTCCAAGTGATCCAAAGTCCCATCACCTTGCCAAAACTCTGCCAAGTATCCCAAGGATCCAAATTTCCAATTTAAATCATTTTTAATAACTCTTTTCTTTTATTTGAGGATTTAGGGCATTACTATGGGTTATGAAGCAACCTATAGCTTGGATGCTCAGAAAATTCTCAAATAATTCTCAAAAATCCTTTGGACCATATCTTGCTCCAATATCCAATAATATTCCATAAAATATTTCATATACCTTGCAAAATAATTCCTTTTAGCTCCTGGTCAGTCTGGACCTTTGTGAAGGAAGTGCATGCTAGGAGTGTCCAATTGCTCTCAAATTTTTATAGCATGAGGACACCCCCAAACAACCTTCCTCCACCAAGTTTCAACCCCAGGAGATCATTCTAGTGAGCAGCACTTCAACATCTTGATTCTAGACCAGAAAGGTGGTTTGTACATGAACTACCCTCAAACTTAAACCAAATCACCTCAAATTTGGTCAGCTCCTAGTCCTTCCAACCTAAATCACTCTGGAGATCTCCATTGGCCCTACCTCCATCTCTCCAACCCTCCAGATCCCTCCCAAGTTCTCTATCAGGAACTGTTGCTGATTCTACCTCTCATCTCTGCTTGAATCTAGCCAAACCAACGCTGCAGGTGAAGTGAGGGTTCGACGGTCGACAGGCTGGACATGTTTTGCCAGGCTTGCATGGCCTCCTGGTGCCAAGCGCCGTGGTGAGCACGGCGCTGGCATGCCTGTCGCCGCGCTCTGCGCTGCGCCAGACTCGGGTCTCATACGAGCGAGACCACGGCGCCACAGCAGCTTGTCTGGGCATGCCGACATCGCCCCTGGTCGACACGCAACCCCTCCAGAACCCTCGCCCTCGCCGGAGATGCCCTCGCCAGCCGCCACGCCACTGCCGCACTGTGAGACCTGTGCGGCCATAGTTGCGGCGCCGCTCGTCGTTTCCTCCCGAGCCGTCGCCTCCCGCATTGAATGCTGCTGCTCTCTCATGTCCCTTCGCCGCAAGCAGCCACGCCAGCGCGGCGTATGTCGCCGGCGCCATGGCCCGCATCGAGCCGCTTCGGGAGAGCTTGGCGATCGGCCTCACCCGGCTATAAATAGCCCCGCCCCGCCTCGCTCAGCTCTCCACCCTTCTCCTCCTTCCTCAAATTGGTAGCTAGCAGCAAAGAACCAAGGCAGGGAGGCCTCTGGCCTCGAACTCCGCCGGAGTTCCGCCGCCGATCCCATCCTGTCGCCCGCCCTTTTCAAGCCAGCCCAGCTCCACCCGAGCCCTCAGTTGTGATCAGTAGAACCCACTGGTGTTTCCAAACCCCTCCCCGAGTCGAACCACTACCGGAATCCTCGACTCCGATGACCACCGTAGCTGCTGCCCGCCGGAGAAGAAGGGCGCGTCGCCGTCTGGCCATCTCCGGGAGAGCTACGAGTACAGGGAGGACCACCGTGGAGTGCCCGATCGATTCCCGTCAACTCCCAGCTCCGCCGCCGTCCCTATCGCCGGTGAGCACCGCCGGAGCGCCGCCTCCCTCTCTGCTCTCTCCCTCCCCTCTGTTTTAAATCGGGCCAGGCCCATTGTCAGCCACTGATCGAACCGGTAAGTGGTGGCGCGCGGGCAAAATACGTCTTCGACGTGGTCCCTTCTATGTTTTTCTGATTTCTATTTATTTAAACAGAGTTGACCAGGAACTTTGACTGCTTATAACTTTTTACAGAAAAGTCCAAATGACCTGATTCTTTTTGCATTGTGTTCATACTGAAGTCCTTTATTTTTCCACCAAGTTTGGTATTTTTCCAATACCCACAGAATTGTTGGTGAATAAAAAGGCTTTATGTGACATTTTCTTTTGCTATTTGAAAATATTTTCAGAAGGGGATTCTTGTGGATTCGAAGATCAGGAGTTTCTGAACAACCCAACTGATCAAGGCAAGCCAGGACATCCATATTATGAAGCATTTTATAGCATTGCATAATTCATATTCATTTCATGCATATATTCAACCCAGATAATTCATAGTAAATTATTTAAATGTTTAAAGTTGATAACTCAGAATGATATGATCAATAACTATGCTTGCTAAGTGAAACATAGTTGGTTGATCAAGAGTCACCTGTCCGGGCTTACCCGTGCAACCACATTTGCCGGTATGGGACGGCCTTCACTTGGTCTGGCTCGGTGCTCTTTCACCGGTACCTCCAAAGAGGGAGGGTTATGCGTGCATGCTACCCTGATCAGGTAGACAACGATAACCCTGTGAGCCCAGTTGAGTTGTTTGCCGGCGTCCCCATTTGGGACAGTTTAGTTAGGCCACGACGGTGGCAGGTGTTACGGGGTGACACGGGGCCACCCAAGGCTTGACTCCGGGGGAGTGTGATTGCCGGTGGTACGGTGAAAGAGTCACGGGTCAGACAGGTTTCATTGGAGCAACGCTGGTCCACCCGAATGGGATCATGAGGTCAGTGCTCCATACTGTGGGTAAAGTGCGCAACCTCTGTAGAGTGTAAAATCTATTCTAATAGCCGCGTCCACGGTATTGGACAGCCCGACCAGACCTCTCTAGGCGATCAACTGTAATAACTATAGTAATGATGGAAGAACTTGTCTTTCGAGCGGAAGTACTCGTGGGTATCGACTATTCCGAGGGTTGTGAGGCAACTCAGAGATGAGTAAGTTGGTGACAGTAAGTGAATCACTTGGAGTTTAACCTGTTCATTGCTATGCTATTACTTGCTGCATATTTGGTTGTCATGTGCTTGTGAGTACATTCAAAGTACTCACCTGGCGTGTCATGCCAGATGCAGGAGAAGACTAAGACGGAGGTCCCGAGGTCCTTGTTGCGATGCCTAGGTTGTGTCCACAGCAGTGTCCCTGTGGATGGAGTCTCTATCATGTTCCGCTACGCTGTAGTCTTTCGCTGTAGTGTTCCGTAGTTGTGCCGAGGCCCTGATGTGTTGGATAAATAATGTAGATATTGTCGTAGCACTAGACGTGCTTTTGGCCTCGATGATCATGTAATATATGCGAGCTTGTACCGACTATTATCAATAAAGTTCAGCTATGTTCTGTTCCAAGTTGTTGTGTGTTTCCAGAAGACATGATCTCTGGGTTGGAAACACGGGTAAACCGGTTCTTTGAGCCGGGGTGCCACATCATGCTTGTATTCAATGTTCATTATTCATAATGCATGTTCATGACCGTTTTTGCTCTCTAGCTGGACGCTTCTCAACCTATTTGCTAGCCTTCGCCTGTACTAAGCGGGAATACGGCTTGTGCATCAAAATCCTTAAAACCCAAGTTATTCTAGATGAGTCCATCATATCTACCTATATGCGGTATTACCCTGCCATTCTAAGTAAATTTGCATGTGCCACCTCTAAAACTTCAAATGAACATCTGTTTTTGTGTACCTGGATTGTTCATAGAGCGACAGGGGGTAGTCGGTATCTTCCATGCTAAGCGGGTTATTCTCATGATGAGTGTTTATTCACTTGTCCTTGCACAAGAGGGGTGGTAATAGGGATTCCCAGTCCCGAAATAAAAAAATCACAAATAATTAAACAAAACTCCCCAGGATTGTTGTTGGTATGGACGGCACCCGTGGATTCGGCTAGCCGTGGAGTGTGTTTGTTGGTGGAGGGGGAGTAAACCTTTACTTTTATCGCTTGGGAACTGCCACTAATGTGTTTAGCATGGAAGATATTGATAACTTTTGGTCGTGGCGTAAACAGGAAGGGTGCATTTCCCAAAATTTCATTTATCTCTGATTTAAGCTTTGAGCTCTGGCACCTCTGCAAATCCCTGCTTCCCTCTACGAAGGGACTATCTATTTACTTTTATGTTGAGTCATCACCTTCTTAAATAAGCGCCAGATCTGAGAGCACTATTGTCATCCTCATGCATTGTGTATAGTTAATGTTGAATGCATCATGACTGGATCTTTCTACCATAAATTACAATGTTTAGTCGCTGCCTGAACTTTGGAGGTGCTCTGCATTTATGTTTTGCGGTCTCAGAAAGGGCTAGCGAGATACCACTGTTGTCATATTATATCATGATTATTTTGACAAGGTGTTGGCATTTGAGATATCTTATTATTGCTCGCTAGTTGATTATGCCATTGATATGAGTTAATATAATTTTTAAGAGTTATCGCTGATATGGTTAGTCATGATCTTTGCTGAAAACCTGGGTACTACTTAAGCTTATTTATGTAAACAAGAACAAAAGAGTTCGTAAAAGTTTTTCTTTTTCACTTTCAGTATATCAACTGAATTGCTTGAGGACAAGCAAAGGTTTAAGATTGGGGGAGTTGATATGTCTCCGTCGTATCTACTTTTCCTAATGCTCTTGCTCTTGTTTTGGACTCTAATTTGCATGATTTGAATGAAAGTAACCCCGGACTAATGCTGTTTTCAGCAGAACTACCATGGTGTTGTTTTTGTGCAGAAATAAAAGTTCTCGGAATGGAACGAAACTTTTTTGGAGAATTATTTTATAATAAAAGAAAAATACTGAAGCCAAGAACCACCAGAGGGGGACCCTGGTTGAGCACAACCCACCAGGGCGCGCCACCCCCTCCAGGTGCGCCCAGGTGGGTTGTGCCCACCTGGTGGCCCCGCAGGCCCTAATTCCAACTCCTTAAATACCTATTTTTGGAGAAAAAAAATAAGGGAGGAAGAATTATCGTGTTTCATGAGACAGAGCCGCCGCCGCCTCCTGTTCTTCATCGGGAGGCCAGATCTGGAGTCCGTTCGGGGCTCCGAAGAGGGGAATCTTCGATCTTTGTCATCACCAACCCTCCTTCATCACCAATTCCATGATGCTCCCCACCAGGAGTGAGTAATTCCTTCATAGGCTCGCTGTTTGGTGAGGAGTTGGATGAGATTCTTCATGTAATCGAGTTAGTTTTGTTAGGGCTTGATCCCTAGTATCCACTATGTTCTGAGATTGATGTTGCTATGACTTTGCCATGCTTAATTCTTGTCACTAGGGCCCGAGTGCCATGATTTCAGATCTGAACCGTTTATGTTTTCAACATTATATCGCTGTTCTAGATCCGATCTTGCTAGTCATATGCACCTGCTATGTGTTATGATCCGTAAACCCCGGGGTGACAACAACCATGATACTTTCCGGTGATGATTGTAGTTTGAGGAGTTCATGTATTCACTATGTGTTAATGCTTTGTTCCGGTTCTCTATTAAAAGGAGGCCTTAATATCCCTTAGTTTACTTAGGGACCCCGCTGCCACAGGAGGGTAGGACAAAAGATGTCATACAAGTTCTTTTCCATAAGCACGTATGACTATTTACGGAATACATGCCTACATTATATTTATGAACTGGAGCTAGTTCTGTATCGCCCTAGGTTATGACTGTTATATGATGAATATCATCCAACGAATTCACCGATCCAATGCCTACGAGTTTTCCACATATTGTTCTTGCTAAGTTACTACTGCTGCTGTTACCGCTACCACTGCTATCAAAACTATCATACTACTGTGCTACTGATCACTTTGCGGCAGATATTTAATCTCCAGGTGTGGTTGAATTGACAACTCAACTGCTAATACTTGAAAATATTCTTTGGCTCCCCTTGTGTCGAATCTATAAATTTGGGTTGAATACTCTACCCTCGAAAACTGTTGCGATCCCCTATACTTGTGGGTTATCACTCTGCTACCCCAGTATTGCGTCCACCACACCACACAAGCTCGCACCACGTTCGCTTGCTTGCATCTTTCTGGGTTATCCTTCCAATACCAAGGGATACCGGTGCTATGATCCTATATCCCATCTGTATTCACTTCGAGGCACTTGTACTTTGACGAGAAGGTGTTTCCTTTTCAGTAGGTACCACCGTCTGCCAAGTCCTCGGCGGAGCTCCTCACCGTGCCCCCTACATGGCGCGGGTCCCGGCTGTGGCCTGTCCCTGCCATGACTATTGGCAGGCTGCTTTCTTTGCCGGGTGTGGCTGCGGGTGCGGCCCCTTCGGGCGCGCCTGGCCCCACGGGTCCCTCCCACGCTGTGGCCACTGAGGGAGTCCCGGATTAGGGGTTCCTCGGGCTGCCGGCCTATTTCTCACGGGCCGGACTAGTGGGCTGCTTATTGATCGTCAGGAGAAGACCGGACTTCGGATGAGCCCACGGTCTAGAAGGAAGCCTCCAAAGTCTTGACGTATACTCCAAGTCTTGGTTGGCGTAGCTCATGTGCTCGTCCTCTGGTGGTAACCGACATGTGTAACCCTAGGTACCCCTGGTGTCTATATGAACAAGAGGGTTTAGTCCGTGGAGGCCAGAACCATCATCCTATTCATCTAGGGTTAGTTCATCTGATCTCGTGGTAGATCAACTCTATAATCCTCATACACACATCAATACAATCAAGCAGGACATAGGGTTTCACCTCTTTGAGAGGGCCCGAACCTGGGTAAATACTGTCTCTGCGTTCTCTGTTACCCATCGATCCAAGATCCATATCTCGGGACCTCCTACCCGAGATCCGCCGGTTTTGACACCGACATTGGTGCTTTCATTGAGAGTTTCTCTGTAGGATCGCTGAAGGATCGATGGCTCGCTTAGTCATCAACGATAGCATCTGCAAGGAGAACGTCTTCTTTCCCGGACTGCTCTTCGCGTTCGGCGGCATCGTTCTGCACGCCAACTTGACTGGTCACCTTGACTAGATTGACAGCTTCGCCCCTGAACACGAGATCAGGTTTGGCAACCTAGAGTATGTCGCCGACTCCCAGGGTGATCTGATCCTTACTGGGATCTCAACCTTACCCGATGAACCCCAAAACCCCGAAGCTTCAACTTCGGACCTGCTTCCCGACCTCATCTCCGGGTTGACCCTTACCTCAGATCTGGCTTTGAGCTCGGATCCGACTTCAGCACCCGAGAACCAGGGGCCAGCCTTGGCTGAGCGCGCTTCCCACGCTGGCACACCGGAGGTAAACTCCAAAAGACGCCAAAAGATGAATCCGACCGACCTCTCACTGTTAAACGAGACACTAGACCGGATCCATACAATGAACATCATGGATGGCCCGTCCCCGATCTATGCTCGGATCGGGCTTGAGGTAGGCAACGGGGAATTTTACGTCCCACCCACCACCCACTTAGTAGCCACTGTCGAGGATTTAACCAACATGCTGGACTATGCTTCCGAGGAGGCCGATGACATGGATGAAGATGTCGATGCCACGGCCCATGCTACTCCCTCCCCTACCACCCCACTACGGGATGGTGGATAGCCACCTCCACCTACGATGTCTATATGGTGGGCACCCCCGAAAAGAGGGATGACGGAACCCCTGGAAAGAATGGGGACGGCACCCCCAGAAAGGATGGCAATAAGCCCGGCGAGGAGCCACCCAAACGTCGGCGTCAGCGCAAGCGAGGGGCAGAAGGGTAAGGAGAGCAACACGGACACCAGAGAAAATGATACCCCAGACAACATGGAAGACCTCAGCGATCACGTCGCCCTTGAGCAGCAACTCGATGGCTTGGAAGGACACAAGGACCAGAGTGACCCCGAGGACCTCAATGACTCCGAGGACAGCAACTACCTACCTCTTTCTGAGGATGAGGAAAGCCTCGGAGCTGAAGACTTCATAGTCCCCGAAGACCCTCTGGGTCAGGAATGGTTCAAGCGACAACTCATAGCCACCGCTCGAAGCCTGAAGAAGAAGCATCAGCAGCTAAAAGCCGACCAAAACACCCTCAACGACAGGTGGACGAGGGTCTTGGCAGCCGAAGAAGGCTTCGGTAATCAGCGGCAAGACCAGACTAGAAGTTACCCAAAGCGGCGCCTGCTGCCACAGTTCGACGGCGAGGCCCTTGAGCCCATACCCCCCAAATACACTCAGGCTAACCAGCCAGACCGCCCCCCTCGAGGACGGGACAGGACGGCTGGGGAAGCCGAGAATCCACTGGCCTTTCCTCATCAGAGGGGTAAGGAGCCGATATAGCCAAGCGATCCACATGACCTATAGCATGGCCTAACTGCCATAGCGGACCAAGCAAGATCCATTTACGGATCTAGAGGGCACACTCCCGCTAGACGGGACAGATACCAAGCCTGGCGCGACAGAACCGATAGAGCCCGGGACTAGCACCGTGCTCAGATGACAACTGATCTCCGGCACGACGTGGCCCGGGTCAGGGGCTCTGCTCTCCCAATGTGTTTCACAGACGTGGTGATGCAACACCAGTTCCATGAAGGGTTTTAACCTGTAAATATCAAACAATATGATGGGACAATGGACCCAGCTGCGTGGATAAAAATTTTCCTTCTCCACATCCATATGTCTCGAGGAGACAACCTCCACGCCATCAAATACCCGCCACTCAAGCTGAAAGGACCGGCAAGGCACTGGTTGAACAGCCTCCTCGAAAACTCCATAGGAAGCTGGGAAGAGCTGGAAGAGGCCTTCCGAGCTAACTTTCAAGGGACCTATGTTCGGCCACCAGATGCCGATGACCTGAGCCACGTCGTCCAGCAGCCCGGGGAATCAGCCCGAAAATTTTGGAATCGATTTTACTAAGAAGAACCAGATTGTCGATTGTCCGGATGCTGAGGCAATTGCTGCATTCAAGCACAGTATCCAAGACGAATGGCTAGCACGCCAGCTCGGCCAAGATAAACCGAGAACTATGTCGGCTCTCACTTCTCTCATGACCTGCTTATGCGCAGGCGAGGACAGTTGGTTAGCTCGTAGAAGCAACCACCCGGATGAACCCGTCACCTCCGAAGTCTGTGACGGGAACAGGAAACCATGACGCAACAAGAACAAACGTCGGCGCAACAACGGTGAGGCCGATGATACGACAGTAAATGCCGAATTCAGCAACTCGAAATCAGGACCGCAGAAGAAGCCCTCTAAAGGGAACCGCGATGGTCCGACAGCGCTGGACAAGATTTTAGATAGACCCTGCCAGATCCACGGCATGCCAGATAAGCCCGCCAACCACACCAGTCGTAACTATTGGGTGATTAAACAGGCCGGCAAGCTCACAGCCGAGGAGCAAAGCAAGGGCACCCGCAACGAGGACGATGATGAACCTCACAGGCCGAATAATGTAGGCCAGAAGCAGTTCCCTCCCGGGGTAAAAACCATAAATATGATCTATGTCACACATATACCTAAGAAAGAGCGGAAGCGCACACTTCGAGATGTCTATGCCATAGAGCCAGTGGCCCCGAAATACGACCCATGGTCGGCTTGCCCGATCACTTTCGACTGAAGAGACCATCCGACCAGTATCCGTCATGGAGGAACAACGGCTCTGGTGCTCGACCCAATCGTGGATGGATACCACCTCACTAGAGTCCTGATGGACGAAGGCAGCAGCCTCAACCTGATTTACTCAGATACATTGAGGAAGATGGGAATTGATCCATCAAGGATCAAACCTAGCAACACCACCTTTAAAGGGGTAATCCCAGGAGTCGAGGCACGCTGCTCAGGTACCGCTACCCTGGAAGTAGTTTTCGGCTCACCCGACAACTTCCGCAGCGAAGACTTGATCTTTGACATCATCCCTTTCCACAGCGGCTACCACACACTCCTCGGCCATACAGCGTTTGCTCACTTTAACGTTGTCCCCCACTACGCATATCTGAAGCTCAAGATGCCTGGACCTAAGGGTGTCATCACCGTCAATGGTAACATCGAGCGCTTGCTCCAAATTGAGGAGCACACAACAACTCTGGCAGCCGAGGCATAGGCCGGCAAATGAGCATCGAAGACCCAGGCTCATGTCAAGGCGCTAACACACACAAACAAGCCCGAGCTGTAGCACCCTTTCCAGAGCCTTCAATTGCTCACCCTAAATAGGGATACACCCCCCACAACACGGTTTCCTCGGCCACAAAATATGTATCTTGGGTACACCACTCCGCGCTTAAAATTCCATGGATAGCTGTGGGGGTCAACAATTGAACGATCAAGTATTCGGCTAAACTGAACTATGGCCCAATATGTCTTCGAACCACTACCAGGTGCCATCTAGAGCCTGATCGGCGTCAAGCTGATATACGGCGACAACTTCTTTGTTCGGGAGGAGTCGCTCTCCTCCCCATCCTCTCCATGCTCTCCATCGTGAGCGGAGGGGGCTTGGGTTTCCTCGGACTTAGTGTCCGGGGGTCCTCTAGGGCGGAGGCCTTCTCGGGCCTCCATCTTCTCTCCTTTCTTTTTCTTCTTCTTCTCCGGCACCTGATACGGTGCCATGGCTAGCACCTCTGTTAACAGAGCCATCCTGGGGCCCTCAGGCAGCGGGGCGGGGCAGTCAATCTTCTCGGCTTTCTTCAGCCAGCTCTAAACATGGAGGACGAAGGAGTTAATTGCTTTGTCAAAAAGAAGTATCCGAACCAATGGTATAACTTATCGTACATCATGAGGGGGTGGGGGGTGGCGGTGTCAAGACCGATATCTTCCGTCTTGGCTGGCCACTCCTTCCGCGGCTTGAAAAACACCTTCCACAACTTGTCGTGGGAGGTGCGGTAGAAGCGGAGCACGGTGGCGGGGTCTTCGGGCTTGTAGGACCACATGGGGACATCCCGGTCTTGGCAAGGTAGGAGTCGTCGGCGAAGCATGATCGGAATCACGTTTGGTAGCTCGACCTTCTGCTTCATCATCTTGGATATTCGTCTTTGAAGCGACTCCACCTCCATGGTCGACCCCCAGTCGAGGCCTTTTCTGGTCCATGAGACCAGCCTCGTGGGAGGTCCGGATCTGAAAGCAGGGATTTCCGCCCAAGCCTCACCTCGCAGTTCCATGACGTAGAACCACTCTTTCTGCCAGATCTTGACGGTCTCTATGAAAGTACCATCCGGCCACTCCACTTGGGGGAGTTTGCTGACCTCCCCCCTCCCACCCCCCCGCGCAGTCTGCCTATTGGCCGTCGATGATCTTCGACTTGATGTTGAAGACCTTGAGCCACAAGCTGAAGTGTGGCCGGACCCGCAGAAAGGCCTCACAGATGATGATGAAGGCTGAGATGTGCAGGAAGGAGTTAGGGGCGGGGTCATGGAAATCCAGCTCGTAGAAGAACATCAGCCCCCTAACAAAGGGGTGGAGAGGGAAGCCGAGTCCCCGGATGAAGTGGGGAAGGAATACCACCCTCTCACCTGGCCTCGATGTGGGGACGACCTGGCCCTCCTCTGGAACATGGTGGGCGACGTTGGCCAACATGTAGCCGGCGCTCTTCAACTCCAGGATGGCGTCTTCGGTGACGCTGGAGGCCTCCCACTTGCCCTTGGAGCCTGAGCCGGCCATGGCTGATCGAGGAAATGGTCGGAAGAGTCCTTGGAGGAACAAATGGATCTGGGCGCTGGAGCTCAGGAGGTTGGGAAGGCGATGGCAAGCGAGTAAGTGGGAGCGTGCGGTAAAAATGATGGTTGTTCCCCCTTTTATAGGCAACCGTAATACCAAGAGTCCTTTTACCGCGCCATAGACCTCGCGTCTTCCCAATGTAATTGTGCTGTTGTGCGCGCATGGGGTAAGGCGAATCATTGATCATATCCCTTAAAACAAGGCACGATCTCCATCTTGATAGGGCATGCCAATGAAAACCTCCTCGAGCCACGTAACTGGGTAGAGGTTATGTTGGGTCGTGGCCCTTCGGTAAAAGCTTTCAGACGAAAACACTATTCACACCTGGGCGGCTGGCCTTCGAGGCTAAATAATGCATACACTTCGGAAGTTCTGGCATAATTCGGATGGCGTGTTGCCGGACATAGTCGAGCAACCCTCAAGGCTGTGACTAGGGGTTACTATGAAATTGGCGTCAGCATCATGGAAGGAAGGAACTGGTCCACAAAGCCTATGATTCCTGCATATACCTTGGCTTTGAAGACTAGTTCGGGGGCTACTAAGGGAGTCCTGGATTAGGGGGTCCTCGGGCCGCCGGCCTATTTCTCATGGGCCGGACTAGTGGGCTGCTTATTGATCGTCAGGAGAAGACTGGACTTCGAATAAGCCAACGCTCTAGAAGGAAGCCTCCGAAGTCTTGACGTATACTCCAAGTATTGGTTGGCGTAGCTCGTGTGCTCGTCCTCTGGTGGTAACCGACATGTGTAACCCTAAGTACCCTTGATATCTATATAAACCAAAGGGTTTAGTCCGTAGAGGCCAGAACCATCATCCTATTCATCTAGGGTTAGTTCATCCGATCTCGTGGTAGATCAACTATGTAATCCTCATACACATATCAATACAATCAAGCAGGACGTAGGGTTTTACCTCTTCGAGAGGGCCCGAACCTGGTAAATATTGTCTCTGCGTTCTCTGTTACCCATCAATCCAAGATCCACAGCTCGGGACCCCCTACTCAAGATCCGTCGATTTTGACACCGATAGCCACCCCTTCGGGTGAGCCCACCTCGGTGGGTCCTTCTGCCGCCTGGACTCGGTCGCCTAAGCCGCCTTTTCAGGCGCTGCAGCTGCCGCTGTTGAGCCCGCGCCGGCTGTTGCCTCGGATTCAGAGACCGGTGATAACCCACAAGTATAGGGGATCGTTTGTAGCCTTTTTCGATAAATAAGAGTGCCGAACCCAACGAGGAGCTAAAGGTAGAACAAATATTCCCTCAAGTTCTATCAACCACCGATACAACTCTACGCACACTTAAACATTCGCTTTACCTAGAACAAGAATTAAACTATGAATAAATTGCAAGATAATAAATTTAGTAGTTTAATAAATAGCTTTTGTAAGACAAGAAAGTTATTTGTCCCTAGGCAATCGATAACTAGACCGGTAATCATTATTGCAATTTTATATGTGGGAGAGGCATGAGCTAACATACTTTCCGTACTTGGATCATATGCACTTATGATTGGAACTCTAGCAAGCATCCACAACTACCAAAGATCATTAAGGTAAAACCCAACCATAGCATTAAGTATCAAGTCCTCTTTACTCCCATACACAACAACCCCCTTACTCGGGTATAAGTTTCTGTCACTCTCGCCACCCACTATAAGAGAATCATGAACGTATTGCAACACCCTACAACAAGGATCCCTCATGTTTGCGCGACACGGAGGGCACCATAGGACAGCACCAAAATAAAACATACAACTCAAACCAATCACAATCATCAATTAACCCATAGGACAAAACGAATCTACTCAAACATCATAAGATAGTCATACATCATTGGGAAATAATATATAGCATTGTGCACCATGTTTAAGTAGAGATTACAGTGGGGAAAAGAGGTGTTACACCGCTGCATAGAGCGGGAGAGAGTTGGTGTTGACGGCAGCGAAGTTGTTGTTGTAGATCGCCGTCACGATCCTTGCCCCGGCGGCACTCCAGCGCCACCGGCAGAGAGGGGGAGAGAGAGCCCCCCCTCCTTCTTCTTCTTCCTTGGCCTCCCCCCTTGATGGGAGGAGAGTTCCCCCTCTAGTCCATGGCCTTCGTGGCGGCCGAGGGGCGAGAGCCCCTCAGAGATTGGGTCTCTCTCTCTATTCTCTTCTGTTTCGCGTTCCTGTTTTTTGGCCGAAACCCGTTTCTTAAATATCCGGAGATCCGTAACTCCGACTACGCTGAAATTTTAACACGATTTTTTTCCGTATATAAGCTTCCTTGCGGCCGAAGAAGAGCCCCAACCGACTTACGATGTGCCCACTAGTCACCACCGCGTGCCAGGGGGGCCCAGGCGCGCCCTGGTGGGTAGTGGAGGTTGTGGGCCTCCGTTTGCGTTGATTCCATCTCCCAAAAATCACATATATTCTAAAATAATTCTCCATAATTTTGTATCTCGTTTGGACTTCGTTTGATATGGATATTCTGCGAAACAAAAAACATGCAACAAACAGGAACTGACACTGGGCTCTAGATCAATACGTTAGTCCAAAAAATAATATAAAATGTCGCCAAAAGTATGTAAAAGTTGTAGAATATTGGCATGAAACAATAAAAAATTATAGATACGACGGAGACGTATCAGCATCCCCAAGCTTAATTCCTGCATGTCCTCGAGTAGGTAAATGATAAAAAAGAGAATTTTTGATGTGGAATGCTACCTAGCATAATCTTGATCATATAATCTAATCATGGCATGAATATTAAGATACGAGTGATTCAAAGCAATAGTCTATAATTTGACATAAAGACATCAATACTCAGGCATCCCAACAAACAATCATGTCTTTCAAAATATCAATGCTAAAGAATGTTATCCCTACAAAATCATATAGTCTTGTCATGCTCCATCTTCTTAACACAAAGTATTTATCATGTACAACCCCGATGACAAGCCGAGCAATTGGTTCATACTTTTTAACGCGCTTCAGCTTTTTCATCCCCCACGCAATACATGAGCGCAAGCCATGGACATAGCACTATGGGTGGAATAGAGTATGAAGATAGGGGTAAACATAGAGAAGACAAAAAAAGTAAGAGAGTCTCACATCGACGCGGCTAATCATCGGGCTATGGAGATGGCCATCAATTGATATCAATGCGAGGAGAAGGGATTGCCATGCAACGGATGCACTAAGAGCTATAAGTTTATGAAAGCTTAATATGAAAACTAAGTGGGTGTGCATCCAACTTGCTTGCTCAAGACCTCAGGCAATTGAGGAAGCCCATCATCGGAATATACAAGCCAAGTTCTATAATGAAAAATTCCCACTAGTATATGAAAGTGACTACATAGGAGACTCTCTATATGAAAAACATGGTGCTACTTTGAAGCACAAGTGTGGAAAGGATAGTAACATTGCCCCTTCTCTCTTTTTCTCTCATTTTTTTCTTGGGCTCTTTTCTGACTCACTTTTTTTAATATTTTGTCTGGAGTCTCATCCTGACTTGTGGGGGAATCATAGTCTCCACCATCCATTCCTCACTGGGACAATGCTCTAATAATGAATAATGATGATCATCACACTTCTATTTACTTACAACTCAAAAGAAATAAAAATTACAACTCGATACCTAGAACAATATATGACTCTATATGAATGCCTCTGGCGGTGTACTAGGATGTGCAATGATCTAGCGTAGCAAAGATATCAAAAAACGGACAAGCCATGAAAATATCATTCTAGCTATCTTACGATCATGCAAAGCAATATGATAATGAATGCTCAAGTCCTAAAAACAAAACAGTGAAAGTTGCATGGCAATATATCTCGGAATGACTGTGGAAGTGCCATAATAGGTAGGTATGGTGGCTGTTTTGAGGAAGATATAATAAGGCTTATGTGTGATAGAGCGTATCATATCATGGGTTTTGGATGCACCTGCGAAGTTTGCACCGACTCTCGAGGTGAGAAAGGGCAATGCACGGTACCGAAGAGGCTAGCAAATTGCGGAAAGGTGAGAGTGCGTATAATCCATGGACTCACATTAGTCATAAAGAACTCACATACTTATTGCAAAAGTTTATTAGCCCTCGAAGCAAAGTACTACTACGCATGCCCCTAGGGGGATAGATTGGTAGGAAAAGACCATCGCTCATCCCTGACCGCCACTCATAAGGAAGACAATCAATAATAAATCATGCTCCAACTTCTTAGCATAACGGGAGACTATACATGCATGCTTCGGGAATCACAAACCTTAACACCAATATTCTTACTAACCACAAGCATTCACTAGTACCTACCACATATTATCATCTCTATATCGCAAAACTATTGCAAGGAATCAAACTTATCATATTCAGTGATCCACAAGTTTTATGTAGGATTTTATGACTAACCATGCAAAAGACCAATTCCTGTTGACTCTCTAAATAGATATAAGTGAAGCATGAGAGTTTAATTCTTTCTACAAAAGACTTGCCCATGCTCTAATAAATATAAGTGAAGCAAAAGAGCATTCTACAAATAACGGTTTTCTATGTGAAGAGAAACATGCAATCCAAACTTCAAATGATATAAGTGAAGCACATGAAGCATTCTATAAAGCCATACTCAATCAAAAGATATAAGTGAAGTGCAATGAGCATTGTATAAATCAACCAAGGACTATCTCATACCAGCATGGTGCATTAAAAGAAAAATAAAAGCACACGACGCTCCAAGATTACACATATCACGTGAACAAAACAAAAACCGAAACATACCGATACTTGTTGAAGAAAGATGGGATGCCTTCCGGGGCATCCCCAAGCTTATACGCTTGAGTCTCCTTGAATATTTACTTGGGGTGCCTTGGGCATCCCCAAGCTTGAACTCTTGCCTCTCCTCCTTCTCCTCATATCGAGACCTCCTCGAGCTTCGAACACTTCATCCACACAAAACTTAACAAAACCTCCGTGAGATCCGTTAGTATAATAAAGCAAATCACTACTTTAAGTACTGTTGCAAAACCATTCATATTTTATTTTTGCATTATCCCTACTGTATTCTAACTTCTCCATGGCTTATACCACTCGATACACTCCATAGTTCCATCAAAACAAGCAAAATAATGCATCAAAAACAGAATGTGCAAAAAACAGAACATTCTCTATAGCAATCTGAACTTTGACTATACTTCTGTAACTCTAAAAATTCTGAAAACTTAGGAAAAATTAAAAAATTGTGTGGCAATATTGTGTAATTTTTTTAGAATTTTTGCATGTTCCAGTAAAAAACGTAAATTCACGCACTACATCAAAAGTTTCTGTTTTTGCACCGCACATACCAAACAAGCAATCTAATCATCCTAAAGGCAAATCTTGGCACATTATTTTTATAATACAATGGATTTGTACAAGGGGATAATTAATTTTGTTGAAAAGTTTCTGTAATTAAGATTCACAAAGTTTCCATGGGCATGAACAAAGTTCAAGGCTAGCTCCCACTTTAACAATGCTCGTCTTTCTCACTTCCGCTTTTATTTTTGAAAAGTTTTTAGGTTCCCCTCTATATTTTTTTGTTTTTAAACTTTATAAAAGCACACAACAGAATAAAATGACTCTCTAAAACTTCCGGGTTGTCTCCCTGGTAGCGCTTTCTTTAAATCCATTAAGTTAGGCATAAAGTGCTCAAGTAATTGGTCCATCCGGATCCCAAGGTATATCAAAGCCTTTTAATTAACAATACTTGTAATTTAGTAGTGACCACAAAGCAATAGATATCACATAATGACGAAGTCTGACTCTCTTCGTATGCATCGGCATGCTATAAAAGAACAATTCATGCACACAAAGTAAAGGCCAATGCATAGTATAAACAATTTCTTGCAATTTTATCGTGTTGGAAACTTAGAGAGGTGGAGATGTAGTTCCTGTCTCATAATAATTGAAATTAGGAGCAGCAAGCACATGCATATTACATTCATCAAAATCATCATGTGCAATAGTAAAAAGCAACCCATCAATATAATCCTTAATAAGAGCAAACTTCTTCGATATAGTGTAGTTGGGAGAATTCAAAAAGATAATAGGACTATCATGTGTGGGTGCAATAGCAACAACTATAGCAAGTTCATCTCCATAATCATACTTTAAATTGGCATCTTGGCCACAAGCATAGCAAGCATCAAGTTCATCAAAAAGGGATATTTCAAATGAATCAACGAGATCATAGCAATTAATATAGCATTCATCCTTCGGTAAGCACAAATGGAACTAAACAATGTATGCATTGAAGAGTTATTCTCATTAGAAGGTGGGCACGGGTAGCTAATCCGCTCTTCCTCCTTTTGTTCTTCGCTCTCCTCATCATCTTTTCCATCCAATGAGCTCACATTTTCATCAATTTCTTCTTCCATAGATTCCTGCAAAATATTAGTCTCTTCTTGGACAGCAAAGACTTTCTCAATAAATACATCAATATCAGAATTGTATTTATAATTCTCATAGCAATATTTAAGTATAGCAAAAATTTTAGGTCTATAAACAACATCATCATAATCTTCATACTTTTCAAACAGAGATTCAATTTCATAAGCACCCTTAAAAGCAACAAATTCTTCTATTTGTTCCACATCATAGTAATCATATCTAGCATTAGCATAAGAAGCCAAGGTTTCATTATCATTAAATTCACATGAAAAGGGAAGGTGTGGAGCCTTCATCCTAGAGCAACAAGTATAATCATATCTCAAGCATAAATTCCAAGCATACCATTGCAAATAATCAATTTGATCACATAATAGTTTCCCTTTTTGAGTCAAGCGATAATCCCTAAAGTATCCATGTTGATCCAACGTGTCTCCCATTATCAAGTTGAACGGGGTTTTCTCAGGATAAAGCAAATATTTTTCACATAATGAGCATCGAGGGTTTTAGGAGGTTCCCCATCTCCATGAGTAGCAAGTACACCTTATCTTTTTGGTATTTCGTGTTCCATATCCATAACTAAAGATAGAGAACAACTTAGAACAGAAAATAAAAACTACTTAGTGATAAAGCAAACAAGCACACACGAGAATATTCACCCCACGCTATTGCTCCCCGACAATGGCGTCGAAAAAAGGTCTTGATAACCCACAAGTATAGGGGATCGTTTGTAGCCTTTTTTTGATAAATAAGAGTGTCGAACCCAACGAGGAGCTAAAGGTAGAACAAATATTCCCTCAAGTTCTATCGACCACCGATACAACTCTACGCACACTTAAACATTCGCTTTACCTAGAACAAGAATAAAACTAGAAGTACTTTGCGAGAATTAAACTACGAATAAATTGCAAGATAATAAATTTAGTAGTTTAATAAATAGCTTTTGTAATACAAGAAAGTTATTTGTCCCTAGGCAATCGATAACTAGACCGGTAATCATTATTGCAATTTTATATGAGGGAGAGGCATGATCTAACATACTTTCCGTACTTGGATCATATGCACTTATGATTGGAACTCTAGCAAGCATCCGCAACTACCAAAGTCCATTAAAGTAAAACCCAACCATATCATTAAGTATCAAGTCCTCTTTACTCCCATAAGCAACAACCCCCTTACTCGGGTATGATAACCCACAAGTATAGGGGATCGCAACAGTTTTCAAGGGTAGAGTATTCAACCAAAATTTATTGATTCGACACAAGGGGAGCCAAAGAATATTCTCGAGTATTAGCAGCTGAGTTGTCAATTCAACCACACCTGAAAGACTTAATATCTGCAGCAAAATATTTAGTAGCAAAGTAGTATGGAAGTAGCGGTAACGATGGCAAAAGTAACAGTAGCAGTTTTGTAGCAATTGTAACAGCAGCAGCACGAAAGTAACTTAGCAAAGATCAATATGTGAAAAGCTCATAGGCAATGGATCGGCAATGATAATTATGTCGGATGATATTCATCATGTAGCAGTTATAACCTAGGGTGACACAGAACTAGCTCCAATTCATCAATATAATGTAGGCATGTATTCCGTATATAGTCATACGTGCTTATGGAAAAGAACTTGCATGACATCTTTTGTCCTACCCTCCCGTGGCAGCGGGGTCCTAATGGAAACTAAGGGATATTAAGGCCTCCTTTTAATAGAGAACCGGAAGGAAGCATTAGAACTTAGTGAATACATGAACTTCTCAAACTACGGTAATCACCGGAAAGAATCCCAATTATTGTCACCTTGGGGTATGCGGATCATAGGTCGTAATAGGTGTCTACAACTTGCAAGATAGGATCGAGAACACATATATATATTCATGAAAACATAATAGGTTCAGATCTGAAATCATGGCACTCGGGCCCTAGTGACAAGCATTAAGCATAGCAAAGTCATATCAACATCAATCTCAGAACATAGTGGATACTAGGGATCAAACCCTAACAAAACTAACTCGATTACATGATAAGTCTCATCCAACCCATCACCGTCCAGCAAGCCTATGAAGGAATTACTCAATCCCGGCGGTGAGCATCATGAAATTGGCGATGGAGGAAGGTTGGTGATGATGATGGCGACGAATCCCCCTCTTCGGAGCCCCGAACGGACTCCAGATCTACCCTCCCGATGAAGAACAGGAGGTGGTGGCGGCTCCGTATCGTAAAACATGATGACTTCTTCTCTTTGATTTTTTTCTCTTCGAATAAGGTTATATGGAGTTGGAGTTGAGGTCGGAGGGGCTCCTGGGGGCCCACAAGCCTGCAGGGCACGCCCCAGGGGGTGGGCGTGCCCCCAGGGCTTGTGGCCTCTGGGTGGCCCCTCTCTGGATAATTCTTGCGCCAGTATTTTTTATTAATTCCAAAAATATTCTTCGTAAATTTTCAGGTCAATCCGAGAACTTTTATTTCTGCACAAAAATAACACCATGGCAATTCTGCTAAAAATAACGTCAGTCCGGGTTAGTTCCATTCAAATCATGAAAATTAGAGTCTAAAACAAGGGCAAAAGAGTTTAGAAAAGTAGATACGATGGAGACGTATCAGGGTATAAGTTTTTGTCACTCTCGCCACCCATTATAAGAGAATCATGAACGTATTGCAACACCCTACTGTAGGGATCCCTCACATTTGCGCGACACGGAGGGCACCATAGGACAGCACCAAAATAAAACATACAACTCAAACCAATGACAATCATCAATTAACCCATAGGACAAAACGAATCTACTCAAACATCATAAGATAGCCATACATCATTGGGAAATAATATATAGCATTGAACACCATGTTTAAGTAGAGATAACAATGGGGAAAAGAGGTGTTACACCACTGCGTAGAGGAGGGGAGAGTTGGTGCTGATGGCGGCAAAGTTGTTATTGTAGATCGCTGTCACAATCCTTGCCCCGGCGGCACTCCGGCGCCACCGGGAGAGAGAGAGGGAGAGAGCCCCCTCCTTCTTCTTCCTTGGCATCCCCCTAGATGGGAAGAGAGTTCCCCCTCTGGTCCATGGCCTCCATGGCGGCGAATGGGCTCTCGCCCCTCCGAGATTGGGTCTCTCTCTCTCTCTCTCTCTCTCTCTCTCTGTTCTCTTCTGTTTCGTGTTCCTGTTTTCTAGCCGAAAACCGTGTCTTAAATATCCGGAGATCCGTAACTCCGATTGTGCTGAAATTTTAACATGATTTTTTTGGATATAAGCTTCCTTGCGGCCGAAGAAGAGCCCCAACCGACTTACGGTGTGCCCACTAGGAACCACCGCGCGCCAGGGGGGCCCAGGGGCGCCCTGGTGGGTAGTGGAGGCGGTGGGCCTCTGTTTGCATTGATTCCACCTCCCAAAAATCATATATACTCCAATATAATTCTCCGTAAATTTTTATCGTGTTTGGACTTCGTTTGATATGGATATTATGCGAAACAAAAAACATGCAACAAATAGGAACTGACACTGGGCACTGGATCAATATGTTAGTCCCAAAAATAAGATGAAATGTTGCCAAAAGTATGTAAAAGTTGAAGAATATTGGCATGAAACAATAAAAAATTATAGATACAACGGAAATGTATCAATCGGCTCCTCCGCGACGGGCTCGACTTCCTCTTCGCCCGTCGTCGTGCCCGTCCCTCCGATCATCCCAGCGCCGGCACCTGGTGTGACGACCCGAGCTCGTGCTGGTGTGCATCGTCCCAGCACGCGCTACACCTCTGACGAGTACGTGTGTGCCGCGTCGACATTGACACCGTCACCCATCCCTTCCTCCGCTCACGCAGCCATTCATGATCCGAATTGGCTTGCCGTGATGCGTGAGGAGTTCGTTGCATTGCAGCGCAACCGCACGTGGCATATTGTTCTGCGGCCTCCCCGTGCCAATGTCATCAGTGGCAAGTGGGTCTTCCGCCACAAGACACATTCTGACGGTTCCCTTGAGCGCTACAAAGCTCGATGGGTGGTTCGTGGCTTTCGACAGCGCGCAGGCGTGGACTTCACCGACACCTTTGCTTCCGTCGTTAAGCCAGGCACAATTCACACGGTTCTCCAGTTAGTCATCTCTCGTGTCTGGCCTGTGCACCAGTTCGATATCTCCAACGCATTCTTGCATGGCACTCTGGCCGAGCAGGTGTTCTGCGAGCAACCCACCGGATTCGTCGATGCAACTCATCTGGATCACCTGTGTTTGATGGCCCGTTCTCTCTACGGGCTTAAGCAGGCACCACGGGCGTGGTACCAGCGCATTGTGGCGTTCCTTCAGCAGCTCAGGTTTCGGTCAACCCGCTTCGATGCCTCGCTCTTCATCTATCACCAGGGCACCGGTACCGCATACCTTCCACTCTATGTGGATGACATTATTCTGATGACATCGACTACTGAGCTCCTCCAACAGGTCATTGCACGCCTTCATGATGAGTTTGCCCTCAAGGACTTGGGGGTCCTGCATTAATTCCTCGGCATTGAGGTCATCCGGCGGGCTGATGGGTTCTTTCTGCATTAGCAGAAGTATGCCCATGAGCTTCTCAAGCGCGCTGGCATGCTTAACTGCAAGCCGCCTCGACGCCAGTCGACACGAAGGCCAAGGTGTCTGCTCTAGAGGGCTCTCCCGCGCCTGACGCTGCGTTTTACCGCTTCATCGTCGGTGCATTGTAGTATCTGATGCTCACATGGCCGGACCTGCAGTACGCTGTTCAACAGGTGTGCCTCCACATGCACTCCCCACATGACTCCCTCTGGACTCTGGTGAAGCGTGTTCTCCGGTACATACGCGACACTATGACTCTGGGACTCACCTTGACGTCTTCCTTTTCCACCGTCATTGTGGCATATTTTGATGCAGAACTGGGCTGGCTGCCCCCCGTCGCTCTACATCTGGCTACTGCGTTTAACTCAGGCCCTCGCTGATTTCGTGGTCGTCCAAGCGACAACCCACGGTCTCTCGCTCGAGTGCTGAGGCGGAGTACCGGACTGTGGCTAATGCCGTTACTGAGCGCTCATGGATCCGTCAGTTGCTTCAGGAGTTGTTTTGTGAGGTTCACAAGGCCGCGATTGTCTACTATGACAATGTCTCTGCTGCTACCTCTCCTCAAACCCTGTTCATCACCGCCGCACAAAGCACATTGAGCTCAACATTCACTTTGTGCGTGAACAGGTGGCACTTGGGAGTATTCGAGTTTTGCATGTGCCTACTGCTTAGCAGTTCATCGATGTTTTGACGAAAGGCCTACCGACATCGACCTTTGAGGAGTTTCGGTCCAGTCTTTGCGTCTCCGGCGATGCTTCGACTGCGGGGGGTGTTGAACATGTATACATGTATAGGACTAGGGACTTGTATTTATTCCTGCCGTATCTCCTTTCTCCCCTCGTATATTTGTACATCTTAGGAGACAAGTAGAGGCTGCCCCCTGTACCTATATATGTGCACCATGCACCTGATTAATTAATTATCTATGCATGCAATCTCTTTCTTCCCAACTAACACAACTAACACCAAAGAGTACTCTCTAAGAGCATCTCCAATAGAAGATGTATAATTGGTGATGTAAAAGTAGGTTTTGTATAATTTACATCACTAAAAAGTGCTTTTTACATCTTAGAAAAAGTCTCAACTCCAACAGATGATGTATATTTGGTGATGTAAACCTCGTACTCCAACAGATGATGTAAAAACGGCTGACAGTCACGGCCGTCTGTGATGCAGATTTGTTCACAATTGCATATGTTCACAATTTGTTCTTCACAATTGCATCAATTAAACATAGTCAATTAAATTTGTTCTTCACAATTGTATATGTATTGAATAAAACCTGAACTACAAATATAATTTTAACTTTGCAAAATCACCACACACATAATCAAACAGCATGGTAAAATTGCTCACAAACTGAATCTGTATCTACACTAATAATTGAACCTGTATCTACACAATGAATTCAGTAGCAGCAGCAGTGAGCGCCCACATGCAGTAGCCGCAGCAATTCATGGAGCGCCCCGAGCGGCAACAACAACAATCTGGATGGACCACGAGCAGCAGCAATGCTAGGTGTTGAGGCAGCGTGGATCTAGTGGTTGGCGGCTCGGTGGGGCAGCGGAGGCCATTCTTGCATAGAGCAAAGAGAGAGAGAGAGAGAGGTGGGAGGGAGAGGGGGGAGAGAGAGGGAGGGAGAGGGGGGAGAGAGGCCGACGACTAGGGGTGGTGCGGCGCTTGGAGTGGACCACGTGCCGACGAGCCCAGCGACGGAAGGAGGAGCCCACGCATTGCGGAGGTGGAAACGACAGAGGCAAGCATCGTGGCGGCGGGCGCAGACGGCGGAGCTCGCCGGGGTGTGCGGGGATGGCCAGCGGCGGACTCGAATGGGTTGGGGCTGCGCCGGAGCTGGCCTGGGCAGCGGGGCACTGGTGGTGATGGCCGGAATTGACCGGCGAAGGCAGCGACATAAAGGGGATAGGGGGTTGGGAACTTTCACGATGACAGTCGAGGTTCAGGCGCGGCTGTGCGTTTACATCTTGGTTTACATCAGCAGCGATTGGTGATGCAAATTTGAATCTTCAAGTGTTGTATTGTACATCACTTGGAGGAGGTGATGTAAAAATTTATATATCTACATTATCTCTTGGACCAGTATTTTTTAGGCCTCGAAGATGTAAAAAACTGTTATTTATACATCTACATCATCTATTGAAGACGCTCTAAACTCTATAAACAAGATTTTCATCAATTAGTCATCATGACAGATATAGTCAAACATAGATAATAACAGATATAGTTTAGTAAATTTATTTTGGTAGCTTCATCAAGTAATTATCACAAAGATTAATTGTTATCTGTTAAAATTTTGTCTTTCCACAAGTGAAACTGGAACTACAAGAATGGGCTACTATTGTAGCTGCTACAAAGCTTTAGTTTCAGAGTTGAGAAGATATACCAGGGATATACTCACTCCCGGCGGTGAGCATCATGAAATTGGCAATGGAGGAAGGTTGGTGATGATGATGGCGACGAATCCCCCTCTCCGGAGCCCCAAACGTACTCCAGATCAGCCCTCCCGATGAAGAACACAAGGTGGCGGCGGCTCTGTATCGTAAAACATGATGAACTCTTCTCTTTGATTTTTTTTCTCCCCGAATAGGTTTATATGGAGTTGGAGTTGAGGTCGGAGGGGCTCCAGGGGGACCACAAGCCTGCAGGGCGCGCCCTAGGGGGTGGGCGCGCCCCCAGGGCTTGTGGCCTCTAGGTGGCCCCCTCTGGATAATGCTTACGCCAATATTTTTTATTAATTCCAAAAATATTCTCCGTAAATTTTCAGGTCAATTCGATAACTTTTATTTCTGCACAAAAATAACACCATGGCAATTCTGCTGAAAACAGTGTCAGTCCGGGTTAGTTCCATTCAAATCATGCAAATTAGAGTCCAAAACAAAGGCAAAAGAGTTTGAAAAAGTAGATACGATGGAAACATATCAACTCCCCCAAGCTTAACCCATTGCTCGTCCTCAAGCAATTCAGTTGACAAACTGAAAGTGACAAAGAAAAACTTTTACAAACTCTATTTGATCTTGTTGTTGCAAATATGTCTAACTGATGTTCAGGTTTTCAGCAAAGCTTATGAACTAACCATATTCACAATAACATTTAGGTCTCACATTTACTCATATCAATGGCATAATCAACTAGCGAGCAATAATAATAAATCTCGGATGACAACACTTTTTTCAAAACAATCATGATATGATATGACAAAATGGTATCTCGCTAGCCCTTTCTGAGACCGCAAAACATAAATGCAAAGCACCTCTAAAGACCAAGGACTGACTAGACATTATAATTCATGGCAAAAGAGATCCAGTCACAGTCAAACTCAATATCAATTAATAACAATGCATATGAATGACAGTGGTGCTCTCTAACTGGTGCCTTTTATAAGAGGATGATGACTCAATAATAAAAGTAAATAGATAGGCCCTTCGCAGAGGGAAGCAGGTATTTGCAGAGGTGCCAGAGCTCGAAGCTTTTAAAACAGAGATGAATATAATTTTGAGCGGTATGCTTTCATTGTCAACATAACAACCAAGAGATCTCACTATCTTCCATGCTAGATACATTATAGGCGGTTCCCAAACAGAGTGGTAAAGTTTTTTACTCCCCCTCCACCAACAATCACACTCCACGGCTAGCCGAATCCACGGGTGCCGTCCATACCAACAACAGTCCTGGGGGAGTTTTGTTTATTTATTGTATTTTGATTTTGATCTTTTGATCACAGGACTGGGCATCCCGAATACCAGCCACTTTCTCGTGAATGACAAGTGAATAAACACTCATCATGAGAATAACCCACCTAGCATGGAAGATACTGACAGCCCCCAGTCGCTACATGAGCGATTCGGACATACAAAACAGATTATTATTTGAAGGTTTAGAGTTTGGCACATGCAAATTTACTTGGAATGGCAGGAAAAATACCGCATATAGGTAGATATGGTGGACTCATATGGAACAACTTTGGGTTTAAGGAAGTGGATGCACAAGCAGTATTCCCTCTTAGTACAAGTGAAGGCTAGCAAAAGATTGAGGAGCGACCAACTAGAGAGTGACAATGGTCATAAACATGCATTGAGACTAACCAACATTGAGTGCAAGCATGAGTAGGATATAAATCACCATGAACATAAATATCGTGGAGGCTATGTTGATTTTGTTTCAACCACATGCGTGAACATGTGCCAAGTCAAGCCACTTGAATCATTCAAAGGAGGATACCATCCTATCATACTACATCGTAACCATTTAAAAATGCATGTTGACACTCAAGACAAACCATTATACACTCCTAGCTAATTAAGCATGGCATGAATAACTATAATCTCTAATTGTCATTCCAAACATGTTTCATTCATAACAAGCTGAATCAAGAACGATGAGCTAATCATATTTACAAAAACTAAATAGGTCGAGTTCGTACTAGCTTTTCTCCATCTCAATCACTTCATCACATATCGTCATTATTGCCTTTCACTTGCACGACCGAACGATGTGAATAATAATAAGAGTGCACGTGCATTGGACTAAGCTGGAATCTGCAAACATTTATTCAAAGGAGAAGACAAGGTAATATGGGCTCTTTGTTAGATCAACAACAATGCATATAAGAGCACTCAACATGTTCATCGTGGTCTTCTCCTTACGACCCAAATAAAAGAAAAAGAATTTCAAAGAAACACATTGAAATATTTTTGGAGTTTTTGTTTTTCTGAAGAAAGCAAAACAAGAACGAGAAAAACTATTTACACGAGAAAGCTCCCAACAAGCAAAAGAAGAACGAGAAATCTTTTTGGGTTTTCTTTTAATACAACAACTAATTAAACTAGAAAGAAACTAAAACTAATTATTTTTTTGGATTTTCTCAAAGCTTTTCAAAACACACAAGAAGAAATCAAGAAAAAGAAATAAACTAGCATGGATAATACAATGAAAAAGTATGAACACCGACAACTGGAATGAGTGTGTGAACATGAATGTAATGTCGGTGAGAAATACGTACTTCCCCAAGCTTAGGCTTTTGGTCTAAGTTGGTCTAGGGCCACGACTGGCCTGGCGGATATCTAAAGTGGTAGTCGGGGTTGTACTGGGATGCGGCAGCAACCGCCTGGAGCGCTGCCTCATGAAGGCGAGCAGTCTCCCTCTCTCTCTCTCGTACTCAGCTGCCTCCTCCTTGGTTATAAAGTATCTTCGTTTTACCTGAGAGTCAAAGAAAGCAGGAGCAGGAAGGGTAATATGGACAGCGCGCTACCTGTCAAAGATTAGTCGGTACAGGAGGGGCTGTTCGTTTCTCTCAAGAAACTGGCAGCGTACCATAGCATTATAATCAAGGAAAGTAGGTGGCAAAGGAAAATCATTTTCTCTTATGGGGACACCAAGATAAGCAGCTAAGCGAGTGGCATATATTCCCCCAAAGAAGTCTCCATCTTTAGCATTATTATGCAATCTACGTGCAATGATAGCCCCCAAATTAAAACTTTTATCATTCATTACTGCGCTCTTAAGAACGATGAGATCAGGGGCACAAAGGTGACTGTGATCATGTTTTCCATTAATGCATCTACCTATAAAGAGGGCAAAGTAATGTAATGCAGGAAAGTGAATGCTCCCTATAGTGGCTTGTGTTATGGTTCTGGTTTCTCCTACAGTAATGCTAGCAAGGAACTCAGAACTATCAGATTTACGAGGTTCAGTACAACTGCCCCAATGTGGAATTTTGCATGCTTCATTAAAATCTTCTAGGTCCATGGTAAATGATTTATCATAAAGATCAAACAAAACAGAATGCGTATTGCGCTGAACAGAATATTTAAATCTCCTCACAAAAGAATCGGTAAGGTTGTAGTACTGAGGACACTTATCTGACACGAAGTCTGTCAGCTCGGCATTATGTACGTACGCATAGAACTCTTCTTTGAAACCAGCACTGGTCATGAAATCACCTGACGGCCATTCGCAAGGTTGCACTTGAGCATACCTTGGTAGTTCAAGGTCCGGCTCACGTATCGCAAGCCTTGGAGATTTCTTCTCTGAGGAACCGCCTTGGAAAACTTTCCTCAACATTTTCTTCCTCTGAAAAATTTCTGAAATGTTTAGTGACTCAAAATAAAAGTGAACCAAACTCAACAAAACTAATAGCAACTACTCCTACAAGTGTCTAGAGGCTCTATCATGCAACAAAACTACTTTGGACCATATAAATTTGACATGCAAGCTCAAGAACAAGGTCACCATAGTAGCAAAAATTTGTAATATATAAGGCACTAGAACAAAAACTAATTGGACCATTGGAGGAGTCACATATCGAAGAACAATCCCCCAAAACGGTTTTGCAAATGGAGCTTTGAGCAAGGAGATCGAAAATGGTAGCAAGATGAGCTAGAACACGGGTTTGAGCAATGGTGGGATTTTTTCTGGAGCAAGATGAAGTGAATGGGTGCTGGCATAAGTGAGGGGGACCCATGTGGGACCCACAAGCCGCCCTGTGGGCTTGTGACCCACTGGTGCACCCCCCCTGATGTGTGTTCAGTGCCAAAAATTCTAAAATATTCTGGAAAAAAATCATACTAAATTTTCAGGGCATTTGGAGAACTTTTATTTTCTGGACATTTTTTATTGCACGGATAATTCAGAAAACGGAAAAATAATAGCAATTCTACTTTATTTATTCTAAATAACAGAGAGTAAAAGTTGGGTACAGAAAGTTGTGCCTCCTAAATTCATCCATCTCATGCCCATCAAAAGGAATCCATTAATAAGGTTGATCAAGTCTTATTAACAACCTTCTTCCGAATGACATGAAACCGGAGAATTTTGGAATAACACTAAGTTACCTCAACGGGGATATGTATGTCCCCAATAGTAAGAATATCATATTTCTTCTTGACAGTAGGAATAGGAAATTTAAAACCTCCAATAGCAATTGTTGGAGTTTCTCCAATAGAGTTGATACTATTCACTTGAGGTTGTTTCTTTGGAAAGTGTACCGTATGCTCATTACCATTAACATGAAAAGTGGCATTGCCCTTGTTGCAATCAATAACAGCCCCTGCAGTATCCAAGAAGGGTCTACCAAGGATGATCGACATACTATCGTCCTCGGGTATATCAAGAATAACAAAGCCCGTTAAGATAGTAACATTTGCGACTATGACAGGTACATCCTCAGAAACACCGATGGGTATAGCAGTTGATTTATTGGCCATTTGCAAAGAGATTTCAGTTGGTGTCAACTTATTCAAATCAAGTCTACGATATAAAGAGAAAGGCATAACACTAACACCGGCCCCAAGATCACATAAAGCAGTTTTAACATAGTTTCCTTTAATGGAGCATGGTATAGTTGGTATTCCTGGATCCCCTAGTTTCTTAGGTATTCCACCCTTAAAACTGTAATTAGCAAGCATGGTGGAAATTTCAGCTTCCAGTATCTTCCTTTTATTAGTAACAATATCTTTCATATACTTAGCATAAGGAGACATTTTCAGAATATCAGTCAAACGCATACGCAAAAAGACAGGTCTAAGCATTTCAACAAAGCGTTCAAAGTCCTCATCATCCTTTTTCTTGGATGGTTTAGGGGGAAAGGGCATGGGTTTTTGAACCCATGTCTCTCTTTCTTTATCGTGTTTCCTAGCAACAAAGTCTCTCTTATCATACCTTTTATTCTTAGGTTGTGGGTTATCAAGATCAACAACAGGTTCTATCTCCACATCATTATCATTACTAGGTTGAGCATCAACATGAATATCATCATTAACATTTTCACTAGGTTCATGTTCATCACCAGACTGTGTTTCAGCATCATAAAGAGAAATATCATTTGGATTCTCAGGTGTGTCTATAGTAGGTTCACTAGAAGCATGCAAAGTCCTATCAGTTTTCTTTTTACTACCAGAAGGACTAGGTGCATCAGTATTGATTCTCTGAGAATCTCGCTCAATTTTCTTAGGATGGCCCTCAGGATACAAAGGTTCCTGAGTCATTTTACCACCTCTAGTCATAACTCTAACAGCATTATCATTCCTTTTATTATTCATTTCATTAAACATATCATTCTGAGATTTGAGAACTTGTTCTACTTGAGTTTTTACCATGGAAGCATGTTTACTAATAAGCTTAAGATCATTAATAGTTCTACACATATAATCACCCAAGCGTTCAAGCATATAAGCATTACATTTCAATTGTCTACTAACATATGCATTGAAGTTTTCTTGTTTTACAATAAAGTTATCAAATTCATCCAAGCAATGACTAGCAGACTTATTATGAGGAATATCACCTTCATCAAATCTATAGAGAGAATTTACCTTTACTACCTGTGTTGAGTTATCAACACCATGTATTTCTTTAATAGGCGGTAAATTCTTAACATCTTCAGCTTTAATACCTTTTTCTTTCATAGATTTCTTTGCCTCTTGCATATTGTCGCAGAAAACCACGGCCACCTATGGGACCAAAGGGCCCCTTGCTGGTTCGGCAGGGGGGACGTCGCGTTGCACAAAGAGCAGACGAGCGTGGGGCAGCACGACAGAGATCACACAGGCAATTTTACCCAGGTTCGGGCTGCCGTGAGGCGTAAAACCCTACTCCTGCTTTGGTGGATTGATGGTGGAAGAGTGATGGTGAGGCGTAGTACACTGCCCGACAGGGGTTGCCTTGGGGCGACAGTGGCTACGCGCGTATGTGCGTCTGCGTTGTCTAACTTTCCAACCCCCTTTCTACGGTTGCCATGGGCCTCCTTTTATAGATCAAGGGGTTACCACAATGGCAAAGTAGTCATTATGCGATGATAAGATAGCAAACAGTGCTATCATACCTAACTCTGCAGGCTGACAGGGCGCATTAAATGCACCGCTCAACGTCACGTCATTGGTTGCCCGGCAAGGCTTGCCGGGCTGTCTCGCCAGCTCCACACCTGCTCGCTTGACACGTCGCAGGACGGGTGTCATATGTAGGCATTTCTTGTAGGAAGAGGCCGCCATGTGGCAAATGGCTGCCACTTAGTCACTTTGCGGCTTGACACCGCACTGATAGACGACGTGGGTCATGGCGGAGTGGTTGGGTGAGGTGGTTTTGACTTCGTGAGCCCCGGCAGGCCCTGCCGGGACGTCTTGGGTGTCTTCTTCCGGGGGTGACCCCGCCCTTGCCGAGCTCGCCTGCCCGGCAAAGGAGGTTTTTCTCCTGGTGGTGTCTTGTTCTTCTGACTTGATCTTGGTCCTCTTAATCTGCATGTTGATCCTTCGATGATCTTGATCTTTTGTACTCTGGCATGACCTGATGCTGTAACCTTGTTCCCGTGCCTGTGCACAGTCTGGGCAACAGACCCAGGGTTTGTTGCACCGACAGAAGCCCCCGGGCCTGCCCCGAACGCGCTACCGAGCGTCGTCGGGGTAGGGCCTAATAAGTGCACAAGCGGGGGTGCTGAAGAGGCTGGTCTCTTGGTGTCTTCCTTGTTTCTTCATTAATCTTGAGCTTGGGGCAGTTTCCGATTTCCCCGCGCGTCGTGTAAGGCTAATAGTGGTGGGGCCGCCCTTGTAATGGCCCGTGAATGACTTTAACGCGCGGGGTAGAAACTGCCAATTCACTCTTCCCACCACGCCCTTATCCTCAGCCACGTATGCCGCATGCATCGCGTGGGGTAGGTAACGGAGGCGCGTGGCGCGGGAGAGCATCAAGGTGGGGGCCCGGCCTCCTTGAATTGGCGGAGGAGGACGGTGGCCGCCCGTTGAGGGAGCGACTCCTCTCCTTGGCTTGCCTATAAAAGGAGGGGCGAGGGGAGGCGGAGTCATCCATCCTCGCATTCCCCCTCCTCTACTTTCTGCTTCTTGTTGGTTATGTTGAAGAGAAGAGCCTAGGGCCAGCCCCCGGGATCTATTCCGGGGCCTTGCATGGATCCAAAGGAGACACTCGGGCGGTGCGGCGACAACGCCGGAGGTGGCAACTCCGGCGTGTTTGCCGCCGGGCCGCTCGTAGCCTTGACTTTAGTGGGAGGGGACGCGAACGACACCATGTCGTGGTCCGTGGTGGGCATGGCGCGTGGTAGTTGATCGCTCCCCATTCTTCTTTCCTTCTCGGCGCCGAGGAGCCAGGGAAAAGAGCCGTTGTCAGCAAAGGCGGACCTGGTTCCTCCTGGGCGCCGTTCTCTTGTCGTGCAGGAGGGCTCCTTGCTCTCACACATGTCTTCGGGGCATGCGATGATTTCTAACGCCAGGGCTGCTGGGGACGACCATGCTCTCTGTGTGATGACCCAGAGAGCATGGCGTCCGATGTGACTGCCGCGCCGAGGTCTTCGGGTGGTAGTGATGCGGACGGCGGCGGCAACCCACGACGCGTCAAGAACAGGGACGGCCGCTCCGACGGGTCGTGTTTGCCGGTGACTCCGTGTCCTCCTTCTGGTCCTCCGGTAGTGCCACCATCCACGCCTGCCCTCCGGTTTCTTCCTCCTTGCTGGGGAGTGGCGCCACCCTGATCCTGGGGAGGCGCCGAATCCCAGCTGGGTCCGCCACCGGCCTCTTCGACCTCCCCCTATAGGAGATGGACAGGGGCAAAGGCATCACGGGGCACTTATCTTTTTTCAATCTTAAACCTGTAGGCACTCGCCAAATTTTAATTCAAATAATGTAACCTCTCGAGTCCATGTTAGTGTTCTGTAATGCTTGTACTTGTATTACCTGCATATTAATGAAAAAGATGAATCTTGCCGGCAACCCGTGCATGTATATGTCCATGCAGAGGTGGGATGCCTCCTTAGTGTAAATAAATGAGTTTTCCCCGGCAGGCTATCCCGCCGGCACCCTTTTGCTTGCCGAAGAACTGTATCTACCGGGCAAAAAACAAAGGGACCAGCCCCCCGCCAATTTCTTTTTACCAAAGGCCACTGTGACCATCTTGACTGAAGCAGCGTTCGAGTCAAGGATGGGAGCACCTAAGTTTCAAAAAGAGTGGCGAGGTTTTCTCATGCACAAGTTATAGCTTACAGAACACTAATGCACAAGAGGTAGAACTTATCTGTTTGGCTTGCCGGGGATCGCAGTGCCGGGTAATCTTCTCTACTCCTTGTCGAAGCCAGGTTCACGGCAGGAACCTGCAGCTTCATGCAGATGAGAATGATGCAAGATGCGACCCTATCTATATGCATATGCAAATGCTCATGAAATGCTTATGCAGTGATCTTGGAATGCTTATGCATGCATGCAACTTGGTCGGGGGCCCCCTAGTGCTTCGTTTATTTTCTCTTGCACAGGGTCATCGCCCTGGCTTTGTACGAGGGGTTACATGCAACTGAGGCAAGGCCTGTACAAAAGGGTGGCTGCCGGGCAGGGCCCGACAGCCGCGCCTTACGGGTAGAACTTGCGGGGATGCTCAATATTCCATGAGTTTTGCAATTGAATGCCATCTCCGGTCTCCAGATGGACTGCGCCGGGTCTGGTGACTCGTACTACCCGGTAAGGGCCTTCCCACTTCGGCGTCAACTTGTTTGCACCCTTGGCGGACTGAACGCGCCTAAGGACAAGGTCGCCTTCCTCAAAACACCGGGCATGAACCCTGCAGCTATGATAGCGACGCATGGCTTGCTGATAGCATGCAGCACGCGTAGCAGCCCGGAGATGGTTCTCCTCGAGTAGCACAGCGTCGTCACGCCGGTGCTGATCTTGCGCTACTTCATCGTAGGCAAGCACTCGAGGCGACCCATAAATGAGTTCCGTGGGGATAACTGCTTCTGCCCCGTAGACCAGGGAGAAGGGAGTCTGCCCGGTAGCTCGATTTGGTGTCGTTCTGAGGGACCAGAGAACTACCGGCAGCTCATCGATCCACCGCCTGCCGTGCTTCTGCAGCGTATCAAAGGTTCTTGTCTTGGGTCCTCGCAGCACTTCAGCGTTTGCCCTCTCAGCTTGTCCATTGCTTCTGGGATGTGCAACCGAGGCAAATGAGATCTTGCATCTGAGGGCATGAACATATTGCATGAAGGCGCGGATCATGAACTGGGTGCCGTTGTCGGTAATGATCCTTGCCGGGACTCCAAAACGGCACACCAATTCTTTCAAGAACTTGATAGCTGACTGAGCTATCACCTTTCTCACGGCAGTCACTTCCGGCCACTTTGTAAACTTGTCGATAGCAACGAACAAAAATTCAAAGCCCCCGATTGCTCGGGGGAAGGGGCCGAGGATATCGAGCCCCCAGACCGAAAATGGCCATGATAGAGGGATTGTCTAAAGAGCTTGAGCAGGCAGGTGGATTTTCTTGGAATGGAACTGGTAGGCTTCACACTTGGTGACTAGCTCGACCGCATCTTGGAGGGATGTGGGCCAATAGAATCCTTGCCGGAATGCTTTCTCAACTAACGCCCTTGATCCAATGTGGGAGTCGCACAGGCCTTTGTGTATCTCAGCCAGCAGTTCCCTTCCTTCTTCCCGGCAGACGCACTTCAATTTCACACCGTTGGGCCTCCTTCTGTATAGAGTGTCATCGACAAACTGATACATACTGGCCCTTCGGGCTACTCTTTCAGCTCCATCTTGGTCGTCGGGAAGCTCTCCGGTTTGGAGGAAGTGGACTATGTGCCTTGCCCAAGTTGGAGCCCGGGGCTCGGCAACGAGGACTAGCGGCACCTCCTCAACTGCAGGAGCACATGCCTCATTCGCGGGGTCCATAGGCCCGGCTGGAGGGTGCGGTCCAGCAGGTGGCGAGGAGTTGTTTCCGGCAGGGTCTCTACCAGGAGCGGACGGCTCTACCGGGAGAGGCTTACCGGAGTCCAACTTTCTCCTTTTTCGGGCCATTGTTGCTGGGGATACGGAGGGTTGAGTAAGATGGATAACAAAAGTTCCTGGTTCCACAGGAAGCTTCTACGCAACACACTTTGACAGATGATCAGCTATGCTGTTTTCCGCACGGGGTACGTGCTCTGTTTGCAATCCGTCAAAGTGCTCCTCCAATCTTCTCACTTCCTCAACGTATGCCTCCATCAATGGGCTTTGATAATCCTTGTTGACTTGTCTCACCAAAAGTTGTGAATCTCCTTGAATGATCAACTTCTTAATTCCCAATTCTGCAGCAATCCTGAGCCAGGCAAGGAGCCCTTCATACTCTATTGTATTGTTGGTTGCCTCTTCCCGGGCAAAAGGCATTTGGACGACGTACTTCAAGTGCTCCCCAGAGGGGGCAATAAGAAGCACGCCAGCCCCTGCACCTTGTAGGGAAAAGGCACCATCAAAATACATGATCCATTCTTGGGGGAATTCCTTGCCAGGGATAACTGTCTCTGGCATCTCCTCATCAGGGGTTGGCATCCATTCTGCAATAAACTCTGCCAATGCCCTGCTCTGGATAGTTGATGTGCTCTCAAACTTCAAACCAAAACTGGATAACTCCAAAGCCCACTCCACTATTCTTCCGGTAGCCTCAGGGTTCCGGAGTATCCTTTGCAACAGGAAATGAGTGACAACTGTAATCTCATGGGCTTGGAAGTAGTGGCGCAGTTTCCTTGAGGCCATAATGAGACCAAAGATCAACTTTTGCACGCCAGAGTACCTTGATCTAGCCCCCTGTAGCAAGGAGCTGACGAAGTACACCGGGCGCTGCACCACTTTCTTCCTTGCCGTGTCCCTGGGGTTGCTCTCGCTGCCGTACTCATCGATGTTTTGATCCTTCTCTGGCTCTGCCAGTCTTTATTCATCCTCTGCCTCGTCTACTTCCCGTGGTGCCACCAAGGCTGCACTAACCACTTGGTTGGTTGCCGCTAAGTATAGCAGCAATGGCTCTTGTGGTTTGGGAGCAACCAAGGTAGGCACAGAGGACAAGTAGGTCTTCAACTCTTGCAAAGTTGCGTCTGCTTCTGGGGTCCACTTCATGGGCCCTGCCTTCTTCAAAATTTTGAAGAACGGCAGGGCGCGCTCGGCAGACTTAGAGATGAATCTGCTTAGCGCGGCAACGCACCCTGTCAGACGCCTCACATCCTTAACTGTCCTTGGCGCCTGGATGTGCTCAATAGCTCTAATCTTGTCGGGGTTGGCTTCGATCCCCCGATGGGACACAAAGAACCCAAGCAGCTTGCCGGAGGGAACGCCAAACACACACTTCTCCGGGTTGAGCTTCAAGTTGATCTTGCGCAGATTAGCAAATGTCTCCTCCAAATCCTGAATAAGGGTGGCTCTATCCTTGGTCTTGACCACAATATCATCCATATAAGCTTCAATGTTTCTGTGTAGCTGTGGCTCAAAACCAATCTAGACTGCCCTTGCAAAAGTGGACCTGGCACTCTTTAATCCAAATGGCATGCGTATAAAACAGTATGTACCACATGGAGTGATGAACGATGTCTTCTCCTCGTCTTCCTCGGACATGAAGATTTGGTGATAGCCAGAGTATGCATCCAAAAAGGAGAGCAGATCATAGCCTGAGGTGGAATCCACAATCTGATCGATGCGCGGCAAGGGAAACGGGTCTTTCGGGCAGGCTTTGTTGAGATCCGTGAAATCTATGCAAAGCCTCCACTTCCCGTTAGCCTTCCGGACTACCACTGGATTTGCCAACCACGTGGGGTGTAACACTCCTCTGACCAAACCAGCTGTTTAAGTTTCTTGATCTCTTCCGCAATGAACTGCTGCCTCTCCAAGGCCTGCTTCCGGACTCTCTGCTTGACAGGTCGGGCGTGTGGGTAGACAGCAAGGTGGTGCTCGATTACCTCCCTGGGAACACTGGGGATATTAGATGGTTGCCAAGCAAACACATCGATATTCGCCCACAGGAAGGCAACGAGCGCGCTTTCCTATTTGTCATCGACGGTGGCACTGATAGTGAAAGTACCATCAACGCCAGCCATCCCTGCCGGGACCTTCTTCACTTGGGGTGCAGTGACCTTGGATCTCTTTCTGTTGGAACACTCCGGCACGTCATCAACGGGTGCCGTGCACTCGGAGGGGGCACGCTTCCCGAATTCTTTGCCCGAGTCCCTACAATCCTTCTTCTTTCCCTTGTTCTCCTCGGCGGGAACTGCTGCTGCCGCTGCCTCTGCCGCGACTGCATCTCGGTACATCTTGTCCACGCAAATGATTGCATCCTTCTCGTCTGATGGAATACCAATGACCCCCAGCGGCCCAGGCATCTTCAGAGTGTTGTAGGCATAGTGGGCCGCCGCCATGAATTTAGCTAGGGCTGGGCGTCCAAGAATCCCATTGTACGGCAGGGGGAGGTCAACCACATCAAACACAGTCTTCTCAGTCCGGTAGTTCAGCTCTCCCCCAAACGTCACCGGCAACGTGATCTTTCCCTTAGGATGACTCCTGCCGGGATTAACTCCTTGGAACATGCCAGTGGCCTCCAACTCATCTTCTGCTATCTAAAGTCTGCTGGTAACTACTGGGGAAATCAGATTCAACCCGGCCCCGCCATCCACCAACATCTTTGTGACCTTGAGGTTGCGAATTGTTGGAGAGACCAACAATGGCAAACACCCTACCACTGTGGTGCGGTTAGGATGATCCTCCTCGTCAAAGATGATGGGCGTGCATGACCATTTGAGCGGCTTCCGGGCCTCTGGCGCTGGTTCCACGACATTGAGCTCTCGTGCCCATCGCTTGAGCTGGCGGTGAGAAGTGTGCAGAGATGCACCCCCGTCAATGCACAGGGCGTCAATGGCCTTTTGAAACTCCTGCTCACTGGCTTCCTCTTCATCCCCTCCATCACTCTCATCATTACAGGTTTCCTTCTCTCGACCCCTGGTGGGTTTTCCTTGGTTTCTAAAGGGTCTGCCGGGGTGATTTACTTCACCGCCTCGGCCCTTACCGCCAGCGACATTCTGACCTTTTTCCTTGTCGCGCTTCTCGTACTCTGCTCTCTGTCTCTTAACAAGCTGCTTGACCTGATAACACTCTTGAATGTCGTGGCCTTTGGTCCGATGAATCTTGCAATACGGCCCATCACCTTTCCCGGCCTTCTCGGCAGCCGTGGCCTCCCGGCAGTCAGCGCACACGGTAGCTTCCTTGCCGGCGACCTCAGCTTTGGCCTTCTTGCCGGTACTAGGTGTACCCGATCCTTCAGCAGTCATCACTGCCTTATCCTTCCGCTTCTTACTGCGCTTCTTGCTCTTCTTCGGACTGGTTGATTCATCATCATCTTCTGAATCAACATTGATGCAATCTTCCTCTCCGGGCAACTTTCTTCCCTCCTCCATCCGAGCACACTTATCCACCAAGGTGTAGAGTTCCTTCACAGTCTTGGGCAACCGCACGTTCATCTTGGAATGAATCCGGAGGTTGCGCACATTGGACTGGAAGGCGGCTATCACAGCCGCCGGATGGATATTCGGTATGTTTCTATGAACTTTGCTGAATCTCTGTAAATACTTACGGAGTGTCTCTCCTTCCTTCTGCTGGAGAAGCTGCAAATCGCTGGGTCGACCTGGCTCTTGATGGCCGCCGGTGAAGGCGCTAATGAACTCGTGGCACAGGTCAGCCCACGACGAGATGGAGTTCTCCGGCAGGTGCATCAGCCAAGACCTCACATTGGACTTGAGAGCCAAAGGGAAGTAGTTGGCGAACACCTTCTCATCTCTTCCCCCGGCAGCCTGAACAGCGATGGTGTAGATGCTCAGAAACTCTGCCGGGTTCAGCCTCCCATCGTACTTCTCAGGTATCTCTGGCTTGAACGTGCGAACGGACGGCCAACGGACTTGCCGCAGCTCACGAGTAAAGGCAGGGCACCCAACCTCGAAAGGTAGGCACTCGCCAATACCGAGCGAAGGTTCATCGACGTTAGGGCCATCGCACCCGTTGGTCTAGCAGTGGTTGTCGCAGCGTCGCTTGACGACGACGCGCGCGTCTCCCACCCGCCTGTCCTCCGGGGCTCGCCGTCGGCCTGGACGTGTTCGAGGGCCAGAGGAGGCCATCGAGACGTCGTCAGGGTCTTGATTCTGCTGCGCTCGCGCCGGCTGCCGTGGTGGGGACTGCACCGTGGGGGCAGCCCCTTCCGTACGGTCAGCAGCACGGGCTGTCGTCGCCGCTTGGGGAGGCCGTGGCGGGCCAGCTAGCTGTAAGCCCCCGATCTCGGTGAAACCGAGCAAACTTTGGATGGTGGCACACCATTCGTCCATTTGCTCGGCCGCTGGCGGAAACCTCAGCAGCAGTTGAGCCCGCGCCATGGCCTCCGTGGCTGTGCTTGGCATGGCTGACGATGAAGTGGATCGCGCCGTCGCTCGGCTCCTGACGGTGCCAGCGGCGGTGGCACCGCGCCCCTGCTGTTGCGGGGTGGCCGCTTGGATGGCAGGGGACGCGGCGAAGGCACTCGAGGGCCAGCGGCTCCGTCGGGCGCAGCAACTTGGTCGACCCACCCCGGGGAAGGCGCACGCGCTACGGTCGGCCCCGTGGTGGGGGCGGCCGGAGGGCGGCGGTTCACCCCGGACCGAGCGCCATTGTTATGGCTGTGCCCGTTGGCGGGAGGAAGGCGCGCAGATGGAATAATCCCTTCGTCCGTACCTTGTGGATCGTGTCCATCGGGGCGTTGTTGATGTTGTTCCCCTCCGGTGTTTCCTGCTCCTGCATCAGCTGCGGGGGAAGTGGTGATGGCGCCGCCTGCGCCGGCCACGCCCCCAGCAGCGTCCACGTCCTCGCGCGCCTCCGCACCCCCCGCAGCGTTAGAGGCCGCGGGCGGCGGAGCTTTCGAGGTGGATGGATGAGCAGAAGCACCGGGTTTCTTCTTGGGCGCCATGGTCGATGGCGTGGATGGTAATGAAGATGACGCGCTGCTCACGCTTTCAGGTTCGCGCAAGCGCTCCCCCTACCTGGCGCGCCAAAGATGTCGCGTGAAACCATGGCCACCTATGGGACCAAAGGGCCCCTTGGTGGTTCGGCAGGGGGGACGCCACGTTGCACAAAGAGCAGACGAGCGTGGGGCAGCACATCAGAGATCACACATGCAATTTTACCCAGGTTCGGGCCGCCGTGAGGCATAAAACCCTACTCCTGCTTTGGTGGATTGATGGTGGAAGAGTGATGGTGAGGCGTAGTACACTGCTCGGCAGGGGTTGCCTTGGGGCGACAGTGGCTACGCGCGTATGGGCGTTTGTGTTGTCTAACTTTCCAACCCCCTTTCTACGGTTGCCATGGGCCTCCTTTTATAGATCAAGGGGTTACCACAATGGCAAAGTAGTCATTATGCGCTGATAAGATAGCAAACAGTGCTATCATACCTAACTCTGCAGGCTGACAGGGCGCATTAAATGCACCGCTCAACGTCACGTCACTGGTTGCCCGGCAAGGCTTGCCGGGCTGTCTCGCCAGCTCCACGCCTGCTTGCTTGACACGTCGCAGGACGGGTGTCATATGTAGGCATTTCTTGTAGGAAGAGGCCGCCATGTGGCAAATGGCTGCCACTTAGTCACTTTGCGGCTTGACACCGCACTGATAGACGACGTGGGTCGTGGCGGAGTGGTTGGGTGAGGTGGTTTTGCCTTCGTGAACCCCGGCAGGCCCTGCCGGGACATCTTGGATGTCTTCCTCCGGGGGTGACCCCGCCCTTGCCGAGCTCGCCTGCCCGGCAAGGGAGGCTTTTCTCCTGGTGGTGTCTTGCTCTTCTGACTTGATCTTGGTCCTCTTAATCTGCATGTTGATCCTTCGATGATCTTGGTCTTTTGTACTCTGGCATGTCCTGATGCTGTAACCTTGTTCCCGTGCCTGTGCACAGTCTGGGCAACGGACCCAGGGTTTGTTGCACCAACAGATATCTTCAGGACTGAGAAATAGAATACCTCTCTTCTTTGGAGTTGGCTTAGGATTTGGTTCGGGAAGAGTCCAATCATTATCATTACTCAATATATTATGCAATAGTACTTCAGCTTGTTCAACAGTTTGTCCCCTGAAAACACAACCAACACAACTATCTAGGTGGTCCCTAGAAGCATCGGTTAGTCCATTATAAAAGATATCAAGTATTTCATTTTTCTTGAGAGGATGATTAGGCAAAGCAATAAGTAATTGGAGAAACCTCCCCTAAGCTTGTGGGAGACTCTCTTCTTCAATTTGCACAAAGTTAAATATTTCCTGTAAAGCAGCTTGTTTCTTATGAGTAGGAAAATAATTTTCAGAGAAGTAATATATCATATCCTGGGGACTACGCACACAACCAGGAGCAAGAGAATTAAACCATATCTTAGCATCACCCTTTAATGAGAATGGAAACAACTTAAGGATATAATAATAGCGAATTTTTTCCTCATGAGCAAATAGGGTGGCTATATCATTCAGTTTAGTAAGATGTGCCACAACAGTTTCAGATTCATAACCATGGAAAGGATCAGATTCAACCAAAGTAATTAACTCAGGATCGACAGAGAATTCATAATCCTTATCTGTCGTGGATTTGTCACGGCAGATGTCCTTAGTGTTAGGACTTAGTCGTGAGGCCAACGCATCTATGTGGTAGATTGAGAGGGGTTGAGTGGGACGAGAGACGCGAGGTTTTTTACCCAGGTTCGGCCCCTCACGGTGGAGGTAAAAGCCTACATCCTGCTTCATTGATATTGATGATGATGATCATCATTACAAGGGTGCTCTATCTCGAGAGCTATAGACCTGTTTGTCTAACCCTAATCTGTCCAACTCGTCAAAACTTGTCCCTCTTGGGGTGCCCCGCCCCTCCTTATATAAGTTGAAGGGGCGGGTTACATGACTAGTCCTAGTAGGATTAGGATTACTCTATCACAAGTGGAGTCCTAGTCTTGCTTCCTTTGTAGGAGATTTTCCTTATGCCTTTCCTCTTAAACCGGCCCACCATCACATGAACCGGCCTACTGGGCCTTGGGCCTTGTCATCCGACTAACCCGTCCGCCGGGTCACCAGTGATTCGCAATGTTCAGGCGGGTTGCCCGTAAACCGCCAGGTCCGGGCGGGTCGCCAGTGAGTCGTCAAGCTCCCGCCGGGTCATACATCCGGCGGGTTACACCGTGGGGTATATCCCCGACATTAGCCCCCAGTTTAGCTTGGATTTATCCATGGTAAACTTATGCTGCAAAATAAACACAAGAACAAATTTGACAGGTTGTGCTCCGGGTTAAAAGTTTTCCTGAACCGTCACCTGATCATCTTTAAGTCCTTGTCATTTCCTCCTGGATGCGTGTCCATGATCTCATAGCAAATCTCCTTTAGCAGATATATTCAAATTTTGCCAATGCAAAAAATCCGGGCACTTCTTCTGAAAAAATCCGGGTCAATAGGCCAGCTTCATAATCAATTTGCTAACATTGCTGATTTTCAGCCGGCTTAAAGATGTAGAGCTTGCCGAGTTATGATTGCCAAAATTGCCGGTTTGTAAATATTGATAGCACCGGGTCATAATTGTTGCTAACACCAAGCTTGGAAATGTATCTTCCTTATATGCATATCACTTGTAGCCCCCATGTCTTAAGAAGGGAGCGTAGTAACAGCTTAAGACTTGCTTAAATATAAATATCGCAATCTTGAAGAAATCCAGGTTGTTCATCTCAGTCACTAGTCAAACTGAATATTCCACATATGTAGCCCCCAAGTGCCGGGTTGTCATGCTTGCAGCAACCTGGGACTTATAATTGCCTTATGCTCATAAAAATCTCAACCAGTGTAGCCCCCAAGGGCCGGGTCATTATGCAATAGTGAGTAGGGACTTTGTACATATGATCATGTAGACTTAAGCAGCAACGTGTAGCCCCCAAGGGCCGGCTCAGTAGGATAATACTGAGCTGGGACTTTATATATACTTCATTGAAAATAACATCATATGATGTAACCCCCACCATGGGGCTCGAACCCACGTCCACAAGTTTAAGAGCCTTATGTTCTACCAACTGAGCAGTGGACCCTTCAATATAATGGATTAAGGCTTGTGTACTTTGAATTTTTGACAGGAGCAATTGATAGCCCCCAAGGGCCGGCTCATTACGATGTGATGAGTCGGGTCTTCAATAACGCAAGTAAAAAATGACCTTGCATTAGCCCCCAAGTGCCATGGTACATGTTGGCAGTGACATGGGACTTGCGTATTTGATGTAATATCACTCTGAATAATGTAGCCCCCAAGTGCCAGGTCGTAAGCCTGCAGCGACTCGGGACTATTCCTTCCATTGCAGAATAAATCATATCCATTGATAAAGAAATAATAGCCATTGCGCTGAAGCGACTTTGAAAACCTCAATCATAATACTGGTTATTGATAACCATAATAAAAATCTAGCCATGTTGGCTATTCAAGATTTGAATAATATAATCTGGTATGAAAACCTCAATCATTCAATATCATCATGAAAATCCAGCCAATTTTAGCTATGAAAGATTTGAATACCTTACCAGTTGACAAGTAAATCCGGAGTTTAAATACCCGGCGGCTCTTGACCGATGGCGACTTAATACGCATCCATTGTAATCCGGGATTTTTGCAACCCGGTGGCTTATAGCCTTTAACAATCAAGAACTGATAACATCAATTCGAAACATCAATTTTGACGATGAGCTTGAACTTAATCATTTATGCAGGCCATTGCTCTGCATGTTCTGCACAAAGTTTAAACAACATATGCCCTGGCGACTTAACATCAAAAACCAGGGTGGGTAACAACCCAATATAGTCTTATGTAATTACTGAAAAGACTAAGCAAGGCCATTCAAGCCTAAACATACTGGCGACTTAAAGTTCATAGCCAGGGCGGGTTATCAAACCTCGCATATTCATATAACCAGTAAAACATACCTGTAGGATTGATTTATACTGCTGGCTTACATTGCCATACCAAGGGAGGGTAACAATCCAATGATTTATAAGCGCATGATTCCAACGGCGCAATCCAAAATATACTGGCGACTTAACGTCCAAAGCCAGGGCGGGTTATCAAACCTCGCATAATATTCATACCATTATTGAAAGACATACCTGTAGATTAATACCATGGTGATGCCTTGAAAATTATAATCCGAGGCCAGTATCAACCCGGAGTCATGAAATATCATCATTTTAATTGCTCAAGGAAAAATATCCTGGCGACTTAAAGTCTGCTATTCATGGCGGGTTATCAAACCCAAAGATGCTCAATGATGATTCATATAATCAAGGCTACATGGCCTGTGAAATCAGTTCATACTGCCGGCTTACAACGCCATATGCAGTAAGGGTAACAGCCCAAAACTTAGAGCGCAGAGCTCCAAGCGCATAATCATGACACACTGGCGACTTAATCGTCCAAAGCCAGGCCGGGTTATCAAAACCTCAGATATACTCAAATATGAGTCATAAAGATTAAGGCTACATGGCCTGAATCAATCTTAAACCATATGTTGATATGGTACAAGGACATGAACCAAAACAATGTTCATAAAAAATAACAAATCAGAAAAACAAGGCTTTCATAGGCCGCCAAGCCTCAATCTCAAGTGTTGTTCATGGGCCGCACAGCCACTAAGTTAATCCTTCATTCAAACCTGTAAGCCGGGCCTCTCATGACCAATCGTCATTTTAACTTTGACAAGTTCAGAGTCTTTATAAGATTGACTGTCAAGAGTACAGCGAGTCATTCCAGGATTACCTGGTCGGAGTGGCAAGCATACAAAGGCAGGATAACCCGGATTTTTGGTGAATACACCTGGCGTCCAAGCCAATTATAAGGGTAAACAAAGCTCTGTTCATTAAACAGGAAGCCCCCAAATAATAATTCAATCTAAGCGTACAAGCCGGATCCATAGGGTAATCATAGCCATGCTCAATGAGCAGGAAGCCCCCAAGTATTTTGTAATCAAGGCAGGGTACCTATGTTTGAGCTGTGCTCTGCAACAGACTCTCTTTGGTCCCTTTAACCCGGGCATCAAGCCTCCAAGTAGGTTGTAGCAACGGCGTTTAAGCCGGATCAATAGGGTAGTCATAGCTATGCTCAATGAGCAGGAAGCCCCCAAGTATTTTGTAATCATGGCGTATAAGCCGGATCAAGAGGGTAGTCATAGCTATGCTCAATGAGCAGGAAGCCCCCAAATGACCAACAAGATAAACCCATAAGGTAAGATACCCATGTTTGAACCGCGCATCATGGCAGCAAGTTCTCTTTGGTAACCTTTAATTTTTCCTGAGAACTCGAACTTGCGAGAGATGGATTCTTTTTAAACCGGAATTTTAAATCGGATATTGAGAACTTCAAAGCTTTGGGAGAGACAGATTTCCCTTGAGCCGGATTTTAAACTGGATTCTTCATTTTGAGCCAGAAATTTTCTGACGGCCTTTAAATTGTCACCAATAGGGCAGTAGCCCCCGGGGCCGGGTTATTCTCCCTCCAATGACCCGGAGTTCTTGAATTCACCGAAAACGGCCAATTTTGCCGAGTCATGTCATTGTAGCCCCCGAGTCTCAAGACAACTCGAGGAGTTGGCTTGATATTCTTCATATTTAACCGTGATGTAAACCGGCATATAGTTGAACAGCAGATTGCTGAAATATGTTGAATCTCGGTGGGTTATAACAACCCTGTCCATTGATCCATCCGGTGTAGGCAAGGGCCATAGCTTGATGGTCTCCTTTGTAATGATGAATTGTCGTGTTGATGCAGACTGGACTGCAGAGGCCGCTGCTTTGACATATATTCATTGAGCATTATGGCATGGCCAAATGCTGGCGCATAATAATGGTGGCGCGAGCTATATATCCATGACATATCCATCGCTCCTGTAATAAAACAACTGTCTGCACCAAAAAACCTCACAAAACAGAGTAATTGCTCTTTAAAGAACAAAAACATATCAACAAAAAAAATTGACTGGACAGGATTCACCTGATTTGTCCGGACGATAAATGATCCCACTCTTGACACCACAGGCAGACCGGCGACTCAGTATAACCGGGCGAGGGGTTGGCATTTAGCATTAGCTTAGAGCTCACAACCTCATCTTCTTTTGTCGAGGGCGACGAACTTGACTTCCCCATCAGCACAGGCCATGGAACGGATATGTATACTTGTAGCAGCGGATCAACCAGGTGGCGGAGACGAGCTCGACGGCAGCTCACAGGCGGCTTACCGCAGCGAGTCAGAACAGCCTTGGCGACTCAGCGGGCGGTTTGGCCGACAGGCGCGCGGTCGCGCGGGCAGTACATCCGAGCCAGCGAGCGGGCGGCTCAGGAGAGGGAGGCAGTCAGGCCAGGCCGGCTTGCAGACGGAGGTGGTAGCTCATTGCGGGACGGCGACTCTCCAGCAGCGGCTTAGCGCGGGACGACGGCTCTTCGGCAGCGGTTCAGCGCGAGACGGCGGCTCAGCGGCAGCGGTTCAGCGCGAGACAGATGAGGACCAACAGGATAGGCGCTATGGCGGCTTAAGCAAACGGCAACTTGTAGCCGCAGACAGCAGCGGCGGGTGATGGCTCAGAATGACTGCGGCAGTCCGACCAGCAGAGGCGTTCTCGGTGGCGACTCAGGGGCTGGGTCGTAATTGGTTTGACTACCCCTTTGGCTTTTCCTTTCCTTGATTGTTTCTCAAATCTGACTTGTACTAGTAGCACTTGATAGCTTCCTCACACGTACATAGCAAGCGGGGATCAAGCTCTGTAGCTTGCCATGATGAGTACTAGTACTTGATAATTTGGTATGGGCTAGCTGACTAGCTCAATCTCCACGCGGACAGTTTGATGATTCTGATGGATATGATGTGTGCACCGCAGCGGCGTTGCTTTTGATTGTCCAGCAGTTATCGCCATCTAACTTGTGAACAATAATCATATATAATTTCCTCGGGAGCAGCAAACGGCAACTCGGCGGAACGACTGGTGCCGGCTCTGCACGGGTTGTCCTATGCCGGGTTATCACTTGCGATTTTTTCGTGCTGGCTCTTCTTCGTCCGCCCGATCGCAAACCTGTCGATCCTGAGATAGATCCCTTCAAGAACTCAACATCACCATGTGCAGGTCCCACGGTGGGCGCCAACTATCATGGATTTGTCACGGCAAATGTTCTTAGTGTCAGGACTTAGTCGTGAGGCCAACGCATCTATGTGGTAGCTTGAGAGGGGTTGAGTGGGATGAGAGGCGCGAGGTTTTTTACCCAGATTCGGCCCCCTCACGGTGGAGGTAAAAGCCTACATCCTTCTTCATTGATATTGATGATGATGATCACGATTACAAGGGTGCTCTATCTCGAGAGCTATAGACCTGTTTGTCTAACCCTAATCTGTCCAACTCGTCAAAACTTGTCCCTCTTGGGGTGCCCCGCCCCTCCTTATATAAGTTGAAGGGGCGGGTTACATGACTAGTCCTAGTAGGATTAGGATTACTCTATCACAAGTGGAGTCCTAGTCTTGCTTCCTTTGTAGGAGATTTTCCTTATGCCTTTCCTCTTAAACCGGCCCACCATCACATGAACCAGTCTACTGGGCCTTGGGCCTTGTCATCCGACTGACCCGTCTGCCGGGTCACCAGTGAGTCGCAATGTTCAGGCGGGTTGCCCGTAAACTGCCAGGTCCGGGCGGGTCGCCAGTGAGTCGTCAAGCTCCCGCCGGGTCATACATCCGGCGGGTTACACCGCGGGGGATATCCCCGACATTAGCCCCCAGTTTAGCTTGGATTTATCCATGGTAAACTTATGCTGCAAAATAAACACAAGAACAAATTTGACAGGTTGTGCTCCGGGTTAAAAGTTTTCCTGAACCGTCACCTGATCATCCTTAAGTCCTTGTCATTTCCTCCTGGATGCGTGTCCATGATCTCATAGCAAAGTAGTAGCATCATCATAAGCATCATGCATAGTAGAAGTAGCATCATCAGTTACTTGCGACATATTAAGATTACTAGTAGGTGGTGGTGTCGCAAGCTTACCCAAAACAGAAGGTGAATCAAGTGCAGAGTGTGATGGCAGTTCCTTACCTCTCCTCATAGTAGAGGGATAGATCTTGGTTCTTGGATATTTTGGATTCTTCATAATGATCGACAGATATCAATCCCAAGTGGCTCAGAGAATAGAGCTATGCTCCCCGGCAAGAGCGCCAGAAAAAGGTCTTGATAACTCACAAGTATAGGGGATCGCAACAGTTTTCGAGGGTAGAGTATTCAACCCAAATTTATTGATTCGACACAAGGGGAGCCAAAGAATATTCTCGAGTATTAGCATCTGAGTTGTCAATTCAACCACACCTGAAAGACTTAATATCTGCAGCAAAATATTTAGTAGCAAAGTAGTATGGAAGTAGCGGTAACGATGGCAAAAGTAACAGTAGTAGTTTTGTAGCAATTGTAACAGCAGCAGCACGAAAGTAACTTAGCAAAGATCAATATGTGAAAGCTCGTAGGCAATGGATCGGCAATGACAATCATGTCGGATGATATTCACCATGTAGCAGTTATAACCTAGGGTGACACAGAACTAGCTCCAATTCATCAATATAATGTAGGCATGTATTCTGTATATAGTCATACGTGCTTATGGAAAAGAACTTGCATGACATCTTTTGTCCTACCCTCCCGTGGCAGCGGGGTCCTAATGGAAACTAAGGGATATTAAGGCCTCCTTTTAATAGAGAACAGGAACAAAGCATTAGCACTTAGTGAATACATGAACTCCTCAAACTACGGTAATCACCGGAAAGAATCCCAATTATTGTCACCTTGGGGCCGGGTATGCGGATCATAGGTCGTAATAGGTGTTTACAACTTGCAAGATAGGATCAAGAACACATATATATATTCATGAAAACATAATATGTTCAGATCTGAAATCATGGCACTCGGGCCCTAGTGACAAGCATAAAGCATAGCAAAGTCATAGCAACATCAATCTCAGAACATAGTGGATACTAGGGATCAAAACCTAACAAAACTAACTCGATTACATGATAAATCTCATCCAACCCATCACCGTCCAGCAAGCCTACGAAGGAATTACTCACTCCCGGTGGTGAGCATCATGAAATTGGCGATGGAGGAAGGTTGGTGATGATGATGGCGACGAATCCCCCTCTCCGGAGCCCCGAACGGACTCCAGATCTGCCCTCCAGATGAAGAACAGGAGGTGGCGGCGGTTCCGTATCATAAAACGTGATGAACTCTTCTCTTTGATTTTTTCTCCCCGAATAGGGTTATATGGAGTTGGAGTTGAGGTCGGAGGGGCTCCAGGGGGCCCACAAGCCTGCATGGCGCACCCCCAGGGCTTGTGGCCTCTGGGTGGCCCCCCTCTGGATAATTCTTGCGCTAGTATTTTTTATTAATTCCAAAAATATTCTCCGTAAATTTTCAGGTCAATCCGAAAACTTTTATTTCTGCACAAAAATAACACCATGGCAATTCTGCTGAAAACAGCGTCAGTCCGGGTTAGTTCCATTCAAATCATGAAAATTAGAGTCCAAAACAAGGGCAACAGAGTTTGGAAAAGTAGATACGATGGAGACGTATCAGGGTATAAGTTTTTGTCACTCTCGCCACCCATTATAAGAGAATCATGAACGTATTGCAACACCCTACAGTAGGGATCCCTCACATTTGCGCGACACGGAGGGCACCATAGGACAACACCAAAATAAAACATACAACTCAAACCAATCACAATCATCAATTAACCCATAGGACAAAACGAATCTACTCAAACATCATAAGATAGCCATACATCATTGGGAAATAATATATAGCATTGAGCACCATGTTTAAGTAGAGATTACAGCGGGAAAAATAGGTGTTACACCGCTGCATAGAGGAGGAGAGAGTTGGTGCTGACGGCGGCGAAGTTGTTGTTGTAGATCGCCGTCACGATCCTTGCCCGGCGGCACTCCGGCGCCACCGGGAGAGAGAGGGAGAGAGCCCCCCTCCTTCTTCTTCTTCCTTGGCCTCCCCCTAGATGGGAGGAGAGTTCCCCCTCTGGTCCATGGCCTCCATGGCGGCGGAGGGGCGAGAGCCCCTCCGAGATTGAGTCTCTCTCTCTCTCTCTGTGTTCTCTTCTGTTTCGTGTTCCTGTTTTCTGGCCAAAAACCGTTTCTTAAATATCCGGATATCCGTAACTCCGATTGTTCTGAAATTTTAACACGATTTTTTCCGGATATAAGCTTTCTTGCGGCTGAACAAGAGCCCCAACCAACTTACGGTGTGCCCACTAGGAACCACCGCGTGCTAGGGGGCCCAGGGGCACCCTGGTGGGTAGTGGAGGCGGTGGGCCTCCGTTTGCGTTGATTCCACCTCCCAAAAATTATATATATTCCAATATAATTCTCCGTAAATTTTTATCGTGTTTGGACTTCGTTTGATATGGATATTATGCGAAACAAAAAACATGCAACAAACAGGAACTGGCACTGGGCACTGGATCAATATGTCAGTCCCAAAATAAGATGAAATGTTGCCAAAAGTATGTAAAAGTTGTAGAATATTGGCATGAAACAATAAAAAATTATAGATACAACAGAAATGTATCAACCGGCTCCTTCACGACGGGCTCGACTTCTCTTCGCCCGTCGCCGCGCCCGTCCCTCCGATCGTCCCAGCGCCGGCACCTGGTGTGACGACCCGGGCTCGTGCTAGTGTGCATCGTCCCAGCACGCGCTACACCCCTGACGAGCACGTGTGTGCCGCATCGACATTGACACCGTCACCCATCCCTTTCTCCGCTCGCGCAGCCATTCGTGATCCGAATTGGCTTGCCGTGATGCGTGAGGAGTTCGTTGCATTGCAGCGCAACCGCACGTGGCATCTTGTTCTGCGGCCTCCCCGTGCCAATGTCATCAGTGGCAAGTGGGTCTTTCGCCGCAAGACACGTTCTGACGGTTCCCTTGGGCGCTACAAAGCTCGATGGGTGGTTCGTGGCTTTCGACAGCGCGCAGGCGTGGACTTCACCGACACCTTTGCTCCGGTCGTTAAGCCGGGCACAATTCGCACGGTTCTCCAGTTAGTCATCTCTCGTGTCTGGCCCGTGCACCAGTTCGATATCTCCAACGCATTCTTGCATGGCACTCTGGCCGAGCAGGTGTTCTGCGAGCAGCCCACCGGATTCGTCGACGCGACTCATCTGGATCACGTGTGTTTGATGTCCCGTTCTCTCTACGGGCTTAAGCAGGCACCACGGGCGTGGTACCAGCGCATTGCGGCGTTCCTTCAGCAGCTCAGGTTTCGGTCAACCCGCTCTGATGCCTCGCTCTTCGTCTATCACCAGGGCACCGGTACCGCATACCTTCTGCTCTATGTGGATGACATTATTCTGATGACATCGACTACTGAGCTCCTCCAACAGGTCATTGCGCGCCTTCGTGATGAGTTTGCCCTCAAGGACTTGGGGGTCCTGCATTAATTCCTCGGCATTGAAGTCATCCGGCGGGCTGATGGTTTCTTTCTGCATTAGCAGAAGTATGCCCATGAGCTTCTCAAGCGCGCTGGCATGCTTAACTGCAAGCCCGCCTCCACGCCAGTCGACACGAAGGCCAAGGTGTCTGCTCTGGAGGGCTCTCCTGCGCCTGACGCTGCGTTTTACCGCTTCATCGTCGGTGCATTGCAGTATCTGATGCTCACACGGCCGGACCTGCAGTACGCTGTTCAACAGGTATGCCTCCCATGCACTCCCCACATGACTCCCTCTGGACTCTGGTGAAGCGTGTTCTCCGGTACATACGCGATGCTATGACTCTGGGACTCACCTTGATGTCTTCCTCTTCCACCGTCATTGTGGCATATTCTGATGCAGAACTGGGCTGGCTGCCCCCCGTCGCTCTACATCTGGCTACTGTGTTTACCTCGGGCCCTCGCTGATTTCGTGGTCGTCCAAGCGACAACCCACGGTCTCTTGCTCGAGTGCTGAGGTGGAGTACCGGACTGTGGCTAATGCCGTTACTGAGCGCTCATGGATCCGTCAGTTGCTTCAGGAGTTGTTTTGTGACGTTCACAAGGCCACGATTGTCTACTATGACAACGTCTCTGCCGCTACCTCTCCGCAAACCCTGTTCATCACCGCCGCACAAAGCACATTGAGCTCGACATTCACTTTGTGCGTGAACAGGTGGCAGTTGGGCGTATTCGAGTTTTGCATGTGCCTACCGCTTAGCAGTTCGTCGATGTTATGACGAAAGGCCTACTGACATCGACCTTTGAGGAGTTTTGGTCCAGTCTTTGCGTCTCCGGCGACGCTTCGACTGCGGGGGGTGTTGAACATGTATACATGTATATGACTAGGGACTTGTATTTATTCCTGCCGTATCTCCTTTCTCCCCTCGTATATTTGTACATCTTAGGAGACAAGTAGAGGCCGCCCCCTGTACCTATATATGTGCACCATGCACCTGATTAATTAATTATCTACGCATGCAATCCCTTTCTTCCCAACTAACACAACTAACACCAAAGAGTACTCTCTAAGAGCATCTCCAATAGAAGATGTATAATTGGAGATGTAAAAATAGGTGTTGCATAATTTACATCGCTAAAAAGTGATTTTTAAATCTTCGAAAAAGTCTCAACTCCAACAGATGATGTATATTTGGTGATGTAAACCTCGTACTCCAACAGATGATGTAAAAACGGCTGACGGTCACGGCCGTCTGTGATGCAGATTTGTTCACAATTGCATATGTGCACAATTTGTTCTTCACAATTGCATCAATTAAACATAGTCAATTGAATTTGTTCTTCACAATTGCATATGTATTGAATAAAATTTGAACTACAAATATAATTTTAACTTTGCAAAATCACCACACACATAATCAAATAGCATGGTAAAATTGCTCACAAACTGAATCTATATCTACACTAATAATTGAACCTGTATCTACACAATGAATTCAGTAGCAGCACCAATTCATCAGCAGCAGCAGCAGTGAGCGCCCACATGCAGTAGCCGCAGCAATTCATCGAGCGCCCCGAGCGGTAACAACAACAATCTGGATGGACCACGAGCAGCAGCAACGCTGGGTGTTGAGGTGGCGTGGATCTAGTGGCTGGCGGCTCGGTGGGGCAGCGGAGGCCATTCTTGCACAGAGCAAAGAGAGAGAGAGAGAGAGAGGGGGAGGGAGAGGGGGGAGAGAGAGGGAGGGAGAGGGGGAGAGAGGCCGATGACTAGGGGTGGTGCGGCGCTTGGAGTGGACCACATGCCGACGAGCCCAGCGACGGAAGGAGGAGCCCACGCATTGCGGAGGTGGAAACGACAGAGGCAAGCATCGTGGCGGCAGGCGCAGACGGCAGAGCTCGCTGGGGCGCGCGGGGATGGCCGACGGCGGACTCGAATGGGTTGGGGCGGCGCTGGAGCTGGCCTGGGCAGCGGGGCACTGGTGGTGATGGCCGGAATTGACCGGCGAAGGCAGCGACATAAAGGGGATCTGGGGTTGGGAACTTTCACGATGACAGTCGAGGTTCGGGCGCGGCTGTGCGTTTACATCTTGGTTTACATCAGCGGCGGCTGGTGATGCAAATTTGAATCTTCAAGTGTTGTATTGTACATCACTTGGAGGAGGTGATGTAAAAATTTATATATCTACATTATCTCTTGGACCAGTATTTTTTGGGCCTCGAAGATGTAAAAAACTGTTATTTATACATCTACATCATTTATTGAAGACGCTCTAAACTCCATAAACAAGATTTTCATCAATTAGTCATCGTGAGAGATATAGTCAAACATAGATAATAACAGATAGAGTTTAGTAAATTTATTTTGGTAACTTAATCAAGTAATTATCACAAAGATTAATTGTTATCTATTAAAATTTTGTCTTTGCACAAGTGAAACTGGAACTACAAGAACGGGCTACTATTTTAGCTGCTACAAAGCTTTAGTTTCAGAGTTGAGAAGATATACCAGGGATATACAACAAAACTAGAGAACAGCCACTTTCCTTTCGGACGAGGTGATTCGGTGCCCAGGCTCAGCTGCACCCGTGATGAACAGAATACTATAAAAAAAATAAAAAAATTCCAATTTCTTTTTGCATGGAAGATAATTTGGTGCATGAGGTGCGCTCCAAATTTCATATCATTCAGATATCAGAGTAGCTCTCGGCAAAAAAGACAAATTTAGGGTCTGTGAAAAAGCTTTACTGTTCATGTATTGCTTTTGTCTTTTGCTGAGACCTGCTTATATGTCCAAATGATCTGAAATTTTACGCGCACCTCACGCATTAAATTATCTTCCATGCAAATTTTTTTGGATTTTTTTATAATTTTTTAGAATTTTTTTAGAATTTTCTCTTCGCCGGGTGCAGTTGAACCTGGGCCCAGAAATGGATATTCGCTTTTCTATACAATATTATCCCCATAATACTGTATAGTAGGAATATCATCATTTTCCTTTGTAAATGTATACATTATAACAGAGCACACATAAATCATGCAATTTCATACAAAGTGTAAGCTCACTTAAAACTATATTAATCCAAAGAATATACATTTAAAACTATATCAAAGCTACCTTTCATCTTTTTATAGAAAGGATGATTTTAGAAAGATTTTTTTTAAATGTGTGTTTTTTGAATTATTTCTTATTACTTTTATATTTCTTTAATCATTTTTGAGTTAATGAAACTGGCGATGTGGGGCTAAAGTTTCCAGGTACAGTTTTTTTAGTTGAATTTCCAGGTACAGTTTTTTTTAGAAACATTTCCAGGTACTAGCAGCAGGTCGTCGTCTGCTCCCGCTCCACCGCGACCAAACAAGCCCGGTACGTGGATCAGGCCCACAGAAAATACGACACAGTCCCCTCGTGGACGGCCCAGGTTACACAGGCCCGCTCGTACCCATCGCGCTCCCGTGAACGAGACGGACTCAGACCTCGTCTCGGGGTGCGGCGGCCGCCGAGATCCGCGCCGCGCAGCCTCGCCGCCGCGTTCGACGAGGGAGCTCGGGCACGCAAGATCCGCGCTGCGCAGCCTCGCCGCCTATCGAGAGTCTGATTCGGAGATTTGCGGGATGCGGGCGGACGCGCACCTCTAGGACGACCCGGACGGCGCCGCCATCCCGGCGCTCGGCGACAAGCTCGACGCCCTCAAGCACCTTCTCGCCCTCATCTCTCGGGGCGTCGACGTCGCCCACCTCTCCCCGCAGGTCCGGCTAGCGTCCCCCCTCGTCTCGTCTCGTCTCGTCTCACGCCGTGGATTCAGGCGACCGAATTGCGTCTGTGCTTATTGCGCAGGCGGCCACAAACTTGGCGGCTTAGTCGCTTGAGGTGAAGAAGCCCTCCTACCTGCTCCACTACGCCCTACGCCGCCCTCATCTTCACTTCTCCCTGCAATGCGACAAATCAGAGCCAAATCAGTTGTATTGATGCAAGAAGAGAGAAGCTGGACATATCAAGTCTGTACCCTTCAAAGTTATTCTATTAGCAATCACAGAAAGAAACCGTCTGCAAATCGATTTGGTTTCCTCTCTTGCGCAGGTTGACACTTTTGGTCTGTGCGTGATTGCACACATGATGCTGCACGGGGAAGAGATGAGGCTAAGGTGCCCGGAACAGGTGGAAGCTACATGTACCAATCCAAATTGTCATTTAAAAGGTTGTGCTGCCGTGAGCTCTTGATTTTGCTTACAAAAGTGATGCCCAGAGTGATAACCCCTCCACCTTTTTGTCCTTTGAACAGGTACTGGAACGTCGCGCTGTGGAAGCAGCTCTTCACCACGCTGCTGAACCCAGGCTCCAACAGGAACCACGTAGGCGACCTCCGGAGCCTCCGGGGATCGTTCCAGGATTACATGTGCAGCAACTATCAGCTGGTGGTCAAGCTGAACCAGCTGCTGGTAAAGCAGAAGGCCTCCCTGTGCTTATCCTGAGGTGTGCATTTCGTCGCCAGAATGCCTATGCGATATTTATCTACTCTACCTCCCTATGTATGTGTCTTCGCCACATCTCATGGCCTTGTTGGATCATCTGAAAATGAAAATACACGCCTGTGTCATGGTCTAACTAGTACTACGCGTCACACTCAAGATGTGTCCCGGTGAGAACCAAATAGTTACTGTCTTAGATATGCGTACAGGTGGGACAAACGAGATGAGACGCGACGGATGAGTGGTTGCTGTCATGAACCAACAGTGCCCAACCAAAGTCAAAGGGCCTCTTTGGCTAGTCTATAATGGGTTAGACATGTCACGTTTTTGCTAGGACCATCAACGTTCGCTCAACGGTATTGTCACTTTCATCTTGCGCGAGGACATGGGCTGCCCACCCATCTGATCTGAGCGATATATATGAGCCAACGCTTCACTGTGTGTGTCTTGGCGTTTGGCCACTGGGGCTGTGTGTCCTCGCGGCGTTCATGTCGATGTCACCGATCTCTTAGATGGAGACGGAGGGAGGTAGAGATGTATATGTATGTCTTGTTGTTATTGGACGATGGCTCGATCGGTGGTGCAGTTTTGCCCGCTCATAGCATAGCATAATGTTTGGGTGCATCGCATGCAGGATCTAAGTGCCCTGGTCCCTGCCTGTGCCTGCTGCTGCCCACGGTGCAGCGTTCTGGGGCGACATAATATCCAGCGTTTGGCAGGTCGAGGCCCTGGATTAGGCGCAGGGATCTATCTTGGGTCTTGCACTGTCTTGGCCGGTTTCCAACTGCCATGCACCTAGCTTTGGTCCTTGGCGTCAGACTTGTAAGCAGACCGACTTGGACCCGGTTATGCTTACAAGGTATAGGCATAGGTACAGGCAAGGTAGGCAGACCGACTTGAGCGGTTATGTAAACAAGTCCTTCGAGATGGTGAGAAAACAAGGCGAGAAATTATGCGGAGTATGCAACTGCTCCGATCTATCTCAACTAATAACAGGCAGGAAAACAAAATTGCAAACAAAACTACTTGAAATGCAAGAATAATTGCAAACAAAATACTGAAAAATTGCTGTAAACTCTCAAGTAGTTAAACCTAGTACTACTCCTTCCTCTTGAGTCTTGACATATTCTCTCTTTTTCTCCAGTGATGTCCTCCCTTTCAATCACAAGCACTAGAGGAAAGCTGTCCCAAATCATGGCTGATCTTGTGGTTGCTTTTCTCCCTCTTCAACCTCCCATCTGGAGGCCTGCTGTGCGGTCTTAGGTCTTGATTCTAGCTGTGAGTAATCCTAGTCGAACACGATCTTGATTCTAGCTGTGACTAATCCTAATTGAACAGACATGACACGTTTGTGTTCAGGCAAACTATTTTCTGAGGATGTCTGAAACCTGTACAATGCTTCTCGAGTGAAAAACTTCTGTTTGCGTCCAGCATAGTGCACGGAGTGAAAAAATCCACAAAATTAAAACATGGCTGTGGGTAATCCTAGTCATATTCCAACCTGAACAGACTTGATGTTTTGCACTCGGAGGTTAGATATTAGAATGTGATGTTGCAATTTAGTTGTCTGAAAAAGTCTGAATCATATGCATTGTTTCTCTAGCGAAGAAACTGCACCTGTCCTAGTATAGTGCAGCGAGTGAAAGCATCGAGCTTTGCTTTGTGTGTGTGCTCGCACGGGATGCTGATGGTGTTTTTCCATTAATACTAATTTTGTAAATTTTGGAGCCATTTGCATGTACTGTCTATTGATTGTGTGCTATTTTTTTTTTCAGCGAGTAGAAAATGTTATTTTTCGGAAGATTCAAGGATGTTCGAGGAGTGACCAAAAGCATTGAAGACTTTGCCGAGCGAGGCAAGCAACCTACTCTAATCATGTTGAACCCATATTTGCATTGCACACTTCGAATTATTTTTCATGCATAAAGTATTGTTTTACTAGTTTTGCTATGCTAAGTAAGTTAGCTAGGGTTAAGCTATGCCCTTTCTGCTTGATATTGACACCCCCTTTGACATTCTTAATACCCCTCCTTTCTAACCCTCTTGGGAAATAAAGAAGCCATCAGAGGTAGAAGAAACCTGAATCACAAGGAAGTAGGGAATAAGACCAAGATCAGACATAGAAACGATTCACTAAGACTAGCATTCACAAAGGCAATCCACTCAGCGTCGTCGCCAGTGATGATCATGTCATCGGCATATAGCATAAGAGTTCGACCACGAGCTGAAAGGTGGACATAAAGTGCAGGATCATGAGCACTCGCCAAAAACTAGCCGCGGTCACCATTGAGACAAAATGCTCAGACCAGACATGAGGGGCTTTCTCATGCAACTCACCATTAAGAAATGCATTCTTGGCATCAAGCTGAGAGATAGACCAGTGGCGAACAAATATCACACTGAGAAGTGTGCGAAGAGTTGGTCATGCGTGCCATAGGAGCAAATGTCTCATCGTAATCACAACCATGTTCCTGCTGAAAGCCACGGTCACAAGATGAGCTTTGTAACGCTCAAGTGAACCATCAGAGTCTAAACCTTGTAGACCCACTTACAAGTTACACGTGATGGGATAGGCACAGGGAGGAAGGGAAATGTGATCCCACATGTCGGCGCGCTCAAGAGCAGCAATCTCCTATGCCATCACACGCCGTCGCTCGGGAAGAACACGACGACTCGGTAAGAAATCGTCTCGGGAAGAGCGGCGTCAGAACACCCATGGCGGACAATAGGCGGAAGCGGGCGAGCACGGAAGCCATAAGCAGGTTAAGCTGGAGGAGGTGTGTTGCCAACAGAAGGAGACATAATAGTCGAGGATGGCGCATCTGAAGAATCCACGACACGCTAGTGACTAATATAGTAAAGAAGAGTACAAGGGGGAATCACCGGGAAAGCCGCAGGTGACGACGACGTGGGGTCTATAACAATAGTATGTGAAGACACGGTGGGATGGGTAGACGAGGGCAATACATGGGTGATAGGTGTATCGGGAAAAAGTTAGGAAATATCCTTGATGGGGGATGCCGAAGGAGAGGATAAGCGTGGATAGAAAGGACGAGACTCATCAAAAGTCACATCCCGAGAAATGTGCGTCCATCGACCGATAGGATCCCAACACCGATAGCCCTTATGCTCATCACTATAACCCAAGAAGACACATTCAATAGACTGAGCAGTCAGTTCGGTGCGTCACGGGGTGGGGGGGTGGGGTGGGGCAACAAGAGCGTAGCAAACGCAATCAAACAAACGAAGCGATGAGTAGTCGCGAGAACGACCAGAAATACGTTCGAGATGAATGTCATCCTACAAAGTAAGGAACGCTGAATGTTGATGAGGTAGGTTGAAGTAGAAACAACCTCAACCCAAAAGTGTGGTGGAAAAGAGGCAACGATCTTCAACACATGAGCCGCTTGAAGAAGTTGACGATGCTTGCGCTCGACAACAACATTCTGAGCATCATGTCCATGCCAAGAGAACTGAGCAAGTGTGCCCTACTCAGCAAGGAATCCGCGCAACAAACGATAGATAAAATCATGATTAAAATCTGCATGGAAGACACAGATAGGAGTGGAAAACATGGTATGAAGCATTGCTGCAAACTTCTTACAGACAAATAAGACCTCACCACAAGAAGGCATAAAATATATCCATGTGTGTCGAGAGATAATATAGTAGCAATAGCCTCCTTTCGAGGCAAAGGGAGCTGGACCCCAAACATCAAGTGAACAAGATCAAAAGGACGCTGAGACACAGTCTCACTATGAAGATAAGGTAACTGAACCTGTTTGCAAAGCCGACAAACCTGACAGTCTAAAGACACTCCTCTAGAGACATATCCAAGGACATGTCGAACTAAGGATGACAGACGAGAGCCACATGAGTGACCAGGACGATGATGCCACAAAGAGTCGGTAGACGAGAGAGGCGGAGAGACTGGCGGCGATGTCATCAGAGGGAAGGTGAAGCCAATCAAGCTCGCGAAGGACCTGGGAGTTATAGCGTCGAGGGCCAGCAACAAGTAGAGCATCCGCGTGAGGATCCTAATCAGAACAAGAGTTAAAGTCAAGAATAACCCTACAACCAGAGTCAACAATCTAACCACCTGAAATGAGTTGCATGGGTCGATGAACATGAGCAAAACTAGGAACATGAAAAGACAAAGTGCTAAGAGTGCCTCGACTATCGACTGGGAGGGAGGTTCCTAAGAACATGAACATGAGAATCTGAAGGTTGAATGGCCGACAAAGTTGAAGAATCAGACGAAGAAGCACCAGGCCGTAAAACAAGAAGAAGTGGGTGTCGAAGTCCTGCAATTTTTGTTCCTCGTCGATCTGGCTTGGCGTCCTTCCCTTGTATGCGGGTTATGTGTCACGGACTTGATGTCGCATCCGACGTTCCCTTGTTGGGGGCCCTTGGCCCCGGCGACAGGTAGCGTCGTGCACACATCCTGTGGGTTAGACATTGCGGTGCCGACTGCCCCTGCTCTTGCTCTGCCAATAGGTGGTGCTCGAGCGTTCGGCTATGGCGGTGCCCAACAGGGGAAAACGGGTAGTGGGATCGAGGCAGCACACAAAGCAACCCGTAGCCAAGCAAAGGATGCCCAACCGGACTGGCATGGAGCGGAGAGTGCATGAGGGGTGTGGGGGAAGGGATGAAAATGTCGTCGGGAGCGGACTGCCGCCGCCGTCAGATTTTGAACCTGGAGTCGAGCGGTGAGGGGATGACGATAGGGGAAGCGAGGAAGGCAGGAAGAGGGCACCTGGAGGAGAAAGGCATCATCCACCCTATGCGTATGTGTCAGCTGCGATGGTGGATGGTTGTGGGCAGTTTTGATGTCTTCACATGGATCTACTACTCGGGATGGCATGACATGGTTGTTGTGGAGTAAGGTGCCACAACTACTGTGTTGTGTGGGTGAGTTTGGAGAGATAGAAGTCGTGTTGCGCTCTAGTCTAGGCCTTCAATTGTACCAAGTGCAACTTATTCCGAGTTTTTGCGTTCTCAAGCTTAAGCCTTTCTCTGATCCAAACCTAGCCCAAGAAACCCAACCTAGCTATTAAAGTTCTGAAAGCATGGACTTATATCGATGTGCTTAACTTGTGGAATTATAAGAGAACCGCTTAAGCACCAACAACTTTTGCCTGGAATAAAAGCCAACATGAGATTGTGATTGTGTTAGTCAATCATGTTACATCCTTAAGCTCCAACATGCACCAAGTTGGATGGTGCCATGCGGAAACTGTTTTGAGGGGTTATGATTGGATGAGATAGTTTGATGGTGATATAGAAGTGATATTCAGGAGATAGTCAAAGATGTTCCGTGGATTATAAGAACTTAGGTCTAGTTGAGCATAGTGATTATTATATTGGTGGATAAGCAGATATTTAATTAATCTTGGAACAATTTGAATTTAGTTAGGTGATTGTGATTTTGAATCAAATCTCATGGTGGATAAATAACTTCAATAGTACATATACAGATCCATAGTCGATCATTAGAACTTGTGGTTTATATTGGATTTAGATAACCATGAAATTGGAGTTTATTTAAATCATGGTTATGATGTTGGTGGATTGCTCTGTGTTAAATTCACACCTTTGGAGATTGAAGTTGAAGAACTTTAGGGTGTAGTATGATCAACCTTGGATATATCGGATTTATATAGGTTAGATGATAGTTAGCAGCATCAATCATGATTATGAAATTTGGTGGATTATTAGAGCATCTGGGATTGGGTTAGTAGTATAAGGAAACAAGGATCTTGGAGTAACACAACTTGTGTTTCCTTTAGGTCAGAGTGACAGTTAGCAGCATCAATCATGATTATGAAAATTGGTGGATTATTGGAGCATCTGGGATTGGATTAGTAATAAGGAAACAAGGATCTTGGAGTAGCACAACTTGTGATTCCTTTAGGTTAAATGATATAGCTACTTGGATTATAGGATGGAGATAACTTGGGCACTCAGATTTCTGATGTTTTGATCTAAGCTTAGTAGCTTGCATGTGCCCCATATGGATATAATCATGGATATGATACATGTGTATTAGAATTGTTAGACCTACGTGATTTTGTTGTCCCTCCCCAAGAATGTTATGAGTACAAGATCATTATGGGAGGATGGTTTGGATTAATTCGGAGAGATGACCATTTTGATAGTATGTGATAACCTTTGTGGGAGTTGGGCCATGTGAGCCTCAGAACAGTTGGTGTCAGAGAAATGGTGTTTAAGTGTTATGGTGAACTTTCACCCTCACATCCTAACCATATCAACCTTAAGTCTCACCAAGCCATGACTTGGTCGAGCTGCGACAACAGAGCTGGATATGAAGGATGTGGCCCTTGACCTAATCCTTACCCTACCGAGCTATTTGATGAACATCATCAATAACATGTTTGTGAGTACTTGGACAAGTTTGTCGTTGTCATCGTTGATGACCTCTTGGTCTATTATCCCTCGGAGGAAGATCATAGGCAACACCCGAGAATGATTTTATGTGGATTTAGTTTGGTGATTGTGATATTGAGGAGATAGTCAAAGATGGTACGAGATTTTATGTTTAGTAGGTGAGCATGTGATTATTATGTTGGTGGCATGTTTTTATTTAATCTGAAACAATTTGAATTTAGTTAAGCGATTGCGATCTTGAATCAAAGTTCATGGTTAGTTTTGAGATTTTGGATGAATATACTTTGGTGATTGTGATCTTGAGGGGATAGTTAAAGATTTTCGGTGGATTATGAGATTTTAGGTCTAGTAGCTGACCGTGGTGATTATTAGATTGGTGGATAAACAAATATTTAATTAATCTTACAATAGTTTCGTAGTTAGGCGATTTTGGTTGAATATACTTTGGTGATTGTGATCTTTAGGAGATGGTCAAAGATTTTCGATGGATTATGAGATTTTAGTTCTAGTCGGTGACCGTGGTTATTATTAGATTGGTGGATAAACAAATATTTAATTAATCATACAATAATTTGTTAGTGAGGTGAATATGATCTTGAACCAAATTTCACAGCGGATCTAGTTAGGTGATTGTGTTCTTGAAAAGATAGTCAAAGATGTTCGATGGATTATGAGATTTTAGGTCTAACTGGTGAGCATAGTGATTGTTATATTGGTGGATAAACAAATCTTTGATTAATTTGAACAATTTGGATTTAGCTAGGTGATTGTGATCTTTAACAAAATTTCATAGTGGATTATGAGATTTTAAATGGATTTAGCTAGGTGATTGTGATGTCGAGAAGATAGTCATTGATATTCGATGGATTATGAGATTTTAGGTGTAGTAGGTGAGCTTGATGATTATTACATTGGTGGATAAACAAATCTTTAATTAATTGGAACAATTTGGATTTAGTTAGGTGATTATGATTTTGAATCAAATTTCGCGGTGGATTATGATATTTTAGGTGGATTTAGTTTGGTGATTGTGATCTTGAGGAGATAGTCAGAGATTTGTGGTGGATTTTGCGAAATTATGTCTAGTAGGTGCACATGGTGACTATTAGATTGATGAATAAATAGTTCTTTAATTAATCTTGCACTAATTTGGGTGATTGTGATCTTTAACCGCTCGAGATGAATGTCACCTTCTAGAGCAAGGAAGACTGAATGTTCATGAGGTAGGTGGAAGTAGAAACAAACTCAACCCAAAAGTGAGGTGGAAGAGAGGCAATGGTCTTCAACGCACGAGCCACCTTTTGAGCATTAGGACCAACATTCTGAGCATCAGGACCACGACAAGAGAACTGAGCAAGTGTGCCCTAGTCAGCAAGGAATCTGCGCAGCAAATGATAAATGAACTCACGAGCAAAATCAGCATGGAAGACACCAGCATGGAAGACACAAATAGGAGTGGAAAACTGGGTTTGAAGCATGAAGGTAGATAAGACCTCACTACAAGAAGGCATAAAATATTTCCATGCTTGTCGAGAGAAATCATCTATAAAGATAATATATAGTAGCAATAGCCTCCTTTCGATGCAAAGGGAGATGGACCCCAAACATCAAGCTAAGAGTGCCTTGATTATCAACTGGGAGGCAAGTTCCTAAGAACATGAACATGAGAATCCGGAGGTCGAATGGCCGACAAATTGGAAAGAATCAAACGAAGAAGCACCAAGTGGTGAAACTAGAAGAAGTGGGTGTCGAACTCATGCGATTTTTGTTCCTCGTCGATCTGGCTTGGCGTCCTTCCCTTGTATGCGGGTTATGTGTCACGGACTTGATGTCGCATCCTACGTTCCCTTGTTGGGGGCCCTTGGCCCTGGCGATAGGTAGCGTCGTGCACACATCCTGTGGGTTAGACATTGCGGTGCCGACTGCCCCTGCTCCTGCTCCACCGATAGGTGGTGCTCGAGCATTCGGCTATGGCGCGTCCAACAGGGGAACACGGGTTGTGGGATCGAGGTAGCACACAAAGCAACCCGTAGCCAAGCAAAGGATGCCCAACCGGACTGGCATGGAGCGGAGAGTGCATGAGGGGGAAGGGGTGAAAATGTTGTCAGGAGCGGACTGACGTAGCCGTCAGATTTTGAACCTGGAGTCGAGCGGTGAGGGGATGACAATAGGGGGAGCGAGGAAGGTAGGAAGAGGGCACTTGGAGGAGAAAGGCATCATCCACCCTATGCCTATGTGTCAGCCGCGATGGTTGACGGTTGTGGGCAGTTCCGATGTCTTCACGTGGATCTACTACTCGGGATGGCATGACATGGTTGTTATGGAGTGAGGTGCCACAACTATTGTGTTGTGTGGGTTAGTTTGGAGAGATAGAAGTCGTGTTGCGCTCTAGTCTGGGCCTTCAACTGTACCAAGTGCAACTTATTCCGAGTTTCTGCCCTCTCAAGCTTAAGCCTTTCTCTGATCCAAACCTAGCCCAAGAAACCCAGCCTAGCTATTAAAGTTCTGATAGCATGGACTTATATCGATGTGCTTAACTTGTGGAATGTAAGAGCACCGCTTAAGCACCAACAACTTTTGCCTGGAATAAAAGCCAAGATGAGTTTGTGATTGTGTGAGTCAATCATGTTACATCCTTAAGCTCCAACATGCACCATGTTGGGTGGTGCCACGCGGAGATTGTTTTGAAGAGTTATGATTGGATGAGATAGTTTGATGGTGATGTAGAAGTGATATTCAGGAGATAGTCAAAGATGTTTGATGTATTACGAGAACTTAGGTCTACTTGAGCATGGTGATTATTATATTGGTGGATAAGCAGATCTTTAATTAATCTTGGAACAATTTGGATTTAGTTAGGTGATTATGATTTTGAACCAAATTTCACGGTGGATAAATAACTTCAAATACATATACAGATCCATAGGCGGTCAATAGAACTTGTGGTTTATATTGGATTTAGATAACCATGAAATCGGAGTTTATTTAAATCATGGTTATGATGTTGGTGGATTGCTTTGTGTTAAATTCAGGCCTTTGGAGATTGAAGTTGAAGAACTTTAGGGTATAGTTTGATCAACCTTGGATATATCGGATTTATATAGATTAATGATAGTTAGCAGCATCAATCATGATTATGAAATTTGGTGGATTATTAGAGCAATTGGGATTGGATTAGTAGTATAAGGAAACAAGGATCTTGGAGTGACACAACTTGTGTTTCCTTTAGGTCAGAATGAGAGTTAGCAGCATCAATCATGATTATGAAAATTGGTGGATTATTGGAGCATTTGGGATTGGATTAGTAGTAAGGAAACAAGGATCTTGGAGTAGCATAACGTGTGTTTTCTTTAGGTTAAATGATATAGCTACTTGGATTATAGGATGGAGATAACTTGGGCACTCAGATTTCTAATGTTTTGATCTAAGCTTAGTAGCTTGCATGTGCCCCATATGGATATAATCATGGATACGATACATGTGGATGGGAGTTGTTTGACCTAGGTGATTTTGTTGTCCCTCCTCAAGAATGTTATGAGTACAAGATCATCATGTGAGGATGGTTTGGATTAATTCGAAGAGATGGCAATTTTGATGGTATGTGATAACCTTTGTGGGAGTTGGGCCATGTGAGCCTCATAACAGTTGGTTTCAGAGAAATGGTGTTTAATTGTGTTATGGTGAACTTTCACTCTCACACCCAAACCCTATCAACCTTAAGTCTCACCAAGCCATGACTTGGTCGAGCCGCGATAACAGAGCTGGATATGAAGCCCTTGACACAGGGAACATCATGAATAACATGTTTGCGAGTTCTTGGATAACTTTGTCGTTGTCATCATTGATGACCTCTTGGTTTATTCACCCTCGGGGGAGGATCATGCAACACTTGATAATGATTTTATGTGGATTTAGTTTGGTGATTGTGATATTGAGGAGATAGTCAAAGTAGTTATGAGATTTTACGTTTAGTAGATGAGCATGTAATTATTATGTTAGTGGATAAACATGTTTTTATTTAATCTTGGAACAATTTGAATTAGTTCAGTGATTGTGATCTTGAATCAAATTTCCTGGTGAATTTTGAGATTTTGGTTGAATATACATTGGTGATTGTGATCTTGAGGAGATGGTCAAAGATTTTTGGTGGATTATGAGATTTTAGGTCTAGTAGGCGACCGTGGTGATTATTAGATTGGTGGATATGCAGATATAATAATTTGATAGTTAGGTGAATATGATCTTGAACTAAATTTCACGATGGATTATGAGATTTTAGGTGGAGTTAGTTAGGTTTTTGTGTTCTTTAAAAGATAGTCAAAGATGTTCGGTGGATTATGAGATTTTAGGTCTAATTGGTGAGCATAGTGATTATTATATTGGTGGATAAACAAATCTTCGATTAATTTTGAACAATTTGGATTTAGCTAGGTGATTGTGATCTTTAACAAAATTTCATAGTGGGTTATGAGATTTTGAATGGATTTAGCTAGGTGATTGTGATGTTGAGAAGATAGTCAATGATGTTCGGTGGATTATTGGATTTTAGGTCTAGTAGGTGAGCATGATGATTATTACGGTGGTGGATAAAAAGATCTTTAATTAGTTGGAACAATTTGGATTTAGTTAGGTGATTATGATTTTGAATCAAACTTCGTGGTGGATTATGATATTTTAAGTCTAATAGGTGAGCATGATGATTATATTTTTTGTGTGCGTGACCGAGGAAGAGGAAGGAGGCGAGTTGTTGCTGCTGCTGTTTGAATTGGAGGCTGTTGCTGCTTGCACTTGAGGGTGATCTATTGTATGCTGGATCTGCTGTTATGTTGCTGGTTGAAGAAGAGGAGGAAGAAGAAGAGGGGTTTTTGCTTGGTGCTTGCTGTTGCAACTGGTGATGGAGTGCAGTGCTATGCTGCTGCTGATTGGAGAAAGGAGAGGTGCTAGAAGCTACCTAGGAATCTAGATCGGGACCAAATTGTCTGGTAGGGTGTTGTGGTCCTGAAGGTGTGTTGCTTCTAGGAGTTATTGCTGCTGCGTGCATTTGTTTACCGGGGGAGAAAGGAAAATTTGCTATTGCGTGTGGATGTTTTAGGAGGAAGGCTAGCTGCTGCGTGTGGCTGCCTGGGAGGAAGATGGCAGGTGGTGAGGAGTCCAGGGTCATCTTCTGTCACCGACCTAGAACAGGAAGCTGGAGAGTACCAATTGGAATTGTACCCATGATTCGGTGCGGTCGGATGATGGATGTTCGTGTGGTGCAGAGGAAGGAGGAAGGCACATAGGAGATGGAGTGATGAGAGGAGATGTAGCTAGGTGCAGGTGTTGGGGGCTACATGCCTCGGCAAGCAGAGTCTCGAAGGATGCCCTGCTTGCTGCCATCATGGAGGAAGTTGTGCTGCGTGCACATCAGGCCTCTGCCGAAGCATCCATTGATGATTCGTAGGCAAGGGTGGCTCACATGATGAACATGACAACCTTCATCAGGGATGTCAAAGGTAGAGATCTTCGAGGAGAGGACAAGTTTTTTTTTTCGAGAAAACAGAAAGGACCTTTGCGCTTCATTGCATTGGAAAGGTAGAGTACAGTTACATCCGGCTAGGAGGAGAGGACAAGTTTCGCTTGGTGTTTTCATCCTTGTTTAGTTGATGCTTTGTGATTTGAGCTTCTTTGTTGAAGCTTAATGTGTTAGGTTCATCTGGCTCTTGTTCTTAAGATTGGAGTAGTTGCAGATTTCTGTTGTTAGATTGGATTATTTGCAGATTTCATTTTAGCTGCATTAAGTTTACTATGTCAGTCAGTGTTTGGTTATAGGAGTATATTTCTGTCAGTCAGTTTTGTGCCTGAGAGCAAATCAATTGGTCTGGGCCTGGTCAAACCGCTATTGCTTGAGCCAGTTCTGGGATGGTGATGCCTTGAAGAGTGTGGTCAAAGCGAGCCAGGACATCACCATCATGGCCACGTAATCACCACCCCCACGCCCCATCATTTGATCATCAACTATACACTGCAGCATCAACATTACTTTTAACCATCTTGGCACTGACGATGATGCCTCACACCTAGAGATAGACACCGGGAAAATAAGACCGCTGTTGGATCATATCAATATGAGCCTCCTTCCTGATGTTATGCACAATGCTTGACGGTACAGGACCGCCTTTGCTGTTCCGAGCCTCGTTGCGAGCGTGCGTCCCATAGAAACTGACACCTGACAGCAATAGCAGTGGGTGTTTCTTCTTCTTTTTGATTAGAGTTGTTTCGACAGTAACTTGGATTATGAGGCAATGAATGTTTTCAACTCACTTGGATTATGAGGCACTGGGTTTGTCGATATATTACTGTTAGGCATTCAAATGTACCAGATTAAGGGAAAGAAAGGCGACTTACCTCCAAATCTGTGTTGCTCCCAAGCAAAGCGTTGTACAAAAATGCAGCAGCGGCTGCAGGCATGTCAAACAAGTGATTTGATTTGATTTGCAGCAAAAGATTAAAAAGGAATTGTCCCTTGAGAACTTGGAATAAGTGATCATAACTAAGAATTATATCAGTAAGTGAACTGTCCTGAAGATGATAAGCGTTGCACTGCCCCTCAGCTATTTTTTCTGTTTCCGTGGAGCAACGGTCATAATATTTGGAGACCTGATGTCGCCGGCATGTCTCATATGATCGCATATTCTCATGGCCGTGCACTAAGCCTGTGTGAACAGAACATTTGTCTGACCATCTCGCTTCGCTTGCTCAGAGACACGGATGTTCTCATGGTCATGCAGTCAGGCCACCAACGGCAGCGAGTGTGAACATTTGTCTTTAGACCAGTATGAACTACTCGGATAGATGGCTGCATGGTACCGCTGGACACTCTTGAGTACTCTATTGTTCATCTTTAAGAATGCACTGACATATTGTCGCTAATTAGTGTCAGGCATATCTATTTTGTTAGCATGACAAGAAAGAGAAGAAAACAAATAACTAGGAATGTATGATACAAGCTTCTGAGCAGACATTCTTTGATAGGAATTGAACGGTGTTATCTGTATAGGTGTCGACTTCGGTGTTTCACCGTTTCTAAGGTAAGATATTTGTGTGACATACTGACATCTCTAATACTGTTTTGGCCTGAATCATCAATTCTGTTGTACATACTATTTGTGTGGGATTACAATATCTATAGCTCTGGACATGTACAGAAAAATGAGGTACCTGCTTATTGAGAAGCCAGTGCCTATGGCGAAAGTCTAAATTCAGAATATATGCCTGGACTACTTGAACCTTTTGCATAATTTTTTACTGGCAGTAGTTCAACAATTTACAGTTAGCATTTTAAGAAAGAGTATTTGTATGTGCATCTTCAGCCATGTTTCTTTTCTTTTTATGTCAATGCAAGATCTTACAATTTTAAATAAGGTGATTGACTCCTGCTTTCCAATTTCCTTAAGGAGGTTCAGGTATGCATTATTTGTCATCTCCGAGTTTAAACAATGCCTTTCATGTAGCTGTATTTATTTGTCATCTCCGAGTTCAAAGAATCATTCAAACCAAATGCTGAATCTTGATAACGCCTTTCAGTTGTACGATTACTTGTTCCAGGATTTGTTCATTTACTTGTTGCAGCCAACAACTCTCTAATACTCCCTCCGTCCGAAAATACTTGTCGAAGAAATGAATAAAAGTGAAAGTATCTAGAACTAAAATAGCGTCTAGATACATCCATTTCTCCGACGAGTATTTCTGGACGGAGGGAGTATCTTGTATCAGGATCCGTTGATTACTTGTTTCAGGACCTGATCTTCAATTTGCCTAGTGTTACACAGAGCAAAAATCTTCTCGTGGCTGTAACTTGCTCTTATGCATTACTGTTCTTTTTTTTATCAACTACTCTCTCCGTTCCTAAATATAAGTCTTTGTAGAGATTTCATTATGGACTACATACAGAGCAAAATGAGTGAATCTACACTCTAAAAGCATCTATATACATCCATATGTGGTCCATAATGGAATCTCTACAAAGACTTATATTTAGGAATGGAGGGAGTAGCTAGCTGTTGCGTGCGGTGCAAATTTTGTTAACTGTTGTTGACTTGGAACGTTTCATCCAGTGAGGAGGTTCTCAACAGTCATGAGCTCAAGTATCCTGTAGCCTGTAGGTGACTTTGGACTCTGGTTTGGCCTAGCATTTATAGTAAACTAAATTCTGAGTAACATGTATGCTGATAATAGTGAAGACAGTCAAACACTTCATGTGCAAAAAGTTGTCGTTTTCAAATTTTGTAGTACTGCAGTACTAGGATGTTTGTTGAACTGGTGGACACATGTGGGTACCTACAGGCTGAGTCTGAGTCTCTGAGCAAGCGAAGCGAGATGGTGTCAAGTCAGGCAGGGAACAGTGACTTGCTTTGCTGACTGCTACTGCTGCACTGGTGTTCTCTCTGGTCACTTCTTTGATCCGGCGACGTAAAGGTTGTGTCTGTCTGTGTGTGCAGTAGCTGTACATGGTCTGTGTAAGCCTTGGTGCTGTTAGCCCATGGCATTGGTTGTCTTTGGTCATGTGTGGTGCTGAAGCAAAGAACAATGTATATATGTTCTAAAACAACAACCTTTTAGAAGTGATTATTGTTTACATGTAGAAGTTTGTTTCTCTATTTGCACTACTTTTGATCTCTGTACATGCCATTACTTAGATTAGCCACTACAGTGTTTAGGTAGAAACCCAAGTTGAAGCACACTAGATGATTATTGGCATGGTAAGGAAAAAATTTAGATAGTTTCAGAGATTATTAGTCTACTGAAACAATCACGAAAAAAATGTGAACACATTATTATTCTCGATTTTCTTTGCCATTCATTGCCTAATCATCTATAGGGTACGTAGTATGTTAGTTCAAATACATATACAACTTTTTTCAAATACATGATTACCATTTTCTTTCAAATACAGGCTTTGATGTCTATTTTTCCATAAACATTGCAAGTTCTTCATATACATCTGAAACATAGTATTTTGTAATTACGCAAAAAACAATTTGAATTACACAATCATTTTTACATTGTATAACATCTTTTTTTTAAATGTCACATACAGTTTTTGAAACGCTTGAAGATATTTTAAATGTCATGAACACTTTTTTAATGTTGTGAATATTTCTTTATAGTAGCGATTACAAAAAAAATCCACAGTTTTTTTTAGATTCACAATGGACATAATTAAAATTTTGGGAATATTTGTATTTATCCTTTTTCATAATATAAAAAATAAAAAATTCAAAGGGAGGAAAAATAACACGTACAATTTTTTTTAGGCATGTACATGTGATTTGTGTGTGGCAGGGAGCAGAGTCACGGACTCCCTCGAGCAATGGGCTGCCTGGCCCATATACAGAAGCGCTGTAGGCAATCCGTCCTTCCAACTGGCTACAAGCGAGCTATAGCCACGACCGGGCTGGCGCGTGTTCATGGAGTCATCTGGGATGGCAATCCACCTCAAAAAAAAAAAAAAGGAACTGGGATGGCAATCCCTATTTCCTGCTCCTTGCGGCAAATTGCCGACCGATCACAGAGGCAAAGCGAGTCAATGAGGGTACACGGGCTGGGTCAATCAGGAGGCATCATGTAGCCTACATGGATCCGGTTTTAGAATCTTCTAGAAGGTTCTTATTCGCTCTTTTCTCATTTTCTCTTTTCCTGTCATTGTCTTTATGGGTTTTCATTTTTTTATCCATTTTCAAACTTGTTTAGAATTTTCAAAAGATATTCCTGTTTCTGAAAAAATGTTCAAAACTATGTGTAATTTCAAAAAGATTTGTGTTTTCAAAAGTTCTTCAAATTTTCAAAAAATAACTAGAACTTTAAAAGATGTTTGGATTTTCATTCATAATTTCAAAAAATGTTCAACGTTTAAAAAAACATGTTTTACAAAAAATTAAAATTTCAGAAAATATTTGTGTTTTCAGAAGTTCTTCAAATTTTAAATAATTGTTCACTATTTTCAAAAAAATAATTGTGTTTTCAAAAAATGTTCACGTTTGAAAACCATGTTTTGTAAAAATGTTTGTGTTATTCAAAAAATTCAAAAATATTTTGAAAAATGTTCATGTTTAAAAAAACATAAACTTTTAAAATAATGTTCACAAATTTTATAAAAAGTTTCAAAATATGTCCGCACAATTTAAAATAATTGTTTCAATGATTCTTTTTAGAGAACCAAAGGAAAATTAAAACATATACTAGAAAACAAAACTGTAGTTACAATACCGAGCCGCTACACTACAGTGGCCGGTTCATTGATCAATATTGTTGCTACATGGGTCGGCCCAGTCGAGGGTGGGGGCGCCAATTTGCTGCATAGAGTGACACATAGGAGCTCCCATCTGGGACGTGTTTGGTAGCTCACATCCCCACGCAGGCTGTGTCGGACCAAATTGACCCGTTTGATTAGCTGGGCTGCTTCGAAATCTTGGCCCACATGAACCTCAAAACACCACTAATCGGTAGCTTCCAGGGAACCAGGCTCGTCTCGTGCAGGGTGGGGGACACGGTGCTGAGCTTGTGCAAGCGGGGAGATGGTGCGAACTCGCACGCGTCCCCAAGAAGTCAGTAGGAGTAATTTTGTCACCTCTGGCAGATTGCCCTGCCTATTTATCCCCCCCAGGCTCACCACCCCAACCCCCGCTACCACCCTCCCCCCCTCAAGCTCTCTTTCTCGGGAAGCTTCTTCACTGACGAGCAGGTAAGCGACGCCATCTTCTCCGGTCGTCGTTGCTCGGCGGAGGCGATCCTTCTACATTCTCTTCTCCGAGTTGTTCCTTGCCTCCTCTCTGCTCCTTCCATGGCTGTAAGTAATATCACCCCCTACTCGTTGTAGCTTAGATATGCGAGTATTGCCTCATGATGTTGTGTGAGAATGTGGTAGATGAGATGCTAGTCGTGTCGTTTTGGTGCTATGGTAGGTTTTGCTTGTCGACCATGATGATGTTCAGGGTGTTGTGGTAGATTGATGCTTATGTGCTAGTATTGCTTGTTTTCCATTCCGTCCGATTCTAGTATGGTAGATGTGGTAGTATGGTAGATTTTTCTTGTCGGACGGTGATGGTGTTCAAGGTGTTGTGGTAGATAAATGCTTATGTGCTAGTATTGCTTGTTTTCCGTTCCGTGCGATTCTAGTATGCTAGATGTGGTAGTATGGTAGGTTTTGCTTGTCGGCGGTGATGGTGTTCATGGTGTTGTGGTAGTTCGATGCTTATGTGCTAGCATTACAAGTTTTCCATGCTAGTATGGTATCGGTAAAGATACTAAGCTCCCAGGAATTGAGAGCTCCTGGTGAATCGCGGTGTGTGGAGTCGGTTATGGGTCTAGTTCTTTTGGTCGATTCTCCCATAATCTTGAGAATCGACCCTTCACCCAGCTTCTTCCAGAATCTTGAACCCATATTTTTTTTACAATCCTAACTTGTTAGGATGTGAATAGCTAGAATTGTAAAAAATATGTGAGTATAAGATTCTGGGAGAAGCTGGGTAGAGGGTTGATTCTCAAGATTATGAGAGAATCGGCCAAAAGAACTGGGCCATGATCCCGGTTGTTTTTTTTTTTTGAGAAATACCATGATCCCGGTTGTTAATTTGCGTTTCGGTGCTTAGCTGTATATGGGCCTGGTCGAGGCGGTTGCAAGGCCTTTTCTGCGTACGTGTCGGCGGTTGCTACGGGCTTTCGCTTCTCGATCGGTCTTGTGGACGACGGTTAAACCCAGCCGCATGCCTCGATCGGGGAATCACCGACCTTGTCTCACGAAAAAAGGGAATCACCGATCCAACCGCCATCGGCCTGCCCGTTGGTTACACAGGAGGAAGAGACATCGCCGGGCGTCACATGCCGAGCCGTCGTTATGCTCGGGCGTCGCTGTCACCTTCTGCCGTGCGTGCAGACAGGCCGGTAGCCGCCGTGCTACAGGAGGTAGCGCGGGGTGCCGGCCGCCGCCTGCATGGGCTTGCGCGACGCCAGAGTAGCCGCCCTGGGTTGGTGCAAGGGATCCAAGCCGTGGTGACCACACCTCGTCCTGCGGCATCGGGAGCAGCGGATCGCGTCAAGGGCCACCGCCGCTGTAGGCCGGCGAGGGGAGCCACGCCACGCACGTGCGAGCTGGAGGGCGTCTCCGTGGGCCGAGCGCCGTTGCCGAGCTACGCGCCATGCCGTGAGCGGCCGTGGTCAGCGGCCGCTGTGAGTCGCGGACGCGCATGGGACGCAGAGTTGGGTAGTACAAGCGTGGGCGCTAGGCGTGCGAGGGGACTCGCTGGAGGTATCGAACGGGCGAGGGCTGCCGGGCGTTCCGCGTGTGAGCCTTGTCTGGTCTGCTGGGTTGCCGGAGGTGTTCACAATGACGTCTGATTGCGGGGTTTCGTTGGGCTGTTCGTGGCGCCGCCTACAAGAGTTTGATCTTCTTCTCTTTTTTTGTTTCCTTGTGTCTTGCGTCTTGAATGTGCCATCAATTGTGTAAGCGGGTATGGGATCACGGGGGCGAATTTTTGTGATGGAAGGGGATTCTAATTTTTTGGGGGAAGGGGGTGGCGGGGTGTGGTCCTGGGGTCAATTTCCGGTATGAACATGGATGAGCCGCCGCCAATCGTGCTTCCTCCTGTGTTCTTGGTAAGCATGCGCTGATTCATCACATGCTCATATTGATTCCACATATGTTCTTGGTAAGCAAGTCGAGCCAGATGGATCAGACCAAGGCCAGCTGACTCCCTTTGAGATGAGCGCCCTTCATCCAGGGGGATTGGATGATTTGCGCCCACATTAGTGGGACATTAGATGATTTGCCACATATTACTTTGGTTTAGATAATTTGCCCTATTTCTCATTTAAATAATTTTTAAATTACTCGGGCTATTCGCACACAAACGCGGAGCTCCTATAGTGTTCGATGGATTGCATGTCAACGCACATTAATGCCTACACGTGCCAGCAAAGTAGGGATTTTTTTTTTAGGAAAAACAAGGTAAGGAAATTAGAGAAAAGGGAGGTCCATTTCAATATGTATGCTCAGTCCGGTTTATAAACGATGAAAACTGACAATACACCCGAACACCAAGCAACTAGCCATGGAAATACTGAACCGGACACTATAAATCATATAAACCAGAAATATCCATCAACTCAGTTAGGTTCAGTTTGATATTCAAATATTGATTAAAAAATAGACTTCACGACCGAAGAACGGCGCGGCAAAGCGCGCGTAATCCTCTAGTATGGTAGTGTGTTATGCTTAATGATGAGTTCATGCAAGTATGATAGATGCACTGTTCTCGTTTGGCTAGTCCTTATGCTAATCATTACATGCAATGACCATTGGGACTTTAGTACGACCCTTGTTCTGTCAGACACCCAAACATTTTCCTTCTATCTTGAGGACTCCCGACAACTTTCGACTGGGGCCGCAGAGGTGTTTGAGGCGCGTCATGTGTGTTCTTTAGTGGTGGTGATGCTTGCGGTAGCTACTAAGTTGGCCATTAAGGTTGTCAAGGCACAGATGAGGGGGGTCCATAAAGGGTAATACAACGAATTGGACGGACATGGAGTATTTGATCCCGAGCTCATATGCTCCCGCATGAAAAGTAAAATCCAAAAAAATAGTAAATATTTTTTAAAAATCTGATTTTTTTTATGAACATTGATAAATTTTCTAACTATGTGCAAAATTTCAGGTTGAAATATCATTCGTGGAGGTCTGGGCAAAAAAAATCGATGGTCCAAAAAGACTATTGTTGGAAGCATTTTGGAGCATCGATTTTGTTATTTTTGCCCAGACCTCCACGAATGTCATTTCGACCTGAAATTTTGCACATAGTTGGAACATTCATCAATGTTTATCACAAAAAAATTCAGATTTTTTTTTTGCATTTTTTTATTTTACTGTTTATGCAGGAGCATATGAGCCCGGGATAAAAAGAGCACTTTCGGAATTGGACTTCTTTCTTCTCCAGCTTCATTCTCAATAAGATGTGTGATTTGATAAGGGCTTCAAGGATGTGCATGATACGTCTTCGTCGTATCTACTTTTTCTAACGCATTTTCTCTTGTTTTAGACTCTAATTTGCATGATTTAAATGAAACTAACCTGGACTGATGCTGTTTTCAGCAGAACTACCATGGTGTTGTTTTTGTGCAGAAATAAAAGTTCTCGGAATGGAACGAAACTTTTTGGAGATTTTTTTTGGAATAAAAGAAAAATACCAGAGCCAAGAACCACCAGAGAGGGGTCCCTGGGGGAGCACAACCCACCAGGGCGCGCCCCCCCTCTTGGCGCGCCCAGGTGGGTTGTGCCCACCTGGTGGCCCCGCTGACCCTAATTCCGACGCTATAAAATCCTATTTTCAGAGAAAAAAATGAGAGAGAAAGAATTATCGTGTTTCATGAGACGGAGCCGCCGCCACCTCCTGTTCTTCATCGGGAGGCCAGATCTTATTGGGGAACGTAGTAATAATTCAAAAAAATTCCTACGTGTCACCAAGATCAATCTAGGAGATGCTAGCAACGAGAGAGAGGGAGTGCATCTTCATACCCTTGAAGATCGCTAAGCGGAAGCGTTACAAGAATGCGGTTGATGAAGTCGTACTCGCGGCGATTCAAATCGCGGAAGATCCGATCCAAGCGCCAAACGGACGACGCCTCCGCATTCAACACACGTACAACCCGGGGACGTCTCCTCCTTCTTAATCCAGCAAGGGAAGAGGAGAAGTTGAGGGAGAGCTCCGGCAGCACGACGGCGTGGTGGTGGAGGAGCTCGTGGTTCTCCGACAGGGCTTCGCCAAGCACTACGGAGGAGGAGGTGTTGGAGAGGGGGAAGGGCTGCGCCAGGGAAGGGGTGCTGCTGCCCTCCCACCCCCCCTCTATTTATAGGGTGAAGGGGAGAGGGGCCCGGCCCCTTAGATGCATCTAGAGGGGGGGGCCAGGAGGGGGTAACTTGCCCCCCAAGCAAGGTGGGAGGCGCCCCCTCCCCTAGGGTTTCCAACCCTAGGCGCCTTGGGCCCTTGGGGGGAGCGCACCAGCCCACTAAGGGGCTGGTCCCCACCCATATTCAGCCCACTAGGCCCTCCGGGGCAGGTGGCCCCACCCGGTGGACCCCCGGACACCTTTCGGTGGTCCCGATACAATACCGATAACCCCCGAAACCATTCTGGTGACTGAAACTGGACTTCCCATATATAAATCTTCACCTCCGGACCATTCCGGAACTCCTCGTGACGTCCGGGATCTCATCTGGGACTCCGAACAACCTTCGGTAACCACATACAATTTCCCATAACAACTCTAGCGTCACCGAACCTTAAGTGTGTAGACCCTACGGGTTCGGGAACCATGCAGACATGACCGAGACATCTCTCCGGTCAATAACCAACAGCGGGATCTGGATACCCATGTTGGATCCAACATGTTCCACGATGATCTCATCGGATGAACCACGATGTCGGGGATTCAATCAATCCCGCATACAATTCCCTTTGTCCATCGGTATGTTACTTGCCCGAGGTTCGATCATCGGTATCCCCATACCTAGTTCAATCTCGTTACCGGCAAGTCTCTTTACTCGTTCCGTAACGCATGATCCCGTGGCTAACTCCTTAGTCACATTGAGCTCATTATGATGATGCATTACCGAGTGGGCCCAGATATACCTCTCCGTCATACGGAGTGACAAATCCCAGTCTCGATTCGTGCCAACCCAACAGACACTTTCGGAGATACCTGTAGTGCACCTTTATGGTCACCCAGTTATGTTGTGACGTTTGATACACCCAAAGCATTCCTACGGTATCCGGGAGTTGCACAATCTCATGGTCTAAGGAAATGGTACTTGACATTAGAAAAGCTCTAGCAAACGAACTACACGATCTTGTGCTATGCTTAGGATTGGGTCTTGTCCATCACATCATTCTCCTAATGATGTGATCCCGTTATCAACGACATCCAATGTCCATGGTCAGGAAACCACAACCATCTATTGATCAACGAGCTAGTCAACTAGAGGCTCACTAGGGACATGCTGTGGTCTATGTATTCACACATGTATTACGGTTTCCGGTTAATACAATTATAGCATGAACAATAGACAATTATTATGAACAAGGAAATATAACAATAACCATTTTATTATTGCCTCTAGGGCATATTTCCAACAGCCTCCCACTTGCACTAGAGTCAATAATCTAGTTACATTGTGATGAATCGAACACCCATAGAGTTCTGGTGTTGATCATGTTTCGCTCGTGGAAGAGGTTTAGTCAACGGATCTGCGACATTTAGATCCGTATGTACTTTACAAATATCTATATCTCCATCTTGAATATATTCACGAATGGAGTTGAAGCGGCGCTTGATGTGCTTGTCTTCTTGTGAAACCTGGGCTCCTTGGCAATGGCAATAGCTCCAGTGTTGTCACAGAAGAGAGTCATCGGGCTCGACGCATTGGGAACCACTCCTAGGTCGGTGATAAACTCCTTCATCCAGACTCCTTCCTGCGCTGCTTCCGAAGCAGCTATGTACTCCGCTTCACATGTAGTCCCGCCACGACGCTTTGCTTGCAACTGCACCAGCTGACTGCCCCACCATTCAAAATATACACGTATCCGGTTTGTGACTTGGAGTCATCCAGATCTGTGTTAAAGCTAGCGTCGACGTAACCCTTTATGACGAGCTCTTCGGCACCTCCATAAACGAGAAACATATCCTTAGTCCTTTTCAGGTACTTCAGGATATTCTTGACCGCTGTCCAGTGTTCCATACCAGGATCACTTTGGTACCTCCCTACCAAACTTATGGCAAGGTTCACATCAGGTCTGGTACACAGCATGGCATACATAATAGAGCCTATGGCCGAGGCATAGGGGATGACACTCATCTTTTCTCTTTCTGCTGCCGAGGTCGGGCGTTGAGCTGTGCTCAATCTCACACCTTGCAATACAGGCAAGGACCCCTTCTTAGACTGATCCATATTGAACTTCTTCAATATCTTGTCAAGGTATGTGCTTTGTGAAAGACCAATGAGGCGTCTCGGTCTATCTCTATAGATCTTGATGCCTAATATGTAAGCAGCTTCTCCAAGGTCCTTCATTGAAAAACACTTATTCAAGTAGGCCTTTATGCTTTCCAAAAGTTCTATATCATTTCCAATCAATAGTATGTCATCCACATATAATATGAGAAATGCTACAGAGCTCCCACTCACTTTCTTGTAAATACATGCTTCTCCATAAGTCTGTATAAACCCAAACGCTTTGATCATTTCATCAAAGCGAATGTTCCAACTCCGAGATGCTTGCACCAGCCCATAGATGGAGCGCTGGAGCTTGCATACTTTGTCAGCATTCTTAGGATCGACAAAACCTTCCGGCTGCATCATATACAATTCTTCCTTAAGGTAACCGTTAAGGAATGCCGTTTTGACGTCCATTTGCCAGATTTCATAATCATAGAATGCGGAAATTGCTAACATGATTCGGACGGACTTCAGCTTCGCTACGGGTGAGAAGGTCTCATCGTAGTCAACTCCTTGAACTTGTCGATAACCCTTAGCGACAAGCCTAGCCTTATAGACGGTCACATTACCATCCGCGTCAGTCTTCTTCTTAAAGATCCACTTATTTTCTATGGCTCGTCGATCATCGGGCAAGTCCACCAAAGTCCATACTTTGTTCTCATACATGGATCCTATCTCGGATTTCATGGCTTCAAGCCATTTGTTGGAATCCGGGCCCGCCATCGCTTCTTCATAGTTCGAAGGTTCACCGTTGTCTAACAACATGATTTCCAGGACAGGGTTGCCGTACCACTCTGGTGCGGAATGTGTCCTCGTGGACCTACGAAGTTCAGTAGCAACTTGATCCGAAGTTTCATGATCAACGTCATTAACTTCCTCTCTAGTCGGTGCAGGCACCACAGAAACATCTTCCTGAGCTGCGCTACTCTCCGGTTCAAGAGGGGGTACCTCATCAAGTTCTACTTTCCTCCCACTTACTTCTTTCGAGAGAAACACTTTCTCCAGAAAGGATCCATTCTTGGCAACAAAGATCTTGCCTTCAGATCTGAGGTAGAAGGTATACCCAATAGTTTCCTTAGGGTATCCTAGGAAGACACACTTTTCGGATTTGGGTTCGAGCTTTTCAGGTTGAAGTTTCTTGACATAAGCAGCGCATCTCCAAACTTTCAGAAACGACAGCTTAGGTTTCTTCCCAAACCATAATTCATACGGTGTCGTCTCAACGGATTTAGACGGTGCCCTATTTAAAGTGAATGCGGCTGTCTCTAAAGCATAACCCCAAAATGATAGTGGTAGATCGGTAAGAGACATCATAGATCGCACCATATCCAATAGAGTGCGATTACGACGTTCGGACACACCATTTCGCTGAGGTGTTCCAGGCGGCGTGAGTTGTGAAACAATTCCACATTTCCTTAAGTGCGTGCCAAACTCGTGACTCAAATATTCTCCTCCATGATCTGATCGTAAGAACTTTATTTTCCTGTCACGTTGATTCTCTACCTCACTCTGAAATTCCTTGAACTTTTCAAAGGTCTCAGACTTGTGTTTCATTAAGTAGACATACCCATATCTACTTAAGTCATCAGTGAGGGTGAGAACATAACGATAGCCACCGCGAGCCTCAACGCTCATTGGACCGCATACATCAGTATGTATTATTTCCAACAAGTTGGTTGCTCTCTCCATTGTTCCGGAGAACGGAGTCTTGGTCATTTTACCCATGAGGCATGGTTTGCACGTGTCAAATGATTCATAATCAAGAGACTCCAAAAGTCCATCTGCATGGAGTTTCTTCATGCGTTTGACATCAATGTGACCAAGGCGGCAGTGCCATAAGTATGTGGGACTATCATTATCAACCTTACATCTTTTGGCATTCACACTATGAATATGTGTAACATCACGTTCGAGATTCAATAAAAATAAACCATTGACCAGCGGGGCATGACCATAAAACATATCTCTCATATAAATAGAACAACCATTATTCTCGGATTTAAATGAGTAGCCATCTCGCATCAAACGAGATCCAGATACAATGTTCATGCTCAAAGCTGGCACTAAATAACAATTATTGAGGTTCAAAACTAATCCCGAAGGTAGATATAGAGGTAGCGTGCCGACGACGATCACATCAACCTTGGAACCATTCCTGATGCGCATCGTCACCTCGTCCTTCGCTAGTCTCCGCTTATTCCGCAGCTCCTGTTTTGAGTTACAAATGTGAGCAACCGCACTGGTATCAAATACCCAGGAGCTACTACGAGCGCTGGTAAGGTACACATCAATAACATGTATATCATATATACCTTTGGCGTTGCCGGCCTTCTTATCCGCTAAGTACTTGGGGCAGTTCCGCTTCCAGTGACCATTTCCCTTGCAATAAAAGCACTCAGTCTCAGGCTTGGGTCCATTCTTTGGCTTCTTGCCGGCAACTGACTTACCGGGCGCGGCAACTCCCTTGCCGTCCTTCTTGAAGTTCTTCTTACCCTTGCCTTTCTTGAAACTAGTGGTCTTATTCACCATCAACACTTGATGTTCCTTTTTTATCTCCACCTCCGCTGATTTTAGCATCGAATATAACTCAGGAATGGACTTCTCCATCCCTTGCATATTGTAGTTCATCACAAAGCTCTTGTAGCTAGGTGGAAGCGACTGGAGGATTCTGTCAATGGCCGAGTCATCTGGGAAGTTAACTCCCAGCTGAGACAAACGGTTGTGCAACCCAGACATTTTGAGTATATGCTCGCTGACAGAACTATTTTCCTCCATCTTACAACTGTAGAACTTGTCGGAGACTTCATATCTCTCGACTCGGGCATGAGCTTGGAAAACCATTTTCAGCTCTTGGAACATCTCATATGCTCTGTGTTGCTCAAAACGCTTTTGGAGCCCCGATTCTAAGCTGTAAAGTATGCCGCACTGAACCAGGGAGTAATCATCACTACGCGACTACCAGGCGTTCATAACGTCTTGAGTTGCTGGGAAAATGGGTGCGTCACCTAGCGGTGCTTCAAGGACATATGCTTTCTTGGCAGCTATGAGGATGATCCTCAAGTTACAGACCCAGTCCGTATAGTTGCTTCCATCGTCTTTCAGCTTGGTTTTCTCTAGGAACGCGTTGAAGTTGAGGGCAACATTAGCGTGGGCCATTGGATCTACAGGATAGATTGTAAAGACAATTTTAGACTAAGTTCATGATAATTAAGTTCATCTAATCAAATTATTTAATGAACTCCCACTCAGATAGACATCCCTCCAGTCATCTAAGTGATACATGATCCGAATCGACTAGGCCGTGTCCGATCATCACGTGAGACGGACTAGTCATCAACGGTGAACATCTCCATGTTGATCGCATCTACCATACGACTCATGTTCGACCTTTCGGTCTCTCGTGTTCCAAGGCCATGTCTGTACATGCTAGGCTCGTCAAGTCAACCTAAGTGTTTTGCATGTGTAAATCTGGCTTACACCCGTTGTATGCGAACGTTAGAATCTATCACACCCGATCATCACGTGGTGCTTCGAAACAACGAACCTTCGCAACGGTGCACAGTTAGGGGGAACACATTTCTTGAAATTTTAGTGAGGGATCATCTTATTTATGCTACCGTCGTTCTAAGCAAATAAGATGTAAACATGAAAAACATCACATGCAAATCATAAAGTGACATGATATGGCCAATATCATCTTGCGCCTTTGATCTCCATCTTCGAGGCGCGGCATGATCACCATCATCACCGGCATGACACCATGATCTCCATCATCGTGTCTTCATGAAGTTGTCTCGCCAACTATTACTTCTACTACTATGGCTAACGGTTAGCAATAAAGTAAAGTAATTACATTGCGTTTACATTGACATGCAGGTCATACAATAAATTAAGACAACTCCTTTGGCTCCTGCCGGTTGTCATACTCATCGACATGCAAGTCGTGATTCCTATTACAAGAACATGATCAATCTCATACATCACATTTATAATTCATCACATCCTTTTGGCCATATCACATCACATAGCATACCCTGCAAAAACAAGTTAGACGTCCTCTAATTGTTGTTGCATGTTTTACGTGGCTGCTATGGGTTTCTAGCAAGAACGTTTCTTACCTACGCAAAAGCCACAACGGTGATATGCCAATTGCTATTTACCCTTCATAAGGACCCTCTTCATCGAATCCGATCCGACTAAAATGGGAGAGACAGACACCCGCTAGCCACATTATGCAACAAGTGCATGTTAGTCGGTAGAACCTGTCTCACGTAAGCGTACGTGTAAGGTCGGTCCGGGCCGCTTCATCCCACAATGCCGCCGAATCAAGATAGGACTAGTAACGGTAAGAAAATTGAATGTAACACCTCAAAAATTTAATCATATTTTTATTAAATAAAAATTTGGCCAGAAATAAAATTTTGAATTATATTAAGTCTTTTGTTATTTTCAGGGTATTTTCTGTTTCTGTTTTCCAAAATTCTTCCCTCCATATAGAAATTTTTGAGAATGATATTGTGGCTTTGGGAGTTTTCTTAAACCATTTCATTACTAGTTTAATAACAGTAAGAATTATTTTCATAATAAAAATTGCCCCAAAACTATTCTTTAAAAATGCATTTTCAATTCATTAAATGCTTCTGTTGCACTACAACCTTTTCAAATAATTCTTTCAAAATTCCAGAAAAATTATGGGAGGTCATGTGATGCCTACAAATCACTTTTATGCAAAAACCCAACTTGGTCTTTTGAAAGTTTTGAGTGAAACATCCTTTTCTCAATTCTGTCCCATTCTTGAGTTACAACTGCAACCCCATTTTTCCTTGCTCTAAAAAATTCTGAATTTTTTTCCACTTTCTGTACTTCCAACCAAACCCTTAAGTCCAAAACTTTAGCTCCATTGGAATCATTTTAGTTCACCAAATATTCCTCTTAATCTCCTGTCCAGTAATGAATTTCCCTAAAACTTGCACTAGCAAGTTTTGTATTTTGCCCAGACAACCCCACCACCCTCTCTACCATCCAAAGAGACATTCCCCTGCCAATTTTCATATCCAACAAATCCTCCTAGACCACCTTAGCATTCTGTCAAACACCCTGTGGGCTTGACAGAAATTTGGCCCTCTTCTTAACTGCATTGCACACTTGATGATCTTGCCAAGATAACTTGTCCAACAATCCTACCACCCTCAGTATCACCACCATGCCAAAAATCAGCTCCATCCGATCAACTTGGCCTGCCAGGGCATTCCGCCGAGCACCCTAGGTGCACGCGCAGAGCACGACCAGAGCGCGACTACTGCAGGCCGCGGCATCGCTCTGGCGCCGCGTCTCTGCTGCCTCCCCCTCTCACCCGAGTCCACCGCTGGATCACCCAGTCTATCCCAACGCTCGCCGACACCTCTCCTCGTCCTCTAGCGCCGCCTAGCACCGTCCAGCACCGCCGCCACCGAAACCTACTCGGGCACGGCACCGCCCGAGCCACCCGACCCCTCCAGCTCGCCCCCTTCTTAACTACTGACCACCGCCCCTCCACCGACCTCACCGGTCTCGCTGACCATCGCCACCGCCCCCAACCACCCAAACGGCGCCATAAATCGCCGCCGCCATCGTGTCTTCTTCGGGAAGCCACCGAACCGCCTCACCCGCACTATAAAACCATCCTCAAGCTTCCCCTCGTCGTCAGTACATCTCCCTCCACCTCTCTGTACTTCCTCGAGCAGCCAGGCAACCGGAAGTGGCCGTCTCCCTCGTCTTCGGCAACCTCTGCCGCCACCACTTTCCCGTCAAATCCGGCGCAACCAAAGCATTTTCCTCTCCACTTCCTTCACCAGAAGATTCCTCTCAACCCCACGAATTCATCCCCACACTCAATTTTGCACGGGGTCAGTCATGGGCGAAATTCCCCCTGCCGCCCGACACCGCCGCCCGCCGGAATCGGCATCGCCGGCGATTCCGTCCACCCTAGCTACCATGGAAGGTACCAGAAGGACCGCCTTGACCTCCCGAGCACGACGATGGCCTCGGCTTCCCGGACGGCGCCGCCGTTCGCCAGCGAGCCTCGCCGGAGCGCCGTTCTATTCTGCCACTGGAGAAACGCCGACGTGGACCGGTCAAACCCGACGGGTGGACCCGGCGGGACCCTTCATCAGCGACTGGTGGTCGGGGTCCGTGTCTGTAAGAGGAAGCGTAATCTGCGATTACGTCTTCGACGTCTCTGCCTCTCGCACGGCTGGACGGCTGGGCTCAGCCCAGTGGCGCCTTGCGGTTAAACCTCGCCCAGGGCGTGCTACTGCCCTTCTCTTTTCCTTTTCCAGCATAGTTCTAAAAATCCTACAGAAGCCATTTCAAACTCAAATTTGATGATTAAAATTTCTGTAGACTCCTAAAATCATGATCTTTTATTATAGCTAGGGTGAACATTTTTAGTAAGCTTTATCTCCACTAGAATCTTCTATTTAGTCCATTTCTTTAATTATCTCAGCTTAGAAATTCCACTAGTAATTCGTATTAACTCCAAATGAATTGAATCTTTTTCTGTTATTTCTTATTTTTCATCTAGTTTATTTTGGTATTTATTTCAGAAATTCCCAAACAACTTTTTAGTACTGTTTTTGAATTATGTGGTAATTGCTATAATCTTCAAAATAGGAAAAATGGAGGGAAGAAACTTTTCAAACTTTTGGAGTGCACCCAATATCTCTGCATACTAAAGGCAAGCATCTTGAACACTTGATATGGTGGATTGCATAGTTAATATTTGCATCATGACTATGTTGAGTTCCTATAAAGTTGGCATATTGATAGTTTTGCATGCATGACCCCATGAAATATTTTACCTTCATTTAGGCATGAAGTAAGAGTAAGCAATGATATTTTTCTTATGTCACATATGCCTGTGCCAGTCCAGACTAATCTGCAGGAAGAAATCAGTCACGAGAAAAGTGGCCGTGAGACTGAAAACTCGTTGTGACGAGAATGATCAGTGTGGGCATGTTGGAGCATGCAAGGGTTGTAGCCCTGTTGGGATGCTACTATTGAAAGAATATTTTGTTGAGCTAACCACTGCAAGAAAACTTGAACCTCCTGAGTCGACCGTAGATCGAGTCTTGTTCCGGTAACCCCCATACTTGATTCGTGCTGCCACAGGTAGGGTATTGTTCAGTAAGTTGATAACCCCTTTCCATGCACACACCGTACAAAGGGCCACGATGAGGGTTTCCGAGGCCGCAGACTAAATCCTGTCATCGGGTCAGGGGGCATGGGTGTTTCCGGTTGTGAATGAGAGGGGGGCACCCCTTGGAATCCGCGAGTATTAATAGTGATCCCATGCAGGACGTTGGTCTCTCCGTCTTAGATTTTTTCTTGAACGATGCTTTGGGTGATTCCTGGCATCCAGAAAGTTAATCTGGTGTGTGCTGGTCAGGTGTGTTTTCAACCCAAAGACCGTAATGGGAATTAGTCAGTGTCACGGTGCTGACTAAAGAAATCCTTTACTTGTGGGTAAAGAGTACACCCTCTGCAGAGTTTAAACCTATTCGAATAGCCATGTCCGCGGTTAAGGGCTACAGTCTGGGTTGGTCAAGTGTCGGTCTTAGTGTCGGTCTTCGGAGGAAAATAATTAAATTGAGCCTGAATTATTTTGCTAGATAATTGTTGTCACCCTGACGCTACCATGAATATTTTATGCATGTTAAATATTATTATGGTTATGCATATTATTGAGGACTAACCCGTTTCTCTTATTTTGAATTTCCTGAGTGTCTCACGGGCTGGCTAGACTACCCCGTGTTGGAAATATGCCCTAGAGGCAATAATAAAATGGTTATTATTATATTTCCTTGTTTATGATAATTGTCTATTGTTCATGCTATAATTGTATTAACCGGAAACCGTAATACATGTGTGAATAGATAGACCACAGCGTGTCCCTAGTGAGCCTCTAGTTGACTAGCTCGTTGATCAATAGATGGTTGTGGTTTCCGACCATGGACATTGGATGTCGTTGATAACGGGATCACATCATTAGGAGAATGATGTGATGGACAAGACCCAATCCTAAGCATGGCACAAGATCGTGTAGTTCGTTTGCTAGAGCTTTTCTAATGTCAAGTATCATTTCCTTGGACCATGAGATTGTGCAACTCCCGGATACCGTAGGAATGCTTTGGGTGTATCAAACGTCACAACGTAACTGGGTGACCATAAAGGTGCACTACAGGTATCTCCGAAAGTGTCTGTTGGGTTGGCACGAATCGAGACTGGGATTTGTCAATCCGTATGACGGAGAGGTATCTCTGGGCTCAATGTGACTAAGGAGTTAGCCACGGGATCATGCATTACGGAACGAGTAAAGAGACTTGCCGGTAACGAGATTGAACAAGGTATAAGGATCCGACGATCGAATCTCGGGCAAGTAACATACCGATGGACAAAGGGAATTGCGTATGGGATTGATTGAATCCTCGACATCGTGGTTCATCCGATGAGATCATCGTGGAACATGTGGGAGCCAACATGGGTATCCAGATCCCGCTGTTGGTTATTGGCCGGAGAGATGTCTCGGTCATGTCTGCATGGTACCCGAACCCGTAGGGTCTACACACTTAAGGTTCGGTGACGCTAGAGTTGTTATGGGAAATTGTATGTGGTTACCGAAGGTTGTTCGGAGTGCCGGATGAGATCCCGGACATCACGAGGAGTTCCGGAATGGTCCGGAGGTGAAGAATTATATATGGGAAGTCCAGTTTCAGTCACCGGAATGGTTTCGGGGGTTATCGGTATTGTACCGGGACCACCAGAAGGTGTCCGGGGATCCACCTGCCCCGGTGGGCCAAGTGGGCTGAGCAAGGGAGGGAACCAGCCCCTGGTGGGCTGGTGCGCCCCCCCAAGGGGCCTAGGGTTGAAAACCCTAGGGGGTGGGGGCGCCTCCCACCAAACTTGGGGGGCAAGTCCCCCCCTTGGCCGCCGCCCCCCCCCTTAGATGGTATCTAAGGGGGCCGGCCCCCTCTCCCCTTCACCCTATAAATAGAGGGGGGGGGGGGGGTGGGTGGGAGGGCAGCAGCACCTCTTTCCTGGCGCAGCCCTCCCCCTCTCCAACACCTCCTCCTCCTCCGTAGTGCTTGGCGAAGCCCTGTCGGAGAACCACAAGCTCCTCCACCACCACGCCGTCGTGCTGCCGGAGCTCTTCCTCAACTTCTCCTCTTCCCTTGCTGGATCAAGAAGGAGGAGACTGTTGGAAATATGCCCTAGAGGCAATAATAAAATGGTTATTATTATATTTCCTTGTTCATGATAATTGTCTATTGTTCATGCTATAATTGTATTAACCGGATACCGTAATACATGTGTGAATACATAGATCAAATCATGTCCCTAGTAAGCCTCTAGTTGACTAGCTCGTTGATCAATAGATGGTTATGGTTTCCTAACCGTGGACATTGGATGTCATTGATAACGGGATCACATCATTAGGAGAATGATGTGATGGACAAGACCCAATCCTAAGCATAGCACAAGATCGTGTAGTTCGTTAGCTAGAGCTTTTCTAATGTCAAGTATCATTTCCTTAGACCATGAGATTGTGCAACTCCCGAATACCGTAGGAATGCTTTGGGTGTATCAAACGTCACAACGTAACTGGGTGACCATAAAGGTGCACTACAGGTATCTCCGAAAGTGTCTGTTGGGTTGGTACGAATCGAGACTGGGATTTGTCACTCCGTGTGACGGAGAGGTATCTCTGGGCCCACTCGGTAGGACATCATCATAATGAGCTCAATGTGACCAAGGAGTTGATCACGGGATGATGTGTTATGAACGAGTAAAGAGACTTGCCGGTAACGAGATTGAACAAGGTATAGGGATACCGACGATCGAATCTCGGGCAAGTATCATACCGGTAGACAAAGGGAATTGTGTACGGGATTGATTGAATCCCCGACATCGTGGTTCATCCGATGAGATCATCGTGGAACATGTGGGAGCCAACATGGGTATCCAGATCCCGGTGTTGGTTATTGACCGGAGAGATGTCTCGGTCATGTCTACATGCCTCCCGAACCCGTAGGGTCTACACACTTAAGGTTCGATGATGCTAGGGTTATAGGGAAAGTTTGTACGTGGTTACCGAATGTTGTTTGGAGTCCCGGATGAGATCCCAGACGTCACGAGGAGTTCCGGAATGGTCTGGAGGTAAAGAATAATATATAGGAAGTGAGGTTTTGGTCACCGGAAGTGTTTCGGGCGTCACCGGTAATGTACCGGGACCACCGGAAGGGTTCCGGGGATCCACCGGGTGGGGCCACCAGCCCCGGAGGCTTGCATGGGCCAAGAGTGGGAAGGGACTAGCCCTTGAGTGGGCTGGTGCGCCTCCCACCAAGGCGCAAGGCGCAGCAAAAGGGGAGAAGGGGGAAACCCTAGGCGCAGATGGGCCTAAGGCCCACCCTAGGGCGCGCCCCCCCTCTCTCCCCCTCTTGGCCGCCCCCTCCAACCCATCTAGGGCTGCCGCCCCCCCAGGGTGGGAACCCTAGAGGGGGCGCACCCCCTCCCCTCCTCCTATATATAGTGGGGGTTTTGGGGCTGCCAGGAACACGAATCTCTCTCCCTCTTGGCGCAGCCCTACCTCTCCACCTCCTCGTCTTTCATAGTGCTTGGCGAAGCCCTGCTGGAGAACCACGCTGCTCCAACACCACCACGCCATCGTGCTGCTACTTGAGTTGTCTTCCCCAACCTCTCCCTCCTCCTTGCTGGATCAAGGCGCAGGAGACGTCACCGGGCTGCACGTGTGTTGAACACGGAGGCGCCGTTGTTCGGCGCTTAGATCGGAATCGACCGCGATCTGAATCGCTGCGTGTACGAATCCTCCAACCGCGTTCTTGCAACGCTTCCGCATCACGATCTTCAAGGGTATGAAGATGCACTCCTCTCTATCTCGTTGCTAGTCTCTCCATAGATTGATCTTGGTGATGAGTAGGAAATTTTTTGATTTACTACTACGTTCCCCAACAGTGGCATCATGAGCTAGGTCTATGCGTAGTTTCTATGCACGAGTAGAACACAAGTTGTTGTGGGCGTCGATTTTGTCAATTTACTTGCCGTTACTAGTCTTATCTTGATTCGGCGGCATCGTGGGATGAAGCGGCCCGGACCGACCTTACACGTACGCTTACGTGAGACAGGTTCCACCGACTGACATGCACTAGTTGCATAAGGTGGCTAGCGGGTGTCTGTCTCTCCCACTTTAGTCGGATCGGATTCGATGAAAACGGTCCTTATGAAGGGTAAATATAAATTGGCATATCACGTTGTGGTTTTGGCGTAGGTAAGAAACGTTCTTGCTAGAAACCTATAGCAGCCACGTAAATTTTTTGCAACAACAATTAGAGGACGTCTAACTTGTTCTTGCAGCATATGCCGTGTGATGTGATATGGCCAAAAGGATGTGATGAATGATATATGTGATGTATGAGATTGATCATGTTCTTGTAATAGGAATCACGACTTGCATGTCGATGAGTATGACAACCGGCAGGAGCCATAGGAGTTGTCTTAATTTATTGTATGACCTGCGTGTCAATGATAACGCCATGTAATTACTTTGCTTTATTGCTAACCGTTAGCCATAGTAGTAGAAGTAATTGTTGGCGAGACAACTTCATGAAGACACGATGATGGAGATCATGGTGTCATGCCGGTGACGATGATGATCATGGTGCCCCGAAGATGGAGATCAAAAGGAGCAAAATGATATTGGCCATATCATGTCACTTTATGATTTGCATGTGATGTTTATCATGTTTACATCTTATTTGCTTAGAACGACGGTAGCATAAATAAGATGATCCCTCGCTAAAATTTCAAGAAAGTGTTCCCCCTAACTGTGCACCGTTGCGAAGGTTCGTTGTTTCGAAGCACCACGTGATGATCGGGTGTGATAGATTCTAACGTTCGAATACAACGGGTGTAAGCCAGATTTACATATGCAAAACACTTAGGTTGACTTGACGAGCCTAGCATGTACAGACATGGCCTCGGAACATGGAAGACCGAAAGGTCGAACATGAGTCGTATAGAAGATACGATCAACATGGAGATGTTCACCGTTGATGACTAGTCCATCTCACGTGATGATCGGACACGGCCTAGTCGATTCGGATCATGTAACACTTAGATGACTAGAGGGATGTCTATCTGAGTGGGAGTTCATAGAATAATTTGATTAGATGAACTTAATTGTCATGAACTTAGTCTAAAATCTTTACAATATGTCTTGTAGATCAAATGGCCCACTCTAATGTTGCCCTCAACTTCAACGCGTTCCTAGAGAAAACCAAACTGAAAGACGATGGTAGCAACTACACGGACTAGGTCCGTAACCTGACGATCATCCTCATAGCTGCCAAGAAAGCTTATGTCCTTGAAGCACCGCTAGGTGACGCACCTGTTTTCCCGGCAACTCAAGACGTTATGAACGCCTGGCAGTCGCGTAGTGATGATTACTCCCTAGTTCAGTGCGGCATGCTTTACAGCTTAGAACCGGGGCTCCAAAAGCGTTTTGAGCAACACGGAGCATATGAGATGTTCCAAGAGCTGAAAATGGTTTTCCAAGCTCATGCCCGGGTCGAGAGATATGAAGTCTCCGACAAGTTCTATAGTTGTAAGATGGAGGAGAATAGTTCTGTCAGCGAGCATATACTCAAAATGTCTGGGTTGCACAACCGCTTGTCTCAGCTGGGAGTTAATCTCCCGGATGACGCGGTCGTTGACAGAATCCTTCAGTCGCTTCCACCTAGCTACAAGAGCTTTGTGATGAACTTCAATATGCAGGGGATGGAAAAAACCATTCCTGAGGTATATTCAATGCTGAAATCAGCGGAGGTGGAGATCAAAAAGGAACATCAAGTGTTGATGGTGAATAAAACCACTAAGTTCAAGAAAGGCAAGGGTAAAAAGAACTTCAAGAAGGACGGCAAGGGAGTTGCCGCGCCCGGTAAGCAAGCTACCGGGAAGAAGCCAAAGAATAGACCCAAGCCTGAGACTGAATGCTTTTATTGCAAGGGAAATGGTCACTGGAAGCGGAACTGCCCCAAGTACCTAGCGGATAAGAAGGCCGGCAATACCAAAGGTATATGTGATATACATGTTATTGATGTGTACCTTACCAGCGCTCATAGTAGCTCCTGGGTATTTGATACTGGTGCGGTTGCTCATATTTGTAACTCAAAACAGGAGCTGCGGAATAAGCGGAGACTGGCGAAGGACGAGGTGACGATGCGCGTCGGGAATGGTTCCAAGGTCGATGTGATCGCCGTCGGCACGCTACCTCTACATCTGTGTAACACCCCAAAATTTTGGTTTGATTTTTACCAAATTCTTTATTTGATTTGAAGGAGGTTATTTTAATTTTTCTAAAAGAGGGACTCTCCTCCTACAATCCTCTTTTTATGACAATTCTTTTATGAGTACTTCTCGATCTTGATTCTGGTCTTGAGGGTTTTTCAACATGTGTTGGTTCAACACAAATGCTCTTGGGTTGTTTTACTTTTTCTTAAAAAAAAGAATTCCTATAATTTTTGGATTTATCTTTCTCTATTCAATAATACTCTCTTGCCATGACCTATGTTGTAAATTTTCCTCCTAAACCCTCCTCCCTACTTTGGGTCAAGTCAAGCATCCAATTCCAGCAAGTTTCAACCTCTTTTAGATTTTATTTCTATTTATTTCATCATCAAATCTTTTTCTGCCATTTATTTTGGACCCTTGGGATTCACAAAGGAAGTACCCGATTCCTTGAGCTTTTAATCCCAAGTAAATTACCCTAGCTACTCCTTGGTACCCTCAACCTAGATCCATCAAGAGCTGCTGGTCCACAGTTCAAATTTTTCAAAATTTGCTTACTGCAAGTTTGGACCAGTTTTGCTATTTTTGGTGAAATTCATTCTTTTTCCGTTCTAAAAATTCTGAGAAAATTTAGGGAGACTCTGGATGCATCAAGAGACCACCCCTCCAAGTTTCAGCTCAAGAAATTTTTTCCACGTGCGTCAAACATTTCATCGAGCAGCTTGCGTGCACTGTTCTATCAATTTCAGAAAAGTTCAGAGGGTTCAGTGTCGTTTTTCGTCAGAGCTCGTCGTCGATCTCGCCAGTGCACGCGTTGGCGCCTTGCTCCCTGTTCCCCCTTCTTATCCAGTGCGCTGCACGGTTGCTTGGCCGGTTGCGAGCGTCGGTGGCGACTTGTCGCGTCAACTCCGGCGCCTTCCGCAGTGGCAGAACCTCCTGTGGCGACTGGCAGAAGCCAGCGTTGCAGAACGCCGTCCTCCGCACCGCCCGAGCCACTGGTGGCCTACGCGTGTTCACCTCCTGCTCTGAGCACGCTGCAGAACCGTCGCCGTGGCCTGAGAAGCGCAGAGCGCGCTCTCTGCCGCCGACGAGCCCGTGAGCTCCGTCCCGCCGAGACCACGGGAGCAGGCCAAATCCAACCAGGTTTAACCTTTGAATGGTGCCAGTGGACCAATACGAAGACACCTAGTCGCCTAATCCTTCCGTCCAACCCCTGCCTCGCCGTAATCGCTCGCCGGAGTTATCCCGTTCTCGGCAACCACCTCGGGCCAGCTATAAATAGATGCCCCCGAGCTCGTTTTCGACCCAGCACCTCTCCTCCTCTCCTCAGAGCCTCGCCACGCTCATCAGAGGGCCTCGGGAGAGTCTTCTTCCTCGCCCCCGGCCGCCCTGATCCGCTTCGGGCTCCGGCTAAATCCTCTCTGGTGAGTGAGCCCCAGCAGCCCAGATTCGGTCAGCAACCTCCTAGTCCACCACCTCTTCTAACCCAAGCCTCAATTTGGCGTCTGCAGCTCTCCTCGGCGAAATCCCTCATCGCCCGACGCCGCCGTCCGCCGGAGAGAAAGTGGTCATCGACGTGGTGCTCCCTGACGCCTCCTTCCACCACCCACCGACGCGGAATTGTCCCATGAGTACAACCATCCCCTTGCCCTCCTCTAGTTCGCCGTCGATCATCGCCGGCGTTCACGTTTGCTTCTGGCGCCGGCGAGCTCTTTTTAAACCTGACGGGTGGGACCCCCTTGTCAGCCTCTTCTCTTCTTCTCCGAACCGTTTTCTGAAAACGCCTTTGGGCAGAATGCGTTTTCTCTTCAGTGTGACGTATTTCATCCGAAGCGTTTTCTGTTTCTTTTAAACTAGCCCCTGGAAAGTTTTCTGTTTATAACAGATTAGTCCCTGGACTAAAACCTTTATAACTTTTAAACAAAAGATGATTTTGAGTTGATTCTTTTTCTGTCATCTCTATTTTTTTGTCTAGTTTTTTATCATATTTATTTGAAAAATGTTTGGAACTATTTTTGTGCACGCACGGTATTTATGTTAGTATCCAATTTTTTTTATAACGTAGATATCGAAGGAAGTGACGGTGCCGCCAACTTCGCCGAGCTAGACTCCGACTACTCCGAACCAGGCAAGCATGTTTGAACCTTTGATATGATGAGTGTTTTTCATGTTTGCTTGAGTGGTTTTCTCATGGCATGTTTATATAAGCATTTGTTGAATGTTATATTTCATGCAAAGCAAGCTGCAAGTGAGCTTCGAAACTTGACGTGTTCATAAGATGGTGAAATAACCTGATCATGTGGTGGCATGATAGGTTGCAAGCTGGTATTGTTGAAGCATGCCAGTTCTATATCAACTGTTTAACTCCAGTATTAATGTGGATCAAGTCTTGTTCCTGTTCGTCCCCTTTTCGTGCTACCACATGTTTTCTGCAAAGAATGCGGTTTAGTAAGTTGCAAACCTCTTTCCAGGTACACACCAAATAGAGGGGCCGGAATGAGGGTTCCATGGCCCTGGATTAAAGCCCGTCATCCGGTCAGGGGGCATGGGTGTTTCCGGTTGGGACCGAGAGGGGGGCACCCCTTAGAGCGCGCGGTATAAATTTGATCCCATGCTATTCGAGGTGTTGGCCTCCCCGTCTTAGAGTTTTTCTTGAACGCTGCCTAGGGTGATTCCTGGCAGCGGGTTGTGGAATGGGTGTGTACTGGTTAGATGTGTTTTCTTCTAAAATACCGTAAACGGAACTAGTCCTTTGTGACTACTGAAATCCGTTGGCTGTGGGTAAAGAGTACAAACTCTGCAGAGTCAAAACCATCCAAGTAACCATGTCCTCGGTCAAGGACGTTGGTTGTCAGATCAAGTGTCAGTCTTAGTGTCAGTCTCTGGAGAACAAACTTGTTAACTGATAGTGGTAAACCCGGCTGAAGGTTATTCCTGTGGTTGGACTAACCTGTTTATTATTATGTACTGAGTATTCCTTGGGATGGTGCTACTCCATGGACTACTCGAATTCGAATGATGAAATATAAGCCCTTTATGTGATGTCGCTCAGACGTCCGACTGTGGCATTCTTGTGATTTACTTTTGATATAAGCCCTTTATGTGATGTCGCTCAGACGTCCGACTATGGCATTCTTGTGATTTACTTTTGATATAAGCCCTTTATGTGATGTCGCTCAGACGTCCGACTGTGGCATTCTTGTGATTTACTTTAGATATAAGCCCTTTATGTGATGTCGCTCAGACGTCCGACTGTGGCATTCTGATTATTTACTTTCATTATAAGCCCTTTTCGAGATGTCGCATTCAGACGTCCGACTGTGGCACGTACTGTCATTTACTTTTCAGTATAAGCCCTTTATGTGGTGTCGCCCTGACGCCCGACTGCAGCATGTTAATTTATTTTTACCTTTCGAGGCGTCGCTTCAGACACCCGATTGGTCTTCAGCTATTTTATTGGGATTTCGGGAGGACTACCGCCTGACTTCCTTTTTATTTATCTTGCAGTGCAAATTTATTACCTGAGTGTGTATTACTAATCTGCTCATGTGCATCATGTTTGCATTTGTTATATCTTATGTCCAAACTGTCTTGCGAGTACATTCAAAGTACTCACCTGGCTTGTTGATTTGGCCAGATGTTGACGAAGGCGATCTTATGGATGAAGAGTACGATAGCGAGTCTGACGCCTAGAGGAGTCCCAGTCAGTCCCTTGCGATCCTGGAGTTGGTCACCTGTATTATATACGCTTCCGCTACCCTAAATAAAATCATCGAGCCTCACTCCGGCGCTTGATGAGTTGTAAGATTTTGGAGTCATGTCACCCTCTTCACTGTGACATATCCACCACCACTTTTATTGCGAGTCAGTAGTTATGCCACCACACCCTTTGTGTCATATCCGCCTTTATGTGTAATATTGGCATGCTTGTAATAAATTGTTGAGCAGCCTCAGCTCAACCCTGTATAATATTTAGTACTTCTGGATTTCTGTATCAAGGATTTGTCTACCAGTAAGGGGGATTTTTCTATACTGGTCTGACGAAAGGGGCGATTTTTCAATAAATGTTTTATTGGAAAACCGGTCCTGACAATCTGCCTACGGGATTAGTTTTAAACCTCAATAATTGTTATTTAGTACTGGCTTTGAGCATGAACATTGTATCAGGATCTCGTTTGATGCGAGATGGCTACTCATTTAAATCCGAGAATAATGGTTGTTCTATTTATATGAGAGATATGTTTTATGGTCATGCCCCGCTGGTCAATGGTTTATTTTTATTGAATCTCGAACGTGATGTTACACATATTCATAGTGTGAATGCCAAAAGATGTGAGGTTGATAATGATAGTCCCACATACTTGTGGCACTGCCGCCTTGGTCACATTGGTGTCAAACGCATGAAGAAACTCCATGCAGATGGACTTTTGGAGTCTCTTGATTATGAATCATTTGACACGTGCGAACCATGCCTCATGGGCAAAATGACCAAGACTCCGTTCTCCGGAACAATGGAGCGAGCAACCAACTTATTGGAAATCATACATACTGATGTGTGCGGTCCAATGAGCGTTGAGGCTCGCGATGGTTATCGTTATGTTCTCACCCTCACTGATGACTTAAGTAGATATGGGTATGTCTACTTAATGAAACACAAGTCTGAGACCTTCGAAAAGTTCAAGGAATTTCAGAGTGAGGTTAAGAATCAACGTGACAGGAAAATAAAGTTCTTACGATCAGATCGTGGAGGCGAATATTTGAGTCACGAGTTTGGCACACACTTAAGGAAATGTGGAATTGTTTCACAACTCACGCCGCCTGGAACACCTCAGCGTAATGGTGTGTCCGAATGTCGTAATCGCACTCTATTAGATATGGTGCGATCTATGATGTCTCTTACCGATCTACCGCTATCATTTTGGGGTTATGCTTTAGAGACTGCCGCATTCACTTTAAATAGGGCTCCGTCGAAATCCGTTGAGACGACATCGTATGAATTATGGTTTGGGAAGAAACCTAAGCTGTCGTTTCTGAAAGTTTGGGGATGCGATGCTTATGTCAAGAAACTTCAACCTGAAAAGCTCGAACCCAAATCAGAAAAATGCGTCTTCATAGGATACCCTAAGGAAACTATTGGGTATACCTTCTACCTTAGATCCGAAGGCAAGATCTTTGTTGCCAAGAATGGATCCTTTCTGGAGGAAGAGTTTCTCTCGAAAGAAGTGAGTGGGAGGAAAGTAGAACTTGATGAGGTACCCCCTCTTGAACCGGAGAGTAGCGCAGCTCAGGAAGATGTTTCTGTGGTGCCTGCACTGACTAGAGAGGAAGTTAATGATGATGATCATGAAACTTCGGATCAAGTTGCTACTGAACTTCGTAGGTCCACGAGGACACGTTCCGCACTAGAGTGGTACGGCAACCCAGTCCTGGAAGTCATGTTTTTAGACAACGGTGAACCTTCGAACTATGAAGAAGCAATGGCGGGCCCGGATTCCAACAAATGGCTTGAAGCCATGAAATCCGAGATAGGATCCATGTATGAAAACGAAGTATGGACTTTGACAGACTTGCCCGATGATTGGCAAGCCATAGAGAACAAATGGATCTTTAAGAAGAAGACAGACGCGGATGGTAATGTGACCATCTATAAGGCTCGACTTGTCGCTAAGGGTTATCGACAAGTTCAAGGGGTTGACTATGATGAGACCTTCTCACCCGTAGCGAAGCTGAAGTCCGTCCGAATCATGTTAGCAATTGCCGCATTCTATGATTATGAGATATGGCAAATGGACGTCAAAACGGCATTCCTTAATGGCTTCCTTAAGGAAGAATTGTATATGATGTAGCCGGAAGGTTTTGTCGATCCTAATAATGCTGACAAGGTATGCAAACTCCAGCGCTCAATCTATGGGCTGGTGCAAGCATCTCGGAGTTGGAACATTCGCTTTGATGAGATGATCAAAGCGTTTGGGCTTACACAGACTTATGGAGAAGCCTGTGTTTACAAGAAAGTGAGTGGGAGCTCTGTAGCATTTCTCATATTATATGTGGATAACATACTATTAATGGGAAATGATATAGAATTCTTGGAAAGCATAAAGGCCTACTTGAATAAGTGTTTTTCAATGAAGGACCTTGGAGAAGCTGCTTACATATTAGGCATCAAGATCTATAGAGATAGATCGAGACGCCTCATTGGTCTTTCGCAAAGCACATACCTTGACAAGATATTGAAGAAGTTCAATATGGATCAGTCCAAGAAGGGGTTCTTGCCTGTATTACAAGGTGTGAGATTGAGCACGGCTCAATGCCCGACCTCAGCAGAAGATAGAGAAAAGATGAGTGTCATCCCCTATGCCTCAGCCATAGGGTCTATTATGTATGCCATGCTGTGTTCCAGACCTGATGTGAACCTCGCCGTAAGTTTGGTAGGAAGGTACCAAAGTAATCCCGGCATGGAACACTGGACAGCGGTCAAGAACATCCTGAAGTACCTGAAAAGGACTAAGGATATGTTTCTCGTTTATGGAGGTGACGAAGAGCTCGTCGTAAAGGGTTACGTCGATGCTAGCTTTGACACGGATCTGGATGACTCCAAGTCACAAACCGGATACGTGTATATTTTGAATGGTGGGGCAATCAGCTGGTGCAGTTGCAAGCAAAGCGTCGTGGTGGGATCTACATGTGAAGCGGAGTACATAGCAGCCTCAGAGGCAGCACAGGAAGCAGTCAGGATGAAGGAGTTCATCACCGACTTAGGAGTTATTCCCAATGCGTCGGGCCCAATGACTCTCTTCTGTGACAACACTAGAGCTATTGCCCTTGCCAAGGAGCCCAGATTTCACAAGAAGACCAGGCATATCAAGCGTCGCTTCAACTCCATTCGTGAACATGTTCAAGATGGAGACATAGATATTTGTAAAGTGCATACGGATCTGAATGTCGCAGATCCGTTGACTAAACCACTTCCACGAGCAAAACATGATCAACACCAGAACTCTATGGGTGTTTGATTCATCACAATGTAACTAGATTATTGACTCTAGTGCAAGTGGGAGACTGTTGGAAATATGCCCTAGAGGCAATAATAAAATGGTTATTATTATATTTCCTTGTTCATGATAATTGTCTATTGTTCATGCTATAATTGTATTAACCGGACACCGTAATACATGTGTGAATACATAGATCACAGCATGTCCCTAGTAAGCCTCTAGTTGACTAGCTCGTTGATCAATAGATGGTTATGGTTTCCTAACCATGGACATTGGATGTCATTGATAACGGGATCACATCATTAGGAGAATGATGTGATGGACAAGACCCAATCCTAAGCATAGCACAAGATCATGTAGTTCGTTTGCTAGAGCTTTTCTAATGTCAAGTATCATTTCCTTAGACCATGAGATTGTGCAACTCCCGGATACCGTAGGAATGCTTTGGGTGTATCAAACGTCACAACGTAACTAGGTGACCATAAAGGTGCACTACAGGTATCTCCGAAAGTGTCTGTTGGGTTGGTACGAATCGAGACTGGGATTTGTCACTCCGTGTGACGGAGAGGTATCTCTGGGTCCACTCGGTAGGACATCATCATAATGAGCTCAATGTGACCAAGGAGTTGATCACGGTATGATGTGTTACGAATGAGTAAAGAGACTTGCCGGTAACGAGATTGAACAAGGTATAGGGATACCGACGATCGAATCTCGGGCAAGTATCATACCGGTAGACAAAGGGAATTGTGTATGGGATTGATTGAATCCCCGACATCGTGGTTCATCCGATGAGATCATCGTGGAACATGTGGGAGCCAACATGGGTATCCAGATCCCGCTGTTGGTTATTGACCGGAGAGATGTCTCGGTCATGTCTACATGCCTCCCGAACCCGTAGGGTCTACACACTTAAGGTTCGATGACGCTAGGGTTTTAGGGAAAGTTTGTACATGGTTACCGAATGTTGTTCAGAGTCCTGGATGAGATCCCAGACGTCACGAGGAGTTTCGGAATGGTCTGTAGGTAAAAAATAATATATAGGAAGTGAGGTTTTGGTCACCGGAAGTGTTTCGGGCGTCACCGGTAATGTACCGGGACCACCGGAAGGGTTCTGGGGGTCCACCGGGTGGGGCCACCAGCCCCGGAGGCTTGCATGGGCCAAGAGTGGGAAGGGACCAGCCCCTGAGTGGGCTGGTGAACCTCCCACCAAGGCCCAAGGCGCAGCAAAAGGGGAGAAGGGGGAAACCCTAGGCGCAGATGGGCCTAAGGCCCACCCTAGGGCGCGCCCCCCCTCTCTCCCCCTCTTGGCCGTCCCCCTCCAACCCATCTAGGGTTGCCGCCCCCCCAGGGTGGGAACCCTAGAGGGGGCGCACCCCCTCCCCTCCTCCTATATATAGTGGGGGTTTTGGGGCTGCCAGGAACACGAATCTCTCTCCCTCTTGGCGCAGCCCTACCTCTCCACCTCCTCGTCTTTCGTAGTGCTTGGCGAAGCCCTGCTGGAGAACCACGCTGCTCCAACACCACCACGCCGTCGTGCTACTGCTAGAGTTGTCTTCCCCAACCTCTCCCTCCTCCTTGCTGGATCAAAGCGCGGGAGACGTCACCGGGCTGCACGTGTGTTGAACGCGGAGGCGACGTTGTTCGGCGCTTAGATCGGAATCGACTGCGATCTGAATCGCTGCGTGTACGACTCCTCCAACCGCGTTCTTGCAACGCTTCCGCATCACGATCTTCAAGGGTATGAAGATGCACTCCTCTCTATCTCGTTGCTAGTCTCTCCATAGATTGATCTTGGTGATGCGTAGGAATTTTTTTGATTTACTACTACGTTCCCGAACAGAGACGTCCCCGGGCTGTACGTGTGTTGAACGCGGAGGCGCCATCCGTTCGGCGCTAGATCGGATCTTCCGTGATTTGAATCGCTGCGAGTACGACTCCATCATCCGCGTTCCTTGTAACGCTTCCGCTTAGTGATCTTCAAGGGTATGAAGATGCACTCCCTCTCTCTCGTTGCTAGCATCTCCTAGATTGATCTTGGTGATACGTAGGAAATTTTTGAATTTTTACTACGTTCCCCAACAGTGGCATCATGAGCTAGGTCTATGCGTAGATTCTATGCACGAGTAGAACACAAGTAGTTGTGGGCGATGATTTGTTCAATTTGCTTACCGTTACTAGTCCTATCTTGATTCGGCGACATTGTGGGATGAAGCGGCCCGGACCGACCTTACACATACGCTTACGTGAGACAGGTTCCACCGACTGACATGCACTTGATGCATAAGGTGGCTAGCGGGTGTCTGTCTCTCCCACTTTAGTCGGATCGGATTCGATGAAAAGGGTCCTTATGAAGGGTAAATAGCAATTGGCATATCACCGTTGTGGCTTTTGCGTAGGTAAGAAACGTTCTTGCTAGAAACCCATAGCAGCCACGTAAAACATGCAACAACAATTAGAGGACGTCTAACTTGTTTTTGCAGGGTATGCTATGTGATGTGATATGGCCAAAAAGGATGTGATGAATTATATATGTGATGTATGAGATTGATCATGTTCTTGTAATAGGAATCACGACTTGCATGTCGATGAGTATGACAACCGGCAGGAGCCATAGGAGTTGTCTTAATTTATTCTATGACCTACGTGTCAATGAAAACGTCATGTAATTACTTTACTTTATTGCTAACCGGTAGCCATAGTAGTATAAGTAATAGTTGGCGAGATAACTTCATGAAGACACAATGATGGAGATCATGATGATGGAGATCATGGTGTCATGCCGGTGACGATGGTGATCATGCCGCGCCTCGAAGATGGAGATCAAAAGCGCAAGATGATATTGGCCATACCATGTCACTTTATGATTTGCATGTGATGTTTGTCATGTTTACATCTTATTTGCTTAGAACGACAGTAGCATTAATAAGATGATCCCTCACTAAAATTTCAAGAAATGTGTTCCTCCTAACTGTGCACCGTTGCGAAGGTTCGTTGTTTCGAAGCACCACGTGATGATCGGGTGTGATAGATTCTAACGTTCGCATACAACGGGTGTAAGCCAGATTTACACATGCGAAACACTTAGGTTGACTTGACGAGCCTAGCATGTACAGACATGGCCTCAGAACACGAGAGACCGAAAGGTCGAACATGAGTCGTATAGTAGATGCGATCAACATGGAGATGTTCACCGTTGATGACTAGTCCGTCTCACGTGATGATCGGACACGGCCTAGTCGATTCGGATCATGTATCACTTAGATGACTAGAGGGATGTCTATCTGAGTGGGAGTTCATCAGATGAACTTCATTATCATGAACATAGTCAAAGTGTCTTTGCAAATTATGTTGTAGATAGCTCGCACTGTAGCTCCCCTGTTTTATTGATAAGTTCCTAGAGAAAAGTAAGTTGAAAGATGATGGTAGCAATAATGCGGACTGGGTCCGTGATCTGAGGATTGTCCTCATTACTGCATAGAAGGCTTATGTCCTTAATGCACCGCTCGATGCGCCACCCCCTCAAGCGTCGTCTATAGATATTTTGAACATCTGACAGGCACGTTCTGATGACTACTTGATAGTTCAGTGCGTCATGCATTACGGCTTAGAATTGAGGCTCCAAAACGTTTTGAACGTCACGGAACATATGAGATGTTCTAAGAGCTGAAATTGGGATTTCAGGCTCGTGCCCGCGTTGAGAGGTATGAGACCTCCAACAAGATTCTTTGCCTGCAAGATGAAGGAGAATAGCTCAATCAGTGAGCATGCGCTCAGATTGTCTGGGTACTCCGATCACTTGAATCAAGTGGGAGTTAATCTTCCAGATAAGATAGTGATTAATATAGTTCTCCAAGTCACTGCCACCTAGCTACTAGAGCTTCGTGATGAACTATAACATGCCAGGGATGGATAAGATGATCCCTGAGCTGTTCGTGATGTTTAACACCGCGAAGGTAGAAATCAAGAAGGAGCATCAAGTGTTGATGGTTAGTAAAACCACTAGTTTCACAAAGGGTAAGGGCAAGAAGGGAAACTTCATGGATGGCAAGTCAGTTACTGCTCCAGTGAAGAAACCCAAGGTTGAACCCAAACCTGAGACTAGGTGCTTCTGTTATGAGGAGAACGGTCGCTGAAGCGGAACAACCCTAGATACTTGGTAGATAAGAAAGCTGGCAACATCGACAGAAGTATATTTGATATACGTGTTATTGATGTGTACCTTTCTAGTACTCCTAGTAGCACCTGGGTATTGGATACCGGTTCGGTTGCTAAATGTTAGTAACTCGAAATAAAAGCTATGGAATAAACGGAGGCTAGCTAAGGGTGAGGTGACGATGTGTGTTGGAAGTGTTTCCAAGGTTGATGTGATCACCATCGCACACTCTCTCGGGATTAGGGATGAACCTGAATAAATGTTATTTGGTGTTTTTGTTGAGCATGAACGTGATTAGATCGTGTTTATTGCAATACGGTTATTCATTTAAGTTAGAGAATAATGGTTATTCTGTTTACATGAATAATACCTTCAATGGTCATGCACCCAATGTGAATGGTTTATTGAATCTCAATCGTAGTAATACACATGTTCATAAAAGATGCAAAATTAATAATGATAGTACCACATACTTGTGGCACAGCCGCTAAAAGGTCATATTGGTGTAAAGCGCTTGAAGAAACTCCATGCTGATGGATCTTTGGACTCACTCGATTTCGAATCAGTTGCGACATGCGTACCATGCCTCTTAGGCAAGATGACTGAGACCCCGTTTCCGGTATGATGGAGCGGGCTAGTAACTTATTGGAAATAATACATGTTGATGTATGCGGTCCAATGAGTGTTGTAGCATGCAGTGGATATCGTTATTTTCTTACCTTCACTGATGATTTGAGTGGATATGAGTACATTTACTTAATGAAACACAAGTCTAAAACGTTTGAAAAGTTCAAACAAATTCAGAGTGAAGTCTAAGATCATCATGACAAGAAGATAAAAATGTCTATGATATGATCATGGAGGTGAATATCTGAGTTACAAGTTTTGTATACAACTTAAGACAATGTGAAACTTGTTTCACAACTCACGCCACCTGGAACACCATAGTGTGATGGTGTGTCCGAACGTCGTAGTCGTACTCTATTGGATATGGTGCGTACTATGATATCTCTTATCGATTTGCCACTATCGTTTTGGGGTTAAGCATTAGAGACAACTACATTCACTTTAAATAGGGCACCATCTAATTCCGTTGAGATGACACCGTATGGTTTGGCAGAAACCTAAGCTGTCATTTCTCAGAGTTTGGGAATACGACGCTTATGTCTGATAAGCTCGAACCCAAAGCGGAAATGTGCATTTTCATAGAATACCCTAAGGAAACATTTGGGTATGCCTTCTATCTCAGATCCGAGGGCAAAGTATTTGTTGCTAAAAACGGGTCCTTTCTCGAGAAAAGGTTTCTCTTGAAAGAATTGAGTGGGAGGAAGATAGAACTTGATGAGGTTGTTGAACCTTTGTTTCAACCAAAGAGTAGCGCAGCACAAAAAGATTTTTTTGTGGAGCCTACATCAGTTAAAGAGGAAGTTAATGATGATGATCATGAAGCTTCGGATCAAGTTACTATCGAACTTTGTAGGTCGACAAAGACGCGTACTGCTCCTGAGTGGTACGGCAACCCTGTCTTGGAGGTCATGTTGTTGGACAACAATGAACCTACAAACTATGGAGAAGCGATGATGGGCCCGGATTCCAACAAATGGTTAGAGGCCATGAAATCCGAGAAAGGATCCATGTATGAAAACCAAGTATGGACTTTGGTAGACTTGCCCGTTGAATGGCAGGTCGTTGAGTACAAATGGACCTTTAAGAAGAAGACATACACTGATGGTAAATGTTACCATTTATAAAGCTCGACTTGCCGCAAACAAGTTTCCGACAAGTTTAAGGAGTTGACTACGATGAGACTTTCTCACCCGTGGCGATGCTAAAATCTGTTGGAATTATGTTAGCAGTTGCTGCATTTTTCGATTATGAAATCTGGCAGATGGATTTCAAAACATTGTTCCCTTGAGGAAAGGTTGTATGTGATACAACCAGAAGGTTTTGTCGATCCTAAGGATGCTAAAAAGTATGCAAGCTCCAGCAATCCTTCGATGGACAGGAGCAAGCATCTCGGAGTTGGAATATACGCTTTGATGAGGTGATCAAAGTTTTTGAGTTTATACAAAGTTTATGAGAAACTCGTATTTACAAGAAAGTGAGTGGGAGCACTATAGAATTTCTGATGAGTATATGTGGATGACATATTGTTGATCGGAAATGATGTAGAATTTCTGGAAAGCATAAATGGTTGTTTGAAAAGAGTTTTTCAAAGGAAGACCTGGATAAAGCTACCTAATTGATGGGCATCAAGATCTATAGAGATAGATCAAGATGCTTGATGAGACTTTCAATGAGTACATACCTAGACAAGATTTTGAAAGAGTTCAAAATTGATCAGTCAAAGAAGGAGTTCTTACCTGATTTGTAAGGTGTGGAGTTGAGTGAGACTCAAAGCTCGACCGCGGTGGATCAAAGAGATAGGACGAAGGTCGTCCCCTATGCATTATCCATAGGCTCTGTGTAATATGCCATGCTGTGTACCGCACATGTGTGTGCCTTGCCATGAGTCTGTCAAGGGGTACGAGAGTGATCCAGGAATGGATCACTGGACAGCGGTCAAGATTATCCTTAGTAACTAGAATACTAAGGAAATATTTCTCGGTTATGGAGGTGATAAAGAGTTCATCGTAAAGGGTTACGTCGATGCAAGCTTTAACACCAATCCGGATGACTCTGAGTAGCAATCCGGATACGTATAGTGGAGCAGACATTTGGAATAGCTCCAAGTGGAGTGTGGTAGCAGTATCTACAGTATGACATAGAGATTTGCAAAGTACACACGGATCTGAATGTCGCAGACCCGTTGACTAAAGACCTCTCTCACATGCAAAGCATGATCGAACCCCAGAACTCACTGGGTGTTAGATTCATAACAATGTAAATCACATGGTGATGTGAACTAGATTATTGACTCTAGTGCAAGTGGGAGACTGTTGGAAATATGCCCTAGAGGCAATAATAACATGGTTATTATTATATTTCCTTGTTTATGATAATTGTCTATTGTTCATGCTATAATTGTATTAACCGGAAACCGTAATACATGTGTGAATAGATAGACCACAGCGTGTCCCTAGTGAGCCTCTAGTTGACTAGCTCGTTGATCAATAGATGGTTGTTGTTTCCTGACCATGGACATTGGATGTCGTTGATAACGGGATCACATCATTAGGAGAATGATGTGATGGACAAGACCCAATCCTAAGCATGGCACAAGATCGTGTAGTTCGTTTGCTAGAGCTTTTCTAATGTCAAGTATCATTTCCTTGGACCATGAGATTGTGCAACTCCCGGATACCGTAGGAATGCTTTGGGTGTATCAAACGTCACAACATAGCTGGGTGACCATAAAGGTGCACTACAGGTATCTCCGAAAGTGTCTGTTGGGTTGGCACGAATCGAGACTGGGATTTGTCACTCCGTATGACGGAGAGGTATCTCTGGGCCCACTCGGTAATGCATCATCGTAATGAGCTCAATGTGACTAAGGAGTTAGCCACGGGATCATGCATTACGGAACGAGTAAAGAGACTTGCCGGTAACGAGATTGAACAAGGTATAAGGATACCGACGATCGAATCTCGGGCAAGTAACATACCGATGGACAAAGGGAATTGCGTACGGGATTGATTGAATCCTCGACATCGTGGTTCATCCGATGAGATCATCGTGGAACATGTGGGAGCCAACATGGGTATCCAGATCCCGCTGTTGGTTATTGGCCGGAGAGATGTCTCGGTCATGTCTGCATGGTTCCCAACCCATAGGGTCTACACACTTAAGGTTCGGTGACGCTAGAGTTGTTATGGGAAATTGTATGTGGTTACCGAAGGTTGTTCGGAGTCCCAGATGAGATCCCGGACGTCACGAGGAGTTCCGGAATGGTCCGGAGGTGAAGAATTATATATGGGAAGTCTAGTTTCAGTCACCGGAATGGTTTCGGGGGTTATCGGTATTGTACCGGGACCACCGGAAGGTGTCCGGGGGTCCACCGGGTGGGGCCACCTGCCCCGGTGGGCCAAGTGGGCTGAGTAAGGGAGGGAACCAGCCCCTGGTGGGCTGGTGCACCCCTCCCAAGGGGCCCAAGGCGCCTAGGGTTGAAAACCCTAGGGGGTGGGGGCGCCTCCCACCAAACTTGTGGGGCAAGTCCCCCCCTTGGCCGCCGCCCCCCCCTTAGATGGGATCTAAGGGGGCCGGCCCCCTCTCCCCTTCACCCTATAAATAGAGGGGGGTGGGAGGGCAGCAGCACCTCTTTCCTGGCGCAGCCCTCCCCCTCTCCAACACCTCCTCCTCCTCTGTAGTGCTTGGCGAAGCCCTGTCGGAGAACCACAAGCTCCTCCACCACCACGCCGTTGTGCTGCCGGAACTCTTCCTCAACTTCTCCTCTTCCCTTGCTGGATCAAGAAGGAGGAGACGTCCCCGGGCTGTACGTGTGTTGAACGCGGAGGCGCCGTCCGTTCGGCGCTAGATCGGATCGTCCGCGATTTGAATTGCCGCGAGTACGACTCCATCATCCGCGTTCCTTGTAACGCTTCCGCTTAGCGATCTTCAAGGGTATGAAGATGCACTCCCTCTCTCTCGTTGCTAGCATCTCCTAGATTGATCTTGGTGATACGTAGGAAATTTTTGAATTTTTACTACGTTCCCCAACACCCCGGGCACTCAACTTTATTTTCAAGACCTCTCGTGGCGTCTCTCGAGTTAACAGGCGGTTTATCACGCCACTACTCTTGTGGACATCCGACTGGCATTTCTCTTCAAGTCTGACCGTGGCGTCACTTGACACCCGACTGGCATTTCTTTTCAAGACCTCTTGTGGCGTCGCCTGAGTTCTCGGATGGTCCTGTCTCGTCCGATTTCTCTTTTAGACACCCGTTTGGCATTTCTCTTCAAGACCTACCGTGGTGTCATTTTAGACATCCGACCGGCATTTCCTTTATTTTATTTTCATTTAACTTTTCCTTGTTTATCACTAATATTTTATATATCCAGTCATTTGCACATGCTAGTATGTTATCATGCCATGATTGGATTCCTGACAGCATGCCTTTAAGTCCATCATGAGCATACGCATATAGTGTGGTTCATCATGATCATATAATTTAATTGTTGCATTCGGTATATCTTTTGTTCATGATGGTTGCGAGTACATTCAAACGTACTCACAGGCTTGTCCCTGGCTATTTACTTGGCCAGGTCAGGAGTTCTACAAGGAGTACCACAGCGACGTCCGTGCGGAGCCTAGGATGGCAGCCACACGGGATAGGAGCTATCCAGGTCAGCCGTTCCTGTGGGAATGGAGCCCCATCGACGTTGGAGAACTAGGAGTCATTTCCGTCATCCACCACCGGAATCACTGTTGTATCATTAGACCTTTATGGTCTTGTATCCAATTCTTGTAATAGCTTGGTAATTCTGTAACAAGGACGTGTCCACCAGTAATAGTAATCCTGGGCTGGTGATGACACGAGGGGTTAATTTCTGGGATATCGTGTCCCGGCCCCGGCCCCGGTATTGAACAAATCATCGCCCACAACTACTTGTGTTCTACTCGTGCATAGAATCTACGCATAGACCTAGCTCATGATGCCACTGTTGGGGAACGTAGTAATAATTCAAAAATTTTCCTACGTGTCACCAAGATCAATCTAGGAGATGCTAGCAACGAGAGAGAGGGAGTGCATCTTCATACCCTTGAAGATCGCTAAGCAGAAGCGTTACAAGAATGCGGTTGATGGAGTCGTACTTGCGGCGATTCAAATCACGGAAGATCCGATCCAAGCGCCAAACGGACGGCGCCTCCGCATTCAACACACGTACAGCCCGGGGATGTCTCCTCCTTCTTGATCCAGCAAGGGAAGAGGAGAAGTTGAGGGAGAGCTCCGGCAGCACGACGGCGTGGTGGTGGAGGAGCTCGTGGTTCTCCGACAGGGCTTCGCCAAGCACTACGGAGGAGGAGGAGGTGTTGGAGAGGGGGAAGGGCTGCGCCAGGGAAGGGGTGCTGCTGCCCTCCCAACCCCCCTCTATTTATAGGGTGAAGGGGAGAGGGGGCCGGCCCCTTAGATGCATCTGCACGGGGGGGGGGGGGGGGGGGCGGCCAGGAGGGGGTAACTTGCCCCCCAAGCAAGGTGGGAGGCACCCCCTCCCCTAGGGTTTCAACCCTAGGCGCCTTGGGCCCTTGGGGGGAGAGCACCAGCCCACTAAGGGGCTGGCCCCCACCCATATTCAGCCCACTAGGCCCTCCGGGGCAGGTGGCCCCACCCGGTGGACCCCCGGACACCTTTCGGTGGTCCCGGTACAATACCGATAACCCCCGAAACCATTCCGGTGACTGAAACTGGACTTCCCATATATAAATCTTCACCTCCGGACCATTCCGAAACTCCTCGTGACGTCCGAGATCTCATCCGGGACTCCGAACAACCTTCGGTAACCACATACAATTTCCCATAACAACTCTAGCGTCACTGAACCTTAAGTGTGTAGACCCTACGGGTTCGGGAACCATGCAGACATGACCAAGACATCTCTCCGGTCAATAACCAACAGCGGGATCTGGATACCCATGTTGGATCCCACATGTTCCACAATGATCTCATCGGATGAACCACGATGTCGGGGATTCAATCAATCCCGTATACAATTCCCTTTGTCCATCGGTATGTTACTTGCCCGAGATTCGATCGTTGGTATCCCCATACCTCGTTCAATCTCGTTACCGGAAAGTCTCTTTACTCGTTCCGTAACGCATGATCCTGTGGCTAACTCCTTAGTCACATTGAGCTCATTATGATGATGCATTACCGAGTGGGCCCAGATATACCTCTCCGTCATACGGAGTGACAAATCCCAGTCTCGATTCGTGCCAACCCAACAGACACTTTCGGAGATACCTGTAGTGCACCTTTATGGTCACCCAGTTACGTTGTGACGTTTGATACACCCAAAGCATTCCTACGGTATCCGAGAGTTGCACAATCTCATGGTCTAAGGAAATGATACTTGACATTAGAAAAGCTCTAGCAAACGAACTACACGATCTTGTGCTATGCTTAGGATTGGGTCTTGTCCATCACATCATTCTCCTAATGATGTGATCCCGTTATCAACGGCATCCAATGTCCATGGTCAGGAAACCACAACCATCTATTGATCAACGAGCTAGTCAACTAGAGGCTCACTAGGGACATGCTGTGGTCTATGTATTCACACATGTATTACGGTTTCCGGTTAATACAAATATAGCATGAACAATAGACAATTATTATGAACAAGGAAATATAATAATAACCATTTTATTATTGCCTCTAGGGCATATTTCCAACAGATCTGGAGTCCGTTTGGGGCTCCGGAGAGGGGAATCTTCGATCTTCGTCATCACCAACCCTTCTCCATCGCCAATTCCATGATGCTCCCCATTGGGAGTGAGTAATTTCTTCATAGGCTTGCTTGTCGGTGAGGGAGTTGGATGAGATTCATCATGTAATCGAGTTAGTTTTGTTAGGGCTTGATCCCTAGTATCCATTATGTTCTGAGATTGATGTTGCTATGACTTTGCCATGCTTAATGGTTGTCACTTTGGGCCCGGGTGCCATTATTTCAGATCTGAACCGTTTATGTTATCACCATTATATCTATGTTCTAGATCCGATCTTGCAAGTTATAGTCACCTACTATGTGTTATGATCCGTAAACCCCGGAGTGACAGTATTCGGGATACTTTCCGGTGATGACCGTAGTTTGAGGTGTTCATGTATTCACTATGTGTTAATGCTTTATTCTGGTTCACTATTAAAAGGAGGCCTTAATATCCCTTAGTTTCCTTATGGACCCCGCTGCCACAAGAGGGTAGGACAAAAGATGTCATACAAGTTCTTTCCATAAGCACGTATGACTATTTATGGAATACATGCCTACATTATATTTATGAACTGGAGCTAGTGCCGTATCGCCCTAGGTTATGACTGCTATATGATGAATATCATCCAACGAATTCACCGATCCAATGCCTACGAGTTTTTCCATATTGTTCTTGCTAAGTTACTATTGCTATTGCTACTGTCACAACTGCTACAAAATTATTGCTATCATTGTTACCATTACTATCACTATTTCTACTGCTACCAAAATTATCATATTACTGTGCTACTGATCATATTGCTGCAGATAATTAATATCCAGGTGTGGTTGAATTGACAACTCAGCTGCTAATACTTGCAAATATTCTTTGGCTCCCCTTGTGTCGAATCTATAAATTTGGGTTGAATACTCTACCCTCGAAAACTGTTGCGATCCCCTATACTTGTGGGTTATCAGTGCACCTCAACACTGTTGCAAAGATGATGCTTGGTTTTTGTGGCACATAGTTGACCCCAACACATGTGTACAACCATCTTAAGAAGTGAAGGGTGAGACTGATCTAAGTGTCCACCCTTAGTGATCGTAGCAATGCTCAGTGGGATCAAGATGCCTTCAATATTCTGTTGAAGGCTGAGCACTACCAAAGACACATCTCGGTATCTAACCTAGCCTTGTTTCACTTGATTTAACATGCTAGTCAAAACTAACAACGTTCTCTTTCTTTCATAGGATCATCCCAAGGACGTTGAGTATCTCAACATGCCCATCCAGAATTATTCTCAGATGCAGACCATCTTCTCCTCGGGTATGGCTACTTGCAAGCATGCCATTTTCTCTGCCGGTAGCCTCGTAGCCTCCTGTTGGAAATATGCCCTAGAGGCAATAATAAAGTGGTTATTATTATATTTCCTTGTTCATGATAATCGTTTTGTTGGGAAACGTAGCATAAAATTTCAAAAAAATTCCTATGCTCACGCAAGATCTATCTAGGAGATGCATAGCAACGAGAGGGGGAGAGTGTGTCTACGTACCCTCATAGACCGAAAGCGGAAGCGTTTGACAACGCGGTTGATTTAGTCGAACTTCTTCTCGTTCTGACCGATCAAGCACCGAACATACGGCACCTCCGAGTTCTGCACACGTTCAGCTCGATGACATCCCTCGAACTTTTGATCCAGCAAAGTGTCAAGGAAGTAGATGAGTTCCGTCAGCACAACGGCGTGGTGACGGTGATGGTGAAGTGATCCGCGCAGGGCTTCGCCTAAGCACTACGAAGATATGATTGAGGGTGTAATCTGTGGAGGGGGGCGCCGCACACGGCTAACAGTTATTGGTGTATGTTCTAGGCGCCCCCTCCCCATGTATATATAGGTGGGAGGGGAAGGGGAGCAGCCTTGGGCGCCCCAAGTAGGAGGAATCCTACTTGGGGTTCGTATTCCAATTCGGCCCCCCCTTTCCTTTTACCGGAGGGGGGAAAAAGGGAAGAGAGGGAGGGAGGAAGGAAAGGGGGGGCTGAACCCCCTCTTCCTTCTCCCACTCGGCCTCCTTTCTTAGGGGGGGGGGTGCCACTCCTTGTAGGCTGGTGTGCTCCCCTCCTATGGCCCATAAGGCCCATTATTCCCCCGGGGGGTTCCGGTAACCCCCCCGGTACTCCGATATGTACCCGGTACACCTCGGAACACTTCTGGTGTCCGAATATAATCGTCCTATATATCAATCTTTACCTCTCTACCATTTTGAGACTCCTCGTCATGTCCGTGATCTCATCCGAGACTCCAAACAACATTCGGTCACCAAATCACATAACTCATATAATACAAAATCGTCATCGAACGTTAAGCGTGCGGACCCTACGGGTTCGAGAACTATGTAGACATGACCAAGACACCTCTCCGGTCAATAACTAATAGTGGAACCTGGATGCTCATATTGGCTCCCACATATTCTACGAAGATCTTTATCGGTCGAACCGTTATGACAACATACGTAATTCCCTTTGTCCATCGGTATGTTACTTGCCCGAGATTCGATCGTCGGTATCTTTATACCTAGTTCAATCTCGTTACCAGCAAGTCTCTTTACTCGTTCCGTAATACATCATCCTGTGACTAAGTCACTTTGCTTGCAAGGCTTCTTATGATGTGCATTACCGAGAGGGCCCAGAGATACCTCTCCGATACTCGGAGTGACAAATCCTAATCTCGATCTATGCCAACCCAAAAGACACCTTCGGAGATACCTGTAGAGCATCTTTATAATCACCCAGTTACGTTGTGACGTTTGATAGCACACAAGGCATTCCTCCGGTATCCAGGAGTTGCATAATCTCATAGTCGAAGGAATATGTATTTGACATGAATAAAGCAGTAGCAATAAAACTGAATGATCATTATGCTAAGCTAATGGATGGGTCTTGTCCATCACATCATTCTCCTAATGATGTGATCCCATTCATCAAATGACTACACATGTCTATGGTTAGGAAACTTAACCATCTTTGATTAACGAGCTAGTCTAGTAGAGGCTTACTAGGAACACAGTGTTTTGTCTATGTATCCACACATGTATCAAGTTTCCGGTTAATACAATTCTAGCATGAATAATAAACATTTATCATGAATAAGGAAATATAAAATAACAACTTTATTATTGCTTCTAGGGCATATTTCCTTCAGTCTCTCACTTGCACTAGAGTCAATAATCTATATTACATTGTAATGATTCTAACACCCATGGAGTCTTGGTGTTGATCATGTTTTGCTCGTGGAAGAGGCTTAGTCAACGGGTCTGCCACATTCAGATCCGTATGTATTTTGCAAATCTCTATGTCTCCCTCCTTGACTTGATCACGGATGGAGTTGAAGCGTCTCTTGATGTGTTTGGTTCTTTTGTGAAATCTGGATTCCTTCGCCAAGGAAATAGCTCTAGTATTGTCACAAAAGATTTTCATTGGACCCGATGCACTACGTATTACACCTAGATCGGATATGAACTCCTTCATCCAGACTCCTTCATTTGCTGCTTCCGAAGCAGCTATGTACTCCGCTTCACACGTAGATCCCGCCACGACGCTCTACTTGGAACTGCACCAACTGACAGCTCCACCATTCAAAATAAATACGTATCCGGTTTGTGACTTAGAGTCATCCGGATCAGTGTCAAAGCTAGCATCGACGTAACCATTTACGACGAGCTCTTTGTCACCTCCATAAACGAGAAACATATCCTTGGTCCTTTTCAGGTACTTCAGGATGTTCTTGGCCGCTGTCCAGTGATCCACTCCTGGATTACTTTGGTACCTCCCTGCTAAACTTATAGCAAGGCACACATCAGGTCTGGTACACAGCATAGCATACATGATAGAACCTATGGATGAGGCATAGGGAATGACTTTCATTTTCTCTCTATCTTCTGCAGTGGTCGGGCATTGAGTCTTACTCAACTTCACACCTTGCAACACAGGCAAGAACCCCTTCTTTGACTGATCCATTTTGAACTTCTTCAAAACTTTATCAAGGTATGTGCTTTGTGAAAGTCCTATTAAGCATCTTGATCTATACCTATAGATCTTCATGCCCAATATATAAGCAGCTTCATCGAGGTCTTTCATTGAAAAACTCTTATTCAAGTATCCTTTTATGCTATCCAGAAATTCTATATTATTTCCAATCAACAATATGTCATCCACATATAATATTAGAAATGCTACAGAGCTCCCACTCACTTTCTTGTAAATACAGGCTTCTCCGAAAGTCTGTATAAAACCATATGCTTTGATTACCTCATCAAAGCGTATATTCCAACTCCGAGATGCTTGCACCAGTCCATAGATGGATCGCTGGAGCTTGCACACTTTGTTAGCACCTTTAGGATCGACAAAACCTTCTGGTTGCATCATATACAACTCTTCTTTAAGAAATCCATTAAGGAATGCAGTTTTGACGTCCATTTGCCAGATTTCATAATCATAAAATGCGGCAATTGCTAACATGATTTGGACGGACTTAAGCATTGCTACGGCTGAGAAAGTCTCATCGTAGTCAACTCCTTGAACTTGTCGAAAACCTTTTGCGACAAGTCGAGCTTTGTAGATAGTAACATTACCATTGGCGTTAGTCTTCTTCTTGAAGATCCATTTATTCTCTATGGCTCGCCGATCATCGGGCAAGTCCACCAAAGTCCATACTTTGTTCTCATACATGGATCCTATCTTAGATTTCATGGCCTCAAGCCATCTGTCGGAATCTGGGTTCATCATAGCTTCTACATAGTTTGTAGGTTCGCCTTGGTCTAGTAACATCACTTCCAGTACAGGATTCCCGTACCACTCTGGTGCGGATCGTGTTCTGGTTGACCTACGAGGTTTTGTAGTAACTTGATCTGAAGTTTCATGATCATCATCATTAGCTTCCTCTCTTGTTGGTGTAGGCATCATGGGAACGGTTTTCTCTGATGAACTACTTTCCAATTCGAGAGAAGGTACGATTACCTCATCAAGTTCTACTTTCCTCCCACTCACTTCTTTCGAGAGAAACTCCTTCTCTAGAAAGGTTCCATTCTTGGCAACAAAGATCTTGCCTTCGGATCTGTGGTAGAAGGTGTACCCAATTGTTTCCTTTGGATATCCTATGAAGACGCACTTCTCCGATTTGGGTTCGAGCTTATCAGGCTGAAGCCTTTTGACATAAGTGTCGCAACCCCAAACTTTAAGAAACGACATCTTAGGTTTCTTGCCAAACCATAGTTCATACGGTGTCGTCTCAACGGATTTAGACGGTGCCCTATTTAACATGAATGCAGCTGTCTCTAATGCATAACCCCAAAATGATAGTGGTAAATCGGTAAGAGACATCATAGATCGTACCATATCTAATAAAGTACGGTTACGACGTTCGGACACACCATTACGCTGTGGTGTTCCAGGTGGCGTGAGTTGTGAAACTATTCCACATTATTTTAAATGAAGGCCAAACACGTAACTCAAATATTCGCCTCCGCGATCAGATCGTAGAAACTTTATTTTCTTGTTACAATGATTCTCTACTTCACTCTGAAATTCTTTGAAATTTTCAAATGTTTCAGACTTGTGTTTCATCAAGTAGATATACCCATATCTGCTCAAATCATCTGTGAAGGTTAGAAAATAACGATACCCGCCGCGTGCCTCAACACTCATCGGACCGCATACATCGGTATGTATTATTTCCAATAAGTCATTAGCTCGCTCCGTTGTTCCGGAGAACGGAGTTTTAGTCTTCTTGCCCATGAGACATGGTTCACAAGTACCAAATGATTCATAATCAAGTGATTCCAAAAGCCCATATGCATGGAGTTTCTTCATGCGCTTTACATCAATATGACCTAAACGGCAGTGCCACAAATATGTTGCACTATCATTATCAACTTTGCATCTTGTGGCATCAATATTATGAATATGTGTATCACTACGATCGAGATTCAAAAAAAATAGACCACTCTTCAAGGGTGCATGACCATAAAAGATATTACTCATATAAATAGAACAACCATTATTCTCTGATTTAAATGAATAACCGTCTCGCACTAAACAAGATCCAGATATAATGTTCATGCTCAACGCTGGCACCAAATAACAATTATTCAGGTCTAAAACTAATCCCAAAGGTAGATGTAGAGGTAGCGTGCTGATGGCGATCACATCGACCTTGGAACCATTCCCAACGCGCATCGTCACCTCGTCCTTAGCCAATCTTCGTTTAATCCGTAGCTCCAGTTTCAAGTTACAAATATGAGCAACCGAACCAGTATCAAATACACAGGTGCTACTACGAGCATTAGTAAGGTACACATCAATAACATGTATATCAAATATACCTTTGTTCACTTTGCCATCCTTCTTATCCGCCAAATACTTGGGGCAGTTCCGCTTCCAGTGACCAATCCCTTTGCAGTAGAAGCACTCAGTTTCAGGCTTGGGTCCAGCTTTGGGTTTCTTCCCGGGAGTAGCAACTTGCTTTCCATTCTTCTTGAAGTTCCCCTTCTTTCCCTTGCCCTTTTTCTTGAAACTAGTGGTCTTGTTAACCATCAACACTTGATGCTCCTTCTTGATTTCTACCTCCGCAGCTTTGAGCATTGCGAAGAGCTCGGGAATTGTCTTCTCCTTCCCTTGCATATTATAGTTCATCACGAAGCCTTTGTAGCTTGGTGGCAGTGATTGAAGAACTCTGTCAATAATACTATCATCTGGAAGATTAACTCCTAGCTGAGTCAAGTGATTATGATATCCAGACATTCTGAGTATGTGTTCACTGACATAACTGTTCTCCTCCATCTTGCAGCTATAGAACTTGTTGGAGACTTCATATCTCTCAACTCGGGCATTTGCTTGAAATATTAACTTCAACTCCTGGAACATCTCATATGCTCCATGACGTTCAAAATGTCTTTGAAGTCCCAATTCTAAGCCGTAAAGCATGGCACACTAAACTATCGAGTAGTCATCAGATCGAGCTTGCCAGACGTTCATAACATCAGCATCTGCTCCTGCAGCAGGCCTTTCACCTAGTGGTGCATCAAGGACATAATTCTTCTGTGCAGCAATGAGGATAATCCTCAAGTTACGGACACAGTCCGTGTAGTTGCTACCATCATCTTTCAACTTAGCTTTCTCTAGGAACGCATTAAAATTCAAGGGAACGGTAGCACGGGCCATTGATCTACAACATAGATATGCAAAAACTATCAGGACTAAGTTCATGATAAATTAAGTTCAATTAATCAAATTACTTAAAACTCCCACTTAGATAGACATCCCTCAAGTCATCTAAATGATACGTGGTCCAAATCAACTAAACCATGTCCGATCATCATGTGAGATGGAGTAGTCATCAATGGTGAACATCTCTATGTTGATCATATCTACTATATGATTCACGTTCGACCTTTTGGTCTCCAGTGTTCCGAGGCCATGTCTGTACATGCTAGGCTCGTCAAAGTTTAACCCGAGTATTCCGCACGTGCAAAACTGTCTTGCACCCGTTGTATTTGAACGTAGAGTCTATCACACCCGATCATCACGTGGTGTCTCAACACGATGAACTGTCGCAACGGTGCATACTCAGGGAGAACACTTATATCTTGAAATTTAGTGAAGGGATCATCTTATAATGCTACCGTCGTTCTAAGCAAAATAAGATGCATAAAGGATAAACATCACATGCAATCAAAATATGTGACATGATATGGCCATCATCATCTTGTGCTTTTGATCTCCATCTCCAAAGCATCGTCATGATCTCCATCGTCACCGGCTTGACACCTTGATCTCCATCGTTACGTCGTGGTCGTCTCACCAACTATTGCTTCTACAACTATTGCTAACGCATAGTGATAAAGTAAAGCAATTACATGGCGTTTGCATTTCATACAATAAAGCGACAACCATAAGGCTCCTGCCAGTTGCCGATAACTTTTACAAAACATGATCATCTCATACAACAACGTATATCACATCATGTCTTGACCATATCACATCACAACATGCCCTGCAAAAACAAGTTAGACGTCCTCTACTTGGTTGTTGCAAGTTTTACGTGGCTGCTACGGGCTTCTAGCAAGAACCATTCTTACCTACGCATCAAAACCACAACGGTGATTTATCAAGTTTGCTGTTTTAACCTTCAACAAGGATCGGCCGCAGTCAAATTCGATTCAACTAAAGTAGGAGAAACAGACACCCGCCAGCCACCTTTATGCAAAACTAGTTGCATGTCTGTCGGTGGAACCGGTCTCATGAACGTGGTCATGTAAGGTTGGTCTGGGCCGCTTCATCCAACAATACCGCCGAATCAAAAGAAGACGTTGGTGGTAAGCAGTATGACTATCACCGCCCACAACTCTTTGTGTTCTACTCGTGCATATCATCTACGCATAGACCTAGCTCTGATACCATTGTTGGGAAACGTAGCATACAATTTCAAAAAATTTCCTACGCTCACGCAAGATCTATCTAGGAGATGCATAGCAACGAGAGGGGGAGAGTGTGTCTACGTACCCTCGTAGACCGAAAGCGGAAGCGTTTGACAACACGGTTGATTTAGTTGAACTTCTTCTCATTCCGACCGATCAAGCACCGAACGTACGACACCTTCGAGTTCTGCACACGTTCAGCTCGATGACATCCCTCGAACTCTTGATCTAGCAAAGTGTCGAGGAAGTAGATGACTTCTGTCAGCACAACGGCGTGGTGACGGTGACGGTGAAGTGATCCGCGCAGGGCTTCGCCTAAGCACTACGAAGATATGACCGAGGGTGTAATCTGTGGAGGGGGGCGCCGCACACGGCTAACAGTTATTGGTGTATGTTCTAGGCGCCCCCTCCCCATGTATATATAGGTGGGAGGGGGAGGGGAGTAGCCTTGGGTGCCCCAAGTAGGAGGAATCCTACTTGGGGTTCGTATTCCAATTCGGCCCCACCTTTCCTTTTACCGGAGGGGGGAAAAAGGGAAGAGAGGGAGGGAGGAAGAAAAGGGGGGGGGGGAACCCCCTCTTCCTTCTCCCACTTGGCCTCCTTCCTTAGGGGGGGGGCGCCACCCCTTGTGGGCTGGTGTGCTCCCCTCCTATGGCCCATAAGGCCCATTATTCCCCCGGGGGGTTCCGGTAACCCCCCGGTACTCCGATATGTACCCGGTACACCTCGGAACACTTCCGGTGTCCGAATATAATCGTACTATATATCAATCTTTACCTCTCGACCATTTCGAGACTCCTCGTCATGTTCGTGATCTCATCTGGCACTCCGAAGAACATTCGGTCACCAAATCACATAACTCATATAATACAAAATCGTCATCGAACGTTAAGTGTGCGGACCCTATGGGTTCGAGAACTATGTAGACATGACCGAGACACCTCTCTGGTCAATAACCAATAGTAGAAACTGGATGCTCATATTGGCTCCCACATATTCTACGAAGATCTTTATCGGTCGAACCGTTATGACAACATACGTAATTCCCTTTGTCCATCGGTATGTTACTTGCCCGAGATTCGATCGTCGGTATCTTTATACCTAGTTCAATCTCATTACTGCAAGTCTCTTTACTCGTTCTGTAATACATCATCCTGTGACTAAGTCACTTTGCTTGCAAGGCTTCTTATGATGTGCATTACCGAGAGGGCCCAGAGATACCTCTCCGATACTCGGAGTGACAAATCCTAATCTCGATCTATGCCAACCCAAAAGACACCTTCGGAGATACCTGTAGAGCATCTTTATAATCACCCAGTTACGTTGTGACGTTTGATAGCACACAAGGCATTCCTCCGGTATCCAGGAGTTGCATAATCTCATAGTCGAAGGAATATGTATTTGACATGAATAAAGCAGTAGCAATAAAACTGAACGATCATTATGCTAAGCTAATGGATGGGTCTTGTCCATCACATCATTCTCCTAATGATGTGATCCCGTTCATCAAATGACAACACATGTCTATGGTTAGGAAACTTAACCATCTTTTATTAACGAGCTAGTCTAGTAGAGGCTTACTAGGAACACAGTGTTTTGTCTATGTATCCACACATGTATTAAGTTTCCGGTTAATACAATTCTAGCATGAATAATAAACATTTATCATGTATAAGGAAATATAAAATAATAACTTTATTATTGCTTCTAGGGCATATTTCCTTCACGTTTATTATCCATGCTATAATTGTATTGACTGGAAACTCAAATACATGTGTGGATACATAGACAACAACATGTCCCTAGTAAGCTTCTACCGGACTAGCTCGTTGATCAAAGATGGCTATGGTTTCCTAGCCACAGACATGAGTTGTCATTTGATAACGGGATCACATAATTAGGAGAATGATGTGATGGACAAGACCCAAACTATAAACATAGCATATGATCGTATCAAGTTTATTGCTATCATTTTCTGCATGTCAAGTATCTGTTCCTATGACCATGAGATCATGCAACTCACTAACACCGGAGGAGTACCTTGTGTGTATCAAACGTCGCAACGTAACTGAGTGATTATAACGATGCTCTACAGGTATCTCCGAGGGTGTCTGTTGAGTTGGCATGGATCGAGACTGGGATTTGTCACTCCGTGTGACGGAGAGATATCTCTAGGCCCTCTCGGTATTACAACATCACAAGAAGCTTGCAAGCATGTGACTAATGAGTTTGGTCACGGGATCTTGTATTACAGAATGAGTAAAGAGACTTGCCGGTAACGAGATTGAACTAGGTATGGAGATACCGACGATTGAATCTTGGGCAAGTAACATATCGCCGGACAAAGGGATTTGTATACGGGATTAACTGAATCCTTGACATCGTGGTTCAACCGATAAAGATCTTCGTGGAATATGTAGGAATCAATATGGGCATCCAGGTCCCGCTATTGGTTATTGACTGGAGAGGAGTCTCAATCATGTCTACATGATTCTCGAACCCGTAGGGTCGCACGCTTAACGTTTGGTAGCGCTAGGGTAGTATTGAGGTATTAATAGTGGAAAGTCCGAAGGTTGTTCGGAGTCTCAGATGGGATCCGGGACATGACGAGGAGCTCTAGAATAGTCTGGAGGTAAAGATTCATATATGGAAAGTTGTTATCGGGGTTCCAGAAAAAGTTCGAGTTTTTTCAGTATTGTACCGGGAAGGTTCCGGAGTGGGGCCCACCTGCATGGGGGACCCACATGAACGTGGGTAGTAGGGAAAGTCCCCACAACCATGGTCTAGGGGCACCAAGATCCTCCCTTAAAAGGAATAGTATCATATCCCAAGGGGATAAGATCAAGATCCCTAAAAAGGGGGATAGCGATCGGTGGGGAAGGAAAGGTGGGATTTCCTTCCTGCCCCTTTGGACAATGACCCTAGGGCCTTGGAGGGCAAGCCACCAGCCCCCTCCACGCCTATATAAAGGTGGGGAGGCATTGGGGGCAGCCATCCTTCGACCCTTGCCCGTTACCTCTCCCAACTCCTCCCATGTTTCACCGGTACGCGCTTGACGAAGCCCTGCCGGAATTCCGCTGCCACCACCACCACCATACCGTCGTGTTGGTCCTGATCTCATCTACCCTGATCTCATCTACTCCCCCTCTCTCACTTGCTGGATCAGGAAGGACAGGACGCCACCGAGCCGCACGTGTGCTAAACTCGGAGGTGTCGTCCGTTCGGCACTTGATCGGGACTTCGTGGATGGATCATGATTGGATCGCAGATGTTTGACTACATCAACCGTGTTTCTTAACGCTTCTGCCTAGCAATCTACAAGGGTATGTAGATCCAATCTCTCCTCTCGTAGATGTGCATCTCCTAGATTGATCTTGGTGAGCGTAGGAATTTTTTTGTTTCCAATGCAACGTTCCCCAACAGTGGCATCATGAGCTAGCTAGGTCTATGCATAGATGACATCCCGAGTAGAACACAAAGGACTTTGTGGGCGTTGATATTCATATTGCTTCGGTATTGTGGGATGAAGCGGCCTAGACCAACTTTACATGTCCACGTACATGAGACCGGTTCCATCGACTGACATGCAACTTGCTGCATAAAGATGGCCGGCGGGTGTCTGTCTCTCCCACCTTAGTTGAATCGGATTCGACAAAGGCGGTCCTTGTACAAGGTTAAAAGGCAACTTGAATATCACTGTTGTGGCTTTGCGTAGGTAAGAATGGTTCTTACTAGTCACCCATAGCAGCCACGTAAAACATGCAACAGCAAATTAGAGCACGTCTAACTTGTTTTTGCAGGCTATGTTGTGATATGATATGGCCAAAGACACGATGAGATATATTTGATGTATGAGATGATCATGTTTTGTATAGATTATCACGACTTGCATGTCGATGAATATGGCAACTGGCAGGAGCCATAGGGTTGTCTTTAATTATTGTATGACCTGCGTGTCAATCATTAAGCGCTATGTAATGCTTTACTTTATCGCTAAGCGGTAGTAATAGTTGTAGAAGCATGGTTGGCGTGACAACCCCGATGGCGACACGATGATGGAGATCATGGTGTCATGCCGGTGATGATGGAGATCATGTCGGTGCTTTGAAGATGGAGATCAAAAGCACAAGATGATGGCCATATCATGTCACTTATGATTTGCATGTGATGTTAATCCTTTTATGCATCTTGTTTTGCTTAGGACGACGGTAGCATTATAAGGTGATCCCTCACTAAAATTTCAAAATAAAATTGTGTTCTCCCCAAGTGTGCACCATTGCGAAAGTTCGTCGTTTCGAAGCACCACGTGATGATCGGGTGTGATAGACTCTACATTTGCATACAACGGGTGCAAGCCAGTTTTGCACACGCGGAACACTTGGGTTAAACTTGACGAGCGTAGCATGTACAGACATGGCCTCGGAACACAAGAGACCGAAAGGTCGAACATGAGTCATATAGTAGATATGATCAACATGGAGATGTTCACCGTTGAAACCACCTCATCTCACGTGATGATCGGACTTGGGTTGGTGAATTTGGATCATGTTACACTCGGACAACCCGAGGGATGTTGATTTGAGTGGGAGTTCTTAGGTAATATGATTAATTGAACTCATTATCTTGAACAATAGTCTAAGTTATCTTTGCAAATTATGTTGTAGATTAATGGCTCGCATAGTAGCTCCCCTGAATTTCAATGCGTTCCTAGAGAAAGCTAAGCTGAAAGATGATGGAAGCAACTTTGTGGACTGGGCCCGTAATCTGAGGATTATCCTCACGCCTGCCCAAAAGTCTTATGTCCTTGATGAACCGCTTGGTGCGCCACCCCCTCCAGCGACTGTGGACATTGTGAACGCCTGGCAGTCACATGTTCATGACTACTCAATAGTTCAGTGCGCCATGTTGTATGGCTTAGAACCGGGACTTCAAAGGCGTTTTGAACGTCATGGAGCATATGAGATGTTCCAGGAGTTGAAGTTTATTTTTGAGAAAATGCCCGGATCGAGAGGTATGAGATCTCAGATAAGTTCTATGCCTGCAAAATAGAGGAGAACGGATCTGTCAGTGAGCACATACTCAGAATGTCTGGGTATTACAACCGTCCGGCTGAGTTGGGAGTTGAGCCCCTGCCAGAGGCGGTCACTGACAGAGTTCTTCAATCGCTACCACCTAGCTACAAGAGCTTTGTGTTGAACTATAACATGCAAGGGATGAACAAGTCAGTCTCCGAGCTGTTCACAATGCTGAAAGTTGCTGAGTCAGACATCCAGAAGGAGCATCAAGTGTTGATGGTCAATAAAACCACTAGTTTCAAGAAGAGCAATGGAAAGAAGGGAAACTTCAAGAAGAGTGGCAAAGCAGTTGCTCCTCCTCCCATGAGGAAACCCAAGGCTGGACCCAAGCCGGAAACTGAGTACTTCTATTGCAAGGGAACTGGCCACTAGAAGCGGAATTGCCCCAAGTATCTGGCCGACAGGAAGGGGGCCAACATCAACAAAGGTATATATGATATACATGTTATTGATGTGTACCTTACTAGCTCTCGTTGTAGTGCCTGGGTATTTGGTACCGGTGCGGTTGCTCACATTTGCAACTCTAAACAAGAACTATGGAATAGACGAAGGCTGGCGAAGGACGAAGTGACGATGCGCGTGGGAAATGGTTCCAAGGTTGATTTGATCACCGTTGGCACGCTCGCTCCTCGATTACCATCGGGATTAGTGATAAACTTGAATAATTGTTATTTAGTGCATGCGTTGAGCAGGAACATTATATCTGGATCTTGTTTAATGCGAGACAATTACTCATTTAAATCAGAGAATAATGGTTGTTCTATTTATATGGGTAATAGCTTTTATGGTCATGCACCCATTGTGAGGGGTTTATTCTTATTGAATCTCGATAGTGATGATACATATGTTCATAACATTGATGCCAAAAGATGTAGAGTGTTGGGAAGCGTTGCATGGAAAACAAAAATATATATTCTACGCACACGCAAGATCTATCCATCGAGATGCATAGCAACGAGAGGGGAGAGTGTGTCTACGTACCCTCGTAGACCATAATCGGAAGCATTTATTAACGCGGTTGATGTAGTCAAACTTCTTCGCTATCCAACCGATCAAGTACCGAACGTACGGCACCTCCGCGTTCAGCACACGTTCAGCTCGGTGACGTCCTCGCCTTCTTGATCTAGCAAGACGGGCGAAGTAGTGGACAAGTTCCGGCAGCACGACGGTGTGGTGACGGTGATGGTGATGCTATCTCCGCAGGGCTTCGCCTAAGCACTCCGAAAATATGACCGAGGGACGAAACTGTGGAGAGGGGCGCCGCACACGGCTAAGAGATTGTCGTGGGTTGTGTGGCGCCCCTCCCTCTCATATATATAGGTTGGAGGGGAGGGGAGGCATCCAGGAGGCGCCGCAAGGGTGGCCGCCGGCCCCCTTGGGCTCCTGCCCTGTGGCGCCCCCCTTACCTTGTTTGCACAAGAAGGAAAGGAAAGGGGAGGAGAGGGAAGGAAGGGGAGGCCAACTCCCCCCTTTCCTTCTCTCCCCAAGGGCTGCGGCCTTAGGAGGGGCGCGCCAGCCGCTTGTGGGCTGGTGTGTTCCCCTCTTTGGCCCATATGGCCCATTAACCTCCCGGGGGTGTCCGGAACCCCTTCCTGTGATCCGATGACTACCCGGTACCTCCCGAAACTCTTCCGGTGTCCGAATATCATCATCCTATATATCAATCTTTACCTCCAGACCATTTCGGAGCTCCTCGTCATGTCCGTGATCTCATCCGGGACTCCGAACAACATTCGATCACCAAATCACATAACTCATATAAAACTATATCGTCAACGAACGTTAAGCGTGCGGACCCTACAGGTTCGAGAACTATGTAGACATGACCGAGACACCTCTCCGGTCAATAACCAATAGCGGAACCTGGATGCCCATATTGGTTCCTACATATTCTATGAAGATCTTTATCGGTCGAACTGTAATGACAACATACGTAATTCCCTTTGTCTATCGGTATGTTACTTGCCCGAGATTCGATCGTTGGTATCTCCATACCTATTTCAATCTCTTTACCGGCAAGTCTCTTTACTCGTTCTGTAATACATCATCTTGTAACTAACTCCTTAGTCATTTGCTTGCAAGCTTATTATGATGTGTATTACCGACAGGGCCCAGAGATACCTCTCCGATACTCGGAGTGACAAATCCCAATCTCGATCCATGCCAACTCAACAGACACCTTTGGAGATACCTGTAGAGCATCTTTATAATCACCCAGTTACGTTGTGACATTTGATAGCACACAAGGCATTCCTTCGGTATCCGGGAGTTGCATGATCTCATGGTCGAAGGAATATGTATTTGACATTCAAGAAAGTAGTAGCAATAAACTGAACGATCATATGCTAAGCTAACGGATGGGTCTTGTCCATCACATCATTATCCTAATGATGTGATCCCGTTATCAAATGACAACTCATGTCTGTGGTTAGGAAACCTTAACCATCTTTTGATCAACGAGCTAGTCTAGTAGAGGCTCACTAGGGACACGGTATTTGTTTATGTATCCACACATGTATTTAGGTTTCCGGTCAATACAATTCTAGGATGAATAATAAACCTTTATCATGATTAAGGAAATACAATAATAACCATTTTATTATTGCCTCGAGGGCATATTTCCATCATAGAGTTGATAAGGATAGTACCACTTTCTTGTGGCACTGCCGCTTAGGTCATATTGGTGTAAAGCGCATGAAGAAACTCCATGCCAATGGACTTTTGGAGTCACTTGATTTGAATCACTTGACACATGCGAACCATGCCTCATGGGCAAGATGACTGAAACCCCGTTTTCCGGAACAATGGAACGGGCAAGTGACTTGTTGGAAATCATACATACTGATGTGTGCGGTCCAATGAGTGTTGACGCGCGCGGTGGATATCGTTACTTTCTCACCTTCACCAATGATTTAATTAGATATGGGTATATTTACTTGATGAAACATAAGTCTGAAACGCTTGAAAAATTCAAGCAATTTCAGAGTGAAGTTGAGAATCATCGTAACAAGAAGATTAAATTGCCACGATCCGATTGAGGGGGAGAATATCTGAGTTATGAGTTTGGCAATCACTTAAGACAATGTGGAATTGTTTCACAGCTGACGCGACCTGGAACACCATAGCGTAATGGTGTGTCTGAATGTCGTAATTGTAACTTATTAGATATGGTGTGTTCTATGATGTCTCTTGCTGATCTGCCACTATCGTTTTGGGATTATGCATTAGAGACATCTGCATTCACTTTAAATAGGGCACAATCTAAGTCCGTAAATATGACACCGTATGAACTATGGTTTGGAAAGAAACCTAAGTTGTCATTTCTTAAGGTTTGGGGCTATGATGCTTATGTCAAAAGGCTTCAGCTGGAAAAGCTCGAACCCAAAGCGGAAAAATGCATCTTCATAGGATACCCAAAGGAGACGATTGGGTATACCTTCTATCTTAGATCTGAGGGCAAAGTGTTAGTCGCTAAGAACGGGTCCTTTCTCGAGAAAGAGTTTCACTCGAAAGAATTGGGTGGGAGGAAGATAGAACTTGATGAGGTTTTTGAACCTTCACTTCAACCAGAGAGTAGCACAGCGCAGAAAGATGTTTCTGTGGCACCTACGTTAGTTGAAGAGGAAGCTAATGATAGTGATCATGAAGTTTCAAATCGAGTTACTATCGAACTTCATAGGTCGACAAGGATACGTGCTACTCCTGAGTGGTATGGTAACCCTATCTTAGAGGTCATGTTGTTGGACAACAATGAACCTACGAGCTATGAGAAGCGATGGTGGGCTCGAATTTTGATATATGGTTAGAGGCCATGAAATCCGAGATGGGATCCATGTATGAAAACAAAGTATGGACTTTGGAAGTATTACCTGAAGGGCGAAAGACCATTCAAAATAAATGGATCTTCAAGAAGAAGACGGACTCGGACGGTAATGTCACTGTCTATACAGCTTGACTTGTGGCAAACGGGTTTTCACAAGTTCAAGGAGTTGACTACGGTGAGACTTTCTCACCCGTAGCGATGCTTAAGTCCGTCAGAATGATGTTGGCAATAGCTGCATATTTCGATTATGAAATCGAGCAGATGGATGTCAAAACAACATTCCTTAACGGTTTCCTTAAGGAAGACTTGTATATAATGCAACCGGAAGGTTTTGTCGATCCAAAGAATGCTGACAAAGTGTGCAAGCTCCAGCGATCCATTTATGGATTGGTGCAAGCATCTCGGAGTTGGAATCTTTGCTTTGATGAGGTGTAATGTTGGCTTGAACTATGTCGGTATTTCCCCAAAGAGGAAGGGATGATGCAGCACAGCAACGGTAGGTATTTCCCTCAGTGATGAGACCAAGGTTATCAAACCAGTAGGAGAACCAAGCAACACTATGAAAACATCACCTGTACACAAAGAACAAATACTTGCAACCCGACGTGTTAAAGGGGTTGTCAATCCCTTTCGGGTAACAGCGCCAGAAATTGGCAAACGGACGTGAGAAAGTTGTAATAGATTTGCTAAATAGATCGCAAATAAAATAAAGTGAAGCAAAATATTTTTGTTTTTTTAGAAATATAGATCTGAAAATAAAAGTGGCAAATAAATAAAAAGGCAAATAGAAAAATACATCTGAAAATATATGATGAGAAAATAGACCCGGGGGCCGTAGATTTCACTAGTGGCTTCTCTCGAGAAAAATAGCATACGGTGGGTAAACAAATTACTGTTGGGCAATTGATAGAACATCAAATAATTATGACGATATCCAGGCAATGATCATTATATAGGCATCACGTCCAAGATTAGTAGACCGACTCCTGCCTGCATCTACTACTATTACTCCACACATCGCCCGCTATCCAGCATGCATCTAGTGTATTAAGTTCATGGAGAAACGGAGTAATGCAATAAGAACGATGACATGATGTAGATAAGATCTATTTATGTAGAAATAGACCCCATCTTCTTATCCTTAATAGCAACGATACATACATGTCGGTTCCCCTTCTGTCACTGGGATCAAGCACCGTAAGATCGAACCCATCACAAAGCACCTCTTCCCATGGCAAGAAAAATCGATCTAGTTGGCCTAACTAAACCAAAGATTCGAAGAAGAAATACGAGGCTATAAGTAATCATGCATATAAGAGATCAAAAGACTCAAATAACTTTCATGGATAAAAACATAGATCTGATCATAAACTCAAAGTTCATCGGATCCCAACAAACACACCGCAAAAAGAGTTACATCAAATAGATCTCCAAGAGACCATTGCATTGAGAATCAAAAGAGAGAGAGAGAGAGGAAGCCATCTAGCTACTAACTACGGACCCGTAGGTCTACAATGAACTACTCACGCATCATCGGAGAGGCACCGATGAGGATGATGAACCTCTCCGTGATGGTGTCTAGATTGGATCTATGGTTTCTGGAACTTGCGGCGGCTGGAATTGATTTTTGTCGACTCCCCTAGGGTTTCTGGAATATTGGGGTATTTATAGAGCAAAGAGGCGGTGCGGGAGGTGGCCGAGGTGGGCACAACCCACCTGGGAGCGCCTGGGCACCCAGGCGCGCCCTAGTGGGTTGTGCTCCCCTCGGAGCCCCCCTCGGGTACTTTCTTGGCCCAACTTGTGTCTTCTGGTCCAGAAAAAATCACCAAAAAGTTTCGCTGCGTTTGGACTCCGTTTGGTATTGATTTCCTGCGAAGTAAAAAACAAGCAAAAAATAGCAACTGGCACTGGGCACTATGTCAATAGGTTAGTCCCAAAAAATGATATAAAGTTGCTATGAAATGATTGTAAAACATCCAAGAATGATTATATAACAGCATGGAACAATAAAAATTATAGATACGTTGGAGATGTATCAGCATCCCCAAGCTTAATTCCTGCTCGTCCTCGAGTAGGTAAATGATAAAAACAAAATTTTTGATGTGGAGTGCTACCTAACATGTTCATCACATATTCTTTTCTTTGTAGCATGGACATTTGGACTTTTATATGATTGAAATCAATAGTCTAGTTTTGACATGAAGATTTCAATACTCAAGCATATCAACAAGCAACCATGTCTTTCAAAATATCAACACTAAAGCAAGTTATCCCTAGCCCATTATGCTCAATCACTGATCCATTCATGAAACACACTCGCATATTAGCTACACCCAATGCTCAAGTACAATCATAGTGCCCCTTAGTTGGTGCTTTATAAGAGAAGATGGAGACTCAAAATAAAATAAAATTTGCATAATGTAAAAGAAAGACCCTTCGCAGAGGGAAGTAGGGATTTGTAGAGGTGCCAGAGCTCAAAGCAAAAAAAGTAGAGATAAAACATTTTGGGTGGCATGCTTTTCCTGTCAACGAAAACGATCGAGTAGTTCCCAATACTTTCCATGCTAGATATATCATAGGCGGTTCCCAAACAGAAAATAAATTTTATTCCTTTTTCCACCATACTTTCACTTTCCATGGCTAGCCGTATCCATGGGTGCCTTCCATACCAACACTTTCCAAGGAATTTATTATTTGACAACATAAAGTAAATTCATTTTTCATTTCAGGACTGGGCATCCCTAATACCTTTGTCGTACTCTCGTGCAATGACAAGTGAATAAACACTCATCTTGAGAATAACACATCTAGCATGGAAATATATCAGCCACCCCCTACCATTTCATGAGCGGTACGAGCACACAAAAGAGAAATTTATTTTGAAATTAGAGATGGCACATACAAATTTACTTAGAACGGCACGGAAATACCGCATATAGGTAGGTATAGTGGACTCATATGGCAAAACTGGTTTAAGGATTTTGGATGCACAAGTAGTGATCATACTTAGTGCAAATGAAGGCTAGCAAAAGATTGAGAAGCATCCAACCAAGAAACGAAAAATCTCATAAGCGAGCATTAAGCATAACTGACACCGAATAATGCACCACAAGTAGGATGTAATTTCATTGCATAACTATTGACTTTCGTGCTTGCATAGGGAATCACAAACCTTAACACTAATATTCTTACTAAAGCATAATTACTCATCAACATGACTCACATATTATATCAACATATCGCAAAACTATTACAAGGAATCAAGTTTATTTTGTCCAATGATCTTCATGAAAGTTTTTATTATATCCCTCTTGAATATCTATCACTTTGGGACTAATTTCATAAGTTGCTTTTGATAGCTCAAACAAATCTAAGTGAAGAACATGAGCATAAAATTTTCTTCTCTCAAAATAATTTAAGTGAAGCAAGAGAGAATTTCTAAAAAAATTACTAACTCTCAAATAAATCTAAGTGAAGCATGAGAGCAATTCTAACAAGTCATCGAATAATTTTGGCTCCCTCAAATAGGTGTGTCCAGCAAGGATTCATGACTTAAAATAAAAAACAAAACAAGCAAAGACTCATATCATACAAGACGCTCCAAGCAAAACTTATGATATATGACGAATAAAAATATAGCTCCGAGTAAAATACCGATGGTCGTTAGAAAAAAGAGGGGATGCCACTCGGGCATCCCCAAGCTTAGTTCCTTGCTTCTATTTGGATAATGGCTTGGGATGCCATGGGGCATCCCCAAGCTTAGGCTTTTCTTACTCCTTATTCCTTCATCCATCGTAATCTCACCCAAAACTTGAAAACTTCAATCACACAAAACTCAACAAAACCTTCGTGAGATCCGTTAGTATAAGAAAACCAATCTTTACTTTAAGTACTGTATAAAACCCATTCAAATTTTGTTCTTGCATTATATCTACTGTATTCTATCTTTACCATGGCTTATAACCTCCAATACAAACCATAGATTCATCAAAATAAGCACACAATGCAAAGAAAACAGAATCTGTCAAAAACAGAACAGTCTGCAAAGATACGAATTGTTCTCATACTTCTGTTACTCCAAAAATACTGAAAAATTAGAAAAACAGAGGAAATTTGTATATCAATCTTGTGTAAAAAATTCAGAATGTTTCGTCGCTTCTGTGAATTTTGAAAATTGTTTTATTGGACGTAAAAGTTTCTGTTTTTCAACAAGATCAAATCAACTATCACCAAAGCTATCCCAAAGGCTTTACTTGGAAAAAACACTAATTAAAACATAAAAAACACAATCATAACAGATGCATAATTGTGCAAACACTCAATAATAGAAATAAAAAGGAGAAAATAAATTTTATTCATTGGGTTGCCTCCCAACAAGCTCTTTCTTTATAGCCATTAAGATAGGGTTAAGATTTCAACGATGCTCACACGAAAGATAAGAATTGAAACACAAAGAGAGCATCATGAAACATATGACAAACACATTTAAGTCTAACATACTTCCTATGCATAGGAATTTTATAAGCAAACAAATTATCAAGACAAAAAACATCTAACATATGCAAAGAAGAAGAATAAAACATTGACGATCTCAACATAACGAGAGGTAATTTAGTAACATGAAAATTTCTACAACCATATTTTCCTCTCTCATAATAATTATATGTAGAATCATAATCAAATTCAACAATATAACTATCACATAAAATATTCTCTTCATGATCCACATGCATGCAAAGTTGACACTCTTCCAAAATAGTGAGATTATCATCAAATAAAGCATGACCTCTCCAAGCCCACTTTTATCAAAAAGTTCATTAGATTGAACACTCTCTAAATATGTGAGATTATTTTTAGCTAAAGTTGACACTCTTCCAAACCCACTTTTAATATTATCGCAAGCATATTCATCATGAGGTTTAAATAATTTTTCAAGATCATAAGAAACATTATCACCCCAATCATGATCATTGCAGTAAGTAGTAGACATATCAAAACGAGCATCCCCAAGCTTGGGGATTTGCTTATCACTAACACAATTGACATTAATAGAATTTATAATTTTGTAATCATGCTTTTCATTCAAGGATCTATCATGAATCACTTCATAAATTTTTTCGTTTAACACTTCATCACAATTTTCAGATTCATAAATCTCAAGCAAAACTTCATTAAGATAATCTAGTGAATTAAATTCACTAACAATTGGTTCGTCATAATTGGATCTTTTAAAAAGATTAGCAAGTGGATGAGGATCCAAATCAATAGATTTTTAGCAAGCAAAGATGCAAACAAATAGAAGACACATGGCAACACAAGCAAACACGAGATCTGACGAGAAAAAGGCGAATGAAAAAGAGGGCGAATAAAACGGTAAACTTTTGTGAACTGGGGGAGATGAAAATGAGAGGCAAATGGAAAATAATGTAAATTGCAAGGAGATGAGATTTGTGATTAGGAACCTGATAGATGTTGATGATGTCTCCCCGGCAACGGCGCCAGAAATTCCTTTTGATGTTGGCTTGAACTACGTTGGTATTTCCCCAAAGAGGAAGGGATGATGCAGCACAACAACGGTAGGTATTTCCCTTAGTGATGAGACCAAGGTTATCAAACCAGTAAGAGAACCAAGCAACACTACGTAAACAACACCTGCACACAAAGAACAAATACTTGCAACCCGACGTGTTAAAGGGGTTGTCAATCCCTTTCGGGTAACGGCGCCAGAAATTGGCAAACGGACGTGAGAAAGTTGTAATAGATTGGATAAATAGATCTGAAAATATTTTTGGTTTTTTTTGGTTTTTTTTTAGAAATATAGATCTGAAAATAAAAGTGGCAAATAAATAAAAAGGCAAATAGCAAAATAGATCTAAAAATATATGATGAGAAACTAGACCCGGGGGCCGTAGATTTCACTAGTGGCTTCTCTCGAGAAAAATAGCATACGGTGGGTAAACAAAGTACTGTTGGGCAATTGATAGAACTTCAAATAATTATGACGATATCCAGGCAATGATCATTATATAGGCATCACGTCCAAGATTAGTAGACCGACTCCTGCCTGCATCTACTACTATTACTCCACACATCGACCGCTATCCAGCATGCATCTAGTGTATTAAGTTCATGGAGAAACGGAGTAATGCAATAAGAACGATGACATGATGTAGACAAGATCTATTTATGTAGAAATATACCGCTTCTTGTTATCCATAATAGCAACGATACATACGTGTCGGTTCCCCTTCTGTCACTGGGATCAAGCATCATTAGATCGAAGCCATCACAAAGCACGTCTTCCATGGCAAGAAAAATCGATCTAGTTGGACTAACTAAACCAAAGATTCGAAGAAGAAATACGAGGCTATAAGTAATCATGCATATAAGAGATCAAAAGACTCAAATAACTTTCATGGATAAAAACATAGATCTGATCATAAACTCAAAGTTCATCGGATCCCAACAAACACACCGCAAAAAGAGTTACATCAAATAGATCTCCAAGAGACCATTGTATTGAGAATCAAAAGAGAGAGAGAGAGGAAGCCATCTAGCTACTAACTACGGACCCGTAGGTCTACAATGAACTACTCACGCATCATTGGAGAGGCACCAATGAGGATGATGAACCCCTCCGTGATGGTGTATAGATTGGATCTGTGGTTTCTGGAACTTGCGGTGGCTGGAATTGATTTTCGTCGACTCCCCTTGGGTTTCTGGAATATTGGGGTATTTATAGAGCAAAGAGGCGGTGCGGGAGGTGGCCGAGGTGGGCACAACCCACCTGGGCGCGCCTGGGCCCCCAGGCGCGCCCTGGTGGGTTGTGCTCCCCTCGGAGCCCCCCTCGGGTACTTTCTTGGCCCAACTTGTGTCTTCTGGTCCAGAAAAAATGAACAAAAAGTTTCGCTGCATTTGGACTCCGTTTGGTATTGATTTCCTGCGAAGTAAAAAACAAGCAAAAAACAGCAGCTGGCACTGGGCACTATGTCAATAGGTTAGTCCCAAAAAATGATATAAAGTTGCTATAAAATGATTGTAAAACATACAAGAATGATAATATAACAGCATGGAACAATCAAAAATTATAGATACGTTGAAGACGTATCAAGGTGATCAAAGCATTTGGGTTTATACAAGTTTATGGAGAAGCTTGTATTTACAAGAAAGTGAGTGGGAGCTCTATAGCGTTTCTAATATTATATGTGGATGACATATTACTGATTGGAAACAATATAGAACTTTTGGAAAACGCGAAGGAATATTTGAACAAGAGTTTTTCAATGAAGGACCTAGGAGAAGCTGCTTTCATATTAGGCATCAAGATTTATAGAGACAGATTGAGACGCTTAATAGGACTTTCATAAAGCACATACCTTAATAAGATTTTGGAGAAGTTCAAAATGGATCAGTCCAAGAAGGGGTTCTTTCCTGTTTTGCAAGGTGTGAAGTTGAGTAAGACTCAATGCCCAACGAATACAGAGGATAGAGAAAAGATGAGTGTCATCCCCTATGCCTCTACCATAGGCTCTATCATTTATGCAGTGCTGTGCACAAGACCAGATGTCAGCCTTGCCATAAGTATGGCTGGAAGGTTTCAAAGTAATCCAGGAATGGAACACTGGACAGCGGTCAAGAATATCCTTAAGTACCTGAAAAGGACTAAGGAAATGTTTCTCATTTATGGAGGTGATCAAGAGCTCGTCGTAAAGGGTAACGTCGATGCAAGCTTTGACACTGATCCAGATGACTCTAAGTCTCAAACCAGATACGTATATATTCTAAATGGGGGAGCGGTAAGATGGTGCAGTTCCAAGCAAAGTGTGGTAGCTGATTCTACATGCGAAGCGGAGTACATAGCTGCATCAGACGCAGCGAAGGAAGGTGTCTAGATGAAGCAGTTCATGACAGATCTTGGAGTTGTGCCTAGTGCACTGGACCCAATGACTCTGTTCTGTGACAACACTAGTGCCATTGCTCTAGCCAAGGAACCAAAGTTTCACAAGAGGACCAGACACATAAAGCGACGCTTCAATTCCATCCGCGATGCGATCAAGGAGGAGGACATAAACATTTGCAAAGTACATACAGATCTAAATGTTGCAAATCCGTTGACTAAACCTCTTCCACGGACAAAACATGATCAACACCAGAACTCTATGGGTGTTAGATTCATTATCATGTAATGCTAGATTATTGACTCTAGTGCAAGTGGGAGATTGTTGGAAATATGCCCTAGAGGCAATAATAAAGTGGTTATTATTATATTTCCTTGTTCATGATAATCGTTTATTATCCATGCTATAATTGTATTGACTGGAAATTCAAATACATGTGTGGATACATAGACAACAACATGTCCCTAGTAAGCCTCTACCGGACTAGCTCGTTGATCAAAGATGGCTATGGTTTCTTAGCCATAGACATGAGTTGTCATTTGATAACGGGATCACATCATTAGGAGAATGATGTGACGGACAAGACCCAAACTATAAAGTAGCATATGATCGTATCAAGTTTATTCTATTGTTTTCTGCATGTCAAGTATCTGTTCCTATGACCATGAGATCATGCAACTCACTGACACCGAAGGAGTACCTTGTGTGTATCAAATGTCGCAACGTAACTGGGTGACTATAAAGATGCTCTACAGGTATCTCTGAGGGTGTCTGTTGAGTTGGCATGGATCAAGACTAGGATTTATCGCTCCGTGTGACGGAGAGATATCTCTGGGGCCCTCTCGGTAATACAACATCACAAGAAGCTTGCAAGCATGTGACTAATGAGTTTGGTCACGGGATCTTGTATTACGGAACGAGTAAAGAGACTTGCCCATAATGAGATTGAACTAGGTATGGAGATACCAACGATCGAATCTCGGGCAAGTAACATATCGCCGGACAAAGCGAATTGTATATGGGATTAACTGAATCCTTGACATCATGGTTCAACCGATAAAGATCTTCGTGGAATATGTAGGAATCAATATGGGCATCCAGGTCCCGCTATTGGTTATTGAACGGAGAGAAGTCTCGGTCATGTCTACATGATTCTCGAACCCGTAGGGTCGCACGCTTAACGTTCGGTAGCGCTAGGATAGTATTGAGATATTAATAGTGGAAAGTCCGAAGGTTGTTCGGAGTCCCGGATGGGATTCGGGACATCACGATGAGCTCTGGAATAGTACGAAGGTAAAGATTCATATATGGAAAGTTGTTATCGGGGTTCTGGAAAAAGTTCGAGTTTTTTCGGTATTGTACCGGGAAGGTTCTAGAAGGTTCCGGAGTGGGGCTGACCTGCATGGGGGACCCACATGAATGTGGGTTGTGGGAAAAGTCCCCACAACCCTAGTCTAGGCGCACCAAGATCCTCCCTTAAAAGGAATAGTATCATATCCCAAGGGGATAAGATCAGGATCCCTAAAAAGGGGGTATAGCGATCGGTGGGGAAGGAAAGGTGGGATTTCCTTCCTCCCCCTCTGGCCAACGACCCTAGGGCCTTGGAGGGCAAGCCACCAGCCCCCTCCATGCCTATATAAAGGTGGGGAGGCATTGGGGTCAGCCATCCTTCGACCCTTGCCCGTTACCTCTTCCAACTCCTCCCACATTTCACCGGTACGCGCTTGGCGAAGCCCTGCCGGAATTCTGCTGCCACCACCACCATACCGTCTTGTTGGTCCCAATCTCATCTACCCCCTCTTTCTCGCTTGCTGGATCAAGAAGAAGAGGATGCCGCCGAGCCGCACGTGTGCTAAACTCGGAGGTGTCGTCCTTTCGGCACTTGATCGGGACTTCGTGGACGGATCGTGATTGGATCGCGAAGACGTTCGACTATATCAACCGCGTTTCTTAATGCTTCCGCCTAGCGATCTACAAGGGTATGTAGATCCAATCTCTCCTCTCGTAGACGTGCATCTTCTAGATTGATCTTGGTGAGCGTAGGAATTTTTTTGTTTCCAATGCAATGTTCACCAACACCTCCTCCATCCCATGCGGTCCAATTAAACCCATTACGCATTGCGCAAGGGGCGCCCTCTCGACTATGCCACGTCGGATTCACTGTGGTCATCGATTGGGCAAGACGTGCTGCTTTCAACTGGCCAGTTGTTGCGCCTCGTTGGTCCACCTCGTTCCGGTTTGGTCGTCGTGGCTGATATGGACAAGAGAAAGCTTATGAGGGAAGTAAAGAGGCCTCTGTACGACTGCAACCGAAGTCCCGCACTCCACGCAACCCCTTCCTCTCCTCCACCTCTTCCTTCACGGGCCCTTGCGGCTGCAGGGGCGAGCAGGACGGGGCCAGCCGATTTCTTCACCAGATCTGGAGCAGGGACAAGAGGAGAAGGAAGTTGGCCATGGATCCATGAGGAGAGCGAGGAAGGAAGCCAGAGTGGATCAGTGACGGCGGCATCCCCGAAGAAAAAATAACAGTGGGATACAAGACGGAGATGAGCGGTGGCGATGGGCGAGGCGGCGGGAGGCGATGGCGACGAGTAAATCAGTCGCCTACAGATAAAAGGTAAGCGCGGCCGCCTTTTGGTCCCTCTCCTCTCCTCCTCGTTTGCGCCTTCTCCTATACATATAGTCACGGTACCGGCTCCGGCAGCTCGCGCCGCCGCGCCGGTGTACACCTCACAATGATATGCCTGTTGCATATGGCCGTAGAAGAATATCAAGTGGATTAGGAGACAACACATCATGAACCACATTTGTACCCTTGGACACCGAAGCAATGTAGGTATATGGTTCTCTGAATAAAATTGATAGCCTGCATATGTGTTTGCTGATGCATGTGTGTGTGTGTGTCTGTGTGATGGATCACTGGGAATTCATGGATGCCTTGTTCCTCTCATTCTTATTCTTCTAAGAATTTAGGGTTGGGTGTTAAAGATACACGCACAGGCTGGTTTCAGTTTTTTGTGTAAACTGAAACAGGGGATAAATCAATATATATGTCGTGGTTCAGATAAAAAATTAAGAGAAGAGAGAGAGAAACGATTGGTTAGTAAAACTAGCAAAAGGGCCCGTGCGTTGCAACGGGAGAAACAAAATAATCATAATCTCCAATGGCATGACCATATTTTGCTGCATCACCGAGATAGACTATCACTCTCAAATTTTTCCTGAAATCATGAACATTTTTTTGAACTCATGCACATATGTGAAATCGTGAACATTTTTCAAATTCATGAACACTTCTACAAATTTTTGAACATTTTCTAAAATCAAGAATATTTTTTGAATTCGTGAACATTTTATACTATTTGCAAACATTTTTTTAAAACATGAACATTTTGTTTGTTATTTTTTGTAGAGTATTACTACTCAAATTTCAACCATATATGCCACTCAAAATTCCCCTCTCCCAAAAATTTCACGGCTATTTAGTTGACCATTAGCTGTCTGTCAAGAGACAGTTGAAAAGATGATTTTATCCATGGCCATCAGGGGCATTGCCATCGGGTGTTCATGGAAACCGAGAACTTTTTGTTAAACAATTTTCAGGAGGTGGCACACTATCTGAAATCTTCCTAGCCAAACGATGCATGTAAACAAAAAACAAAAAAGAACCCACCCGACCCCGTCCTTCCCAAATCCTCCCGCCGTCACCGCCAACTGCTCAGCGCGCCGCCGCCGCCATCCCTCGCCGCCGAGACCCAGCGCGCTGCAACCGCAATCTGCACCAGCGCGCCGCCACCGCGGACTTCTCCAGTGTGCCGCCGCCGCGAACTTCCCGGTCTCCAGCCCCAGGTCCTCGTCCTCCGACCTCCCAACCCCTGCCTACCCGTTGCCCTTCCCGGCACGCTGCCCCCACCCTCCCGCACCCTACATCCACCATCCCGCCGCCGGCCACGGATCCCTCCGGCGGGCCCCATCCCCCGCCCCTCCGGCCTTCTTCCACAGACCCGGCGGCGTCCTTCTTCGACAGAGCCGGCCTTCTCCCCATCCCGCCGCCCCGCTCGCTGCCCGAGCAGCAGTACGTCGCCGTCTGAGCCCCTGTGCACGGCCACTGCTTTCCCGGGCGTCGTGCCCCGCCCCAACCCGCCGTCCCCGACAACTGCCTCAAACTCACAGTCACCCTGCCCGAGCCCCGTCGCCGCGTGCACCCTGCACCTCGCTGCCCCTTCTACTCGCACCGCCAATGTCCTTCCGCTGCTGCTGCCGCTAGATGAGGAACTCCAAACATCGCTGGATCCAGGATAGCGCGAGCCTGTGGCGAGGAGCTGCTGCGTGCGCATGATGCTCGGTTGCCTCCACCCTACATCATACCCAGCAGCCGTCGAGCTCGCCGTTCGGCCGTATCTTTGGTCTGGACACGGCCTGGACCTGGAGCATGGCCTGGAGCAATGGCGCCACTGTCCGAGGCCCGCGGTTTCAATCCCTTCTTCCGCTGGCAATTGAACTGCAGTTCACGGGGCAGTAGAACCGCCTGTGGGGCTCGCGTCCATTATCTCGTGTGCTCTTGCTTGCTGCCTCCACCGCAAGATGACGAATAGATCCGCGCGCCATCGGGAGTCAGGATGATCGGCCGAGGCCTCGTGCTACTGGATAAGATATAACAAAGGAGCGGGGTCGAATCGTTTTCTCATATATATATAGGACATCCCCAAATTAGTACCACCTCGTTTATATTACGATTTTGTCTATACGAATCGTAAAAGCGTATTACAACTGGGCGGAAGCGTATTGTGACGGTGAACCCACGGAGTCAATCCGTGCTTTATTATTAGGGAAAGATATGTAGCTGCAAGTTTACATAGTGGAGTTGCTGACCGAAGTTTTTCTCTAATGTACATTTCTGAAATTCCTAATACTTAAAACTTGTTTTTCAGCCCGTTTTCAGTCATTAGAAAATACAAATAGCATTTTTTCAATCAGTTAACAGTATGAACAGTCAGTTAACAATACAAATATGGTAGCATTTTTCAGCCTGTTACCTACTGATTGCGAGTCATTGGCATTTTTTCAATCGGTTAACAAACAGTTTTTCAGTTAGTTTACAAATAGCAACACATCAGAAGCTTTTTTGAGATAAGCTACAGAGATAAGCAGCAGTTTTTCAATCAGTTAACAAACAACAGCATAGCAGTTTTTCAGTCACCTGATCTCTGTCCAATTTTTTCTCCCTTGTTGCAGTTCACCGTTGTATTTGACCTGGGAACCTACATACAGATTTTCATCTATGATATTTCAGCATCTTCTATGCTTCCAATCTGTTAATTTAATTTTACTTATAAACGGCACAACCTTCCAGATCATTTCTGTTGCTAGAGACCTCATTGGCACATCTCAAGAGGATGCTATTATCTGCATCAGCGATGACGACGGTGAGCTGGCAGCCCACACCAAGCAACCTACACGCCCTGCACATGTTATATGCTAATAAATGGTACACCTACTTCACTGTACAACATTCTCCTATCCATAGTGGTCCAAGATTGTAGAATTATTTAACTTCATATTTTGCGTCTCATGAAAGAACAAAATTAGGTTATGAAATCATTTTTTTCCTACTTCTAAAAAGATTTTGTTTTATTGGCTGCTAATAATTGTGTTTCTAAATAGAATCCTATTGTTGTTTATTATATATGCAGGTTGATTTAAACAAGATAATGGTCATTTTTCCCTCTCTCTAGATCGAGGAAAAATTGTATATTCTGTGAAGAACTATCGATGCATATTTGGCAGCTTTTGAATCCTATGAACAACTTGATGGTTCAATATGTTTCACTTTTGTATAATTTCTGCAGAAGCCTATTTATCATTCTAGCACTTTTTGTATATTATACTTATCCATGTCAGCATTTTAGTGGGTTTTGAACAATTAGATGATTTTGCACAGGACTTTGTATGTGCACATGGGCATTTCGTATGCAAGGTGCAGAACTTTGTATTTGTGTGATAATAAAGCAAGAGGGTCTGCTCGATGGCGGTGCGAGTGGTGTTCCTTTGTTTGGAGAATTGATCTGTGGTGTGATCTGTTTTCATTTCAACAATATCTAATAAAAGAAAGTATTGTGCTATCTTTGGGCAGTACAATATCTAATAAAGCTGTGATTTTGATCGTATCACTACAGGTTGTCGTTGAGAAGTCTAAAATATATAAGGGGAAACCTAAGAAAAAACTTTGAACCCCAAAGTTAACAAAGCTGGTAATCTATTTCTCTCATTATAACTAACTTGGCCATATAGAAATATTTAGGTTCCTATGTTCTGCTTGCCATCTGATCCATGGCTAACTAGATGTTCTGCCAACTGTCACTCCAGAGCAGTTCTCTTCCACGACAAGTTCAGTCTATCCTAGATCTGGGTCCTCTCTGGTTCCTTCGACAATGACCTCAACACCATCGAAGTCAGGCGGCAAGTACTAAAAAACAACACATGCTCTCTTGTTTGCTACTTCCCCTAAAGCGATGCATTTCTGAAACAGTGAAACCTCTTGCATTTCTGAAACAGTGAGACCTCTTGCATTACCTGAATAGATGATCACATCACTTGTAGCATGAATATAGGCTAAAGAATTTTTTTAGGATCCGTCTTATATGAGTACATTTTGTTTATCACACAACACACGACACATGTAAATCTAGAAGTATGGTTGATTCTTGTTGTGAACTATGAGCTTTTTTATTTTGAGGGAATTGTGAACTATGAGCTGCAAGGTTAGCTATGAATGGGCTTGTTAGTTGGTCATGTACATATGGATAGGCTCATTGGAGGCACCTAAACCAGTCACTTGTATGTATTGACCCATGTGATTTTTGCTTAGATGGGAGCTGCTTTGTTGTCGCAGAAGATACACAGTGAAATATACATTTTACTCATATCAGATGCTATTTGTGGTAGTTCAAGCAAGCTGTTAGTTTGTAGTTCGCTGGAAATGATTTCATCTTTCACAGAAGGACATAAAAGTACCACTAGCATTTATGTTCTGGTTCATATCCACATATTAACTCAGCAACTGCTTAGAGTAGAAAAGTAAGCAGGTTTGTCTTGCTTTCGGTAAATGAAAGCTAGCCTTTTTTTTGAAATAACCACATATATTTCATAAATTAGACAAACCGATTACAAAGAGTATACATGTGGTCATCATAAGAGACATACATAGATATCTTGCAATATTGCACCAAAGACTCCGCAGGAAGTAAAATTGCAATTTCACTCTGGCAGAATCTTGTGCCATGCCGAAACGTCACCCACCATCGTCCTCCTCCGCCGCTGAAGCAACGTTGAGAAAGAGGGGAACTGCCATCATACCAAGATCTGGAGGAGCACCTTCGCATACAAGGATGCTTTTCGAGCCGATGCACCGGACCGCCGCAAGCGACGAGACCGAGGCTTTGTGGCACGTCGGCCGGGGTTCCTCCCCATGTCCGCTAGATCCCAGCGCCATCAACTTCATCTGACACGATCGAAGAAGAGGAGTGCCGCTGCATGCTTCCATCCACGCACCCCATTGCAGGACACCAAACACAACTGCAACGGTCGACACAAACGTCACCCAGGAGGGTGTCGTGCGCCGACCACCAGACACAAATCTCACCGGATCTGAAGACCAGCAAGAAGACGGAGCCACCTGCTCCCCGGCGCCACCCATTAGAATGACACCGAGATGGGGGATGAGCAGAAGCAGATTATTTCGACGCGGCGCCGTCCCCGCCATTGATGCAGCACCTCTGGAAACAAACTAAGCCTATCCTAATGCACAACCGGAGAGAAACTGCTGGGGTCCCCGTCCGCTGCCGCCGGAGCGGCGTACGGAGAGGACGAGGACCCCCAGCGTCGCCGGTGTTGAGGAAGGCAAAAAGTCGCCTCCCGATCGCCTCTGTAGAGCAGTTCCAGGAGCGAAAGAAGCGTGGAAGCTAGCCTTATAGTGAACCATTTCACCTGTGTGCAGGATGCATACATGAGTTCTACACAAGATGCACCCTTTACCTTGATAAATCTGTTTTGTTGTCTGACAACAAAAAACTGTTGTTTGCTTTTGTAGCGCTGAACCTGAGATGAATGATTATTTCTAATAGGCCGGTGTTTTCAAAACTGCAAAGGCACCACAAACTATGTCGACAAAAAGGCACAGAGATCCTGGAGACACTGGAAATAAGAGTACACCTGATTCAAATGGAAAGAACGGCTCGGTTGCCCTGATAGCTCTACCGAGAGCAGAAAATAAACCCAAAGACAAGGATGAGATTGGTTTGCTACATAGCGGGTCGACAAGCTCCAAAAGCAACAGATTGGTTTGCTAAAGCAACTTGTAGAAAAAGAGGAGGCTTTCAGGTCTGCCGGGAGTGCTGTCGTATATCCGACAATTTTTGGGTTGAGACGCCAAGTTGTTGAGAAAGAAGATTTGATCAAATATGCCAATTCTCACCACCACCAACACAACAAGCATCACCACGATGAGATCCAACGGCTGCTACCGAAGGAACTCGAGCCAAAGGGTATGACGCCTCTCTAATTTCTCCTTCTTTGATGAATAAAGGAATTTATACTGCTATGTGTTGGAGGCAAGGAGTCAACAATTCTGAATACTTCAATGGGGCATCTATAAATTCCGTTTCCTCCAAGATAGATGTTATTGTCTTTTAGCCAGGTAGGTTAGGGACCCAATCAACCACATTAATGTTCTTAAGTGGAAGCGACCTAAATGCAGGCTACATTCCTTCTATGACATTCATTTTTTTCTTAGAAATAACTGCACAATTACTTGGAGTTAAGTTGGCCAGCCATTTTAAAACTTGCAAACAATGAGTGGTAACTGCTTTTTGCTGAAGTTCATTTGCACTACTAAAGTTCATGATGACATGCATACATCTTGCTGTTTGGAAACTGCTTCTTGGGAATAATATTGGATATTTCCTGAGATGGTTTACTGTATTAATGCCTTGAAATCATTAAGCCAGTAATAAGGCTGCATTTGATCACATTGAGGTAACATTCTAATTTGTGCCATCACAACTTCAGAAGGTGGGTGAAACCTGAAAGATCACGGGATCTACACCTCTTGGTGCAAACAACCTTTCACTTTTGATATTTATTTTCTGTTGAAACTGCAAAATGTCGTTCTAGGGCTAGATGTCTAAATGTTGATATCTGTATGCTTGTAAATTTATAACATGAATCATTTTTATGCTGCTACTTTTCTTCCAGAATTTGTATCTCTTTCGTCCAAATTGTCGTAATGTGCATTGCATTTTTACTGCTTATCTTATTGTTACGTTTGCATCTGCCATTGCTTTCATAGTCTGTATTGTAGCTCGGATCCGAAGCATATCATTGCTTGCATGCACCTGTATGACTCGTATCACATAAAACTAATCAGAAGGAGCGCCTTTCCACCTGGCAACATCCAGCTACCTCTCAGGAGGCCCGCAATGGTTTGCGGGCCCCAACCACTAGTAATATGATATATGTGTAGGCATGGTGTCCTATTTTTGCTGGTTGTGGTCTTTTGTCTTATACTTTTTCTTTTTTCTTTTACCAGAAATGTTATTCGCAATTTTTTTGAGGAAAACACACAGCTTACAAACTTCTATTACAGTTAAGGATATCCCTAGTCAACAGGTGTGCTAGATTATCAGGGACCGTGCCCACTAAAAGGTAGTCACCACCAGCCCGTGCATGCGCCGCCAAGGCATGCACCACGCTATTGCAGTTCCTGCCAATCACCTCAACTGTCGCCTCCTGGAAGAGCTCCAATGAATCGTTAATATCCATGATGACGTGGCGGATATAGGATTTGTTCTGTAAACTCAGGTTCAGTCGAACGGCCAGTGTAGCAGAGTCAGTTTCAATGATTATTTTCCCTCTGAATCTGTTGAGCAGGTGTTGTAGACCATGTTTTACAGCCATAGCTTCCGCTCCCTCTGCGTCCGTGCAAATAGCAATCTGCGGACAGCCCGAAAGGGCTACTCTGCCAGTTTGGTCTCTGACAACCCATCCAACTGCCGTGCTGCCATCCAATTGGTTAAACGCAGTGTCGGTATTCAACTTCCACCAGTTGTCTTGGGGTGCTGTCCAGTTAGATTTTTGTGTGTTTCAGTTCGCCATCAGGTTTGTCAGGGAACAGAGACGGTTTCCCATTGAAGCTCATGTCCATCTCCATGCAGTGCCTCAACTCTTGCTCGCATTTTAGTAAGAAGTCGACTGAGACAGAGACCGAGGCCTTCCCCCCCTCGTGCACGTAGTTATTCCGGAGATGCCATGATCTCCAAATGACCAGCAGAACTCTGGCACGCATGGTTTCATCACAGGTACCCAGTAAACAAAGTAGCCAATCCTCTCCAGTATTCCGGAAGCATTTTTCCGGCGGCAATTGCCATACTCTCCTAATTTCATCCCTGAGTGCTCTCGCCTTAGTGCAAGCAATGACCGCATGAAATTCTGATTCATCCTCCATGCCACATATGGTGCATGTGGCCATCTTCTGAAGGGTTCGGTGCATCTTATTTTCTCTTGTAGCCATCGATTCAGTGGCGATCCGCCAGCCGGCTATCTTAACCTTTTGTGGTACTTTATCTTGCCAGATTAGATTCCATAAGCTTCTATCATATGCCCCATTAGAAGAGCTCGAGGCCGGTGGGTTTTCTTTCTCCTTAATCTGAGTAGCCAACCTGTAGGCACTCTTAACTGAAAAAATACCAGACCTCTCCATATGCCATGCTATGCAGTCCTCTGTTTTCCATGTTGGGAGCTTGATCGCACATATGGCTTCAGCATCATATGCCGGGAACATTTGCTTCACCAATTGCACATTCCACTTGTTCCTGTCAGTGTGTATCAATTGATTGACCCACCGGATTCTGGACCTTCTAGTGAACTTTGCCGCTCTTAACCCAGTTTGTCTAGGGATCCAATTGTCCCTCTCTATTCGTATTTTCCTTCCATCCCCGATTCTCCAAATGAGTCCTTCTTTGAGGAGCTCAAGCCCAAATTCAATTCCCCTCCATGTTGGGGAGGCATCGGATGCAAACACGGTGTCTAGAATATCACCGTTTGGGAAATATTTAGATTTCAGCACCCGCGCGCACAAGCTATTCGGTTTTTGAGTAATTCTCCATGCCTGCCTCGCTAGCAAGGATTGGTTGAAGAGGTGCATATCTCTAAAGCCCAATCCTCCTCCCTTCTTTGGTTTGACCATGTCCTTCCAAGCCATCCAGTGGACATTTCGATGACCCTCTTCATCGGCCCACCAGAAATCACAGATGAGCTTTTCGTACTTCTCATAGAACCCCTTTGTCATTTTAAACACGCACATGGGGTAGGTGGGTAGGCTCTGCGCCATGCCTTTGACATGAACCTCCTTTGCGGCTTGTGACATGTATCTCCCATTCCAGTCCGAGCATCTCTTGGTAAATCTCTCCATAATTGGCTGGAATCTGGAGTTGGTAGTCCTAGGTACTTGCTCTGGAAGGTTGACACCACAACACCCAGTTCTTCTTTGATTTCTTGCTGATTAACATCTGGGCATGCCTCACTAAATAAAAGCGAGCACTTTTGGGGGCTTAGGAGCTGCCCAGAACCTTTCTGGAAACACTCAAGTGCCCCTTTCACAGCAGTCGCCTCTAGGATCGATGCCTTAAAAAATAAAAGGCTGTCGTCAGCGAATAGCAGGTTTGAAATGTCTGGGCTTCCTCTAGCAATCTTGATTGGAGTTATTCTGCTATTTGTAACTTCAGAGTTGAGCACTCCAGTTAGACAGTCTGTCACAAGGAGGAAAAGGTAGGGGCTCAACGGATCTCCTTGCCGAAGTCCTCTTGTAGGCTCAAAATAATCCAGAAGTTGTCCATTCCATTTGATCGCATACTTGACAGATTTAACACAACGCATTATCCATCCAACCCAAGTTTCAGAGAAGCCGAACTTTCTCAGTACCCCCTCAAGAAATCTCCACTCCACCCTATCATAGGCTTTCGCCAGGTCGAGCTTATAAGCACAATGGTTATTGTTTGCATTTTTGCTATGTTGGATTTTGTGGAAGGACTCAAAGGCCATAATGGCGTACATACATAAAAATATTTCTGAAAAATCGAAAATATTCTTGAACAAAATTGTGAGCAATTTGGAAAAGTCGACTATTTTTGAAAAAATAAAATTATTTACGAAACTCCAAACTTTTCTGAAAATGGAATAATTTTTGAAATTCCAAAATATTTTTGGAAAAAGTGAAGAATTTTTTGGAATCCTAACATTTTTTAATAAATGTTAAAAACTTTTGTAATCCTCAACAATTTATAAAAACAAACAAAATTCCATACATTTTTAGGAAAACATGAAAAAATAATCAAAAACACGATTTTTTTCTAAAAAACACACACATTTCTAGAAACTCCGACCAAAATTTGGAAAAGGCAAACTTTGTTTTTTGATCAGTGAATTCCGTGATTGCGCTCAGTTACTTCATGTGGAAGGCATGTGTTTCGGTATGAGTGGAAGGGATCCTCGGGTGCAGGTCTCTTCTTCACATCTGTCAAACGGGTTCAGATTTTTTTCGACGGGCTAGAATGACCATGGCAAGCATGCATGCCAAAATTTGTCGCGTTTCGACACTGTATGCATTTTCTGCGATTTTCTGGCTCGAAAACACCTAAAACACAGTCCGGACGTTACGCAACATGCATTCGGTGTCAGATTTCTTTCATTTTAGGTGTGTGGTACCGGGGTGGGGCCCCACACGCGCTGGCAAAAGTTGGATACATTCCGTGATTGTGCTCAGGTACTTCATGTGGAAGGCAGGGGTTTCGATACGGGCGGAAGGGATCCTCGGGTGCATGTCTATTCTTCACATCCGTCAAACGGGCTCACATTTTTTTTGATGGGCTAGAATGACCATGGCAAGCATGCATGCCAAAAATTGTCGCGTTTCGACACTGTATGCATTTTCTGCGATTTTCCGGGCCGAAAATCCCTAAAACACTGCTCGGACGTGACGCAACGTGCGTTCGGTGTCAGATTTCGTTCATTTTTGGCGTGGGGTACCGAGGTAGGGCCCCACACGCTGGCAAAAGTTGGGTACATTCCGTGATTGCGCTCAGGTACTTCATGTAGAAGGCGCGGGTTTCGGTATGGGTGGAAGGGATCCTCGGGTGCATGTCTCTTCTTCACATCCGACAAACGGGCTCATTTTTTTTGGCATGCATGCTTGTTCTAACGCGACAATTTTTGGCATGCATGCTTGCCATGGTCATTCTAACAGAACAAAAAACGGTTTTAAAAAACACGAAAACACCGACGTGAATATTCACAAAGCTAGATTTGCCACATAAGTAGCCAGAAAGAAAGCTAGTGTTCAAAATGTTTGTTCTCAAGTTTGCATGCTCCTCATCTTTCTTTAAAATTGCTCAAAATGTTGTTTCAAAAAATATTCTTAACACTTTGAACTAACATATCTCTTTAATTTTTTTTTTGAAATGTTCATGGTTTTAAAAAATGTTGTTCATACTTTTCAAAAAAATGTTCATGATTCTTTTTAAAAAGAATTTTCAAAAATTGTTCAAGTTGGTCGAAAAGTTGTTGAATTTTCGAACACTATTCTATTTAAAATTTTATATAGAATTTCCAACAAATGTTGGAAAAAGTTGAAAAGGTGTCCGAATTCTACGTTGGTGTTACCTCTGCCCGGGATTTTTAGGCTAGAAAGCTACCGGTGGAAGTCCGCTTTTGTAAGCAGGTTGCTTTTCCCTACGCCTGAATTTAATAGCCAATTTGTTAATCAATGCAAATTAATTGCAAGTTGTTAACCGAAAGCTGCGCTCCGATTGGGCCATGGGCCATGCAGCCAATATATATGAGCGTGGTAAAAGAAAAGCGATGCATGCGAGAGCGTTGAGGGATGCGAGGCAATTTGGCAATTAATTTAGGCTAGTTAATATCCTTCAATCGTGCTCACTATGGGCAGATTCAAAACCAAAATCTCGCCCCGATGTGCCTTGGTCTTGGCAATCCTGTCGGTTGGTCCAATAAATTCGGACGCAGTAATTCTTAAGCTTGCACGCTCTCTAATTTTTACAAAGACGTGTCAGCTCAAGGGGTCAGCCTATTAGCCTCATGTGCAAGAGGTCTACTGTTCGATTCCTAGCGGCGGATAATAAATTTGTTTTATGAATTTTTACACCCCGCAAACAACGCACTTCCTACAGGCTACAGCCGTGATCAATGGGCCGGCCCAATTGGCGTACGCCGTATACATTTCGGCGGGCGGGCGACATATTTTTTGGAAAAAGGCCATCCTACCCTTTCGTACGAAGGAGTACGAAGAAATCTGGACCGTTGATATATTTAGGGGTTGTACCGAAGCAGAAGTATTTCCTTAGACCTCTTAATAACTGAACCAAAGCTTTTACTGCATGTGCCCCAGTTTTTTAGCCACTTCTACCAAGTTGGAAGCCTTCCCACATTCGACCCAATTGTTTTCAACAATATTCTGTAGGTTTGGTTCCCTTTCCCACATGACCTCGTACCTAAAAGGTCTCCTGGCAATATTTGGCCGCTCCCTGTTTCCAAGCTGCAACCAAACGGGAAAGTGATCTGACTGAGAAACGCTGTGATCTGGAAACATATCTGTCCAACCAGGTGATGCTACTGCTCTGTCAAGCCGAGCCTTAACGTCTCTCTGCCCATCTTGTTTGTTGTTGTACGTCCATGTTGGGCCAAAGAACCCTAAGTCATGCAGGTCACACCATGATAACACTTCTCTGAAATTAGCCATGTTTCGTTCAGATCTCTTTGCAGCAGAAAAGTGTTCATGTTGCCACATGGTTTTGTTGAAATCACCAATCATCATCCACGGCTCATTGGCCCTTGGGGCAATATCACTAATTAATCTCCACATATGATGTCTATCTTGGCTCCTAGGCTCACCATAGCCAAAGATTCCCCGCTACTTGGGGCCATGGGGTTCAGAGACAATAACATCAAAATACCTCAATCCATACGATAAAACTTTTATTTTTATTGAATCGTCCCAGTACAAAGCAATGCCTGCACCCTTACCCTTTCCATCATGGGTTAAGCAGTGTTCGCACTTTGACACTTGGTTCGTTCTCATAATTGGTTGTGTGCATCGCTTGACACAGAAGCCAAGGGTAATCCTCCTTTTCGAAAAAATAACTCCTCCATCCCTGACCATCTTGTTCTGGACCCGCATTTTTTCTACAAAGTCAACACGACAAGCAATACGTCCATATGTTGCTTAATTTGCTTTATAGTTCTTTTTTCGGGGCATTGTTTATCATGCATATGCAAGGAAGAAAGTAGTACTTCTACTTTGAAAACGACGAAAGAAACTCTATATTCATCAAAAGATAAATAGGAGAAGGCTTGGCTTTACTTTTCGAAAAGGAAGGCTTGGCTTTACTACCACGGCCGTACGTGCGGGTGTTCGGGCGACTCGGCCACAACATATAGAAATACTCTTGGATTAGCTGAGCATGATTTTTATATCTCACAACGTCTGCTCGGTACATTTGGGCTTCGACGAGATCATCAAAATGAAACCTGTTTTGATATGTTTTAAGAGAATTCTTGGGGCCTCCAACAATCCATTAGAACATGACTAGTGACCCAGTTAATGAACATTATTTTTTGACTTCAAACCGTACATACAAACAAGCAAATCATGTAGTGACATGAAAACCTCAGGGTGATACCAAGTACAGTACAAGTATTAGTAATTTAGCCATGTTTGTGTTTCACACTGGTATTATTACAGGCACATCAGATAGCTCCTCTGCCAGCTATACAGACAGGGTACTTGCTATCTCAAACACCCACACACAAATTTACATACTTCCATCACACACTATACACTCCCAAGGCACCATTTCACAAACCGAACTACACACTAGCTGCTTCTGTCTCTCATCTGGCACCCTTCAAGTTCATTGCGTCAATCATGCACAAGATTTCCCATCTTACAAGATGTCATTACACAACACAAGGATCATGTGCCAGGCAGCATTTTTATTGCAAAACCTATACAATACCGGTGTCACAATGGGCGTGTCGTCACCGCCATCGCCATGCAGGAGGTGTGCCCGCTCTGAAGTCACTGGCCACAGGCGATCCCGGCTTCGGAGAAGGCGGCGACGAGCTTCGGCAGTAGCTTGCCGAGCATGATCTTGAATCCGGTCGAGCAGCTCTTGCAGCCATCATCTGATATGTCCGTGCTGTCGCGAGCATGACCGACGAGATCGCCGCCGAGGTATGCGTTGCATGCTTTCAGGATGTGTGGCGCGCGGCGAGTGAAGTGCTCCTTGACGAACTTTTCAAAATGCTGGATGCAGATAGGAGGGGAGAGACCCATCAATAATATTCATTACACATATTACTTCTTAATGTTGGAAGGTGCAGCAGAAGTTATTTAAATACTGTATGTAGGTTGGTTAGGGGATGCATCTGAGATACAGTGGGCAGTGGGGGGAGGGGGGGGGGGGGGGGGGGGGGGGGCTGGGGGCGGGACCTTGGTGGTTTGTGCAAAATGTACATCATGGATTTGCAAGACAGCAAGAAAGCATTCTCGTTGTACGTGATGGAGTTCTTCACCCCGTCAGCTTTCCCCACAAATTTGTTAGCACTAATCGTGTCATGATGTATCTGCATATTTGTTTTAGTTTGCATGTAGTTAGAGTTGTCCGAGTGAGTCGGCAAGTTAGCAAGGCCAGGTTGTGTGGCTGTTCAGTGAAGCTGCACATGTGCTAGAGAATTAGTTAGTGCATGAAGTAGTAGGCCACGTTGAGACGTGGAGTTGGTTTTAGATAGGGCCGAGTCGTGCTGGTTGTTGGAGTGATTCCAGGAGTAGGATAAGGCCTGATAGTGCATGCATAGGTTAGTGGGATTAGTTGCCCGAGAGAGGTGGCTGGCCAGTGCGTGTATGGTCTTGTATATATATGCGTCAATGAGCAATGAGAAAGAGGCCAAGAGGGCTGAAGAAACCATGTAGCCACGGTTGGTCGTCGAAGTCCTTTTGGCAAAGCCATAGTGATCCTCTTCCCTGGTGCATGCGTACATGTGTGTGTGTGTTTGTGAGTTCCTCCATTGTGTGTGTGTTCTTGAGGGAATCCTTGAGCTGAGAGAGTTGCAAGGGAGAGAAGCGGCGACGAGCTTCGGAGAAAGCGGCGACGAGCTTCGGCAGTAGCTTGCCGAGCATGATCTTGAATCCGGTCGAGCAGCTCTTGCAGCCATCATCTGATATGTACGTGCTGTCGCGAGCATGACCGACGAGATCGCCGCCGAGGTATGCGTTGCAGGCTTCCAGGATGTGCGGCGCGCGGCAAGTGAAGTGCTCCTTGGCGAAATTTTCAAAATGCTGGATGGAGATAGGAGGGGAGAGACCCATCAATAATATTCATTACACATATTACTTCTTAATGTTGAAAGGTGCAGCAGAAGTTATTTAAATACTGTATGTAAGTTAGGGGATGCATCTGAGATACAGTGATCTTGGTTTACGTTCTACTCAAAACTCATAGCTACCAAAATTCAGTTAAGCCCTATCAGTTTTGTCAGAGTAAGTGTATGAGATATTCAGGTCATTCATTAAGTGTAGAATTTACAGAGTTGGTGACTTACCATTGGTGGCTTGTGCAAAATGTACATCATGGACTTGCAAGACAGCAAGAAAGCATTCTCGTTGTACGTGATGGAGTTCTTCTCCCCGTCAGCTTTCCCCACAAATTTGTCGTAGCCCGCCTCATTGAAGTAAGGCTTCTCGTTGAGAACAAGAGCCTGAAGGGATAGCAGCAGTTGAAGAACAGTCGAGCCCTCCGGATTCCACACCTCATTACCAGTCCCTGCCCATGTCTTGAGAAGGCTTAGACATACTTTGCCGGTTTCGTACAAGTTTGGGTTAGACGATCTCAGCTGGGAGGTACACACACGAGCAATAGAAAAGAAAATACTTACAGGTGGTTCATGAGGATAATCCGGCGGGAAGAAAATATCAAAGAAAAATAAATTATCATGATAAGGCGTTCCAGCTGCCCCAACAATGCAAGCCCTCAGAAGGTCCATCCTTTCCTCATAAACTCTAACATGGATATCATCTGCATGGAAGCAAAGAACACACCATGTAAGTGATGTACCAGAAAATATGTTTCATGTTTTCATCAGTTATTTCATGAATATAGCTTGCTACCAAATCTAATTAGAATGGTTTTCTGTTTTACTAGGTAAGGTCCCTGCAGACAAGTGATTGAAGCCAAAGCTAATATTACAGGGATTTACTGAATGTAAAAAAAGCCCAATATACACTAAATTTGTTCAAGATGTTATTTTAATTCATAAAGTGAACAACTCAAATTTTGTGTGAGTTTCCACTAACTAACGTTTGTATAATTGTAGATTTAATTTTGACAGCTCGTTAGGTTTATCAGAGAAGGGAAGAACACTGACAACTCGCAAGAGTACGCATGTTCTGTTCACACATTCAATTTTTCATCTTTGACAGTTTAACTAACTTTCATTTTTCTTAGGTTTGTGATTTTGTTGTGTGGTAGTGCTACAACTGCACTGTTTGATGCTTTCACATGCTTGGTTTAATGCTGGATTTGAGTTTACATATCTCATTTTTGTAGCAACTGATCGACAAAGGAAGCACAGGGAAAATAGCAAGCCAGTTTCCTCTTTCTAGCACTCTATGGACTAAGGTAATGTTAGCTACTTTCCTCTTTCAGATGATCTAACTAGAGCCCATTCTCTGTGTTTTATCCTCTTAGAACTATTAGGGTTCACTTGGGGCAGAAGTTCAAGTTGTAGCTGATTTAGAGAATGACTACACACAAGAGCAGAAGGCGAAAGTTAAGAAGCAGAACCGACTAGCCTTTGAGTACGAAAGGATGAAGTTTGATCTTTCTTTTGTCTGCTATTCCTGGTTCCAAGTACAAATACTTACCTTCAATTCCGATGCAAGTAGTCTGATATATAGATAGATGGACAAGTTGGTGAAACAAAAAAAAAATTGTATGGGTTAATTAATCATCGTAAACAGAAGAGTTTTGGTGTGAATTGTGGGTGCCTGTATGGATGGTTTCAATTCCAGTTTTCTATTTTGTTTGGTTGGATTTATGTTTTAGTTTGTCAAGAATATGAACAAATAGAAGATAATTTATTATGAGTTGCTGCCCCTTTTTCCATTTCAGCTTCATCGGCACCTAACTTCTGCTTGGTAGAAATTTAACTGAATGGCAACTTTACTTATATCTTGGAAATGAATCCCTTCAAATGTACAAATTCCTCAAGCAAAGTTCATGTAGCAACCCGTTGCGCCCTTGGTGCAAATACCTGATTCGAGCCGGAATTTATTAGCTTAGTAGCATCGTTCTCATTAGCCATTAGTCCTATACTTTTCTTTATGTCCACATGTGCTGAAAAACATTTTTTTTAAGAAATAGGCTTCATTGCAAAGTTTTTTTCCTACATAAAGAATTCATTACAAAGTCAGTTTTTTGACATGGATCAGTAGCTGCCTCCAATGTGTCCATGTGATTCCGATTTGCTATATTTTATTTTTGAGCTTTTATGCCCACTTTAGGAGCTTAGGCGTCCGCCTTAGGCGCTAAGGTGTGAGAGCAGTGGGTGCTCACCTTAGGTCGCCCTACCGCCTTAAAAATCATGGTAGTAACACACTCATGACACATTACCTTTGAAGCTTGTATATGTGAATGTATAAGTATACTTAATGATCTGTAGTAGTAAGTACTAATTGAATATCTTGATCACAAGATATATCTGCAACAATGACACTCATGCAAGCATTATGCGACAATGACACTGCTTATTTGTACATTCATGCCTAAATAAGATGTGTTTCTCTTATATAAGTCATTCTACTATCTGTAATACAATCCACATTGCATTATATTTCGAGCTACATCTTCTACTTACTCATTACTAACATCAGTTCTAATCGGCTTCTTGTGCCATGGGCGCAACCAGGTCATCTAGTATACAGAAGCGCAGTAGGCAATCTGTCCTTCCAACTGGCTACAAGCGCGCGAGAGCTATTTATGGCATTAAGCGATCGCACAAACTAGTCTCGCGTCGAGGGAACAGTGTTGGGCCGGCCATATTAGCGCGCGAGGTTGGAAAAATCAACAATAAAAAAAGCACGCTCAGGTGTTGAACCCTGGTCTGTAGGGCGATAACCGGGGCGACCAACCAGTCAACCAGCGAGAAATTACTGGTTAGAAGTAGGATCGCAGCCCACTAGATGCGACCGGAGAAGGTCTTCTGTTAGGACCGAGAGTATATCGACCAGAGGGGGGCGGGGTGAATGGAAGATTCAAAATTTCTTTCGAAAGTTTTGAAACTTATCCCAATCACAGCAGCGGAATAGACTGTCGATGGAAATAAACTAAATCAATATTCTTCGTCAGAGGCATATTCATCGATGAAAGCATTGATAACAGTACGAGCTTGAGAAATCACAGGTTTAACTACAATGAGAGTAATACAACATGCAAACAGATGTAGTAGAATGAGACACAACATGGTCCGCACTGAAACAAAAGACTATAGATTGATTTTACAAGAGAATCCGAGGAATATGATGATAGCAAATGAATACAGGTGATGAGAATAAAATAGGATGAACACAGATTCACAGGATGAAGGCAACAGAATGAAATGATCACATAAACAGTCGGCACAGAGCACGAATATAAATTGCTGAAGGATATGCAGTAGAGAAGATTGAACCAGTGGTGCTCGATGGCGACAAAGATATTTGGTAGACCAGTTCACCCTTCTGCCAAAGGGCTACGTCTGGTTGGAGGGGCTGTGATTTAACACGGAAGATAAACTGTCTTCACCTATTCTCCTTCAACGCAGAGCTGATCAGACTCAGGTTGATTTCACTCGTGGTAGATCCTTGTCGGCGATCTCCAAACCTTCGGTCGACCTTCGCGAACCACAATTACTCTTGGTTGCTGAAGATCTGGCTCGGTGAAGACAACAACTCTTCAACACTCGAAGCTGAAACCTATCCGTCTAGAGAGTGCGTAGCTCTCAAGAGTAATAGGTACAGGAACTCTCACTCAGAACTATTGTGATGCTAAACCATTGTCTAAGTTTGGGCTCTTGGTTTTTCTCTCGGTGGATCTTAAACTCAAATCACTCGGAGAGGGGTTGCTCAAATCAATCTTCTCAGAAATCTCAAGCGGAGCAGCCAACGGACAATTGTTGGAGTGGGATGGCTATTTATAGCCGCAGCCTTCCCTGAAGGGAAAAGACCAAATTAGACATCGGGTTCAGCCAATGGCCGAACGACATGAGTCCAACGGTCGGATTTGAGCACAACGGTAATATTTCTTGCGGAGCAAGTAATGCTAACTCCTCGGTCTGAGACAAATCTCTTGCAGCGAAGAAGATCAAAGTCTCTTGCTGGCTAGTATTTGCTAGGAGCACAAAGAGATTTCTCTCGCAACTTTCATAGGTTTTGGCTAAGCATCACAGCGGATCTAAGCATCGAGAACCTATACCCCTCTTAATAGTACGGAGGTCCTATGACTAGAAAGAATGAAAGAAGAACAACGAAATGAATACTACGTCTTCACTTTGTCTTCGACTTCCATCGCTGCAGTCAATTTCTTCGGACGACAGTACCGAATCAAAAAGCTTTGCTTCAGCATAAAACTTTTGAGGGATCGATTTCTTCACATCAATCTTCTCGACTATATGACTTCAACAAATATAGCTCGTTTTCTCTGCAACAGAGATATACTTCGGTGAAGTTCCACGAACTTAGGACCGAAGACAACATTCTCTTCGATTGTGTATGGACTTTTTCTCTCTGTATGCACTAGCAAACAAATCACTCCATACTTGTTTCTGTCAACAATCTCCCCCTTTTTGGACGATTGTTGACAAAATAAATCACATCGAAGGGTAAATAGATAATGGAATGTAATGCGAAGAATACTGAAAGACGAGAGATAATTACGAAGATAAAATATCCTCCCCCTTAATATATGCTTCGGATCATGAAGAACCGGAGGTAAACGATATCATTCTTTGTATAAGTGTCATTGACAATAGATCTTATATTTGATTTCTTTCAATGCACTCAACGGTGTCTGAGGTGATTCCTATCACAAAATCTTCGAAGAAAATTAGATGTAAGCTTTGAGAGATTTGTGACAAAGGATATATCATGAAGGTTTTCTCAGAACACAATTTGAATCCACACGAGATGTAGTTTTCCTACATGTTAGATATTCTATATAATCAGAGCAAGGAAAAGAAAATAGCTCTAAAGGATATGCTTCAGATGTGGTTTCCCTGCAATACAAAAGATAATACGGGGGATAATAGCGAGGAAAAGACACTTTGTTAGCGAAACATATGGCCTTTACGTAAGGCATAAAAGTTTAGACTGACGTTCTCTTCCTGCAAGGTTAGATAATAAGCGATAATAATCAGTGCATATCTAGCCACAATAGCTAAGTCATTGAGTACTCAAAGTGCTTCTCCAACTTAGTATCATCACATGATGATTTTCTGTTCTTCTTCGAGGATCAAATATGTTTCCCTGTAAGATAGATAATTATCGATAATCATTCACAGGAAAAATACATTTGATGGTACCTGCAGACATATAGTGCGAAGCAAATAATATTGCAGGCGGGGGTTATTAACGGTACATGACGTCCGAGTATTTCAGCACCACATGCGGTGCGATAACTTCATGAAGCAAATTGTTTGAGGGAAAACCAAAATGCAAAGAAAAACACCCTGCAGACCCTGATAAAAAGATCACTCGATGTAATTCTCCCCTTTTTTGTTAACAAGTGTCAAAAAGGAAAAAGAAGACATACGAGGAATTACTCCGTGGGAGTTTCTTCCGAATCAGAATTAAAACCACTCGAGGAATCAGTGTCTGAAGAATGAGGAATGGTCGAGGCAAAAGCAGGGGTGGCAGCCTGGGCTCTGGAAGACTTGGAGCGATTAACATCTGGCTTGAAGATGAGAGTACTGGCTGTATCTGCAATTTCATCATCATGGCCAACAAACAACAGATCCATTGAAGTAGAACGATGTGGGAGCACTGGAGTTTGTCTTCGGATGCGCGGAACAGCAAGCAAGTCCAGGTAGTCATACTCCTTGAAGATGCCCTTTTTGGCTAAATCCTTGCGAGAGTAATGCTTTCTCAACAAAGTCCATGAGCGCTTCCTTGCATCCTTTTCATGCAGAAGAATTTGGCGAGTGTGATTATGAATCAGATTCAGCTCAGTCATTAACTCCACCTTTTCTTTTCTATCCAGTTTAATGTGTCTTTCCAGTGTCTGCTGCGTGTGAATGCAAATCTCATAAAGAGATGGATTTTCCTCACGAGGGATTACAACCCTGGCTTCCTTAACCTTCGGTGCATTTTCAGATGCAGAAGCATTTGCAGTATTATCAACAGGTTCCTTCCCTTTGCTATTATCCTTCACAATGCGCAGAGTGTCACGAACTGGAGGCATGAATACTTTCGGTATGTAAGCCCAGAAGAATTTCTCATTGGTGAGCTGCTCGATCGCAAACATAATCCATGGAGCATAAGGTTACAATGATTGAGGGCTATCTGCTGCACATGCGAGGTTTTGAATGAAAAGGTCAGGAATATCGAACTTAATTCCTTGAGACATGGCCAGAAGTGCATTTCCCACAATGCCTTTGATGGAATTTGGCTGGTTCGTTGGCGTGATAGTATTGCACAGAATGTGAAATAGTACTTTGTTGTCATAAGCCAACTTCTTCGGATCAACATCAATGCATTTGTCACCAACCATGGTGGGATCCATCAGGATGTGGAGTTGTGCTTCGCTCACTTCCCAGTAATGCAATCTGTGCTCTCTGTCCTTCTCAAACTCACATCGAGGAAGATTTATCAAGGCCAGAAAATGATCTGCCGAACAATTGATCCTTTCTCTGCCAGTCATCCATTCAAGCGTCCAGGATGAAGTGTTTCCAAGATCTCCTAAGATATATAGTGTGGCATAGAATTGAAGAATAACTTCCATGTTCCAGCCATGATTAAAGCGCATGAATCCCTTCAGAAGAGCATGTTCAATATGCTCAATTGTATTATGGAAGCAGGGCATTTCTTTGAGCTTCGCGAAGTTTAATATCTTATGATTGAAAATTCTGTTCTTGCCAAACAGGATCCGAGCATAATAGACAGCTTGTTCCTCAGTCCAGAACATTGGTGACAAAGAAGTCCTTTCTCCATCGTAAGGGCTGACCCCAAAGAATGCAAGCTTCGAGAGATGAAGCTGTTTGTTGAAAGCAGGGCCATTGGGGCCGTACTCAGCTGGAAATAGCAGAAATGATTCTTGGGGATTTTTTCGATTTTCTTCCTCGCTAACTTCCATCGGCTGAACATCATCAGAGGCTGGCACATTCTCATCGATGGGCTTTAATGGAGCAAGTGGCCTTTTAGCTTTCTCTGGAGCCGATGGCATGGGAGCACTGGTCTGACCTTCAATTTCCTTCGCTGGAACTCCTTCAGCGGCTTTCTCATTCTTAGGCACTAGGGCCTTTTCTTTCGGTGAGTTCTCAATAGTAGGTGGCACGACAACTTCTTCAGTCTCTTGAGTCACAACTTGTTCTCCTTCGGTCTGTTGTGGCAACACGAGTGGTACAACTGCTTGAGCTTCTTCTTCGTGAGCCATGGGCTCTTCCAATTTCTTTTCTTCCTGTTCTGGCTGTGAAGCCAAAGAACCAGGAGCAGGGTCAACCTCCATCTAGGTAGGGGCACCAGATGAGGAGACCGGGGTGGTATTTCCTCGGGAAGAAACTTGCTCCCCCTCAACCTTCTCATCCCCCTTGGTGGATCCGGAGGTTTCAACTTGAATTTTCTTCAAAGGCGATGAAGCTGTCTTTTCCATCTCAATCTCTTCGTCAAATTTTTCTCCGGGAGCATGTTACTCGTACATGACATTCTCTTCGTCAGGATTGACCAGATACATGTCCACCACATCAGATTCTTGTTCAACTGATGTAGGAAAGATAACTACCTCAGGCTCAGCTTGTTGCTCGGTTTCTATCTCAGAAAGAGGGGATGGTGGGATCTGTTGCAGTGTGACACTTGAGTCAACAGGTGCATCAGTTGATACCGATTGGATACGATGATCCTTGGTAGCCTTCAACTGGCTGGCTCTTGCCTGTGCTTTCTGACGCTTCCCTTCTCTTTCTCTTCGTCGAGCAAGATCTGCTTGACGCTTAAGCTAATCATTTCTTCGATAGTAGAGTTGAGAAACATCCATCTTCAGCTTCGAATGTGATACGTCTCCAACGTATCTATAATTTTTTATTGTTCCATGCTATTATATTATCTGTTTTGGATGTTTTATATGCATTAATACGCTATTTATATTATTTTTGGGACTAACCTATTAACCTAGAGCCCAGTGCCAGTTTCTATTTTTTCCTTGTTTTTGAGTTTTACAGAAAAGGATTATCAAACGGAGTCCAAACAAGCTGAAAATTTACGGTGATTTTTTATGGACCAGAAGAAGCCCACGGAGCATCAGAGTTGGGCCAGAAGAGTCCCGAGGCGACCACAAGCCTAGGAGGCGCCCCCTAGGGCGTGCCCCCTGGCTTGTGGACTCCTCGGGGACCCCCCTGACTTGTTTCCGACGCCAAAAAATCCCGTAAATATAGAAACCTCCGAAAAGAAACCTAGATCTGGTGTTCCGCCGCCGCAAGCCTCTGTAGCCACGAAAAACCAATCGGGAGCCCGTTCTGGCACCCTGCCGGAGGGGGAAACCATCACCGGAGGCCATCTTCATCATCCCGGCGGTCTCCATGACGACGAGGGATTAGTTCACCCTCGGGGCTGAGGGTATGTACCAGTAGCTATGTGTTTGATCTCTCTCTCTCTCGTGTTCTTGATTTGGCATGATCTTGATGTACCGCGAGCTTTGTTACTATAGTTGAATCATATGGTGTTTCTCCCCCTCTATCTTCTTGTGATGAATTAAGTTTTACCTTTGAGGTTTCACTATTATCGGATTGAATACTATTATGGATTTGAGAACACTTGATGTATGTCTTGCGTGGGATACCCGTGGTGACAATGGGGTGTTCAATTGATTCACTTGATTTATGTTTTGGCACTCAACTCGCGGATTCCCGATGTGACATTGGGGTAATCTATGCATAGGGGTTGATGCATGTTTTCGTCCTTGTTTCTCCGGTAGGAATCTTGGGGCACTCTTTGAGGTTCTTTGTGTTGTATTGAATATTATGAATCTGAAGTTATTTGATGCATATCGTATAATTGAACCACGGATACTTGTGGTGACATTGGAGTATCTAGCTGACATTAGGGTTGATTGATGTGTATCATATGGTGTTATTTTACTACAAACTCTAGGGCTGTTTGTGGCACTTATAGGAATAGCTCAATGGATTGATCAGAAAGAATAACTTTGAGGTGGTTTCGTACCCTACAAACAATTTCATCTTATGTTCTCCGTGATAGGAACTTTGGAGTGACTCTTTGTCGCACGTTGAAGGATTGCCATATGATTTAATTATGTTATCATTGTTGAGAGAACTTGCACTAGTGAAAGTATGAACCCTAAGCCTTGTTTTCAAGCATTGCAATACCGTTTTTGCTCACTTTTGTTACTAGTTACCTTGCTGTTTTTATATTTTCAGATTACAAAAACCTATATCTACCATCCATATTACACTTGTATCACCATCTCTTCGCCGAACTAGTGCACCTATACAATTTACCATTGTATTGGGTGTGTTGGGGACACAAGAGACTCTTTGTTATTTGGTTGCAGGGTTGTTTGAGAGAGACCATCTTCATCCTACGCCTCCCACGGATTGATAAACCTTAGGGCATCCACTTGAGGAAAAATTGCTACTGTCCTACAAAACTCTGCGCTTGGAGGCCCAACACGACTCTACAAGAAGAAGGTTGAGTAGTAGACATCAAGCTCTTTTCTGGCGCCGTTGCTGGGGAGGTGAGTGCTTGAAGGTATATATTTAGATCTTGCAATTGAATCTTTTAGTTTCTTGTTTTATCACTAGTTTGGTTTATAAAAGAAAACTACAAAAAAATGGAATTGAGGTTGCCTCATATGCTTCATCTTTTTAATGTCTTTCGTGAAAAAGATGGAAAGGAAAATTGTGCTCAAGTGTTAGAAGAAGAAGTCAATAAAATGTTTGGCACTAAATCTTTGAATGATGAGCATGATTGCAATGTTGTTAGTATGAATTCTTTGAATATCCATGATGCTAAAGATATGCAAAGCCATTAGCTTGGGGATGCTATGTTTGATGAAGATGATATTTTTTGTCCCCCAAGTTTTGATGAGCAAATTTATTATGATGATAGCATGCCTCCTATTTATGATTATTATATTTATGAAAGTGGATTTGGAGAGGTCATGACTTTATTTAGTGATGAATCCACTATTTTGGAAGAGGTTCCAATTGATTATGAGAACAAAGTTGCTATCTATGATGATTATTGTGATGACATGTATGCTATAAAGAATAATGATAACCATGAAACTTGTCATCATGATTTTAATTTTCAATTGGATTATGTATCTCATGATAGCTATATTGTTGAATTCAATCATGATGCTACTGAAAATTATTATAAGAGAGGAACATATGCTTTTACATATTGCAATAATATCAAGTTTCCTCTCTATGTGTTGAAAATCTTGAAGTTTTGCTTGTTTTACCTTCCTATGCTAGTTGATTCTTGCTCCCATAGATTTTTTGCTAACAAAATTCCTATGTATAGGAAGTGGGTTAGACTTAAATGTGCTAGTCATATGCTTCATGATGCTCCCATTATGTTTCAACTCTTATCTTTTATGTGAGCATCATCGACATCATCATGCCTAGCTAAAAAGACATTAAAGAAAAGCGCTTGTTGGGAGACAACCCAATATTTACCCCTACTGTTTTTGTGTGTTCACATGATTATGCTACTGTAGTAATCATGTTTTATAGCTTTTGTTTCAATAAAGTGCCAAGTTAGACCGTTGGGATGGTCTATGGTGATAGTTGATTTGATCTTGCTAAAAAAAACAGAAACTTTTGCGCTCATTGCCAGAATTTTAGGAATTCACATAAGGGTGATTTTGATCTGAATTTTTTACAAAAGATTGATATATAAATTTCCTAGATTTTCCTAATTTTTCAGAATTTTTGGAGTTACAAAAGTATATGAAGTTTCCAGATTACTACAGACTGTTCTGTTTTTGACAGATTCTGTTTTCATTGTGTTGTTTGCTTATTTTGATGAATCTATGGGTAGTATCGGAGGGTATGAACCATGGAGAGGTTGGAATACAGTAGATATAACACCTATATAAATTTAGAATGAGTTCACCACAGTACCTAAGTTGTGATTTGCTTTATTATACTAACGGAGCTTACGAGTTTTCTGTTAAGTTTTGTGTTGTGAAGTTTTCAAGTTTTGGGTGAAGTTTCGATGGACTACGGAATAAGGAGTGGCAAGAGCCTAAGATTGGGGATTCCCAAGGCACCCAAAGGTAATATTCAAGGACAACTAAGCATCTAAGCTTGGGGATGCCCCGGATGGCATCCCCTCTTTCGTCTTCAATCCATCGGTAAATTTACTTGAGGCTATATTTTTATTCACCACATGATATGTGTTTTGCTTGGAGCGTCATTTTATTTTATTAGGATTTACTTGCTGTTATTTAGATTAATGTTTTGCATCTTTTAGTTCAATAAAAAGGTCAAGTGTAGCCTTTACCATGCTTATTTTGCAAGTCTATATGTTGCTGTTTTGAAAACAGAAAGTTTTCTATCATTGTCTGAATTTTTGTGAATAGTCAGAACATGATAAAATCTTGAAATTTTTACACAATGAGTAAAAAAAAATTTCTACAGTGTGGTAATTTTTCAGAATTTTTGGAGTTAGGGAAGTATGATTCCTCTTGCATTATTTACAGACTGTTCTGTTTAGACAGATCGCTGTTATGTTTGCATTGTTTGCATATGTTTGCTTGTTTAATGATTCTATTTGTGGATGGGAGTATTAAATATGCAGAGGCATTTAGCATGCAATGTGAAATTATAACTTTAGTGATTTTCTACAGTAGAGAATGATAAGGTTTTGCATGGATTTATACTAACTTATCTCACGAGTTCTTGTTGAGTTTTGTGTGCATGAAGTTTTTAAGATTTAGGGAAACCGTGGTATAAAAGGAATTAAGGAGACACAAAATCTCAAGCTTGGGGATGCCCAAGGCATCCCTAGTTAATATTTCAATAAGTCTCAAGCATCTAAGCTTGGGGATGCCCCGGTTGGCATCCCACCTTTCTTCTTCAACAATGATCGGTTAGTATCGGTTGAGCCTAAGTTTTTGCTTCTTCACATGATATGTGCTATCCTTAGAATGCCATTTTATTTTGTTTTGCTTGCTGTTTGAATAAAATATTAAGATCTGAAATTCTTAAATGAGAGAGAGAGTCCTCACATAGCTATATAATTATTCAACTACTCATTGATCTTCACTTATATATTTTTGGAGTAGTTTGTTAGTTGCTCTAGTGCTTCACTTATATCTTTTTAGAGCACGACAGTGGTTTTATTTTGAAGAAATTGATGAACTCTCATGCTTCACTTATATTATTTTGGAAGTCTTATAAATAGCATGGTAATTTTCTTAGGTTATGATGGGTATCCAAGAGGGATATAACAAAAACTTTCATATAAAGAGCATTGAATATATGAGAAGTTTGATTCCTTGCATTTGTTTTGAGATATAAAGATGGTAATATTAGAGTCATGCTAGTGAGTAATTGTGGATTGGTAGAAATACTTGTGTTAAATTTTGTGATTCCCGTAGCATGCACGTATGGTGAACCGTTATGTGATGAAGTCGGAGCATGATTTATTTATTGAATGTCTTCCTTATGAGTGGTGGTCGGGGACGAGCGATGGTCTTTTCCTACCAATCTATCCCCCTAGGATCATGCATGTAGTACTTTGTTTCGATGGCTAATAAATTTTTGCAATAAGTATGTGAGTTCTTTATGACTAATGTTGATTCCATGGATTATACGCACTCTCAGCTAGCCTCTCTAGTACCGTGCAACTTTCGCCGGTGCATTATACCCACCATATACCTTCCTCAAAATAGCCACATACCTACCTATTATGGCATTTCCATAGCCATTCCGAGATATATTGCCGTGCAACTTCCACCGTTCCATTTATTATGACACGCTCCATCATTGTCATATTGCTTTGCATGGTCATGTAGTTGGCATAGTATTTGTGGCTTGGCCACTGTTCATATTTTTATACATGTCACGATCATTGCACATCCCGGTACACCGCTGGAGGCATTCACATAGAGTCATATCTTTTGTTCTAGTATCGAGTTGTAATTCTTGAGTTGTAAGTCAATAAAAGTGTGATGGTCATCATTATTAGAGCATTGTCCCATGTGAGGAAAAGGATGATGGAGACTATGATTCCCTCATAAGTTGGGATGAGGATCCGGGCAAAAAATAAAAAAAGAGGCCAAAGAGCCCAAACAAAAAAAGAGAGCCCAAAATAAAAAAAATGAGAGAAAAAGAGAGAAGGGACAATGTTATTATTCTTTTACCACACTTGTGCTTCAAAGTAGCACCATGATCTTCATGATAGAGAGTCTCCTATGTTGTCACTTTCATATACTAGTGGGAATTTTTCATTATAGAACTTGGCTTGTATATTCCAGTGATGGGCTTCCTCAAATTGCCCTAGGTCTTCGTGAGCAAGCAAGTTGGATGCACACCCACTTAGTTTCTTTTTGAGCTTTCATACACTTATAGCTCTAGTGCATCCGTTGCATGGAAATCCCTACTCACTCACATTGATATCTATTGATGGGCATCTCCATAGCCCGTTAATATGCCCAGTTGATGTGAGACTATCTCCTTCTTTTTGTCTTCTCCACAACCACCTATAGTGCTATATCCATGGCTCATGCTCATGTATTGCGTGAAAGTTGAAAAAGTTTAAGAACACTAAAAGTATGAAACAATTGCTTGGCTTGTCATCGGGGTTGTGCATGATTTAATATTTTGTGTGATGAAGATGGAGCATAGCCAGACTATATGATTTTGTAGGGATAACTTTCTTTGGCCATGTTATTTTGAGAAGACATGATTGCTTTATTAGTATGCTTGAAGAATTATTGTTTTTATGTCAATATTAAACTTTTGTTTTGAATCTTATGGATCTGAATATTCTTGCCACAATAATGAAGATTACATGGATAAATATGTTAGGTAGCATTCCACATCAAAAACTCTGTTTTTATCATTTACCTACTCGAGGACGAGCAGGAATTAAGCTTGGGGATGCTTGATACGTCTCCAACGTATCTATAATTTTTGATTGTTCCATGCTATTATATTATCTGTTTTGGATGGTTTATATGCATTAATACGCTATTTTATATTATTTTTGGGACTAACCTATTAACCTAGAGCCCAGTGCTAGTTTCTATTTTTTCCTTGTTTTTGAGTTTTACAAAAAAGGAATATCAAACAGAGTCCAAACGAGCTGAAAATTTACGAAGATTTTTTATGGACCAGAAGAAGCCCACGGAGCATCGGAGTTGGGCCAGAAGAGTCCCGAGGCGACCACAAGCCTAGGGGGCGCCCCCCCTAGGGCGCGCCCCTGGCTTGTGGACTCCTCGGGAACCCCCTGACTTGTTTCCGATGCCAAAAATTCCTATAAATATAGAAACCTCCGAAAAGAAACCTAGATCGGGAGTTCCGCCACCGCAAGCCTCTGTAGCCACGAAAAACCAATCGGGAGTCCATTTCGGCACCCTGCCGGAGGGGGAAACCATCATCGTAGGCCATCTTCATCATCCCGGCGGTCTCCATGACGAGGAGGGAGTAGTTCACCCTCGGGGCTGAGGGTATGTACCAGTAGCTATGTGTTTGATCACTCTCTCTCGTGTTCTTGATTTGGCACGATCTTGATGTACCGCGAGCTTTGTTACTCTAGTTGAATCATATGGTGTTTCTCCCCCTCTATCTTTTTGTGATGAATTGAGTTTTACCTTTGAGGTTTCACTATTATCGGATTGAATACTATTATGGATTTGAGAACACTTGATGTATGTCTTGCGTGGGATACCCGTGGTGACAATGGGGTGTTCAATTGATTCACTTGATGTATGTTTTGGCACTCAACTCGCGGATTCCCGATATGACATTGGGGTAATCTATGCATAGGGGTTGATGCACATTTTTGTCCTTATTTCTCCCGTAGGAATCTTGGGGCACTCTTTGAGGTTCTTTGTGTTGGATTGAATATTATGAATCTGAAGTTGTTTGATGCATATCGTATAATTGAATCACGGATACTTGTGGTGACATTGGAGTATCTAGGTGGCATTAGGGTTGATTGATGTGTATCATATGGTGTTATTTTACTACGAACTCTAGGGCTGTTTGTGACACTTATAGGAATAGCTCAATGGATTGATCGGAAAGAATAACTTTGAGGTGGTTTCGTACCCTACAAACAATTTCATCTTATGTTCTCCGTGATAGGAACTTTGGAGTGACTCTTTGTCGCACGTTGAGGGATTGCCATATGATTTAATTATGTTATCATTGTTGAGAGAACTTGCACTAGTGAAAGTATGAACCCTAGGCCTTGTTTTCAAGCATTGCAATACCGTTTTTGCTCACTTTTGTTACTAGTTACCTTGCTGTTTTTATATTTTCAGATTACAAAAACCTATATCTACCATCCATATTACACTTGTATCACCATCTCTTCGCCGAACTAGTGCACCTATACAATTTACCATTGTATTGGGTGTGTTGGGGACACAAGAGACTCTTTGTTATTTGGTTGCAGGGTTGTTTGAGAGAGACCATCTTCATCCTACGCCTCCCACGGATTGATAAACCTTAGGTCATCCACTTGAGGGAAAATTGCTACTGTCCTACAAAACTCTGCGCTTGGAGGCCCAAGACGAGTCTACAAGAAGAAGGTAGCGTAGTTGACATCAGAATGCCACTCAATCTTGTTGTTTCTCATAACAGTGAGGGCTTTGGTGATCTCAAGGATTCCCTTGTTCATGTCTTTCCTTTCAGACTCAGAGCGAGCATCATTCCTCATTTTCTCAAGTAGTTTCTTGTCCTCTACAACCTGGTTCAGTTCCTTGGTAATTTCCTTCAGCTATGTGAAGTGCTTTGTCACCATCTTGGTAACATCATCAGGCAAACCCAGGCTGCTCAATTCAGATGGATTTTCATCATAGGAAGCACCTTCAATGATGTCAAACATAAGATCAAAGTCATATTCCTCTGTGGAAGCAGGAACAATTTTCTTGGCCTTCTTGGTAGGAACAACAACTTTTTCATCAGGCAGCAACTTTCTCTTCGTGGCAGGGGCCGCAGATCCCAAAGGTTAATATAATGCCAAGGTGGCAAGCCTTGGTGATGATCTCAATGGTGGCGAAACTTTTGCTGGAGAGGGTGTTTCATATGGCTTGTCAAGCAAAGCTCGTTGATCATACATGGGAATTTCTTCGCCAGCATTATCATCGGATGAATCATTTGATGAGGCAGATGTTGCCTTCCTTGACTTTCTGGCAACTTACTTCTTCTTCGAAGCTCGAGGAGAAACAAATTTCCTCTTCTTCTTTTCCTTTCGGGCAGATGCCCTTTCCTTCTTCTCCTGCACATCTTGTTGAGTCAACTCAACATTTCTTTGTTCTAACTGATTTTTCTTAACCTCTTTGGCATCATGCTTGGCCTTTGCCTTCGCTCTCTTTTCCACTTCCTCGGGGAAGTCAGCAGTTGTCTTCAATGAGTCTGCATGAGCATTGGAGGGAGTAGCTGCCCTAACTTTTTCATCATTTGGACCTTGGCAGCCCTCTGCAATGCAGTCATTCCATGGTGGAGTGAATGCAAATAGGATATGATATTTCCTTCTGACGTTCTCATAGTTGTACCACTTCTTCGCCCAATGATGGCGAATATTTTGCAGCCTGTTATTTCTATCATTAGCAGTTTCAACTCCAGGTGGAGTCTTGTATGTTTCAGGATCAGACATTTCAGCCGCGGTGTTCCTCTCTCTACCGCGACCACCCTTTTTGGGGTTTCCATCAGTGAACAGGGTCTTGGAGTCAGTGACTAGCTCATCCTCTGGCTGACTGTGCACTGAGGGCATATCATCATCCTCTTCAGCAGATTCTGGTTCGTATTTCTTCTTTGGCACTTTTGGCGGCTTAGCTGATTTCCTTTCAGCCACCTTTGCTTTATCAGCCACACGCGGCTGCTGTGGAATTTCTTCCTCGGACCCAGAATGCTCTTCCGAACTGTTTGCCATGACCACTCTTGAGAGAAAAACACACGTGCGAGAGAAAACAGGAAGAAGTAACAAACATGCACAGAAGCATTTTGACTCAAAATAGATAATTTTCGGAAGCAGCAAGGAATCCATGGCATACACTTTGGAAGATATCATCGAGAGACTTGTAATATGCCCTAAGACAAAATAACAACTCCTCTAATCTTTCGATGTAAACCTTATGAACCCTAGATCCAAACAAACTGGTACGAGGAACTGCTACAAACCATACAAGACACGACTTAGTGAATCCTAAAGATCTACCACAAGAAAATAAGACAAGTTAAATGGCGGCGGGATGAACAAACCTAGAACAGAAGTGGGATAGGGCTAGTTCCAGATCTGTACGCCCTAACTAGGCAATACAGATCAACTACGGCAGCACATGAGAGAAGGAGTACCGCACTGGCGTGACCAACGGTGACAGGGCTTCGCCGGAGTTGCACGGCAAGGCTCGTTGTCGATGCTGCTTCGAGCTCGGGCTCGGACTCAGAGCGAGAGGAGAGGTTTGAGGCCGAACAATGAGAGAACAGAGGAGGAAGAGGCCTGGACGGGGGTTTATATAGCCCGAGGGCGAAACCGCTTTCTCCAAAATCTACGGACGAAAAACCCGGGATGTTCCACATTCAACGGACGACATCAGGAATGTGAGATCATGGGCACATGTCAGCCGTTTCCTACGAAAATCTCGGTAACTGAACAGAATGCCAAAGGGTTTGAGGAAGCACAAGCACCAAAACCGAGTAAATTTCAAAGTGGATTTCATTCGCGACCAAGGACGTCAGAGTGAGATCACCTTCAGATCAGGTTGCATGTTTATGACAAGAAAGAACCGAGTAACAACAGAGAAGAAGCTGACTCAAAGTATGAAACCGAAGAAAAGACTCAAAAACACAAACACTACAAACTAAAAAAAAGAAAGATGAGCACCAACAATAATCGATCTCAAGGCTTAATATAAACATGAGATATCCCTGAGAGAATTTCCTGCATGAGATGATTAGTTCTTCTTCACAACCCACACTTGCGTGGGAGATGAGGATCTCATTTGCTTAGGCTGAATGAGGGTATTCCTTTGGTGAGGCCTGCGAGACACCTGTGCATTTTGATGATAATCATATGAATAGGCATTGAAGTTATTTCCAGATACATGAATGTAATGATTTGAAGATGTACGCATGTACTCCTTTTGACGCAGGTTAGGATGATTATAATTCAAAAATAATACTCGAGTAGACTGAGAATGATAAAAATTTCCTAGTCGAGAGTTATCCTGTATAGTCAGGTTAGCAGTGACAGACAGATTTTCAACAGTGCACTTCTTTACCAAGATTTGCTTCTTGGGTGAACCTGTCCTGCAGTTAGTTCCAACATATCGAGCGAAAATCTTACCATTCTGTTGTTTGAAGATTTTGTAATTTGAGTCATTAGACTCGTCAGTATCAACAGGAATGGGCGAAAGATAACCAATCAAAGTTTCAGGTTCGAGGGTTTTACTCTTTTCATGAAGCCAAGTTGTTCGAGGATACTGTTCGGGAGTCCAATAGGATCCATCCACATTGAGTTTCTTTTCGAAACCTAATCCTTCCTTTCGAGGATTTTTGTGAAGTATGGACTTCTTGAGCACATCACATAGGGTTTGATGCCCTTTTAGGCTCCTTAGCATTCCAGTTTCAAGTAAGCCCTTTAACCTGCAATTTTCTTCACACTACAAAAAAAAAAGACACATCCGTGACATTTTGGGACGAACGAATTTTTTTTCTATCATGCTTATGACACTTCTATGACGATAATTGTGACAAAACACGGTATCATCATAGATGTGGTGGGCTCCTACTTCTATGACAAAAAATCATGACAGAAAATGGGCTTTTCGTCCTGGGCGGGCCGGAGACGTAGCTGCATGACATTCTTTGGGCCGTCCATGACGAAAAAATCTTGGTAGAAGCGAGGGCGAGAAAAATATAGGGGAGTTCCCGGTTACGGTGGGTGGTCGGGGCTGAGCGATGCACTGTGGTTTGTGCGTTTCTCTCATGTACACGCGTGTGTGCGAGGCGTTGGGCTCTAACTGAACCCGAGCGATCGCACTACTAGCTACGTTAGTGAACCTGAGCGATCGATCCCTTGGCTGTTAACTGAACCCGAGCGATCGATCCCTTGGCTGCTGACTGAACCCGAGCGATTCCTTCACTGCTGCTGCTAACTGAACCCGAGCGATCGATCACTGTTGCTGCTTACTGAAGCCGATCGAGCCCCCGTGCGAGACATAGCCAGCCGGTGTTGGGTTGCCTCTTGATGAACAGTGACCGTTGCTACCGTGCGCGCGGTAGGTAGAACGAGTCGAGACGTGGTGAGTCGAGCCGGTTGGTTGGCTGTGGATAAACAGTTCCCGTTGGGGGTTGGATGAACAGGACCCCGTGGTAGTAGGCCGTTGCCGCTCGGATGAACAGGACCCCGAGGAGGCCGCCGCACCCCAGCCAGTTGGGTTGGATGAACAGGACCCCGTGGAGGCTGGATGAACAGTAACCCATGGATGAATAGTAGCTGGTGGAGGCTGGAGGAAGTGGACGGTGGATGAACAGTAGCCCATGGAGGCTGGAGCGAGGCAGTAGACGGTGGATGAACAGGACCCCATTTCGACCGTAGGCGCTCTAGCAGAAGTCTGTTTCCTCCGTTTTCCGGTACGCCACACCCCTCCCGATCAACAGGACCCCGTTTCGATCGTAGGCACTCTAAGAGAAGTCCGTTTTCTCCGTTTTGCGGTACGCCAGATGCCTCCCGATGAACAAGATCCCATTTCGACCATGGCCGGTCGAACATAAGGCCGTTTCCTCCGTTCTGCGGTACGCCAAACCCCGTTTCGGCTGTTCCGTCCAAGCCGGTTGGCTCCCGTTTAACAGGACGCATTCCCACCCAGTCGGTTGCCTCCCGATGAACAGGATGCTGTTTCTCCGTTCCGACCCAGCCGGTTCGCTGCCCGATTGTAAGTGCATCTAGTGCCCCTTAGTGATTTTGGTGTATTGAAGACTTATAGGTTAAGGGACTAATGAGTTTGTGAGTGTACACAGGTCTATAAGTCTATGAGGAGTTTGTTATTTACGATGAATGTCGACCCCTAAAAATGAATGTCTTCAACTGAAGACTTTGGTTTTCTTGAAGACTTTGAAAGTGAAGAAATTGGTGTGACCCTGAAGACTTGATATTCATGCGAGGATTATGAAGCGTGAAGACTTTTGTTTTCGTAGTTTCATTTTCTTCTTCTTGAGTCATAGGAAACACCGTATTGTTAAAGGGGGTCGAGGTAAAACTAAGGAAAAGTTTCCAAGTGATGCTCAACTCAAAATCCTACACCTACCCAATCCTTTCGAGTGAAGCCATTGGAAATCTCATACAGTTTAGTCAAGTTCATCAGTAACAGAGACGAAGTTCTTCTGTTCTCTGAGGAATATGTTCTGACTGAGGAGTTAGGAATTCGCCAGTGCGAATTGCCTACAAGTGAGGAACATGATAGCCCTGAGGAATTTGATACTCAAATATCCGACCGTTGCTGTGCTGCGCGCCAGCTGTCCAAATATCCTACCCACCTAACGGTCATATCATTAAGGGCATTTATGTCTTATCATGTCGGGTTGCTCCCTAGGCTATAAATAGCCGCCCCCTACAACCACTAGCTGGTTGGCTGCTCCGAGAGATAGATTGACACTTGTCATTTAGAGCATCCCATCCTCCGAGGACTTTGAGCGAAAATCATCAAGTGAGGAAAAACCCAAAAACCCAAACACCTACAAACCCAAAGTGATTGAGCATCACTGAAGAGATTGTTCCTGTGTGGAACCGACGCTTGTTACCTTTAAGGACTGTGCATCCTCCAGACGGTTAGGCGTCATGGTCTAGAGCATCCAAGAGGAAATTGTGGATTGCCGAGTGACCGAGTATGTGAAGGTTTGGAAGTCACCTGAAGACTTACCACGAGTGATTGGGCGAGGTCTGTGTGACCTTAGCTCAAGGAGAATACGGTGAGGACTGTGTGTCCGGGACTGTGTGTCCTCAGGTTTAAATACCTAGCCGCTCTAACCAGACGTACAACTGTCACAGCAGTTGGAACTGGTCTACCAAATCTTTGTCTTCACCGAGCTACTGGTTCTATTTCCTCAACTCTTTCATTTCCTCGCATTCTTGCTATGTATTTGATCATTACTGTTTGAAGACTTTGACTGAAGACTTTCTCAATTTCCTCAGTGCAATTTCTTCAGTCAGTTTGTCTTCAGCCTGCTTATCCTGTGTTTACGCTACTCGTACTCTGTGCTTGTTTTCATTTCATCATGATGACTGTGCTACTGCTCTGTTATGCTTGCATCTGAGTACTTATTCTGCTGCTAAGTAGTTCGTCGCCTAGGAATTTCCTCACCTTGAAATTCCTCAGTGACGAATTTGTAAAAATCGCCTATTCACCCCCCTCTAGTCGATATAACGCACTTTCACCGATGAACATGACGCCGTTGCTGCCGTCCGTTGCCTCTCCATGTACACAAGCCCTGGCCGTCCGTATATATGCGTGAGTACGCGCTCGAGACCCCGCTCGTATGTACGTACGTGACCGTATTTTTTGCCCTGTGGCTATACATACGTGTACAGGATTTAGACGGGACTGCGTGAACTGCTATGTCGGCTGCTCTACAACGACACGTGCCGCTACTTACTCGGCCACGGTTCATACTTGCAGAGAGACCGATCGACCAGTATGTACATACACGTTAGCGACCGGACATACAACGCTACATATGCTTCGACCAAGTGGGTCCCAACGGTCAGGGAGGATAATGACGCACTTCCTTGCGTGCGAAGATATAGCTGGTCGGTCCCAGCTGTCAGGGGAGAAATCACTTTTATTTTGCGAGTAATAAGGAGGCACTTCCTTGTGTTCGAAGATGTAGCTGGTGGGTCCAGCTGTCAGCCTCACCGCCTAAAGTCCTCTTCCGATGGCTGTCCTTCGTTGACCACGTTGACCACGCCGCGCCGAGAGCACCAAGGCGGTGGACGACGACGAGGCCTAGGAAGGGAACGACGTGGAGACGGGGAAGACGCGGCAGTGGATGCCCACACGGAGGGGAGTACGTGGGTTGACTGCTTCGGCTGCGGTGTGAGGCTGCCGTCGCTGGAGAATAACAGGAGGTGTGGGTGAGTACAGAGGGATGGCATGGCCAGCGGTGGCAGCACAGCCGGACACGGGAGGCAGGAGCAGGTAGCACGGTCGGCGCTGGTTTGGGCGGCTGGAGCAAGAAGACCAGAGGTTGAAGAAGCACGACGACCGTTGGATGGACATTGTACGGTCACTGCAGCTAGAATCGTTTATATTGACTAAGTTGACAAAGCCCTTGGTACGCATCAACTTAGTAGGCCCACAGGTCAGCCTCCGAAACAGTGCGCCCCAGATGTCAGGGGGAGGAATCATTTTTGGGGCGGCTGAAGCAAGAATATCCGAGATTGAAAAAGAAACACGACATCCGTTGGATGGACATCCAACGGCCACTGCTGCTAGAACCGTGTGTTTACTATAAGTTGACAAAGCCTTGCGTATGCGTCAACTTAGTAGGCCCACAAGTGTGTGGCAGAGAACATATAGCCCATTTGCGATTTGTAAGAATGTACAACCCATTTTTGAATTCTAATGGAATTTACTACACCCCATTTACAGTTTGTTAAAATTACAGCCAATTTTCTAGCTAGGACAACGATTAATAATTTCAACCAACCGCTCAAAACAGAATTCAATAAAATTTCCCACATTTTGATGGGATCCGAAATATTTTTATCCCGAAATATCTAGTCAGATTAAATATAATTTCAAAATAAATTTGTATTACGTAAAAATCCAACGAAATATTGCGCGCGCAACAAGTAATGAAATTAAAATTTTCAAAATCCAAAAATAATATTTTTTTAACTAATTACGTGTTTGGTGCATTTTTTTATAGTTACAGCCTAGTTTTTATAATTACATCTCATTTATTATTTCTTAAAGCCCATTTTCTTATTAAGCCTAATGCATCCCTCCTAAGAAAGATTTGCAGCCTAGCGGGGCGGAGAATAACAAGTTGACCTTGCCTGGGTATTCCTAAAAAAAAAGTATAGCTGGGCTAGCCATTTTCAACTTGAAAAAAATTAATATCTGGGCTGGATATTTGGTCGACATAAAATAATAGCCTGGGCTAGACGGGCCACAGCCCGCCTAGTTGATACCCTGCTCTCCTCTGAACAACAACAAAAACATCGCTCAAGAAAAACTCTGCTCACACCTCAAAAACACAAATACTGCTCGAGCTGCTGGGTCCCAGCTGTCGGCCGCTCCTTGTGCAATTCTCTTGTTTATTGACTATATAGGTTGACAATGGTGTGGGACCGTGATGTCAGGAAAACAGGAGGAAGCAAAAAAAATTATAGTTGTATATAATAAGGAGGCACTTGCGTACGTGCGGCTATGGCCCTGGTGGGTCCCCACTGTCATCCTCTCTAAGTTAAGTCATCTCCTCATTCCTCATGTTCGTTGACCATGTTGACAACGCGAGACGGTGGCGCCACGGCGAGCGCAACAACTCGAAGGACGAAGGAGAGGGCCTCGCGGGCCCTACGGATGGTCTGATACAGCGTCCGCTGCTCATTCAGGAAGCCAGGATCATAGGGCCACATGTCCGCGACGGCATTGTCGTTCGCTTGTTCGCCGGTGCTCGTTGAGGAGATGGAGGTTGCAGCACAGGTCCTCCTACGCTGGTAGCTCTTCTGCCATTAGGGCGTCGAAGTGCGGCCGCACCTGCTCTATGGTGAACACGCCATGAACCGGCTTGGACGGTAGCGCCGGCTCCTGGTCAGAAGCTACGTCCATCGTCTGATTATCGTCACTCAGCTCGGTGAGCTTGCTGGCGAGCCAGCATGTCCGGTTGCTAGACCGACCCGCTACCAAGCACGAGTCTGACCGCCTTGGCCCACCCAGACCGCCTCCCTCACCCACGCACGCTTTCCGCCCAAAACGGTTAGGGCCGCCCGCGCCGCTTCCCGGTGCAGGCGATTGCTCTGCGTTCAAACGACACAAGTGTCGTTCGTCCGTCCGTCTGCCGCCCACATTAATGATACGCGGTTGCCGAGGCGGCTACTCCGACGCCACCCGTCCGTCCCTCCGCCGCCCACCATTGCTATATAAACTGCTGCGCCGGCCATAGCCGCAGTCATCCGCCTTCGTTCCCTTTCTCCTATCCACACCACTCCAACCATGGCTTCCTCGCGCTCCAGCGCTCTTCGGGACAGGCGGACGATGGACAAGAAGGAGATGGCAGCCATTGCTGCCGACTGGCTGGCCGGCAGGCAGCCGAAGGACGACGACGTCCCAATGGAGAATGTGGTAGTCGATGATCCGGCGCCAACCCCCTCCTCCGCGCCATCCTCGTCGGTGCATTGCACCATGACCATCGGCGAGGACCGTGCCCAATACATGCGCATGGTGAGGCAGAAGCATGAGGAGCAGTTCCGGGAGGCGCAGGCCAACGTCGCCTACAACCACCATGTCCTCCAGGAGCACCTGCGGGTGAAGGAGCAGATCGCCGCGGAGCGGACGGAGCAGGAGGCGCTGCTCGAGTCGTACCGCTCCGCCCGCGAGATCCGCCTCACGCGCTAGCAGTACCAATAGCGGTTTGCTGGTCGCTACTGGTACTTCATGGGTTGGCCCTGTCGGGGGGGGGGGGGCTGGGGCTGAGAGTTTGCTTACCTATTTGCTGCACAAAGCGACAATCAGGAGCTCCCATCTTGGACGTGTTTGGCTCCTTGCATCCCCCATGTAGGCTGCGCGAGACCAAATTGACCCGCTTGATTAGCTGGGCTACCTCAAAATTTCGTCTGCACGAATATTAATGCACCGCTCAGCCAGACCCTTGAGGAACTCCTGACTTGGCAGTTTCCAGGGAGCCAGACTCGTCTCATGCAAGGAGGAGGAACACGTCACCAAGCTTGTGCAAGCACGGAGATGGCGCGGGCTCGCGTACGTCCCCGAAATGTCGGCAGGAGTAATTTTTTCACCTCCCGCCAATTAGCCCCGTCTATTTGTCCCTCATAGGCTCACCACCCCAACCCGCACCGCCATTCCCCTCCCGCTTTCAATCTATATGTACCGAGAAGCTTCTTCATCGACAAGCAGGTAAGCGGCACCATCTTCTCCAGTTATCGGTGGTCGGCGGCGGCGATCCTTCCTCTTCTCTGAGTTGTTCCGTGCCTCCTCTCTGCTCCTCTGATGGATGTAAGTTATATTACTTCCTACTCGGTGTAGCTTAGATCTGTGAGCAGGTAGTATGGTAGGTTATGCGAGTATTGCCTCATGATGTTGTGTGAGGATGTGGTAGATCGTATGCTAATCGTGTCGTTTAGGTAGCATGGTAGGTTTTTCTTGTTGATGATATGTTTCATGGTGTTGTGGTAGATCGATGCTAATGTGCTAGTATTTCGTATTTTCCATGCCACTTTCCATGATAGTATGGTAGGTTTTAGTTGTCAACGGTGATGATGTTAATGGTGTTCTGGCAGATCGACGCTTATGTGCTAGTATTGCATGTTGTCCATTTCGTTTCCATTCTAGTATGGTAGATGTGGTAGTATGGTAGGTTTGCTTGTCGGTATGATGATGTTCATGGTGATGTGGTAGATCGATGCTTGTGTGCTAGTATTACATGTGTTTCCATGCTAGTATGGTATGTGGTAGTGTGTTATGCTTAGTGATCCGTCCATAGTAGTATGGTAGAATGCATTGTTCTTGTTCAGCTAGTCCTTATGCTAATCATAATAGTCAATGACCACCGAAACTTTAGTAAGGCCCTTGTTCTGTCGAACACCCAGACCTTTCCCTCCTATCTTAATGACTCCCATCCACTGTTGACTGGGGATGCAGAGGTGTTTGAGGTGCCTCACCTGTGTTCTTTAGTGGTGGTGATGCTTGCGGTATCTACTAAGGCGGCCATTAAGGCTAGCAAGGCATAGATGAGGGGGTCCGTGAAGGGGTGGTGCTTCTTTTCTATCCACCTTCATCCTCAACAAGATGTGTGATATCATCGCCAGCGGGGTGAGTACTGACGAGGGCTTCAAGGAGGTGCACATGAATTTTGTTTCGAAGATGGTGTTTGAATTTTGTGGCAGAGAGTTAACAGGTGTACAACCATCTTAAGAAGTGGAGGCAGAGATGGATCCGAGTGTCCAACCTTAGAGACCTTACCAGTGCACAATGGGATCAAGACACCATCAACATTCGGTTGGAGGTTGAGCACTACCAAGGACCCGTCGTGATTATCTAACCTAGTGATGGAAATATGCCCTAGAGGCAATAATAAAGTTGTTATTATTATATTTCCTTATTCATGATAAAGGTTTATTATTCATGCTAGAACTGTATTGATCGAAAACTTAAATACATGTGTGGATACATAAACAAATACCGTGTCCCTAGTAAGCCTCTATTAGACTAGCTCGTTGATCAAAGATGGTTAAGGTTTCCTAACCATAGACATGTGTTGCCACTTGATAACGGGATCACATCATTAGGAGAATGATGTGATGGACAAGACCCATTCATTAGCTTAGCATATGATCGTTCAGTTTATTGCTATTGCTTTCTTAATGTCAAATACATATTCCTTCGACTATGAGATCATGCTACTCCCGGATACCGGAGGAATACCTTGTGTGCTATCAAACATCACAACGTAACTGGGTGATCATAAAGATGCTCTACAGGTATCTCCAAAGGTGTCTGTTGAGTTGGCATGGATCGAGATTAGGATTTGTCACTCCGTGTATCGGAGAGGTATCTCTGGGCCCTCTCGGTAATACACATCACAAGAAGCTTGCAAGAAAAGTGACTAAGGAGTTAGTTACGAGATGATGTATTACGGAACGAGTAAAGAGACTTGCCGGTAACGAGATTGAACTAGGTATGAAGATACCGACGATCGAATCTCGGGCAAGTAACATACCGACAGACAAAGGAAATTACGTATGTTGTCATAAGGTTCGACCGATAAAGATCTTCGTAGAATATGTAGGAACCAATATGGGCATCCAGGTTCCGCTATGGGTTATTGACCGGAGAGGTGTCTCGGTCATGTCTACATAGTTCTCGAACCCGTAGGGTCCGCACGCTTAACGTTCGTTGACGATATAGTATTATATGAGTTATGTGATTTGGTGATCGAATGTTGTTCGGAGTCCCGGATGAGATCACGGACATGACGAGGAGCTCTGGAATGTTCCAGAGGTAAATATTGATATATAGGACGATGGAGATCATGACGATGCTTTGAAGATGCTGCTACCGGCTCGACACCTTGATCTCTATCGTTGTGTCGGGGTCGTCTCGCCAACTATTGCTTCTACAACTATTGCTAACGCATAGCGATAAAGTAAAGCAATTACATGGCTTTTGCATTTCATACAATAATTAAGAGACAACCCTAAGGCTCCTGCCGGTTGTCGATATTACAAAACATGATCATCTCATACAACAACGTATATCACATCATATCTTGACCATATCAAATCTCAACATACACTGCAAAAACAAGTTAGACGTCCTCTACTTTGTTGTTGCAAGTTTTACGTGGCTGCTACGGGCAACTAGCAAGAACCGTTCTTACCTACACAAAACCACAACGGTGATTATCAAGTTTGCTATTTTAACCTTCTTCAAGGACCGGCCGTAGTCAAATTCGATTCAACTAAAGTAGGAGAAATAGACACCTGCCAGCCTCCTTTATGCAAAACAAGTTGCATGTCAGTCGGTGGAACCGGTCTCATGTGTGTGGACATGTAAGGTTGGTCCGGGCCGCTTCATCCCATAATGCCGCCGAATCAAAATAAGACGTTGGTGGTAAGCAGTATGACTATCACCGCCCACAACTCCTTTGTGTTCTACTTGTGCATACCATCTACGCACAGACCTGGCTCATGATGCCACTGTTGGGTAACGCTGCATGGAAAAAAAAATCTACGCACACGCAAGATCTATCCATGGAGATGCATAGCAACGAGAGGGGAGAGTATGTCTACATACCCTCGTAGACCGTAAAGCGGAAGCGTTTATCAACGCGGTTGATGTAGTCGAACTTCTTCGTGATCCAACCGATCAAGTACCGAACATAAGGCACCTCCGTGTTCAGCACACGTTCAGCTCGATGACGTCCTCGCCTTCTTTATCCAGCAAGACGGGTGAACTAGTAGATGAGTTCCGGCAGCATGACGGCGTGGTGACGGTGATGGTGAACTCATTCCCGCAGGGCTTCGCCGTGCACTGCGGAGAAACTGGACGGAGGACTAAACTGTGGAGAGGGGTGCCACACATGGCTATGAGATTGTCGTGGTCTTGTGTGGTGCCCCCTCCCTCATATATATAGGTGGGGGAGAGGAGGGGAGGCAGCCTATGGCTCCACAAGTGGCCGGCGGTCACCTGGGCCTTGCCCTAGCCACGCCCCCCCTTGCCTTTCTTAGGGGCGTGGGGAAAGGCAGGGGAGGGTGGCGCCCCCCTTTCCTTTATCCCATGAGGGAAAGGCAGGAGGGGCTAGCCCGCCCCCCTTTCCTTCCCTTAGGGCCGACGGCTAGGGAGAGGGCGCGCCAGCCCTTTTGCGGGCTGGTGTGTACCTTCCCTTGGCCCATTAGGCCCATAAACCTCCCGGGGCCTCCCGGAACCCCTTCCGGTGATCCAATGACTACTCGATGCATTCCGAAACTTTTTCGGTGACCAAATAGTATCGTCCTATATATCAATCTTTACCTCCGGACCATTCCAGAGCTCCTCATCATGTCCGTGATCTCATCCGGGACTCCAAACAACATTCGGTCACCAAATCACATAACTCATATAATACTATATCGTCAACGAACGTTAAGCGTGCGGACCCTACGGGTTCGAGAACTATGTAGACATGACCGAGACACCTCTCCGGTCAATAACCCATAGTGGAACCTGGATGCCCATATTGGTTCCTACATATTCTACGAAGATCTTTATCGGTCGAACCTTATGACAACATACGTAATTTCCTTTGTCTGTCGGTATGTTACTTGCCCGAGATTCGATCGTCGGTATCTTCATACCTAGTTCAATCTCGTTACCGGCAAGTCTCTTTACTCGTTCCGTAATACATCATCTCATAACTAACTCCTTAGTCACTTTGCTTGCAAGCTTCTTGTGATGTGTATTACCGAGAGGGCCCAGAGATACCTCTCCGATACACGGAGTGACAAATCCTAATCTCGATCCATGCCAACTCAACAGACACCTTTGGAGATACCTGTAGAGCATCTTTATGATCACCCAGTTACGTTGTGATGTTTGATAGCACACAAGGTATTTCTCCGGTATCCGGGAGTTGCATGATCTCATAGTCGAAGGAATATGTATTTGACATTAAGAAAGCAATAGCAATAAACTGAACGATCATATGCTAAGCTAACAAATGGGTCTTGTCCATCACCTCATTCTCCTAATGATGTGATCCCGTTATCAAGTGACAACACATGTCTATGGTTAGGAAACCTTAACCATCTTTGATCAACGAGCTAGTCTAATAGAGGCTTACTAGGGACACGGTATTTGTTTATGTATCCACACATGTATTTAAGTTTTCGATCAATACAGTTCTAGAATGAATAATAAACCTTTATCATGAATAAGGAAATATAATAATAACAACTTTATTATGGCCTCTAGGGCATATTTCCATCACTAGGTTAGATAATCACGACGGGTCCTTGGTAGTGCTCAACCTCTAACCGTATGTTGATGGTGTCTTGATCCCATTGTGCACTGGTAAGGTCTCTAAGGTTGGACACTCGGATCCATCTCTCCCTCCACTTCTTAAGATGGGTTTACACCTGTTAACTCTCTGCCACAAAATTCAAACACCATCTTCGAAACAAAATTCATGTGCACCTCCTTGAAGCCCTCGTGAGTACTCACCCTGCTGGCGATGATATCACACATCTTGTTGAGGATGAAGGTGGATAGAAAAGAAGCACCACCCCTTAACGGACCCCCTCATCTATGCCTTGCTAGCCTTAATGGCCGCCTTAGTAGATACCGCAAGCATCAACACCACTAAAGAACACAGGTGAGGCACCTCAAACACCTTTGCATCCCCTGTCAACAGTGGATGGGAGTCATTAAGATAGGAGGGAAAGGTCTGGGTGTTCGACAGAACAAGGGCCTTACTAAAGTTTCGGTGGTCATTGACTATTATGATTAGCATAAGGACTAGCTGAACAAGAACAATGCATTCTACCATACTACTATGGACAGATCACTAAGCATAACACACTACCACATACCATACTAGCATGGAAACACATGTAATACTAGCACACAAGCATCGATTTACCACATCACCATGAACATCATCATACCGACAAGCAAACCTAGCATACTATCACATCTACCATACTAGAATGGAAACGAAATGGACAACATGCAATACTAGCACATAAGCGTCGATCTGCCAGAACACCATTAACATCATCACCGTTGACAACTAAAACCTACCATACTATCATGGAAAGTGGCATGGAAAATGCGTAATACTAGCACATTAGCATCGATCTACAACAACACCATGAAACATATCATCAACAAGAAAAACCTACCATGCTACCTAAACGGCACGATTAGCATACGATTTACCACATCCTCACACAACATCATGAGGCAATATTCGCATAACCTACCATACTACCTGCTCACAGATCTAAGCTACACCGCGTAGGAAGTAATATAACTTACATCCATCAGAGGAGCAGAGAGGAGGCACGGAACAACTCAGAGAAGAGGAAGGATCGCCGCCGCCGACCACCGATAACCGGAGAAGATGGTGCCACTTACCTGCTTGTCGATGAAGAAGCTTCTCGGTACATATAGATTGAATGCGGGAGGGGAATGGCGGTGCGGGTTGGGGCGGTGAGCCTATGAGGGACAAATAGACGGGGCTAATTGGCGGGAGGTGACAAAATTACTCCTGCCGGCATTTCGGGGACGTGCGTGAGCCCGCGCCATCTCCCTGCTTGCACAAGCTTGGCGACGTGTTCCTCCTCCTTGCATGAGACGAGTCTGGCTCCCTGGAAACTGCCAAGTCAGGAGTTCCTCAAGGGTCTGGCTGAGCGGTGCATTAATATTCGTGCAGACGCAAATTTTGAGGCAGCCGAGCTAACCAAGCGGGTCAATTTGTTCTCGCACAGCCTACATGGGGGATGCAAGGAGCCAAACACGTCCAAGATGGGAGCTCCTGCTTGTCGCTTTGTGCAGCAAATAGGTGAGCAAACGCTCAGCCCCAGCCCCCCCCCCCCGGCAGGGCCAACCCATGAAGTACCAGTAGCGGCCAGCGAACCGCTATTGTAGCGGCTGACAACGAGGGGGAGGATTTCCCCCGCTCCGCCAAGGCGCCGCCCCACCGGCAACAACACAGAGGACATCGCCGGCTCCATCGAGGCCCCGCCCCGCTGCCAATGAGGCCGCGCCACACAGAAAACGGGGAAGAGTAGAACACGGTAGGTCGCCGCCGCTCGGGTCCAAGTAAGGCCACCGCTGCTACCCTCCGGTTGAAGCCAAGCTTGGCAGGTTGAACAGTGACGGCCGATTAGCTTCTTGGCGGCGACGTGGAGTCGGAGAGCTATGCTGGAGAAGAAGCTTCCGTTCGGCTCAGCCGGACACGGGAAATGGGCGTTGGAGATCATAGATTAGGTTAATTAATTATACCTCCAGCGCACCCCTTTTTAGTTGAAGAATGTATGAAATGTAATGAAATCCTGCATGTTTATATGAAATCCGGCCGTGTATGAATGAATTTAGTTCGATTAGTTCGAATTCTTGTATCACTGGCATTGGATGAACATGCAAAACAAAGCATACTAGCATTATTCCCAGGACGCACAGTGATCACCTCGTTTGCGACAGTTTCACATGTACAAAAAGTTTGAGCAACTTTTTAGCGTGCCTGTACATTGCAATCAAACTCACAGGCCTGGCAATTCATAGAGAACTAGCAAGATGCCCGTGCATTGCATGGAACATCAAGATGCATTTGTATGAGTAGTTTATCTTGTGAGAGAAAAGGATGAACGAGGGAAGGCCTTATTTGCAAATGTGGAGAGGGGTGTGGGTATCTTTTTGCAAAATTGCCATAGTTTCCTTCCTATTCGTCAGATATAAATCGGACGGCCTATATTGCAGGATGGCAGGCACACCATCATCACCAACTTTGTTTTTTATAAGAGTAGAGACATTCAGAACAATCGATGATTATGCATCTCAGTGATTCACATGTCAGAGGCAATATTTACTTCACAACTAAAGAGTAAAGAAAATCGATCGATGCTGCTGACAGCAAAGGGCGTCCCATTCAGAAATATCAAACACATGTCTTCTTGCTAACATCAATGAGCAAAATTTGAGAAGGTTGTCCCATTCCAAAATATCAAATGCGTGTCTTTTTGCATACATCAATGAGCAAACTTTGACAAGGTTTTCCCATTCCAAAATATCAAATGCCTACGATTGTGGAATGGGCGGGGTTTACCATCAGTTCGGACATTGACATGGCACCTCGTGCTAAATAAACCAACTATTCTTTTTTGTGCAGTTCCACCAAAATCAACCAAATTCGAGCGTAGCTTGTATGATTTTGCCTTTATATGTTGCAATGCCTTGAACATACAGGCACCTCCTTTCTTGTAGCTAATTTTGTTGCTGGAGGTGGAAACGAATGATTCGAGAACATTTGATGTATTGTGCATGATGAAGTATAATGGGCACGAACCATCAGAACATTTTGTGCAGTTCCCATTGAAATCAAGCTGAGCACCCCTGTTTGCATAAATACAAAAAAATTATTAGTAAAGCAAACTGTATTATGAATTTACAGTTTAAACAGGCACCTACATGGTCCATGCAGAGCACACATTTAAAAAAATCGAACTCACCAGAAAGAATCCTAGAAGAACATTGTACTTGCCCATCACAGCAAAAAAGATGGAAATCTATGAGTCCTTCTGAGCTGAAGTTAGTTTGGTCTTGTGGGGAGTAATGTAAGCATCCTTCAACTGCTATTTCTGATGAGAAGATAGACTGGGCTTCTTCATCTTGGCATAATCGGAACTAGTCACTTCACGTACTCCATATTCTTCTTCAGAGGAGGATGATCCTGTTGTGCAAAGACAAGAGAACAACTGAATGCAAGCATCCGTTTGCTCAAAAAAAGGAAAGGAAATATTTAAAATAGCCATTACATTAACAAACGGAGTAACTGATGAAATGTGTAGTCACAAAGAGATGCATCTCCTCATTATCCTCATAGGAAATGATATGATACCAAACACAGCAACTCAACTTGAACTGTATTATTACTTAATTTTATCAGTGGCTATAATGGTGGCAAACTGGTGCATCAAATTATTAGCAGCCTTAGATTAACATGCAAAGCAATACCACTTTCTCATGAGAGTAGCTAAACAGTAGCACAACAAAAATAGAGATGACAAAGCTCAATCATATGGATGAAATCCGTGGGCCGGTACCAACCTTTGTCAGGAGGCTTATTGTGTAGAGCTAGCAGATGAACTGATGAAGCACTTCTCCGGAACCATCCGTTATTATCTACTGTGGTTGCCATGCTTACTATAAACTCCTCGATTAGTTTAATGTTTCCAACATCTTCTTGTGCAGTTTCACTAAAATATATGTTATCTTCAAACAAGATCCCTGTTTGCACAAGTAGAGATAATTACATATTACATTAAGAGTGGCATCAAATCACAGTGGCAAAACAATTGCTTGTTCCAGCCATAGCAGTAAATTAAGATGCAAAACTATATCATTACTTGTGTCATCACAGTTCCAGTGCTTCATTACAACACCGGGAGTTGATTTTTGTTCTTCTTCCGCTTGTTGTTCCCCTTCATCACTTGGTTCAATAACAGACAAGCTTCGCCTTCAATGTAAGATTTGGCATGTCAATTGGGGAGCACAAGTATAGCACTAAACAACAACATTACTTTTCTGATGACAGTAGCAAAATACAGGCCAACAGTTGTGAAATATCATTATCTTACCTCAATGGGATATTACGGTGCACATACAGATTGGAAGTCTGGTCTCCTTTTGTGGAGTTCACTAAAATCAAGCAACATTACCGTATAAGTAGCAGAACATATGAAAGCACACTGCACAATCATGTGGAAGAAGGCCATTACTGACCTCTCATGACGCGGAATTCAAACAACTCACAATAAGAAGATCTGAAACAAATTTGTCAACACAGATAGGAAGTCAGATCTCCTCTTGTGCAGTTCCACTAAGATCAAGCAATCAAGCAATGTTGTCGGTGTGACATTTTGGTTGAACTGCACAAAACACTCTTAAAGCAAAAGTGTTTTGTGCAGTGCAACAAAAGGTCGCAATAGCAACGAGGTGAAGTAGATAACCATGTTTACACAGAGGTGCAAAGGAAACAATTACTGGTCAATAGCGGTGGATAACACAGAAGCCCACAAAAAGAAGCATCTTACTTATCTAAATGGGAAAGAAAGCAAGGCAGTACCATTTCTCAAACAGTGGCACTGATTCATAATAACAGAGAGATTATATTAACCATAAAATTCGTTAAGCATATAATTTGCTTTTAACTGTGGCATTGCTTCAATTTTCTAGCGACATTATTAGATTAACAATAGCTAAAGAGTTGTACGGGACAGCTAAAGAGTTGCACCCATGTGCATCTACCGATGTATAAAGGGGTGATGCACAGTCTGTTGCAACAAAGAATAAACAACCAAGGAGCATATTTTTGTTGGTCCTAGTTTTGTTATCTTTAGACACATTTCCCTATGTGAGGGCAACAAATCTAGTCCTGCTCAAAGTCTACAGCCTTGTCCCCCACCCACAGAAAGATCAGTTCGTTACAGATGTGCATACTGCGTTTGTCATTGTTTTCCCTTTTCGACCAACGTAGGTGCTGGATAGCCAGTCTGTACTACTTTCCCCCTTCCTTTCCTCTTTGAACCACGTCCTAGATTCATGCTATACAACTTTCCCCACTACTTTCCAGTTTGATCCAACACCTAGATTTGAGTGCAGAAGCGGAAAAAATCCACATGCAGCTAGAGCAATGCATGTGGATTAAGTAAATTATACCTTAAGGTTCTCGGGGTGTGGCTCAGTGGGCGGCCGGAGGCCGATCTGCCCACACTATGTATGGCAGCGAGGAAGAAGGGTTCGGAGGCCCTCCCGCGCCGCTGCTGGGTGAAAGAGAATAGCTGCGCCGGTAGTGGATTCCCACCCTCGCTGACGGTGACAGCGTTAAGCCTCCTTCCCATCCCCGGCAGACGGGATTCTGCTGGCTTTTTGACTAGCAGTGAGGGGAGTGAGAGAGAGAGAGAGGCCAACGCAATCTTGTTTAGATCTGGAGAGGGTGAGAGAGTGTGAAGAGAGCAACTTCAAGCGCCGAGGCTCCAGCGTGTATGTATATAGTGGAGAGAGAGTGTGAAGAGAGCAAACCCTAGAAAACAAGCGCTGAGGCTGCAACGTATATAGTTGGAGTGGTTTTATTTTTCTCTCCATAATAAAAATCATTATAAATTGTGCATGAAACAGAACTCTTTATTTAATGTAGTGAAGAAAAATACTAGGGCAATGCTAATACGTGAAGAAAATTTAACGCTCGAAGGAGTCAACTCGCAATTAACGCTGAATGCCTCCCTCCATCGCCCGCGCGCGCTTCCCGCCCGAAATGGTCAGCGCCGCTCCAGAGAATTGGTGCCTCATTCATGCCTGGGCAGAGCGGACGCGACCTCTCACTGGCGCATGCATTGAAGGGAGAAGCGGATTCAACAAAGAGTGATGGTTGCTTCATCCGTCCAACTTACTGCCGGGTCTATGTGATTTGACGGCCCATTGGTCATTATTACTGAGGTGGTACGACGGTGCTGAGTCTCACTTGTACTGTACACTTTACTTTGGTGCATGACACGTGCACCGGATGCTGGATGTCCCACGTTTCGGCGAAAGGAGGTAGAGCATGTCCACTCTTTACAATTTTCTCCACTCTTACAGTGGAGGAGTGTGAAATCAGCAAAAACATGGCACCTCAGCGAAAACACGAAAGCAGTGAAAAATGTACAATGCTATGTAGCTTTCAGCTTCTGTTCCGTGTATCTTGCATCCAAGGTTGCCCCGTTGCAACATTCCATCAAATACAAAGGAGACTAACATGCATGCTATTGCATCTCAATGATTCACAGATCATAGCCAATACGCCCTCCATTCCAAAATAAGTTTCTCAACTTTATGCCAACTTTAGTACAAAGATGTACTAAAGTTGACACTTATTTTGGAACAGAGACAGCTAAAGAAAAAAAATGATCCATGCAGTCCCTAGGCCTTGAACCCTAAACCCTAACGAGGCTTTAATTTGCTGGTGAGGTTGAACCTTCTGAAGGAATGAAGTTTCCAACCCTTTGACCATCGGATCATTTTGTGCAGTTTCACTAAAATCGAGCTGAGCATCCCTATGGCAAATAAATTGAAGTGTGATTAGAATAAGACTAGTGGGACTAGTTTTTATGAGACATAAACTCATCACAGATACAGTAGAAGCCAGTAGAGGTACGTGCGGGGCAAAGAAGTGGAGAAATATCCACATGGAGCGATGTGGGCAGCTGGGGCAGTGGTGCAAGCCGGCTGTAAAGGAAGTTGTACCTGAGGGATGTCAGGATGTAGCTAGCTTAGAGGAGGGCGGCGGGAGGCAGCAACTTCCCACGTTGCGGCAGTGAGCAAGGGGCGAAGCCAACCGCACCAGCTTTGTGAGAGAGAACAGCGGGGACCCCTGATCGGGACGCGCCGACAGTGGGTTTTCGCCGTCGGCGACGGCGACCGCATCTACACAAAGCATCCACCCTTTCCCCCGGCGGACGTGATCCACCTGGATGTTAGAGATGTGGCCACAATCATTTTGTGCGAGAGAGTGTGAAGAGAGCAACCCCAGCAAGCAACCGTGTTTGCTCCTGGCTATGTATATATAGTAGAACGGTTTCTTTTTCTATCCATATGAACCTATTTATACTGTGTACGTGCCACTAAAGGAAAAAAACTTTATTTCTAAATAACGCGGCACCGTTCATGCGTGGTTCCCAACCCTCCATTAAGTGCTACTAGATGCGTCAAATTATCACATGTGCTGCACCATCGTACAAAAATGAGCTCCACCGTCTCACGTGTGTGGTTGGGGAAGATGCAAAGAGTGCTACTAGTAGTACGTGCGTGGGTGCATGCACCTCTTCTCTTCGAGCATGGTTATTAAAAGTATAGCCAACTACTCTACCACGTGGTTATTATGGGCAAAGAGTATAGGCAGTAATAATGACTAATGAGCCGTCAAATCATGAGGCCCACCTTTCTCTATGTTTAACCGAGGAAGCAGCCATCATTTCACTCCTCATTGAATATCCATCCGCTGCTACCTCCGCAAATAAATAAAATCCGCTGCTACCTCCGCAGCATGGTTAATAAGATAGCCATGTCAATCATGACGTAGAAATATCATTCACTGATACAATAGGGCTGGCTCTAAGGCTGGTGATTTTTTTACTTTGTTTCTTTCTCTTTTTGTCTCATTTACTCATTTGACATAGGAGCACGTGTAGAGGATGGCTATTCCTTTCGATGGGACTTCTTCATGGGGTTTAAGACTAAGCAGCTCCAAATATTATTCCCGCTGCCCACCACTCTGAATCGTGCCAACTATGATACTCCCATTGCAACAATGAGGTCCACCAGGTCTAGCACGTTCTGTAAGAAGAGACTGTCATGCAAAACATACATTCTTGTTGCGTCTTCCTCATACACTACGTACTACTAGTACTAGTACTACTCGTTCTCCTATAAACCTTGCGCTTGGCATCTCAAAAATATTATAACCTTGCGCTTGGCTCTTCGCCTCTTCGGGAAGTCGAGCAATGATGGTACTATAGTATATGGTTCTGGCTATCTGAGACCGAATGAATTGCTGCACGTCCACCACGTTGGCGAGGGTCGAGGGGCGAGGGGCGAGGGAGAGTGTGTACTACTACGTCCGTTTCAATATGGACTACATACGGAGCAAAATGAGTGAATCTACACTCTAAAATAGGTCTATATACATCAGTGTTTGGAGTATGTACTAGTAGTTCATATTGAAATCTGCTAAAAGACATATATTTCAAACAATATGATAATCTCTCTAACCAAGGTAGGGACGAGGAGTATATATATATATACGTCTAACGGAGGGAGTAGTAAAATTTTCTCCTCGTCCTGCGAGCCACCGCGCACGTGGGTGAGGGAGCGGGCGTAGGCGTAGTAAGCAAGCTTCTCCTCGTCATGCGACTCTGCGAGCCACCGCGCCCGTGGGCGGGGGAGAGGGCGTACTAAGCAAGCTTCTCCTCGTTCTGTGAGTTGACGGGACACATCAAAAGTAGTACAGAGCATCTCCAGTGTATAGAGCCTTGCCTCTAAGGTAGGCCCCACATGGTTTGCCTCTTTTTTTTAAATAATGCGTCAAGTCACAATTTTTTTGTTCACCCACGGTACATGATCCTCCATCAAGTGGACAACCAGTACACGTGTCAAATTACCACGTCGGCTGCCTTTTCATACAGAAATGAGCTCCACCATGTACACACGCGGGTGTGGTTCGGAAAGAGACGGGAGTACGTGCGCCGTGCTTGCACCTCTTCTATTCGTGCATGTCCCCCACCTCTGTAGGTGTGTGTGAGAGAGATACAAACCTAGAGAGATGCCGTGTGCGTTCGTGAGTGTTTTTTTTATGGGGTGGGGGTGATTTTGTGAATGTATTTGTGGGAATATGTGTCGATGATGTCTCAAAAAAAAATGTGACACATGCAATGTGTGTGAAATAGAGGCCTATCTATATCATATACAGAGGGGGCGATCCACGAGAAGAGAGGGAGGGGTCATACATATCGATAGAGTCGAAGAGAGGATCAAGTGTGTGGGTGCGAGATCGATGAAGAGAGCCATCGAAATTGTGTGTGTGCATGTCAAAGATATAGGGCGACTAACCTACCGGAACGTCAGAGGGGAGAGGGCAAGTTTGTGTGTGGCGGGGAGACATGACTAGACGCTCGATGTTCAGTGTGTGTGTGGTGGGGGGGGGGGGAGGCAGAGACCTAACTAGAGAGGTAGATCGACTCGTATATGTGTTGAGAAGGAGAGACCTAGCCAAGTCTTGACGAAGATCGGTCGACATCCATACATAAGTGAAGGACGGGAAATAGGTTGGGACAGAGAGAGAGAGAGAGAGAGAGAGAGAGAGAGAGAGAGAGAGAGAGAGAGATGTAGAGTGTCGGAGGGGTGGTGGAGTTTCTTCTCGGAGATGGTGGGAGAGGCCTACTAGACAAACTGAGGGTACAACTGCAATATCAAGAAGAGTGGGGATGTGTTTCTGTGTGTGTGTGTGCATGATAGATGTGTCGGGAGGGATGCATGGTAGATCTTATTAAAATAGAGAAACGAATTCAAATGGTTTAACTTGACAACAATCATGATTGTAGATCTTATTCCAATAGAGAAATGAATTCAAATTTAGTTCATATTGAAGCATAGTATATACGTTTGAAATGCACTAAAATGTTCATTTGAGTAGCAGGTTGCATGCATTATACACGTAGCAAAATATTTTAATTGAACATAACATGGATTCAAAGTTTTGAATGGCATTTGTAGTGCTGATTGATTTGGTACAGTACACGGGACTAGACTCTCTTGGGTGGTGCGAATTGATTTCTTTTTGGTTTTTTCGTCGTGTGAAGTGCGAATTGATTTGATATAGTATACACGTTTGGCTTGTCCGGAAATTTCAACCCGCGCCTTGTTATCCCAAAATTTTAAGATATCTCTTTGTCACGTTGTGCTCCTAAAATTCCCTCCATCTCAACCCGCGCCTTGCTATCCCAAAATTACAACGCGCGCGAAAACTCCCACCTCCTGCGAAATCCCGAGACGCGAAATTCCCGTGATACCCCTGAACCGAAAGAACCACCTAGTTCAAATTGGTGGGGCTACTTTTGTACCTTACCCCACATTTCGGACAAGTGCGTCCCTAAGCCATGGTTCCCCCCTCCCATCCCCTCCGCCCCCATTCGTACACTGAGGCCGCGAAAACCCGCGAAGCACCACACCCTCCTCCGTCCGCCACCCAGCCGGAACCTCTTCACCGACGACATCGTCCACGACAACAGCTCGACATCCCTCATCCACCGCACCGGATGAGGATCCATCGTCGATCTCGTTGTCCCGCCGGTTCAGCCACCCCGTCCTCCACATCCAAGGAGCTGCCCTGACGTTCGCCTCGTCTATCACGCCACCTACATTCCCACAGCGCCGTCTTCACCTGCACCACCGGAAGAGCAGCACCATCACCGATTCCTGGGATGAAGCTCAGGCCTAATCGGCGCCACCAAAGAGGTTCTACAGTAATCACTGCATTTTCTTCTTGATTCGATCTCACGGTGCTGCCGACACTCGGTCCGGAGCCGCCATGGCGCGGCTCCATCTACGGCGGCGTCGCCGGCCACTTCCTCCATGCTGTCGATCCATCGGCGGTGACGTCCACATCAGTAGGAGCTGCTGCTGCACCGGCTCTCGCTGGCCGTGCTGCTGCTGCTTTGGCCCTCGCTCGCGCTGCTGCTCTACTCTTGCTCTCGGTCCCCTGCCTCGTCTGCTCTTGCTCTAGCTCCCGCTGCTGCTCTTGCTCTTGCTCTTGCTTGCGCTGCTGCTCTACTCTTGGTCGCGCTGCTGCTGCATGAGCAGCAGCTCCGGCTCTCACCCGAGTCCCTGCTGCTGCTACCCGAGATGCTGCTACACGACCAGCTACCCCGGCTCTCGCAAACGCTGCTGCTCCAGGCGCTGCTGCTGCTGCAGGACCAGCTGCCCCGGCTGCTCTCTGGTAGTACGTTCCCTGCTGGAGCGGCTACCGATTTAGACCACTGCTCCTCTGCCACTAGTGCGTTCAGTTTTGACAGCAAAATTTAGTTTCAATAGTTAAATTCAGTTTCGGCAGTTAGGTTCAGAGATGAGCGGCTGATGTATTTTACATCTAGCACTTTTTGGTGATGTATTTTATTTATATCATCTATTGCAGATGCTATTAGAATATCACTTCAGGTTAACGTTGTCTCTCTTGTCCTGCTTCAGCCTCGCCATCGTACACCTCACCCGAGCTGCTCCAACAATGAAACCCTCTATCACAGTGGAGCAGTACCCTTGATTCCACCTCCAGACGCCTAAGATCTTCTTCCCCTCCTCTGACAGCCACATCAGCCCCAGCGTCCTCAGCATCCTCAGCTACCAACCCAATGATGTTGGGATCGACATGGCTTCGCCATAGAGGTTGTACACTTGTTGCATTGTTTTTTTTACTTTACAGGTTATATATATTGTCCACTTAGCACGCGTAGTAATGAGGAATACGATTAGTTTCTCCTATATGACAAGCAGTGGGTACTAGGCAAGTTAGCTATCCGTGATGGACTCTCTCGAAAGCCATCATTATTTATTTCTGCGCATTGGAGTTGTGCATGTGTAGATGGGCCTGGGAGTTTAGCTAGTAGGGCAGTGGCCTGGGTCCAAAGTATTATTTGTTCCGTTAGTGTCTCTTTCAAAGAAAAACCGTAGGAATTTTAATATCCACTTGGCCCTCTTTTTTAAATTCTTATTCATGAAGAACAAGACTAAGTGATAGTAGCATAATAGCATTATAACTTTACATTTTCTTGTGGATTGACTTAATTTGACCATGCTTCTTTGCATACCTGTGAACCAAACACCCAGATTGACAGAAATCTTGTATTTGCAAATGCTCTGTTTTGCACGTGCATTCCTATCCTATTCCTGTGTATTTCCTATCCCTACATTGTTAGAATCCTCCAATTCAAACGAGCCCTTACAGAATTACTTCTGTTACAGATAGGTTTCAAAGAAAACCTTGTGTGGTTTGTTCCGCTCCTGCCGCGCCATCGTCCACCCCAGCTCAACTGCTCCAACGACGGAAGGGTCCAGCACAGCAGGGATCCACCCTCCAGACTGTCCTTCGCCGCCTCAGATCTTCTCCCACGCCGTCGGCAGCCACCACAACTGCATTACCATCATCAACTGAGTAGATGACCTTGAGGACTACACGGGTCCGCAAGAGAGGTCGCACCCTTTCGTGTCTGCTTACGTTATGCATCGCTTAATATTACCTGCTACTTTATCGTCCTCTTCACCTGTTAGACTCCGAGTCAGCTCCAAACTAATGCTCAAACTTAATTTTTTAAATGGTTGTGGGGTAGATATCGGTGCAGCAACGAATATTATCTGTTTACTACCTGGTTAATCTCGGGTGTCTACTATGACTTTCATATTGGGTGGGAAACAAACAGTAAAGGAGCCATTATTTGTATTTTTTAACGGCAGCTATTATCTGCCTGCTATCACTAGTTTTGGGTCTGTCCACAGGTTGCTACCATCACTCTAGATTTCTGCATGCACTCCTTACATAATCTCACTATGTTTTATTCCTATGCATGTCAGTTATTGTACACAATGGTACTGAACATCTAGAGCAAAAGAGACGAGCCTTGCATGGCAATAACATTTCATGCAAACGTCGCTCCAAGGTGGGCACAAAGGCAGCCCCCCGTCCCCCCATTCAAGATTGTAATCAAGAGGAAGATAACTATTTAGAGGGGGGTTCAGAGGGAGCAGACCACTCCTATTTACCCGCTGAGGTGTTTGCTCTAACTTGCCATGCTGATGTTGGTCATATCATGCATATGGCGCCTTCGTTGCTTACTTTATACATTAAAAATGTCATCTGCTTAGTTTAGACATGCTTTGTGTGAATGCCATCTGTTTACTTTCTATATCATATATGTGAATTATGCAATACCATCTTGTTTAGCCCGGCATCATATATGTGAATTTTGCAATGCCATCCTGCTTAGCCAGTTATCTTATATGTGAATTATATCATGCAATCCTTTTTTTTCATTACGTAGTACATTTGTCAACAATGTAAGTACATTCAACTACTCTTCCTGTGCATCAGCCATTTGACACGGTGATGGAAAAATCTGGAGTGAAAACAAGGTCTGCAGAGCAGACAATGCTATCTCACGAAGCGCATATCTTGCTGGTTACGGATAGCTCATCAGAGGAGGATTCAAAAATAGATGACCAGTCCTATTTCCTCCCCCCCAAGGTGTATGCTCTTAACTTGGCATGGTTATCTTGCTCATATCGTGCATATGGTGTCTTGCCTTGCTATGTCATTTGCTTAGTTTAGACATTCTTTGTGTGAATACCACCTGTTTAGTCTCTAATTACCATATATATGTGAATTATGCAATGTCATCTTGCTGCAAGGCATTATATATGTGAATTATGCAATGCTATCTTGTTGCAAGGCATTATGTATGTGAATTATGCAATGCCATGCTGTTTAGCCAAGCATCATATATGTGAATTATATCATGCCATCCTTTTTTTGTATCACGTATTATATTTGTCGACAATGTTCTTATATTCAACTACTCTTCCTGTGCATCAGCCATTTGAATTGGTGATGGAAAAATCTGGAGTGAAAACAAGGTCTTCAGAGCAGACAATGCTACCTGCTGAAGCAGATATCTTGCGGGTTACAGATAGCTCCTCAGAGGAGGATTCAGAGACAGATGACCAGTCCTATTTCCCCCCTGAGGTGTATGCTCAAACTTGGCAGGGTTATATTACTCATATCATGCATATGTTGTCTTGCATTGCTTAGTTTTTACATCATATACAAAATATTGAATGCCATCTGCTAAGTTTAGACATCATATATGCGATTGCCATCTGCTTACTTGCTTAGTACATAAATCATATACAGTATTTGAATTATATCATGCCATCATGTTTACATAGACAGCATGTATCTGAATTACGTCATGCCATCCCATTTAATAAAGACATAATATTAGTTATATCATCTCATCCTGTTTACATAGTCATCATATTTTGAATTTTGTCATTCTATCCGTGAATTATATCATGCCATCTGGTTTCCATAGACGGCATGTATGTGAATTATAGCATGCCAACCACTTTAATAGAGACATCATATAGTTATATCATGTCATCCTATTTACATAGTCATCATATTTTGAATTATGTCATTCTATCCTGTTTAGTTAGCCATCATATATGTGAAATTGTGTCATGCTATCCTGTTTAGTTAGCCATCATATATTTGAAATTGTGTCATGCTATGCTGTTTGATTAGACAACATAAATGTGAATTATTTCATGCCCTCTTTTATTCCCCACTATTCATTGCACATGTCTATCATACAATGTCTGTACATTCAATTACTTTTCTTGTTTATCAGCCATTTGAATTGGAGGGGGTGATGGCAGTATCTAAGGGAGTAAAAACACGGCCTTCAGAAAAGATAGTGCTACCCGTCGATGCAGATAGAACTACGGTTGTACTTGCCCAAGAACCAGCCCCACCACACATAACCCAAACTCTTGCAGATTGTACCCCTACCAAGTTCGACAGACAACCAGCTACACCTCTTCTAACCCCAACCCCAGCAGATAGTAACCCAGTTCCAGTTGACACAACACCATCTCCATCACAGAGCACCCAAACACGAGCAGTTAGTAAGGCAACTGCAGTACCCAAAGCACGAGGAGCACCACTCCGAACCCCAACTCAATGCTTAAAGCAGAAGAAGAATTATTCTCAGGTCAGGTTCCATAGCTATGGTTCATACTCCTTTGCTCTTGCATTACTGTATTTACTTATACCAATTGATTTCAAATTTGAAGGATGCAATTGAAACGCCAATGGCGCAACAGGTATGTTTTAAACCTGTTTCTTTAACTGGTATGCTGTTGTAACTTGCTCTATGTTGATTTCAGTTTCAATTGAATAAACAGTTATGTTCTCATGTCATGCTGTGTGGTTTCCCGCACTTATATTTTGTCTATGCTGCTTTGTCTTAAACAGACATGATTTGAACTGTCTCTATCTTGATTTGACAACATACACTAGATTGATATAGACCATACAATGACCATAGTACATAGATATATGTTTGTTTCATGCTGTTATCCTATCCACCTTACTGCTGAATTGGTTTACCAAAATGATTTTCATATACAACATGGTAAACCTGTTATGTGTCTGCTTGTTTCTTCTCTTTTAGCATGCGGATAAAATATTGGAGAAGAGTACCCCATTATGCAGTGGTAAAAGAAGTAATGCAGATAAGGTTCAAGATAGTGAGACATCCATGTTGGTCTCCAAGAAAGCTGATAAAAACTATCTTGAAGATAGTGAGACAACCCCAAAGTCCTGTCTTGATGTAGTGTTCGAGTTACTGGCCACTACTGCTGGCACAAGCTCTTCGAACTCTCTGCCTGAATCAGTTCGGCTTCTTGAGTCTCAACTTCAAGTTGAAAGACATCGATTAGATGTGCTGCGACAGGAAGCCGAAGGACTGAGGAAGTCCCTGCAGAATTCAGATGCAGACTTTTTGGTGCAACAGCAAGCGCCGGAGGATTTAAGCGCCAAACAAGAGAAAGTTAATAAGCTTGCTAAGCATCTTGCCAGCAGGTTGGGTACCCAGGATATTGTTTCTTGAGCTCTGGACTTGTTTTGCTGCGGCGTTTATTTGTTTTGCTGCGGCGTTTATTTGCACTGGTCGCCAACTTTGAAAACCAGTGTATGTGATATGCTGCTTTGTTCCCTATATTTGCACTGGTGGCGAACTTTGATGCCCAGTGGATGTAATATGTGTAATAGCCGTGATAGCCTAGCGTAAGTTGCTTGCTTATTTATTTCCTAGTTGTCTTGTTTATTTGTAGTCAGTGCTGTTCTTTTTCCATGGTTTGCTAGTGGCCGCAATAACCTATTTTTTTAAACTAGGCCACAATAACCATTGGCTACATATCTACTGTAGTGACCATGGGCCTTCTATGGGCCGTAGAAACAATGGGCCTTCTACGGGCCATAGAAACAACGGGCCTTCTACGGGCCGTAGAATCAACGGGCCTTCTACGGGCCGTATGATCGATTGGCCAAACATGGGCCAATAACGGACCGCATTATGGGCCGTAAATGGGCTAGAGATGGAATCTTCCGTTCATGGGCCGACCATAACGGGCCATTGTTAATCGGCCGTATTTGATGATGCTAAGAAAATGGCCCAACAGATTAACGGGCCACAAACGGGTCGACTTTAACCACGGGCTGAATTTGGCCCACAACCGGAATAGGCCAGTAACGGACCGTAAGTAATCGAATGCTGCAAATCAGCCCAAGAATAAATGGGCCATGAGATGGCCGAAAGATAAGACGGGCTGGAAACGGCCCAATGGAATAATGGGCCGTTAATGGGTATAAAGCGATACACTGTTCATTACGGACTAGTTTCACCATGGGCTGTTAATGGGCCAACAGTTACAAAGGGCCTCATATGGGCCGAAAGACGTCATGGGCCATACATGGGCCAGAAGTTACAATGGGCTGGAACCATATTGGACGGCCCAGATGACGCTACTGGGCCAGATTCGGATAGGCCATAACGGGCAGTCAGTTAGCGGGCTGTAAATGGGCTATATGCGAACAGGCCGTTAACAGGCTTTCCATGGGCCGGCCCGCCACCTTTTGACCAAGTCAAATGGGCCGGCCTTTTGACCTGAATGGGCCACTGTTGGGCTGATCCATGTGTCAACGTACCATAGGTGCGTCCCGTCCACTCGCTGGATGATATCTGTCCCAACGAGGAGTTGACATGTGTTTCTTTCGGCCAATGAGAAATTTACACGTGGAAAATCGACATTGGTCGTTGCTGTTAACGGGTTATCAGATCCAAAACCAGACCCGATAGCTTAACAGCGACCCGTTACGGTGGATGCCACGTGTCGGTTACCCTTGACGAAAACACTTCCATGATGTGCCATTTATCATCATCGAAGTGAACACTTTCGTGATGATAATTTTGGTATTGTCATGGAACACTTCTACGACAGCACAAGTATGACTATCTTGATTCTGTTATAAAATCGTCATGGATGTACATGCATGACAGAAAACATGACCTACTGTGACAAACATGTATCATCACGGAAGTGTATATTTTTGTAGGGTCAATGATTGATGCGGCTTGAAGCTACGTCGGTATTTCCCCAAAGAGGAAGGGATGATGCAGCACAGCGGCGGTAGGTATTTCCCTCAGTGATGAAACCAAGGTTATCGAACCAGTAGGAGAACCAAGCAACACTACATAAATAGTACTTGCACACAAGTAACAAATACTCGCAACCAGACGTGTAAAAGGGGTTGTCAATCCCTTTCAGGCAACGGCGCCAAAAATTGGCAAACGGACATGAGAGAGTAGTAAATATTGATAGATCAAACGCCAAATAAAATAAAGTGCAGCAAGGTATTTTTGTATTTTTGGTTTAATAGATCTGAAAATAAAAGTTGCAAATAAAGAAAAGAGCGAATAGCAAAATAGATCTTGAAAGCAAATATATTGGAAAAGAGACCCAGGGGCCATAGGTTTCACTAGTGGCTTCTCTCGAGAAAAATAGCAAACGATGGGTGAACAAATTACTGTTGGGCAATTGACACTACAAGAAACCTGTTAATCCATGACGGATTCCTGATGATGTTCTCGAAATCCGTCACACATAGAGCGACATCGATGAGGATTTCTCTTATCCGTCACGCAAACTGTCACAAGTAAGCGGGGATGCGAATGGCCCCTCAAAATGGTAGCCTCTTTATGACGGACATGCGGACCGTCACGGAAATCGTCGTGGATAGGAGTAAGTGGTGTGTGGTACTTCCATCTGGACCGTCACGAATGACTCCTGCTGATGTATCATGCTTCCATCAATCCTGGGTGGGGCAAAACTCGCGTTCTGATTGGTTGGTTAACCATCCCATGGATCGAGAGCCGCGACCGTCCGATCCACCAACATCGAACGTCTGATACACCACCCCTCTTCTATTCTTTCTTCCACCAACCCCATCCACCGACACCCCTCTCCCCCTGCCGGCGACCTCCTCTCCCTCTCCCCTGCCGGTGGCCTCCTCCCCCTCTCCCCAGCCGGTGACCTCCTCCCCTCTCCTCTGCCGGCAACCTCCCACCTCCGTGACCCTCTCCGCCCCCATTACACCCTCTCCCCCTCTCCTCGCCTCGCAACAAAGATCCAGTAGGATCTCGCCGTGAAGCTGGTCCCTAGATCCACGGACATGTGACAGTAGGATCTCGCCGTGTGCACGGGGAGGACATAACCATGAGATGATGCGCAGTAGCCCACCCCGTGCTCCAGCTCTTCACATCACATCCAGTAAAATACCTAGGTGAAAACTGACCCCCATTCTTTCTTCTTTGAACATCTATCTATATGTTTGAGAAGTAGGCCAAATGTCGAGTATAATATTCTAGTGAGAAAAATAAATTAGTTCTTGGGACATGATCACCTAAACAAATTGTGGTTTCAGGAGTTATTATTTTCTAGCATCAAACATTGGTATTACTGATTGTTGCCAGAGTGTTTACTTGTCGAATTCAACTAGTGGCTTGTTTCTGTAACTTGTTCGACTTTAGAGCAGAATTTTGCATGGCTTACAACGAAGTGGAAGATTTTGTTAAGTTTGGTTAGTATCATGCAATGCAATGTACATACAGAAATGAACATGTAACTGCATACTGTGGACGTTCTTGCTGGTTTTGGTGGCCAACTTTCATCTCAATGTTGTTTGTTTCAATAGGACATTTATTTCAACGATCTTAGTAAAGATTTGTTCTAGCCACATATAGTAACTGATTGATGCTCTAATTTTCCAGGGTAGATGTTCCAGCAACCATCTTAGTATTAATATTTATATTTGATTTATTTTTGTGTCATACTAAGACATGCCTATGTGTTCTTTCTCCATGCCAAACCCTTTTCTGCCGGCTGCTAAAATGTGCATGTTGACTGAAAAATGCGTTGTTGATGTATATTGTTCCTTGTACTTGTCATTTTATTGTGGGTGAATTAATTTGTGTCATTTTAAATAAAGGTTTGTATGAATGTTTCCCATAATTTATTCCTCATGTAGATAGTTCTCACACTTTTTTTTCTTTTGCAGGTAATTGAGATAGAGCAGAAGACACTTGGGTTTGGTTCAGAGGGGTTACTCCACTTGGATAGGAACAGTGATGCTACTGGGAACATGATACATATGTATCTAAATGTCCAGTGTGACTGATTTGTAATTTTACTATGTTTTAGTGATCGGAATTTTGTAGTTGTGAATCTGTAGTTGTGCAGTACGGTATTGTTTTTGGCTAAATAGAGATTCTTTACTTCTTTCATGTGGATCAAATATTTGGCATTCTGGGCCGAAGATGGGTTGGAACAGGCCAAGGTCAATAATAATCTAGAACGTGGTAGTATAATTAATGTGTACAGAAGGCAAACTAGAAAGAATATTGAAATATTAAAAAATATGGGTGAAAGCCTAACAAACAATGGACTATATGGGCCTAAATATTTGTAGAAAGATAAATGGGCTGTATTGTTGGGCTGCCAAGTCAGATCCACCATGATGCCACATCAGCTGCCACGTCATGTACATCCATGACGGATAGGTCTATCATAAAGGTTCGGGCCTGATTAGGGCCGGACGGGTCTAGGGCAGATCGATGACGGTAAAAAATACTTCATGGAGGGCATGGTGTCAAATTATGACGTGATATACATAACGGATTTGAAATCCGTCATGGACCCCCATCCATGATAGTTTTTCACTATTCTGTGACGGACTGAAACTGTCATGTATTAACAGATTTCTTGTAGTGTGATAAAACTTCAAATAATCATGACGATATCCAGGCAATGATCATTATATAGGCATCACGTCCAAGATTAGTAGACCGACTCCTGCCTGCATCTACTACTATTACTACACACATCGACCGCTATCCAGCATGCATCTAGTGTATTAAGTTCATGGAGAAATGGAGTAATGCAATAAGAACGATGACATGATGTAGACAAGATCTATTTATGTAGAAATAGACCCCATTGTTTTATCCTTAGTAGCAACGATACATACGTGTCGGTTCCCCTTCTGTCACTGGGATCAAGCACCGTAAGATCGAACCCACTACAAAGCACCTCTTCCCATTGCAAGATAAATAGATCAAGTTGGCCAAACAAAACCCAAATATCGGAGAAGAAATACGAGGCTATAAGCAATCATGCGTATAAGAGATCAAAGAAGACTCGAATAACTTTCATGGATAAAAAAAATAGATCTGATCATAAACTCAAAGTTCATCGGATTCCAACAAACACACCGCAAAAAGAGTTACATCATACGGATCTCCAAGAGACCATTGTATTGAGAATCAAACGAGAGAGAGAAAGCCATCTAGCTAATAACTACGGACCCGTAGGTCTACAAAGAACTACTCACGCATCATCGGAGAGGCACCAATGGAAGTAGTGAACCCCTCCATGATGGTGTCTAGATTGGATCTGGTGGTTCTGGACTCTACGGCGGCTGGAATTGATTTTCGTCGACTCCCCTAGGGTTTCAGGAATATTGGGGTATTTATAGAGCAAAGAGGCGGTTCGGGGGGCACCCGAGGTGGGCACAACCCACCAGGGCGCGCCTGGGCCTCCAGGCGCGCCCTGGTGGGTTGTAATCCCCTCGAAACACCCCCCGGGCGCTTCTCCGGCCCACTGGATGTCTTCTGGTCCAAAAAAATCCACAAAAAGTTTTGCTGCGTTTGGACTCCGTTTGGTATTGATTTCCTGCGATGTAAAAAACATTCAAAAAACAGCAACTGGCACTTGGCACTATGTCAATAGGTTAGTACCAAAAAATGATATAAAATGACTATAAAATGATTGTAAAACATCCAAGAATGATAATGTAACAGCATGGAACAATCAAAAATTATAGATACGTTGGAGACGTATAAGTGATAGCCGCAAAATCCTCGAAAGAGAGGTTAGTAGTACCAACTTCAGTAGTAGCAATATTCTCTATGACAGCATTAGAGGTTTCAACATGAGAATCAGCGTTGCTAAGTTCTAAGCATTTTAAGCATGGAGGTACAAAATCATCAGGAAGTCGAATAGATTTCTCGTGAAGAGAGAAGCTTTCTCTAACTCCAGCTTGTTATGAGACTCTTTCAGTGACACGTGTTCTCGATTCCTGTTAAGGAGTTCATTTGATAAAAGACAACTGTAAGTGAGTCATATCATTGGTAAGATCATCAACAGTTGATGAAAAAGCATCTTGCTCTTTGATTAACTTTTGATTTTTCTCCATCTCTTCGACCAGTAATCTTCAGTTTTCCTGAGATTTCTCTCAAGCATTTCAAGTTCATCATGTTGGGATTTAGCGATCTTGACCAGCTTGGCATAGGAGATATATTCAGATGAATATTCGTTCATGGATCTTTGGTGTTTAACATATACCTGATCCTTCGACGATTTTGCCATGAGACAGAAAGTGATTAGTTCACCATCGCATGAATCATCATCATCAGTGCTTGAATCATAGGATTTCTTCGATGATTCAATGGCAACATATGCATTGCTTCTCCCAATCCTTTTGTAGAATTTTTTGTGACGCCCCCAGCTTAATCGTGCACTAATCATACACGCAAATGCACATGATCAAGCCTAAGGACTACTTGAATATACCACAACACAACTCTAGACACAAATTAAAATAATACAAGCTTTATGTTACAAGCCAGGGGCCTCGAGGGCTCGAATACATAAGCTCGCTTACAAGCGTCAGCGGTAGCATCAGATATGTGAGTACAGATATAAAAGATAAAAGAAATAGGCCTTTAAAAGGCGGGGCAAAAGAAAACACTACGATCGAAAAGGCGCAGGCCTCCTGCCTGGGACCCTCCGATTCTACTCCTGGTCGTCGGCAAGCTCGTAGTAGTAACCACCCTCGGGGTGGTAGTAGTAGACGTCGGTGAGGGCAGCTCGGGGGAGTACTTAACGGCGTAGGGGAGCCGCGGGATGAGCAACGCGCGGGAATCGGCAGCTTGGGCGCGCGCGCGCGCTGACACGGGGAGGAGGGAGACGATGCCAGCTCTGTTGGGCTGGGCCGGTCGGTTGAATTAGGCCCAGTAGCGTGGGCCTTTTTCCTTTTCTTTCTTCCTTTTTCTGTTTTCTGTTTTTAGCTTCTATTTTGTAAATTGTTTGGCCACAATTTGATTTTTGTAAACTATGTGACTTAACCACATAATTACAATGCAATATTATGCACTGCCATAAAATGGTTTGATGAACAAATAATTTCATTTGAATTTTTCATAAATAGAATAGCATTTAAAAATGCTGAATTGGTGCTGTTATAATTGCTAGTACTCATCTTTGCACAAGATTGATGTTGTGTTCCTTAACAAATAATTGTTATGGAATTTTTGTCAAATGATGAACATTTTTCTAGCAAGTTTTGAGCAACTTTATTTTCCACTGAGATATGAATTTGAATCCAATGGCAGAATTTGATATGAGTTGTTTTACCACTGTGTGATCATGCAATGCAAATCATGATGACTTGGCATGATTAACACAAAGTCACAGTGCTTATTACACAGGGGTGTTACAATTCTCCTCCTCTAAAAGAAATTCTCGTCCCAAGAATTCAGGAGGTAGAAGGGAAAAGGTCGGGGTGTTCCGTTCGAAGATGATCCTCGTGTTCCCAAGTGGCTTCATCTTCTGTATGATTTGACCACTGCACTTTCAGGAACTTGGTAACCTTCTGACGGGTCTGACGTTCAGCTTGATTGAGAATGCGGATCGGATGCTCTTTATAAGATATATCATCTTGCAATTCGAGCAACTCATGATCCACTGCTCGGTGCGGAGATTCTTTGAAGCAACGACGAAGTTGCGACACATGGAAGACGTCGTGGATATGAGAAAATTGCGGTGGCAACTCCAATTTGTATGCCACCTGACCACGTCTTGCAACAATGCGGAAATGACCAATGTAGCGTGGAGATAACTTGCCGTTGATTCCAAAGCGGTGAGTGCCCTTCATAGGAATGACTCACAAATAAGCTTGATCGCCAGGTTTGATAGATCAAACCCCATCGTTTGCGATCGTAATTGCTCTTCTGGCAGTCCTGAGCCACTTTGAGATTTTCACGGACGATACGAACTTGCTCTTCTACATGTTGGATAATATCCGGGACAACGAGCGGTTGTTCCCCAGTTTCTGACCAATTCAGATTGTTTCGACACTTACGTCCATAAAGTACTTCAAAGGGGGCCATTTTCAAGCTGGCTTGATAGCTGTTGTTATAAGAGAACTCAGCATACGGGAGAGATTCTTCCCACTTCTTGCCGAAAGATATAACACAAGCCCGAAGCATGTCTTCAAGCACTTGATTGACTCGCTCGACTTGGCCTTGAGATTGAGGGTGATAAGCTGAACTCCAGGTAATGTGAGTTCCCATAGCTTCTTGGAAACTTTCCCAGAACTTTGAGGTGAAAAGACCGCCATGGTCCGAACTGATCTCCTTCGGAATACTGTGGAGTGATACAATTCTGGAGATATATAATTCTGCTAACTGACTAGCAGTGATAGTCTCCTTGATAGGCAGAAAGTGTGCAACTTTAGAAAGTTGGTCCACGATGACAAGAATAGCATCGTGACCCTTCTGTGATTTGGGAAGACCAGTAATGAAATCCATCTAAACCTTATCCCATTTCCATAGAGGAATAGGAAGAGGTTGCAGAATTCCAGGAGGCTTCTGATGTTCTGCTTTAACGCGATGACACACATCACATTCAGCAACATATCGAGCAATATCCTGCTTCATTCTAGATCACCAGTACCTTTGACGGAGGTCACAATACATCTTGGTGCTACCCGGATGAATAGACAATGGTGTGTCATGTGCCTGCTCCATGACCTTGTCAGTCATAAGCTCGAATCGAGATACGACAATGCGGTCTCTGAAATACAAGGTTCCATCTTCAGACAGCGAGAAATCCCTGTACTTTTCAAGGTGAAGATCTTTCTTCATCAGGTCAACTTCAGCATCTTTAGCTTGCGCACTCTTAATAGCCTTCTCAAGGTCTGGTTCAACAACCATGGTATTTAGGTATCCTTGAGGAACTATCTCGAGATTTAGCTTTCGAAGCTCTTCATACAGGAGTGGTTGTTGTAGCTGAACCTCAAGTTCATAGCAGTAGGATTTACGGCTCAATGGATCAGCCATTACATTAGTCTTGCCAGGGGTATAAGAAATACGCAAATCATAGTCCGTAATGGTCTCCATCCATCTTTGCTAGCAGAGGTTCAGAGATGGCTGAGTGAACAAGTACTTTAGACTCTTATGATCCGTGTAGATCTCGCAACGATTACCGAGGAGGTAATGTCACCACAACTTCAATGCATAGATGACAGAAGCTAGTTCTAGATCATGTACTGGATATATAGTTCTCTTCATGCGGACGCAACTGTCGAGAGCCATAAGCAATCACTTTACGCTCTTGCATTAGAACACAGCCTAATCCCTCACGGGATGCGTCACAATAAATCACAAAGTCTTTGCGAGATTCTGGGGGAGCAAGTACTGGGGCAAATGTCAGCTTGTCTTTGAGTGTTTGAAAACTTTCCTGACATTTTTCTGTCCACTCAAACTTAATGCCTTTGTGAAGCAGATCAGTCAAAGTCTTAGCAATCTTTGAGAAATTCTCGACAAAGCGACGGCAATAGCTTGCAAGGCCGCGAAAACTTCTGACTTGCTTGACATTCTTCGGTGGAGTCCATTCAAGAATAGCTTGAACTCATTCTGGGTTAACGGCAATGCCATCTTTGGAGATCACGTGGCCGAGATATGTCACTTTAGACAACCAGAATTCACATTTAGAATACTTGGCATATAGTTGATGTTCACGCAGCTTTTCCAGTACCAGCCGAAGATGTTCGGCATGTTCTTCTTCATTCTTGGAATATATAAGAATATCATCCAAGTAAACCATGACGAATTTGTTGAGGTAATCCATGAAGATATAATTCATCAGGCGGGAGAACGTAGCTGGAGCATTTGTTAAGCCAAATGACATGACAGTGTACTCATAAGAGCCATATCAAGTAACAAAGGCAGTCTTCGGAATATCCTCTTCGCAGACACGGATCTGATGGTAACCCAACCTCAAGTCAAGTTTCGAGAACACAGAGGACCCAGCAAGCTGATCATAAAGATCATTGATCCAAGGCAGTGGGTATTTGTTCTGGATTCTGGCTTGGTTAATGGGCCGATAATCCTGGACCAACCTATTTGTACCATCTTTCTTCTTGACAAAGAGGGAAGGTGCTCCCCAAGCAGATGAACTGGGGCGGATGAAACCCTTTCTAAGTGACTTGTCGATTTTCTCCTTAAGTTCAAAGAGTTCATGCGGCGGCATCTTATAAGGACGCTTCGCAATAGGAGTAGTGCCTGGTTTCAAGTCGATGAAAAACTCGACAACTCTAACAGGGGGTATTCCTGGAAGTTCTTCTGGCAAGACAACTTGAAAATCACGAACAACTAGAACGTTCTCGATGCCTTCAAGAGGTGAAGCATTCAATGCATTCAGAGCATATATCTGGCTCTTAGCATCCTGAGCTATTCGGGCTGAGTATTTGACTGTCTGGCCAGAAGGGTGCGTGAGCTGGACTGTCTTAGTAGCACAGTCAATCAAAGCACTATGGGCTGCCAACCATTCCATACCAAGAATGATGTCTATGTTGGAAGGTCCAAGTACAAAGAGAGAAGCCGGAAAAAGTAGACCTCCAATCTCGATTTGGTTGCGAGGGCAAAACATTGTGGTTTGCCATTTGGATCCCTGAGATTGAATCGCTAAAGGAGTGGGCAGATTCTCCATATCTAAGCCATGCAGTCGAGCAAACTGTTGGGACACGAAAGCATGCGATGCTCCTGAATAAAAAAGAACAGAAGCTGGCACTGAATTAACGCGAAGGGTGCCCATCACAATCTTTGGGGACTCACGAGCTTCTTCAATCTTGACATGAGTGACTTGACCACCAGTCACCGTAGGTGACCTGACACTACAACTTCTGGTATGATGGTTTCGACAGCCCTTCTTACAGTCAGCAGGACGACATGATGAATTCTGCGGCTGACCCTGATGATAGTTGAAAGCACGATGCCCTGGCTGTCCACACTTGCGGCATAAACCATCATTATGGGGACGAGCCACAGTGTTGGACTGTCCACCCTGAATCGTTAGCTGTCTCGGTGGCGGAGGCAGACGAGGTGCAACATAAGATGGCCTTGGCATTGGAGCAGGTCGATGATGAACATTGTGTGAGATCCAGACTTGATGTTTCCGAGCAAGCTGACCCGAAGACGAGCCGACATCTCGAGTACGCTTGAGCAACTCCTGGTATTTAGTCAGAGCAGTTTCAACTCGGAAAGATTGGCTGACAAGCGTTGGGAAGTCTGTGCAATCATGGACATGAAGTGCGAGGTTTATATCAGTACGCAGTCCTTCACGGAATTTCTCCTGCTTGCATGCGTCAGTGCAGACGTCATCTTCTGCATAGCGGGATAATTCAAGGAATTTCCTCTGGTATTCATCCACAGTTATTTTTCCCTGAGAGAGTTTGTGGAACTCCTGCTTCTTCTGGTCCTTCAGACCTTGAGGAATGTACCATGCACAAAAGGCTGACTGAAATTCCTGCCAAGTGGTTTCAGTTCCAGTAGGTAGCATACCCCTGTGACTTTCCCACCATTGAGCAGCTGAACCCCTCAGGTGATACGTCGCATAGGTGACGTAAGTGTCAGGGATAACATTAGCCAACTTCATCTGGAAGGCAATGTCACAGAGCCAATCATTAGCATCCATTGGATCAGTCGAGCTACAAAAAGTGGACGGATTGAGGCGCATGAATTCTGGCAGAGTTATTGGAGCAGACTGTTGCTGAGCATTCTGAGTTGGGAACTGAGCCAATACTCCAGTCATAAACTGACGGTTCAGTTCAAACTGCTGCATCATTGCCATAATATAAGGTGGAGGTGCAGGATCGTCAGCCATCCTGCCAAATCAACAGGGGCAGTTTAGCAAGAAAAACTGCATGTGTAAGAGGTCATTCACGATGTAACATGGGAAATGAACAAGAAGGGCATTAGATATATGATAGTAGTCGTTAAAGACATACCAATCCATGCATAGAGTTAGATTCAAACGGAAGGCACGTGTCGGGAATGCTCGCAGCTAGACAAACTAGGCGGCGCGCAGGCACGCGGTAAGGAAGTCCACAACAAGACATAGCAAAGGCTACATCAACGTCGGAGAAAACTGCTGGGGCGAGGAATCTGCAAGTGACAACACAGGATGCCCTCGATAAAAGGATCCTGCAAGCAGAACCTGGCCCACAAAATCATGAAGAAAGGGGGGTAATTTCAGAACTCCGGGTGGATGTGATCACGAGAACCTAATGTTGGAGTTAGTAAATTTTTAACCCGAAAGGAAGAGAGATCAGAGTCCCAGAGTAAGGAAGAGGAATAAAAGATACTAATACCACCCAATTGGCGACGTGGGCCCGTAAGCCACACAGCCAAGTTAGTAAAACAGTTTTGGACCACTAGACTCAACTTCGGCCAAGGAGTTGGAAAGGGGGGTTCCTACAGGCAGTCGGCTCTGATACCAACCTGTGACGCCCCCGGCTTAATCGTGCACTAATCATACACGCAAATGCACATGATCAAGCCTAAGGACTCACTTGAAGATACCACAACACAACTCTAGACACAAATTAAAATAATACAAGCTTTATGTTACAAGCCAGGGGCCTCGAGGGCTCGAATACATAAGCTCGCTTACAAGCATCAACGGAAGCATCAGATATCTGAGTACAGATATAAAAGATAAAACAAATAGGCCTTTAAAAGGCGGGGCAAAAGAAAACACTACGATCGAAAAGGCGCAGGCCTCCTGCCTGGGACCCTCCGATTCTACTCCTGGTCGTCGGCAAGCTCGTAGTAGTAACCACCCTCGAGGTGGTAGTAGTAGACGTCGGCGAGGGCAGCTCGGGGGAGTACTTAACGGCGCCGGGAGCCGCGGGATCAGCGATGCGCGGCGATCGGCGGCTCGGGCGCACGCGCGCGCTGACACGGAGAGGAGGGAGACGACGCCGGCTGTGTTGGGCTGGGCCGGTCGGTTGACTTAGGCCCAGTAGCGTGGACCTTTTTCCTTTTCTTTCTTCCTTTTTTCTGTTTTCTGTTTTTAGCTTCTGTTTTGTAAATTATTTGGCCACAATTTGATTTTTGTAAACTATGTGACTTAACCACATAATTGCAATGCAATATTATGCACTGCCATAAAATGGTTTGATGAACAAATGATTTCATTTGAATTTTTCATAAATAGAATAGCATTTAAAAATGCTGAATTGGTGCTGTTATAATTGCTAGTACTCATCTTTGCACAAGTGTGATGTTGTGTTCCTTAACAAATAATTGTTATGGAATTTTTGTCAAATAATGAACATTTTTCTAGCAAGTTTTGAGCAACTTTATTTTCCACTGAGATATGAATTTGAATCCAATGGCAGAATTTGATATGAGTTGTTTAACCACTGTGTCATCATGCAATGCAAATGATGATGACTTGGCATGATTAACACAAAGTCACAGTGCTTATTACACAGGGGTGTTACATTCTTCATCATCTGATTCAGTGTCAGTAGCTTCCTCTTCGGAGTCCAAAGTCAGATCAGCACATGCTCTATTCAACCGTGACATCCTCTTTATATTTGATTCTATGGTAGCTCTGGCTTTCACGTCAGTGATTGGTCTCGTCGAAGAAGATGATGAGGGAGATGCAATTTCCTTCGAGAGCTTAGTATGACGATCCATTCGCGTAAAACCACTACAGTGAAGATATTTCCATCTGTTGCTAGGTTTTCCTTCCCAGCTAGGGCAATCAACGATGAGATGACCGTATAGTTTGCACTTGAAGCACTTCATATCTTTCTGAGGCAATCTTCTTCTTGACGATTCTGGTGCGTCAAGCTCGTCATCATTAGTGAGGCAGAGATTTTGCCTTTTTGAGATCACTTAGCCTTTGTGTGAGCATTTCAAGTTCTCTGGTGATGGTGTGTTGATTCTCGACATCTTCTTCTTCATCTTCTTCAGAACTGCCATAGTGTGAGAGAATTTTTCCTTCACTTTCCGAAGAAGATTCTTGATTGGCTTTTTCTAGTTCCATCTTTTCTTCATGAATTGACAGTAATGTCATGACCTCAACATAGTGAAGCTCTTCATAGTCTGGTCTTTGTTTGATTTCAGCTACAATAGGATCGAAGGATTCATCAAGTGCGCTCAGAAGCTTGTTGACTACATCTCTATCGGTGATATCAGTTACTCCTCGCTGATGTAGTCTTTCGACAATGTTTGTCAATCAATCAGTGAGTTCCATGGCACTTTCTTTACTAAGGCTTCTGAATCCAGTAAACATAGCACGAAGCATTTGAATGTGAGGATCTGATCAGGCAACAAATTCTTCATGAGCATTGTTGATAGCATCCCAAATTTGCTTTGAAGTATTGAGCCTTTGGAACCGAAAGAAAATGTCTTTTGATAGACTGCTATAGAAGATATCTTTTGCTTGAGCATCCAACTGCAGATTTGCTTTACCATCGGACGTCAGATCATTTTGTTGCTAAATGGTGTAGCCATCTTCCACAATCTGCCACAGATCATAGTTGATAGCTTGAATTCTGATTCTCATTCGTTCGTTCCAATACAGATAGTCATTACCATCGAAGATAGGACATCTTTGATAGTGCGAGGATCTACCTGCATACGACATACTCAAAACTCCAAGGACGTTAGACCTTTAATAAGCAAAGACGGGGAGAACCCGCTCTGATACCAATTGTTAGGACCGAGAGTATATCGACTAGAGGAGGGTGAATGAGAGATTCAAAATTTCTTTCGAAAGTTTTGAAACTTATCCCAATCACAGCGGCGGAATAGAGTGTCGATGGAAATAAACTAAATCAATATTCTTCGTCAGAGGCATATCCATTGATGAAAGCATTGATAACAGTACGAGCTTGAGAAATCACGGGTTTAACTACAATGAGAGTAATACAACGTGCAAACAGATGTAGTAGAATGAGACACAACATGGTTCGCACTGAAACAAAAGACTATAGATTGATTTTACAAGAGAGTCCGAGGAATATGATGATAGCGAATGAATACAGGTGATGAGAATAAAATAGGATGAACACAGATTCACAGGATGAAGGCAACAGAATGAAATGATCACATAAACAGTCGGCACATAGCACGATATAAATTGCTGAAGGATATGCAGTAGAGAAGATTGAACCAGTGGTGCTCGATGGCGACAGAGAGATTTGGTAGACCAGTTCACCCTTCTGCCAAAGGGCTACGTCTGGTTGGAGGGTCTGTGATTTAATACGGAAGATAAACTCTCTTCACCCTATTCTCCTTCAACGCAGAGCTGATCAGAATCAGGTTGATTTCACTCATGGTAGATCCTTGTCGGCGATCCCCAAACCTTCGGTCGACCTTCGCGAAACACAATTACTCTTGGTTGCTGAAGATCTGGCTCGGTGAAGACAACAACTCTTCAACACTCAAAGCCGAAACCTATCTGTCTAGAGAGTGCGCAGCTCTCAAGAGTAATAGGTACAAGAACTCTCACTCAGAACTACTGTGATGCTAAACCCTTGTCTAAGTTTGGGCTCTTGGTTTTCTCTCGGTGGATCTTAAACTCAAATCACTCGGAGAGGAGTTGCTCAAATCAATCTTCTCAGAACTCTCAAGCGGAGCAGCCAACGGACAATTGTTGGAGCGGGGTGGCTATTTATAGCCGCAGCCTTCCCTGAAGGGGAAAGACCAAATTAGATAGCGGGTTCAGCCAATGGCCGAACGACACGAGTCCAACGGTCGGATTTGAGCACAACGGTAATATTTATTGCGGAGCAAGTAATGCTAACTCCTCGGTCCAAGGCAAATCTCTTGCAGCGAAGACGATCACAGTCTCTTGCTGGCAAGTATTTGCTCGGAGCACAAAGTGATTTCTCTCGCAACTTTCATAGGTTTTGACTAAGCATCACAACGGATCTAAGCATCGAGAACTTATGCCCCTCTTAATAGTACGGAGGTCCTATGACTCGAAATAATGAAAGAAGAACAACGAAATGAATACTACGTCTTCACTTTGTCTTCGACTTCCATCGCTGCAGTCAATTTCTTCGGACGACAATACCGAATCAAAAAGCTTTGCTTCAGCAGAAAACTTTCGAGGGGTCTATTTGTTCACATCAATCTTCTCGACTATATGACTTCAACAAATATAGCTCATTTTTCTCTGCAACGCAGATATACATCGGTAAAGTTCCACGAACTCAGCACCGAAGACAACATTCTCTTCGATTGTGTATGGACTTTTTCTCTCTGTATGCACTAGCAAACAAATCAGTCCATACTTGTTTCTGTCAACAATCTCCCCCTTTTTGGACGATTATTGACAAAATAAATCACATCGAAGGGTCAACAATCTCCAAAACACAAGGTAGGCAGATATTGCACCAACATCTTCTCCGGTTTTCTTTGTTTTCTCATTTTTTTTCTTCGATTTTTTCATTCTTTTCTTTTTTATTCTCCAATTTTTTTCTTTTTTTTTGTTTTTCATTTTACATTTTTATATACATGTTCAACATTTCCTCAAATATTTGTTCAACATTTCTTAAATACATGTTCAACATTTTTATATACATGTTTAATTTTTTAATACTTATTCAACATTTTAATTTAGTGTTATCTTTCATTCTACTTTTACGTATATGTCAATAACATTTTTTAATAAGTGATCCACATTTTTTTATACACTTTCAACATTGTCCCAACGCTTATTCAACATTTTTCAAATATTTGTTCAACATATAATACTTATGTCAACATATTTCAAATATATGTTCACATTTTTCAAATACTTGTTGAACATTTTTCAAATACTCGTTCAACATTTTTTAATACATATTCAACATTTTTCAAATACTTTTTCAACATTTTAAATACTTATTCAACATTTTCAAATACTTCTTCAACATTTTTTAAACACTTGTTCAACACTTTTTTTAATACTTCTTCAACATTTTTAATACTTATTCAACATTGTTTTAAATACTTGTTCAATATTTTTCAAATACTTGTTCAAGATTTTTCAAATGTGTTTTTGAAGAGTGTTTTTTGTAATGTATATGTTGAAAAAGTATTTAAAAAATTTTAAATAAGTATTTAAAATTTTGAATAATTATTTGAAAAATGTTGAATAAGCGCTCGAACAATGTTGAACGTGTATACAGAAAATATTGATTGCTTATTAAGAAAATGTTTTTGACATATACAAAAATGTAGAGTGAAAGCAATAATAAACATAAGAAAAAACAAAAAATGGAGAAGAAAAAAGAAAACCAAACAAAGACAAATGAAATAGGGAAAAAGAAAAAACCCGGAGAAAACCGAATAAAAAAGAAAAAAAAAGAAAAGAAAAAAACAGGAAAAGAAAGTAAACAATGTAAAACCCAGCTCATTTTCCTTCTACTAGGACACGTTCTAAATAGTGTACAACAAGTTGATTGTGGCGCGGTGGTTAGCAGCGCTGGGAAGATGCTAGTCGATCGTAGGATCAATTCCCCTCTGTTGCACCATACTCATGGCGCAGTCAGAGGAGGAACTGATCCAGCCGAGGTGCCACGCGGTGATCTAGCAGACGGATAGGAGAGCGGACCCATCCCTCCTGCGTGGTCATGCCGACCTCTCTCTGGCGACCTCAACCTTGGGCGAATCCTAGGTCCGTCGCCGCCACCGGCTCACAGGTCCTCCAACGTGACGGTGTTCGAGGCTTCTCCCAACCCCACCCTTTTTCTCATTTTTCAATGGTCTGGTCTGCTCCACGGTGCCGGAGGAGGACCCGTCACGCTGGGCCCAGCCCTTCCCAACTTCTCCTTGAGCGAGGAGAAAGGTGGAGCAGCAGAACGAGTGCGGCGACCTATCCCCGGCTCCACGCAGGTGAGTGCGGCTCACCTCCCCACCGATTCCAATTCGTGTAATAGATTGTTGCTTGGGATTCGAAATCCTAATCGATATTAACTAGCGGCTATAATCAGTAGTTTCATATAGGTTCCATGAATCTTGATGGATTGTTGTACTTTTGGCATTTCTATGCACCGGATTTCCTAATGGAGCTACACATATGCAGTCATTTCCTGCCTCTTTTTGTGTCTGTACCTTACCTTTGGGCTCAAACTTCGAACTGATAGCACATCCATAAAGATCCCAAATTATTTGGTTGTCTAGCTATTTCTATTTTTTTGTTATTCTGTTGCATATATTATATGACACTTGGATTTTTTTTTGCGAAATATGATACTTGGATTAGGTAGACATATATTATGGCCAAGGTAGTCAGAAGAGGGCAACGTCTGGCTCGCTGTGTGTATTACGGTATTTTATTCTTTCCTGGTGTTCGATCCATAAGCATGGCCGTGGTGTGATACATCATGTTCATTTGCTCAGGCGACCGCTTCTTTCTCTGAAGAAACAGTTGCCTGCTCTTTTTTCTCCTTTTAGATGTTCTTGTTTATTTTGTCACTCCTACATACACGTGCTACTAAGAGATTATGCATGAGATGTTATCAATCTTACCCGCATTGATTTTTTATCGATCAGGTGACCGCGGTTTGTACAGTCTGAAAGCAAAAATGGAACTATACCCTCTCTGCCTTCCATCGAGACCTCCCGACATTTGTCAGCCATGTTCGCTGCGTAGTTCTATGTTAGGTAGCAATCCTTCTTCATCCATGTGATATCGTAGATGTTCCCATATCAACCCCAGCTTACTTATTGTTGCTTGTTTCACTGATTGTGCTTGTTTGTTTGGAATTTCTGTATTGGAATTTGGAATTGCTCGGAAGGTGTTCCTGACCCACAACTGCGATCAAGGCTGCTAGAGAGGTATGGTTATTGGAATTTCTATATTTGAATTGCTCAGAAGGTGTTCCTACTTTAAACACAAATGTGTTTTGACTCTTGCAGGGCTTATGTTTGATGTACAATATCCGAGAGGCACAAGAGCTGCAAGAGCTCACATTCAGGTCTATTGCTTTGCTTCTCCTTGGCTACCACTGTGGAACTATCACTGCTTCATTTGGTTTGATTCGAATTGTGATTTTCATTATGAACATGCACTTATGTGGATGCTTTGAGAGGTCCATATTAATGGTTGTTACAGTTTGCAACTTCATCATGCTACAAGTTGCTTGAGAGACATGTCCATCAATTTACTTCTAGTTCAGATTAGTGCTTTTTGCATGTACTGTGTTTATAACTTGGCAAAAAGGACAATAGGTTAGTGATATACGATGAATTTTTCTGGTAGATGACAAGTTATAAATATATGACTAGCTTCCACCAGAACAACCATAAGAATTAGACAATTTTAGCATCTCCTTTGCTATTAGATGTGTGTTGTTTCGGTAAATTTAGCTTAATTCATGAGTTGATATACATCTTCTGAGTATATGGATGAACTAATAGGTGATCCATGCAACTGTGTTTCGAGTTTCGACTTATCTACTTTCAGAGTAGGAGGTCAAAGCGAACCCGTGAAGAACTTTTGAGCCATCTACTTGAAGGAACACTAATTTGGTATAGGTAAATATTTTGATGTTACAAATTTGAATGCAACCAGTTATTAGTATGCTAAACTTTCTTACCTGATAAAACTATCTGGCATGTATAAATTTGATAATACTCAGTTTGGGGTCTGGTGTATCATGTGCGTTTGGAGTTTGACATTGATAGACAACAGTGGAAAGACCATGGTCACTCTACTGTGTTGCTTCATCTTGCAGTACAATAATGACATGCCAAATTATTAGCATTATGATTTGGAGTAAACAATTTTGGGGCGTCACCCTTTTCTTCTTACATTAGTGTTTGGAATAAACATTCCCTTGATTCGTAAGGTACTTAGATGAATGGTTGTTCAAATTGTATGGTCCTTTCATTTCTAGAATTATCTTTTCTGTGCATTATTTTAGAATAAATAGCTCTTCATTTTATGTGGTTTCTGGCCAAATGGATCCTCCTATTGTATATGCTTGTCTTATTTGGGACCTCTACAGCGGTTTGTCTTGAGCACAGGGGCATTGCTGCATCTTATCTGGCTGTGCACAAAATTATCACAATATTACCCTTTATATTGTATCTTTAATTTAGTTAAGTTTATTGCTCACATATGTTTATCTGCTTGTTCATCAGATTTGACGAGAGACTGATACTACTGTGACCATAAGTGCCGGGGATTTCTGTACATGCACTGAACCAATTAAAGTTGACATTCATTCTGTAGCTTCTTCCTTGGTAAGAATAATGTGCGCCCATCTTTGCATAATTTTTATATAGTTAAGTTTGTAATGTACATGATCAAGTGCAGCCACATGGCTCACCAAATATTAGTTGTAGTGTCCTGGACTTTTATTTATACAAAATTTTCATTTGTATCGATCTGAACAAAAAGATCATGGTTGCATTTTGGTTCCGTATATGTAGTACTTACACCGATCGTTTTTCCTATACAAATATACATGGCGCGAGCATTAGGAGTCTCAAAATGCACCAACGGTTGAAGGAGCTCATTCAACCACTGAGAGCATTGCAACTTCCACATGTCATTGATTAACAGATACCCCATCCTTTAATTGTACTGCCGATATCACTTATATATATGCAAGAGAAAATAGGACTTTGTAAGGATGCCGCACTATTATTATTTTGACGTGTTTTGCTGTGAAGCTTTGTCGAGATTAATATAGTGATCAGTTTCATGGATAGCCATTTGTTTTCAATTTGCTTGTACGATCACCTGTTGGCACATTGATGGTCATTAAATGCTTATGCTGTAGATTTATGATCTAATTTATGAGATGCTAGAAAAAACTTGGTAGACATGGAACTAAGAGGATGGTCAATATGACCCAGAAAATGTACAAGATGATAGTTATATAAAATGATAAATATTGGTGTAGGTTTGATACGTCTCCGTCGTATCTATAATTTTTTATTGTTTCATGCCAATATTATACAACTTTCACATACTATTGGCAACATTTTATACGATTTATTGGACTAACCTATTGATCCAGTGCCCAGTGTCAGTTCCTGTTTGTTGCATGTTTTTTGTTTCATAGAATATCCATATCAAACAAAGTCCAAACGCGATAAAATTTACAGAGAATTATTTTGGAATACATGTGATTTTTGGGAGGTGGAATCAACGCAAACGGAGGCCCACGGCCTCCACAACCCATTAGGGCGCACCGGGCACCCCCTTGCGCGCCCAGGTGTCTTGTGCCGTCCCCGTAAGTCAGTTGGGGCCCTTCTTCGGGCGCAAAAAAGATAATTTATGGAAAAAAATCATGTAAAAATTTCAGCGCAATCGGAGTTACGGATCTCCGGGAATTTAAGAAACGGTGAAGAGCCAGAAAACAGGAGCGCGAAACAGAAGAGAACAGAAGGATAGATCCAATCTAGGAGGGGCTCCTGCCCCTCCACCGCCATGGCAACCATGGACCAGAGGGGGAACTCTCCTCCCATCTAGGGGGATGCCAAGGAAGAAGAATAAGGAGGGAGGCTCTCCCCCCTCTCGCCCGGTGGCGCTGGAACGTCGCCGGGGCAATCATCGTGTGACGACGATCTACTCCAACAACTCCGTCATCTTCACCAACATCTCCATCACCTTCCCCCATCTATATTCAGCGGTCCACTCTCCTGCAACCCGCTGTACCCTCTACTTGAACATGGTGCTTTATGCTTCATACTATTATCCAATGATATGTTGCCATCCTATGATGTCTGAGTAGATTTTTGTTGTCCTATCGGTAATTGGTGAATTGCTATGGTTGGTTTAATTTGCTTGTGGTTATGTTGCTGTCCTTTGGTGCCCATCATATGAGCGAGCGTGTGGATCACACCATAGGGTTAGTTATATGTTGATAGGACTATGCATTGGAGGGCAAGGGTGACAACAGCTTCAGCCTAAACATAGAAATTGATACGTACGGGATTGAAGGGGGGACTAATATATATCTTAATGCTATGGTTGAGTTTTACCTTAATGAACGTTAGTAGTTGCGGATGCTTGCTAATAGTTCCAATCATAAGTGCATAGAATTCCAAGTAAGGGACGACATGCTAGCAGTGGCCTCTCCCACATAAACTTGCTATCGGTCTAACAACGTAGTCAATTGCTAAGGGACAATTCCGCAAATCCTACCACCACCAATCCACACTCGTTTTACTAAATTTAATTGTTTCTTTATTTAAACAGCACCTAACTTTTATTTTCACGTTCTTTATTATCTTGCAAACCTATCCACACCTACAAAGTACTTCTAGTTTTATTCTTGTTGTAGGTAAATCAAACGTTAAGTGTGCGTAGAGTTGTATCGGTGGTCGATAGAACTTGAGGGAATATTTGTTCTACCTTTAGCTCCTCGTGGATTCGACACTCTTATTTATCGAAAAAGGCTACAAACGATCCCCTATACTTGAGGGTTATCAAGACCCTTTTTCTGGCGCCATTGCCGGGGAGCAATAGCGTGGGGTGAATATTCTCGTGTGTGCTTGTTTGCTTTATCACTAAGTGGTTTTTATTTTGTGCTCTTGTTTTCTATCTTTAGATATGGGTAGGAAACACAAAATACCAAAAAAATTAGTTGTACCTACTAAACTAATGGTTGAAGAACCACCCAAAATCTATCATACTACTGAAGCCTTCTACTTGGATCAACTTCGATCCATTTGTGCTCGTGCTGAAAACCCAACTAGCTTAGTTGAGGGAAAATCATTAAATGAGCATGCTTATTATGTGCGACACCGCTTATCTCAAAAAGGGAAACTTTTATGGCATCAAATTAATACTATGCAATGCTATGCTTGGAATTTATGTGAATTATATGATTTTACTTCTTGTTCTGAAGACCCTAAGAAACACCTTCCCTACCAATGTGAGTTTAGTGATAATGGAATCTTATCTTCTTATGCCAAGGGTGTTTATAATTATTATGATGTTGAACAAATTGAAGAATTTGTTGCTTTTAAAGGTGCTTATGAAATTGCTTCTTTGATTGAAAAGTACGATGCTACTCTTTACAAATCTGAAATTTTTGCCATACTTAAATATTGTTATGAAAACTATGCTTCTAATTCTTATATTAAACCATATATTGAGGACTTCTCCGCTGTCCAAGAAGAGACTAATATTTTGCAGGAAACTATGGAGGAAGAAATTGATGAAACTGTGAGCTCATTGGATGAAAAAGATGATGAGGAGAGCGAAGAACAAAAGGAGGAAGAGCGGATTGATCACCCGTGCCCACCTTCTAATGAGAGTAACTCTTCAACTCATACATTGTTTAATGTCCCTTCATTCTTACCGAAGGGATGAATGTTATGATAATTGCTATGATCCCGTTGATTCATTTGAAATATCCCTTTTTGATGAACTTGATGCTTGCTATGCTTGTGGCCAAGATGCCAATATGAATTATGCCTATGGAGACGAACTTGCTATAGTTCCTTATGTTAAGAATGAAATTGTTGCTATTACACCCACGCATGATAGTCCTATTATCTTTTTGAATTCTCCAAACTACACTATATCGGAGAAGTTTGCACTTATTAAGGATTACATTGATGGGTTGCCTTTTATTGTTGCACATGATAATTTTGATGAATATAATATGCATGTGCTTGCTGCTCCTACTTGCAATTATTATGAGAGAGGAACTACATCTCCACCTCTCTATGTTTCCAACACGATAAAATTGCAACAAACTGCTTATGCTATGTATTGGCCTATACTTGATGTGCATGAATTGTTCTTTTATGACATGCCGATGCATAGGAAGAGAGTTAGACTTCATCATTGCATGATATATGTTGCTTTGTGCTCACTACTAAATTACAAATCATTGCTAATTAAAATTGTCTTTGATATACCTTGGGATCCGGGTGGATCCATTACTTGAGCACTTTATGCCTAGCTTAATGGCTTTAAAGAATGCGCTGCCATGGAGACAACCTGGAAGTTTTAGAGAGTCATTTTATTCTGTTGTGTGCTTTTATAAAGTTTAAAAACAAAAAAAATATAGAGGGGAAACTAAAGATTCACAAAAAGAAAAGTGAAAGTGAGAAAGACGAGCACCGTGGAAGCGGAGCATGTCTTAAACTTTGTTCATGCCCATGGAAACTTTGTGAATCTTGAATTATAGAAAATTTTCAACAAAAATAATTATCCCCTTGTATAAATCCGTTGTATTATAAAAATAATGTGCCAAGATTTGCCTTTAGGATGATTAGCTTGCTTGTTGGTATGTGCGGTGCAAAAACAGAAACTTTTGCCGTAGTGCGTGATTTTACATTTTTTTACTTGGACGTGAAAAAATTCTGAAATTTTTACACAGTGCTACTATGAATTTTTTTTTATTTTTTCCTAATTGTTCAGAATTTTTGGTGTTACAGAAGTATGGTCAAAGTTCAGATTACTACAGACGTTCCTGTTTTTGACAGATTCTGTTTTTGATGCATTGTTTTGCTTGTTTTGATGAAACTATCGATTCTATCGATGGTATGAGCCATGGAGAAGTTATAATATAGTATCTACAATGCAAAAACAAAATATGAATAGGTTTGCAACAGTACTTAAAGTAGTGATTTGCTTTATTATGCTAATGGATCTCACCAGTTTTCTGTTAAGTTTTGTGTGGATGAAGTGTTCAAAAATCGAGGAGGTCTCGATATGAGGAGAAGGAGGAGAGGCAAGAGTTCAAGCTTGTGGATGCCCAAGGCACCCCAAGTAAATATCCAAGGAGACTCAAGCGTCTAAGCTTGGGGTTGCCCCGGAAGGCATCCCATCTTTCTTCAACAAGTATCGGTATGTTTTCGTTTTTGTTTCGTTAATGTGATATGCGTAAATCTTGGAGCGTCTTTTGTGTTTAGTTTTCACTTTTATTTTATGCACCATGCTGGTATGGGATAGTCCATGGTTGATTTATAGAATGCTCATTGCACTTCACTTATATCTTCTGAGTATGGCTTTATAGAATGCTTCATGTGCTTGACTTATATCATTTGAAGTTTGGATTGCCTGTTTCTCTTTACATAGAAAACCGTTATTTGTAGAGTGCTCTTTTGCTTCACTTATACTTATTAGAGCATGGTATTTTGTAGAAAGAATTAAACTCTCATGCTTCACTTATATCTATTTAGAGAGTCAACAAGAATTGGTCATTTGCATGGTTAGTCATAAAATCCTACATAAAACTTGTGGATCACTGAATATGATATGTTTGATTCCTTGCAATAGTTTTGCGATAGAGAGATGATAATATGTGGGAGGTACTAGTAAATGATTGTGGTTAGTAAGAATATTGGTGTTAAGGTTTGTGATTCCCAAAGCATGCACGTATAGTCTCTCGTTATGCTATGAAGTTGGAGCATGATTTATTATTGATTGTCTTCCTTATGAGTGGCGGTCGGGGACGAGCGATGGTCTTTTCCAACCAATCTATCCCCCTAGGGGCATGCATAGTAATACTTTGCTTCGAGGGCTAATAAACTTTTGCAATAAGTACATGAGTTCTTTATGACTAATGTGAGTCCATGGATTATACGCACTCTTACATTTCCGCAATTTGCTAGCCTCTTCGGTACCATGCATTGCCCTTTCTCACCTCGAGAGTCGGTGCAAACTTCGCCGGTGCATCCAAACCCTGTGATATGATACGCTCTATCACACATAAGCCTTATTATATCTTCCTCAAAACAGCCACCGCTTCCGTTTTGATGACTTGAGCATTCATTGTCACATTTCTTTGCATGATCGTAAGATAGCTAGCATGATATTTCCATGGCTTGTCCGTTTTTTGATATCATTGTTATGCTAGATCATTGCACATCCTGGTACACTGCTGGCAGAGGCACTCATATAGAGTCATATTTTGTTCTAGGCATCGAGTTGTAATTTTTATTTCTTTTGAGTTGTAAGTAAATAGAAGTGTGATGATCATCATTATTCATTATTAGAGCATGTCCCAGAGAAGAAAGGATGATGGAGACTATGATTCCCCCATAAGTCGGGATGAGGCTCTGGAGAAATATTAAAAAAAGAAAAAAAAGTGAGGCCAAAAAGAGCCCAAGAAAAAGGAAAGAAATGAGAGAAAAGAGAGAAGGGGCATGCTAATTCCACACTTGTGCTTCAAAGTAGCACCATGTTTTTCATATAGAGAGTCTCCTATGTTGTCACTTTCATATACTAGTGGGAATTTTTCATTATAGAGTTAGATGCACACCCACTTAGTTTTCATGTTGAGCTTTCATACACTTATAGCTCTTAGTGCATTCGTCGCATAGCAATCCCTACTCCTCACATTGATATCAATTGATGGGCATCTCCGTAGCCCGTTGGTTAGCCGCGTCGATGTGAGACTTTCTTACTTTTTTGTCTTCTCTATATTTACCCCTATCATCATACTCTATTCCACCCATAGTGCTATATCAATGGCTTGCGCTCATGTATTGTGTGAGGGTTGAAAAAGCTGAAGTGCGTTAAAAAGTATGAACCAATTGCTCGGCTTGTCATCGGGGTTGTTCATGATAAATACTTTGTGTTAAGAAGATAGAGCATGACAAGACTCTATGATTTTGTCGGGATAGCTTTCTTTAGGGTTGATATTTTGAAAGACACGATTGTTTGTTGGGATGCCTGAGTATTGATGACTTTATGTCAAATTATAGACTATTGCTTCGAATCATTCGTGTCTTAATATTCATGCCATGATTAGATATATGATCAAGATTATGCTAGGTAGTATTCCACATCAAAAATTATCTTTTTTATCATTTACCTACTCGAGGACGAGCAGGAATTAAGCTTGGGGATGCTGATACGTCTCCGTCGTATCCATAATTTTTGATTGTTTCATGCCAATATTATACAACTTTCGCATACTTTTGGCAATATTTTATATGATTTATTGGACTAACCTATTGATCCAGTGCCCAGTGCCAATTCCTGTTTGTTGCATGTTTTTTGTTTCACAGAATATCCATATCAAACGAAGTCCAAACGCGATAAAAATTTACGGAGAATTATTTTGGAATATATGTGATTTTTGGGAGGTGGAATCAACGCAAACGGAGGCCCACGGCCACCACAACCCATCAGGGCGCGCCGGGCACCCCCTGGCGCGCCCAGGTGTCTTGTGTCCTCCCCGTAAGTCGGTTGCGGCCCTTCGTTGGGCTTAAGAAAGATAATTTATGGAAAAAAATAATTGTAAATATTTCAGCGCAATCCGAGTTACAAATATCCAGGAGTTTAAGAAACGGTGAAGGGCCAGAAAACAGGAATGCGAAACAGAAGAGAACAGAAGGATAGATCCAATCTAGGAGGGGCTCATGCCCCTCCACCGCCATGGCAACCTGGACCAGAGGGGTAACTCTCCTCCCATCTAGGGAAAGGCCAAGGAAGAAGAAGGAGGGGGCTCTCTCCCCCTCTGTCCCGGTGGCGTCGGAACGCCGCCGGGGCAATCATCGTGTGACGGCGATCTACTCCAACAACTCTGTCATCTTCACCAACATCTCCATCACCTTCCCCCATCTATATTCAGCGGTCCACTCTCCCGCAACCCGATGTACCCTCTACTTGAACATGGTGCTTTATGCTTCATGATATTATCCAATGATATGTTGCCATCCTATGATGTCTGAGTAGATTTTTGTTGTCCTATCGGTAATTGGTGAATTGCCATGGTTGGTTTAATTTGCTTGTGGTTATGTTGCTATCCTTTGGTGCCCATCATATGAGCGCGCGTGTCGATCACACCCAGGCGCGCCCTGGTGGGTTTGTGCCCACCATGGTGGCCTCCCGCACCGCCTCTTTGCTCTATAAATACCCCGAAAATCCAAAAACCCTAGGGGAGTCGACGAAACACAATTCCAGCCGCCGCAAGTTCCAGAACCACCAGATCCAATCTAGACACCATCACGGAGGGGTTCATCATCCTCATTGGTGCCTCTCCGATGATGCGTGAGTAGTTCATTGTAGACCTACGGGTCCGTAGGCAGTAGCTAGATGGCTTCCTCTCTCTCTTTTGATTCTCGATACAATGGTCTTCTGGAGATCTATTTGATGTAACTCTTTTTGCGATGTGTTTGTTGGGATCCGATGAACTTTGAGTTTATGATCAGATCTATTTTATCCATGAAAGTTATTTGAGTTTTGATCTCTTATATGCATGATTGCTTATAGCCTCGTATTTCTTCTTCGAATCTTTGGTTTAGTTAGGCTAACTAGATCGATTTTTCTTGCCATGGGAAGAGGTGCTTTGTGATGGGTTCGATCTTGCGGTGCTCAATCCCAGTGACAGAAGGGGACATGACACATATGTATTGTTGCTATTAAGGATAACAAGATGGGGTCTATTCCTACATGAATAGATCTTGTCTACATCATATCATCGTTCTTATTGCATTACTCTGTTTCTCCATGAACTTAATACACTAGATGCATGCTGGATAGCGGTCGATGTGTGGAGTAATAGTAGCAGATGCAGGCAGGAGTCGGTCTACTAATCTTGGACATGATGCCTATATAATGATCATTGCCTGGATATCGTCATAATTATTTGAAGTTCTATCAATTGCCCAACAGTAATTTGTTTACCCACCGTATGCTATTTTTCTCGAGAGAAGCCACTAGTGAAATCTACGGCCCCCGGGTCTATGCTTTATCATATTTGCTTTCCAATCTATTATTTGCCTCTTTTCTTTTCAGATCGATTATTCCAAAAACCCAAAAATACCTTGCTGCACTTTTTTGTTATTTATTTTATTTCGCGTTTCCGCGAGATCTATTTATGCAATCTACTACAAATTTATCTATCTTTTACCCGGGAGGGATTGACAACCCCTCTTACGTGTCGGGTTGCAAGTATTTGTTCTTTGTGTGCAGGTACCGTTTACATAGTGTTGCGTGGTTCTCCTACTGGTTCGATAACCTTGGTCTCATCACTAAGGGAAATACCTACCGTAGCTGTGCTGCATCATCCCTTCCTCTTCGGGGAAAAAACTGACGCGGACACGAGCCATCAAGAAAGAATTTCTGGTGCCGTTGCCGGGGAGGATCAAGTCAAGATAGTCTCCCGTCAACGTGCGGATTTCTCACGCCTTTGTCAGGGAGACATCATCAACATCTATCAGGTTCCTAATCACAAATCTCATCTCCTTGCAATTTACATTATTTGCCATTTGCCTCCCATTTTCATCTCCCCCACTTCATAAAAATTTGCCGTTTTATTCGTGCTCCTTTTCGTTCGCCGTTTTCTCGTCATATCTCTTATTTGCTTGAACTTGTCATCATGAGTTATTTTGGTATGGCAGAAACAGATAATGGCCTAACTCGTAAAGTTGGATGATCTGGCAATCTGGATGCTAAAACTTTTGTCTTGGGGCAAGGGAATATTATGGGAAAAGAACATATCCAAGAATTTTTCCACTGTGTCGGAAATTTGACTCATGATGATGCTCCTATACTTAAAGAACTAAATCCTATGTGGAAGCTATTTCAGCACTAGTTCGAAAACTTGAAAATAAATTTATCCGTACTCATCCTACCTTGCAAAGATTGTTTTATGAGCTTCCTGTTAAAAAGAATCCTAAGGCTAAAAAGTTGTCTAATTTGATTACATAATACGGGAAGCTAGGGAATTTTTTTATTTTTATGGTATGAACCGTGAAAAACTGATGATAGATGAGATCCTTTATAATAGTGATTATATGTTGAGACACTTTCTTGGAAATAATCAAATTTTTTATGAGAATCTTAAAAAAGAAATCCCCGTTTTAGATATAATCCAACAAGTTTTCAATGATGTTAATCAACACTATTCTTGGATTGTTGCCGGAAATCAAAGGGGATATGATGCTAAGCAACTTGATAGTGCTAAAGTTAACATGGATAATGTGTTTCAAGTTATTTTTGCAAAACCTCCTGACAAAAATACATCCAATAAAAATGAGGATAAAGACGACAAAACTTGAATCTATGCTTTATGCCTAGCTAGGGGCGTAAAACGATAGCGCTTGTTGGGAGGCAACCCAATGAATAAATTTTATTTTTACCTTTTTATTTCTGTTCTTGAGTGTTTGCACAATTATGAATCTGTTATGATTGTGTTTTTTATGTTTTAATTAGTGTTTGGGCCAACCAAAGCCTTTGGGATCATGTTGGGTGATAGTTGATTTGATCTTGTTGGAAAACAGAAACTTTTGCGTCCAGTAAAACAATTTTGAAAAATCACAGATGTGACAAAACATTCTGAATTTTTTACACAAGATTGATATACAAATTTCCTACATTATCCTAATTTTTCATAATTTTTGGAGTTACAGAAGTATAAGAAGTTTTCAGATTACTACAGACTATTCTGTTTTTTGACAGATTCTGTTTTCTTTGCGTTGTGTGCTTATTTTGATAAATCTATGGTTTGTATCGGGGGCTATAAGCCATGGTAAAGTTGGAATACAGTAAATATAATGAAAAAATAAAATATGAATGGGTTTGCAACAGTACTTAGAGTAGTGATTTGCTTTGTTATACTAACGGATCTCACGAAGGCTTTGTTGTGTTTTGTGTGATTGAAGTTTTCAAGTTTTGGGTGAGATCACGATGGATGAAGGAATAAGAAGTAAGAAGAGCCTAAGCTTGGGGATGCCCCATGGCACCCCAAGTTATTATCCAAAGAGAAACAAGCAACCAAGCTTGGGGATGCCCCCGAGTGGCATCCCCTCTTTCTTCTAACGACCATCGGTATTTTACTTGGAGCTATATTTTTATTCGTCACATATCAAGAGTTTTGCTTGTAGCGTCTTGTGTTATATGAGTCTTTGCTTTTTTTGCTTTTTAGTTTGTGTCATCTATCCTTGCTCGACACACCTATTTGAGAGAGCCAAAATTATGTTATGATTTGTTAGAATTGCTCTTTATGCTTCACTTAAATTTTTCGAGTTATGGAATTGCTCTAGTGCTTCACTTATATCTTTTTGAGCATGGTGTGCTTTAGTATTTTTGAAGAAATGCTCTCATGCTTCACTTAGATTTATTTGAGAGTTAGTAAATTTTTTAAGAAATTCTCTCATGCTTCACTTATATTATTTTGAGAGAAGAAATTTTTTATGCTCATGTTCTTCACTTAGATTTGTTTGAGCTATCAAAAGCAACACATGAAACTAGTCCCAAAGTGATAGATATTCAAGAGGGGTATAATAAAAACTTTCATGAAGATCATTGGACAAAATAAACTTGATTCCTTGTAATAGTTTTGCGATATGATGATATAATATGTGAGTCATGTTGGTGAGTAATTATGCTTTAGTAAGAATATTGGTGTAAAGGTTTGTGATTCCCTATGCAAGCATAAAAGTCAATAGTTATGCAATGAAATTACATCCTACTTGTGGTGCATTATTCGGTGTTAGTCATGCTTAATGCTCGCTTATGTGATTTTTCGTTTCTTGGTGATGCTTCTCAATCTTTTTGCTAGCCTTCCCTTGCACTAAGTGGGATTACTACTTGTGCATCCAAAATCCTTAAACCCAGTTTTGCCATATGAGTCCACCATACCTACCTATATGCGGTATTCTCTTGCCGTTTTAAGCAAATTTGTATGTGCCATCTCTAATTTTCAAAATAATTTCCTTTTTGTGTGCTCGTACCGCTCATGAAACGGTAGGGGGTGGCTGATATTTTTCCATGCTAGATGTGTTATTCTCAAGATGAGTGATTATTCACTTGTCATTGCATGAGAGTACGGCAAAGGTATTAGGGATGCCCAGTCCCGAAATGAAAAATGAATTTACTTTATGTTGTCAAATAATAAATTCCTTGGAAAGTGTTGGAATGGACGGCACCCGTGGATACGGTTAGCCGTGGAATGTGAAAGTATGGTGGAAAAAGGAATAAACTATATTTTCTGTTTGGGAACCGCCTATGATATATCTAGCATGGAAAGTATTGGGAACTACTCGATCATTTTCGTTGACAGGAAAAGCATGCCACCCAAAATGTTTTATCTCTATCTTTTTCACTTTAAGCTCTGGCACCTCTACAAATCCCTACTTCCCTCTGTGAAGGGCCTTTCTATTTACTTTTTGCAATTTTTATTTTTATTTGAGTCTCCATCTTCTCTTATAAACCACCAACTAAGAGGCACTATGATCGTACTTGAGTATTGGGTATAGCTAATATGCGAGTGTGTTTCATGAATGGATCAATGATTGAGCATGATGGGCTAAGGGATAACTTGATTTAGTGTTGATATTTTGAAAGACATGGTTGCTTGTTGATATGCTTGAGTATTGAAATCTTCATGTCAAAACTAGACTATTTCTTTGAATCATATAAAAGTCCAAATGTCCATGCTACAAAAGAAAAGAATATGTGATGAACATGTTAGGCATCATTCCACATCAAAAATTCTGTTTTTATCATTTACCTACTTGAGGACGAGTAGGAATTAAGCTTGGGGATTCTGATACATCTCCAATGTATCTATAATTTTTGCTTGTTCTATGCTGTTATATTATCATTCTTGGATCTTTTACAATCATTTTATAGCAACTTTATATCATTTTTTGGTACTAACCTATTGACATAGTGCCTAGTGCCAGTTGCTGTTTTTTTGCTTGTTTTTTACTTCACAGAAAATCAATACCAAACGAAGTCCAAACGCAGCGAAACTTTTTGGAGATTTTTTCTGGACCAGAAGGAACAACTTGGGCCGAAGAAGTACCAGAGGGGTGCCCCGAGGGGGGCACAACCCACCTGGGCACGCCTGGGGGCCCAGGCGTGCCCTGCTGGGTTGTGCCCACCTCGGTTGCCTCCCGCACCGCCTCTTTGCTCTATAAATACCCCAAAAATCCAAAAACCCTAGGGGAGTCGACGAAACACAATTCCAGTTGCCGCAAGTTCCAGAACCACCAGATCCAATCTAGATACCATCACGGAGGGCTTCATCATCCTCATTGGTGCCTCTTTGATGATGTGTGAGTAGTTCATTGTAGACCTACAGGTCCGTAGGCAGTAGCTAGATGGTTTCCTCTCTCTCTCTTTTGATTCTCAATACAATGGTATCTTGGAGATCTATTTGATGTAACTCTTTTTGTGGTGTGTTTGTTGGGATCCGATGAACTTTGAGTTTATGATCAGATCTATTTTATCCATGAAAGTTATTTGAGATTTGATCCCTTATATGCATGATTGCTTATAGCCTCGCATTTCTTCTTCGAATCTTTGGTTTAGTTAGGCCAACTAGATCGATTTTTTTGCCATGGGAAGAGGTGCTTTGTGATGGGTTCGATCTTGCGGTGCTCAATCCCAGTGACAGAAGGGGACATGATACGTATGTATCGTTGCTATTAAGGATAACAAGATGGGGTCTATTCCTACATGAATAGATCTTGTCTACATCATGTCATCGTTCTTATTGCATTACTTCGTTTCTCCATGAACTTAATACACTAGATGCATGCTGGATAGCGGTCGATGTGTGGAGTAATAGTAATAGATGCAGGCAGGAGTCGGTCTACTAATCTTGGACGTGATGCCTATATAATGATCATTGCCTGGATATCGGCAGAATTATTTGAAGTTCTATCAATTGCCCAACAGTAATTTGTTTACCCACCGTATGCTATTTTTCTCGGAGAAGCCACTAGTGAAATCTACGCCCCCCGGGTCTATTCTTTATCATATTTGCTTTCCGATCTATTATTTGCCTCTTTTATTTTCAGATCTATTATTCCAAAAACCAAAAATACCTTGCTGCAATTTTTTGTTATTTATTTTATTTCGTGTTTCCGCGAGATCTATTTATCCAATCTACTACAAATTTATCTATCTTTTACCCGGGAGGGATTGACAACCCCTCTTACGCATCGGGTTGCAAGTATTTGTTCTTTGTGTGCAGGTACCGTTTACATAGTGTTGCATGGTTCTCCTACTGGTTCGATAACCTTGGTCTCATCACTGAGGGAAATACCTACCGTAGCTGTGCTGCATCATCCCTTCCTCTTCGAGGAAAAAACTGACGCGGACACGAGCCATCAATTCACGATAGCTCCTTGAATGAAAAGCATGATTGCAATGATGTTATTATAAATTCTATTAATGTCAATTGTGCTAATAATATGCAAAACCCCAAGCTTGGGGATGCTAGTTTTGCTATGTCCGCTACTTATTGCAATGATCATGATTGGGGTGATAATGCTTCTTATGATCTTGAAAATTTATTTAAGCCTCGTGATGAATATGATATTGATAATAGTATTTGCAATAATATTGAAAGTGGGTTTGGAAGAGTGTCAACTCTAGGTAATATTGATTCCACTACTTTGTAGAATTATCAATCTTGTGAACTTTTTGATAAAAGTGGGTTCGGAGAGGTCATGACTTTATTTTATGATAATCCCACTCTTTTGGAAGAGTGCCAACTTTGCATGCATGTGGATCATGAAGAGAATATTTTATGTGATAGCTATATTGTTGAATTTGATTATGATCCTACATGTAATTATTATGAGAGAGTAAAATATGGTTGTGGAAATCTTCATGCTACTAAATAACCTCTCGTTATGTTGAGATTGCTATTGTTTCTTTCTTCTTCTTTGCATATGCTAGTTTTTGCTTGCCTTGATAATTTGTTTTCCTATAAGATGCCTATGCATAGGAAGTATGTTAGAATTAGATGTGTTTTTCATGTGCTATACGATGCTCTCTTTGTGCTTCAATTCTTGTCTTTCATGTGAGCATCATTAAAATTATGACCGCCTAGCTAAAAGGCTTTAAAGAAAAGCGCTTGTTGGGAGCCAACCCAATATTTTCCTTTTCTGTTTTTATGTGTATACACATTATTACCTCTGTAGTAATTGTGTTTTGGTGTTTTAATTAGTGTTTGAGCCAAGCAAGACCTTTGGGATACTTTGGTATATCGTTGATTTGGTTTTGCCAAAAAACAGAAACTTTTGCGTCCAGTAACAGAATTGTTTAAATTCACTGGAGTGTGAAAACATTCTAATTTATTTTACACAAGATTGATATATTAATTGCCTCTGTTGTCCTAATTTTTCAGAATTTTTGGAATTACAGAAATATGACTAATATTCAGATTACTACAGACTGTTCCGCTTTTGATAGATTCTGTTTTCTATTTGTTCTTTGTTTATTTTGATGAATCTATGGGTAGTATCGGTGGGTCTGAACCATGGATAAGTTGTAATACAGTAGATATTACACCAATATAAATTTAGAATGATTTCACAACAGTACCTAAAGTGGTGATTTATTTTATTATACTAACGGATCTTACGAGTTTTCTGTTGAGTTTTGTGTTGTGAAGTTTTCAAGTTTTGGGTAAAGATTTGATGGACTATGGACTAAGGAGTGGCAAGAGCCTAAGCTTGGGAATGTCCAAGGCACCCCAAGGTAATATTCAAGGACAACCAAGCATCTAAGCTTGGGGATGCCCCGGATGGCATCCCCTCTTTCGTCTTCGTTCCATCGGTAAATTTACTTGAGGCTATATTTTTATTCACCACATGATATGTGTTTTGCTTGGAGCATCTTGTATGATATGAGTATTTGATTTTTAGTTTGCCACAATCATCTTTGCTGTAGACACCTTTTGAGAGGGACACGCATGAATCGTGAATTTATTAGAATACTCTATGTGCTTCACTTATATCTATTGAGCTAGGCAGTTTCCTCTAGTGCTTCACTTATATCCTTTTAGAGCACGGTGGTGGTTTTATTTTATAGAAATTGTTGAACTCTCATGCTTCACTTATATTATTTTGAGAGTCTCTTTAAACAGCATGGTAATTTTCTTAGGTTATGAATTTAGTCCTAATATGATGGGCATCCAAGAGGTATATAATAAAAACTTTCATATAAAGAGTGTTGAATACTGTGAGAAGTTTGATTCCTTGCATATTGTTTTGAGATATAAAGATGGTGATATTAGAGTCATGCTAGTGAGTAATTCTGGATTGGTAGAAATACTTGTGTAAAGTTTGTGATTCCCGTAGCATGCACGTATGATGAACCGTTATGTGATGAAGTCGGAGCATGATTTATTTTTTGATTGTCTTCCTTATGAGTGGCGGTCGGGGACGAGCGATGGTCTTTTCCTAGCAATCGACCCCCTAGGAACATGTGTGTAGTACTTTGTTTCAATATCTAATAAATTTTTGCAATAAGTATGTGAGTTCTTTATGACTAATGTTGAGTCCATGGATTATACGCACTCTCACTCTTCCACCATTGCTAGCCTCTCTAGTACCGCGCAACTTTCGCCGGTGCATTAAACCCACCATATACCATCCTCCAAACAGCCACCATACCTACCTATTATGGCATTTTCATAGCCATTCTGAGATATATTGCCATGCAACTTCCAACGTTCCGTTTATTATGACACGCACCATCATTGTCATATTGCTTTGCATGATCATGTAGTTAGCATAGTATTTGTGGCTTGGCCACCGTTCATATTTTTTTATACATGTCACTCTTGATCATTGCATATCCTGGTACACTGCCGGAGGCATTCATATAGAGTCATATTTTGTTCTAGTATCGAGTTGTAATTCTTGAGTTGTAAGTAAATAAAAGTGTGATGATCATCATTATTAGAGCATTGTCCCATGTGAGGAAAGGATGATGGAAGCTATGATTCCCTCACAAGTTGGGATGAGTCTCCGGACTTCATAAAAAAATAAAAGAGGCCAAAGAAGCCCAAATAAAATAAAAGGGCCAAAGAAGCCTAAAAAAATGAGAAAAAATGAGAGAAAAGAGAGAAGGGACAATGTTACTATCTTTTTTCCACACTTGTGCTTCAAAGTAGCACAATGTTCTTCATAATAGAGAGTCTCGTATGTTGTCACTTTCATATACTAGTGGGAATTTTTCATTATAGAACATGGCTTGTATATTCCAATGATGGGCTTCCTCAAATTGCCCTAGGAATTCGCGAGCAAGCGAGTTGGATGCACACCCACTTAGTTTCTTTCTAAGCTTTCATACACTTATAGCTCTAGTGCATCCGTTGCATGGCAATCCCTACTCACTCACATTGATATCTATTGATGGGAATCTCCATAGCCCGTTAATACGCCTAGTTGATGTGAGACTTTCTCCTTTTTGTCTTCTCCACAACCACCATACTCTATTCCACCTATAGTGCTATATACATGGCTCACGCTCATGTATTGCGTGAAATTTGAAAAAGTTTGAGAACACTAAAAGTATGAGACAATTGCTTGGCTTGTCATCGGGGTTGTGCATGATAAAATACTTTGTGTGATGAAGATGGAGCATAGCCAGACTATATGATTTTGTAGGGATAACTTCCTTTTGCCATGTTATTTTGAGAAGACACAATTGCTTTATTAGTATGCTTGAAGTATTATTGTTTTTATGTCAATATTAAACTTTTGTTTTGAATCTTATGGATCTGAATATTCATGCCACAATAAATAAGATTACATGGATAAATATGTTAGGTAGCATTCCACATCAAAAATTCTGTTTTTATCATTTACCTACTCGAGGACGAGCAGGAATTAAGCTTGGGGATGCTTGATACGTCTCCAACGTATCTATAATTTTTTATTGTTCCATGCTATTATATTATCTGTTTTGGATGTTTTATATGCATTAATATGCTATTTTATATTATTTTTTAGACTAACCTATTAACCTAGAGCCCAGTGCCAGTTTCTGTTTTTTCCTTGTTTTTGAGTTTTACATAAAAGGAATACCAAACGGAGTCCAAACGGAATAAAACTTTCGCGATGATTTTTCTTGGACCAAAAGACACCCGTAGGACTTGGAGAGGGGGTCAGAGGAGTCCCGAGGGGCCCATAAGCCCTTAGGGCACGCCCTAGGGGGGCGCCCTCTTGGCTTGTGGACGCCTCGGGAGTCCCCCGACCCTAATCTTTGCACTATAAATTCTCAAATATTCCCAAACCAATAGAAGCGTCCACCAAAATACTTTTCCGCCGCTGCAAGCCTCTGTTCCCGTGAGATCCCATCTTGGGGCCTTTTCCGGCACCCTGCCGGAGTGGGATTCGATCACGGAGGGCATCTACATCAACCTTACTGCCCTTCTGATGAAGCGTGAGTAGTTTACCACAGACCTATGGGTCCATAGCTAGTAGCTAGATGGCTTCTTCTCTCTCTTGGATCTTCAATACAATGTTCTCCTCGATGTTCTTGGAGTTCTATGCGATGTAATAATCTTTTGCGGTGTGTTTGTGGAGATTCGATGAATTGTGGATTTATGATCAGATTATCTATGAATATTATTTGAGTCTTCTCTGAACTCTTTTATGCATGATTAAATATCTTTGTATTTCTCTTCGAATTATCGGTTTGGTTTGGCCAACTAGATTGGTATTTCTTGCAATGGGAGAGGTGCTTAGTTTTGGGTTCAATCTTGCGGTGTCCTCACCCAGTGACAAAGTAGGGGTAGCGAGGCACATATTGTATTGTTGCCATCAAGGGTAAAAAGATGGGGTTTTCATCATATTGCTTGAGTTTATCCCTCTACATCATGTCATCTTACTTAAGGCGTTACTCCGTTCTTATGAACTTAATACTCTATATGCATGCTGGATAGCGGTTGATGGAGTAATAGTAGTAGATGCAGAATCGTTTCGGTCTACTTGGCACGGACATGATGCCTATATTCATGATCATTGCCTAGGATATCGTCATAACTTTGCGCTTTTCTATCAATTGCTGGACAGTAATTTGTATACCCACCGTATGTTTTCTTTCAAGAGAGAAGCCTCTAGTGAAACCTATGGCCCCCGGGTCTATTTTCCATCATATATTTTCAGATCTATAAATCAAAAAACCCAAAAATACCTTGCTGCAGTTTATTTAGATTTACTTTTGTTTGCTTTTTTATTTATCTTTTATACCTATCTCTATTAGATCTCACTCTTGTTCATGACCATGAAGGGATTGACAACCCCTTTTTCGCGTTGAGTGCAAGTGTTTGTTAGTTTGTGCAGGTGCATAGATTGGAGACTTGCTTGTGCCTCCTACTGGATTGATACCTTGGTTCTTAACTGAGGGAAATACTTATATCTACTTTGCTACATCACCCTTTCCTCTTCAACGAAAAAATCAACGCAAGCTCAAGAAGTAGCATGCAGCACTGCGCTCCAATCATGATCTAGTGTCTAATAGGATTCTACGAGATGGGTGGGATGTGGCACCTTCAGCTGGATCGTCTCCGAGCTCTTCAGTGTACTCGTAGTCATCCTCGTCAGGCTAGGTCACCTCCGGGGTTGCCAAACAATATACCAAGACGCAAATAATAACTCCTATAGATAGCACAAAGAAGCAACAGAAATCCAAAAGATCCAAATGCACTCAAACATAAGCCTATGACGTAGAGCTCATTTTTAGAAAAAATTAGAAACTGGTTTCACATTTTTCTGAGGTCGTGTAAATTTATTATGAATTTTTGAAGTTTATTCTATTTTTTGAAAAAGAAAAAGGCTGGGTTAAATCTGGTGCTGACATGTGGCAGCTCCTGATTGGTCGACTCGGCTGACTCACTGACAGGTGGGGCCAGGCTACAGTGGCTGACAGGTGGGGCCAGGTCAGCGGTCAATGGTCAAATCGTCGACCGGGCTCTGACTGGGCCTGGTGTGCTGGGTCAGGGTTGAACTCGGGCCAAGTTGGGCCAGTCTGGGTTGGACCGGCCTGGACATGTGTTAGGAAGGCCGACAGGCCACGTGGCTCACCTGGGTTGCTATTGGGCCCAGCCCATTAGGCTGACGTCGGTGCTCGCGCCAGCACCTTCCGCGTGTTCGACATGAGGTCCGCTCGTCGGCGGCGTTGCAACTCTGCTGAGGTCAGCGGTGTCTCAGCAAGGCTGCTAAGGCCTCCTGATACGTCTCCATCGTATCTACTTTTCCAAACTCTTTTGCCCCTGTTTTGGACTCTAATTTGCATGATTTGAATGGAACTAACCCGGACTGACGCTGTTTTCAGCAGAATTGCCATGGTGTTATTTTTGTGGAGAAATAAAAGTTCTCGGAATGACCTGAAACTTCACGGTGATTATTTTTGGAATAAATAAAAAATATTGGCTAAAGAATCAACCGAAGGGGACCCACACCCTGTCCACAAGGGTGGAGGGCGCGCCCACCCCCCTAGGGCGCGCCCTCTGGTCTTGTGGGTCCCATGAGGCTCCACCGACCTCAACTCCAACTCCATATATTCATGTTCGGGGAGAAAAAAATCAGAGAGAAGAATTCATCGCGTTTTACGATACGGAGCAGCCACCACCTCCTGTTCTTCCTCGGGATGGCAGATCTGGAGTCCGTTCAGGGCTCCGGAGAGGGGAAATCATCACCGTCGTCATCATCAACCATCCTCCATCACCAATTTCATGATGCTCACTGCCGTGCGTGAGTAATCCCATCGTAGGCTTGCTGGACGGTGATGGGTTGGATGAGATTTACCATGTAATCGAGTTAGTTTTGTTAGGGTTTGATCCCTAGTATCCACTATGTTCTAAGATTGATGTTGCTATGACTTTGCTATGCCTAATGCTTGTCACTAGGGCCCGAGTGTCATGATTTCAGATCTGAACCTATTATGTTTTCATGAATATATTTGGGTTCTTGATCCTATCTTGCAAGTTATAGTCACCTACTACGTGTTATGATCCGGCAACCCCGGAGTGACAATAGTCGGGACACTTCCCGGTGATGACCGTAGTTTGAGGAGTTCATGTATTCACTAAGTGCTAATGCTTTGGTCCGGTTCTCTATTAAAAGGAGGCCTTAATATCCCTTAGTTTCCAATAAGACCATGCTTAGTTGTAGTATTAAAGAAAACCCAAAAATATTTCTCGTTCTTCTTTTGCTTGTTGGGAGCTTTCCCGTGTAAATAGTTTTTCTCGTTCCTGTTTTACTTTCTTCAGAAAAACAAAAACTCCAAAAACATTTCAGTGTGTTTCTTTGAAATTCTTTTCTTTTCTTTGGGGGTCAAGATGAGAAGACCACGATGAAAATGTTGAGTGGCTCTCATATGCGATATTGTTGATCTAACAAAGAGCCCATATTACCTTGTCTTCTCCTTTGAAATAATTGTTTGCAGATTCCAGCTTAGTCCAATGCACGTGCACTATTATTATTATTATTCACACCGTTCGGTTGTGAAGTGAAAGGCAATAATGACGATATATGATGAAATGATTGAGATGAGGAAAAGCTGGTATGAACTCGACCTATCTTGTTTTTGTAAATATGATTAGTTCATCGTTCTTGATTCAGCTCATTATGAATGAAACATGTTTGCAATGACAATTAGAGATTATAGTTACTCATGCCATGCTTAATTAGCTAGGAGTTTATAATGGTTCACCTTGCGTGCCAACATGCTTTTAAAATGGTTATGATGTAGTATGATAGGATGGTATCCTCCTTTGAATGATTCGAGTGGCTTGACTTGGCACATGTTCACGCATGTAGTTGAAACAAAATCAACATAGCCTCCACGATATTTATGTTCATGGTGATTTATATCCTACTCATGCTTGCACTCAATGTTGGTTAATCTCAATGCATGTTTATGACAGCTGTCGCTCTCTAGTTGTTCGCTCCCCAGTCTTTTTCTAGCCTTCACTTGTACTAAGCGGGAATACTGCTTGTGCATCCACCTCCATAAACCCAAAGTTGTTCCATATGAGTCCACCATACCTTCCTATATGCGGTATTTACCTGCCGTTCCAAGTAAATTTGCATGTGCCAAAATCCAAACCTCCGAATGATAATCTGTTTTGTATGCCCGAATCGCTCATGTGGCGACTGGGGGCTGTCAGTATCTTTCATGTTAGGTGGGTTATTTTCACGATGAGTGGACTCCGCTCATCATTCATGAGAAAATGGCTGGTAACCTGGATGCCCAGTCCCATGCTCAAATCAAATCAAAATATAATTGCAAACAAAACTCCCCTAGGATTGTTGTTAGTTGGACGGTACCCGTTGTTTCGGACCAGCCGTGGAGTGTGCTTGTTGGTGGTGGGGGAGTATAAACTTAACCATTCTGTTTGGGAACCGCCTATAATGTATGTAGCATGGAAGATACCAAGATCTCTTTGTTGTTATGTTGACAATGAAAGCATACCGCTCAAAATATTATTTATCTCTGTTTCAAAAACTCGAGCTCTGGCACCTCTGCAAATCACTGCTTCCCTCTGCGAAGGGCCTATCTATTTACTTTTATTGCAGAGTCATCATTCTCTTATAAAAAGCACCAGTTAGAGAGCACCACTATCATTTGTATGCTTTGTTATTAATTGATATTGAGTATGACTGTGACTGGATCTCTTTTACCATGAATTACAATGTCTAGTCAGTCCTTGATCTTCAGGGGTGCTCTACATTTATGTTTTGCAGTCTCAGAAAGGGCTAGCGAGATACCATCTTGTTATATCATATCATGATTGTTTTGAAAAAGTGTTGTCATCCGAGATTTATTATTATTGCTCGCTAGTTGATTATGCCATTGATATGAGTAAATATGAGACCTAAATGTTATTGTGAATACGGTTAGTTCATAACCTTTGCTGAAAACTTGAATGTTGGCTTTACATATTTGCAACAACAAGATCAAACAGAGTTTGTAAAAGTTTTTCTTTATCACTTTCAGTTTGTCAACTGAATTGCTTGAGGACAAGCAATGGGTTAAGCTTGGGGGAGTTGATACGTCTCCATCGTATCTACTTTTCCAAACTCTTTTGCCCATGTTTTGGACTCTAATTTGCATGATTTGAATGGAACTAACCCGGACTGACGCTGTTTTCAGCAGAATTGCCATGGTGTTATTTTTGTGCAGAAATAAAAGTTCTCGGAATGACCTGAAACTTCACGGAGATTATTTTTGGAATAAATAAAAAATATTGGCGAAAGAATCAACCGAAGGGGACCCACACCCTATCCACAAGGGTGGAGGGCGCGCCCACCCCCCTAGGGCGCGCCCTCTGGTCTTGTGGGTCCCACGAGGCTCCACCGACCTCAACTCCAACTCCATATATTCATGTTCGGGGAGAAAAAAATCAGAGAGAAGAATTCATCGCGTTTTACGATACGGAGCCGCCGCCACCTCCTGTTCTTCCTCGGGGGGGCAGATCTGGAGTCCGTTCGGGGCTCCGTAGAGGGGAAATCGTCGCCGTCGTCATCATCAACCATCCTCCATCACCAATTTCTTGATGCTCACCGCCATGCATGAGTAATCCCATCGTAGGCTTGCTGGACAGTGATGAGTTGGATGAGATTTACCATGTAATCGAGTTAGTTTTGTTAGGGTTTGATCCCTAGTATCCACTATGTTCTAAGATTGATGTTGCTATGACTTTGCTATGCCTAATGCTTGTCACTAGGGCCCGAGTGTCATGATTTCAGATCTGAACCTATTATGTTTTCATGAATATATTTGTGTTCTTGATCCTATCTTGCAAGTTATAGTCACCTACTACGTGTTATGATCTGGCAACCCCGGAGTGACAATAGTCGGGACACTTCCCGGTGATGACCGTAGTTTGAGGAGTTCATGTATTCACTAAGTGCTAATGCTTTGGTCCGGTTCTCTATTAAAAGGAGGCCTTAATATCCCTTAGTTTCCAATAGGACCGCGCTGCCACGGGAGGGTAGGACAAAAGATGTCATGCAAGTTCTTTTCCATAAGCACGTATGACTATATTCGGAATACATGCCTACATTATATTGATGAATTGGAGCTAGTTCTGTGTCACCCTAGGTTATAATTGTTGCATGATGAATGCCATCCGACATAATTATCCATCATTGATCCATTGCCTATGAGCTTTTCACATATTGATCTTTGCTAAGTTACTTTTCCGTTGCCACTGTTACGATTGCTACAAAACTGCTACTGTTACTTCTGCCACCGTTACCGTTACTTCCATACTACTTTGCTACTAAATACTTTGCTGCAGATATTAAGTCTTTCAGGTGTGGTTGAATTGACAACTCAGCTGCTAATACTTGAGAATATTCTTTTGCTCCCCATGTGTCGAATCAATAAATTTGGGTTGAATACTCTACCCTCGAAAACTGTTGCGAACCCCTATACTTGTGGGTTATCACCTCCTAGGGCTTCGTGGGGTCTTCGGCGGGGTTAGCCGAGGGCTAAAGGTGATGCTTTGGGGCTCGGCTATGCCGGCCATGGCGCCACGGCGGCTGCGGCGATGCGGTGGTGACGGTGGCGCTCGGTTAGGCTCCCTGTGGTGGGGGTTGGTGAGGCCACAGGAGGGCTCGGGAAAAGCTCCTACGGCTACCCTGGTGGTCAGTGGCGGTGTTGGGGTTGCTAAGGTCACCTAAATGGCCTCTAGGGCTCCATTCCGGGCCGACCATGGTGGCTGGGACTCGGCGGTGCATGACGACACGTGGCCGAGGGGCTCAGCCCGCAATTGGAGGCCAAGGCGTCTCCTTTCGCTTGATTGGGGTCACTGGGGTGCTAACCAGGGCGGTGTCGATGACCAAAAGTCACAGCGGAGTCCGCTTCGACGACCTCAGGAATGGCGGAGCTCCAGTCGGGCGAATGTCTCCAGTGGAGTGGAGTTTAGGATAGGGTTTAAGGCCAACTAGGCACTTGATCGGCTGGCTTCACGGGACTATGGCGATCACATCCGACCCCTTCTCGTTGTGCGAGGTGGCCAGGATCAGCTGGGACGCTCTCGACACAGCGGTGCTGGCGAGGAGGGTGCTGCTATGAGCTCCCGGGGCGGTCTACCTACTCGGCTGGGTGCGCAAGGACTCGTGGGGTGGTTGGAATCAGCCGTAGCATGTTCGGCACGGTGGCGGCTCGATGCGCAGCCGCTCCATCGGTGTGAATGCGATGGTGGTTCCTCGGGGCCTCTACAAGGGCAATCTAGGGCGATGGATGTGCCTCGGCGAGTGTCGGTGTCAAAACCGGCGGATCTCGGGTAGGGGGTCCCGAACTGTGCGTCTAAGGTCGATGGTAACAGGAGACGGGGGACACGATGTTTACCCAGGTTCGGGCCCTCTCTATGGAGGTAATACCCTACGTCCTGCTTGATTGATCTTGATGAATATGAGTATTACAAGAGTTGATCTACCACGAGATCGTAATGGCTAAAACCCTAGAAGTCTAGCCTGTCTGATTATGATTGTGATTATGATTATGATTGGCTCTACGGAATAAACCCTCCGGTTTATATAGACACCGGAGGGGGCTAGGGTTGTACAAAGTCGGTTACAGAGAAAGGAATCTACATATCCGAACGCCAAGCTTGCCGTCCACGCCAAGGAGAGTCCCATCCGGACAAGGGAGAGAGTCTTCTGTCTTGTATCTTCATGGCCCATCAGTCTGGCCCACATTACGTAGCCCGGACGCCCGAGGACCCCTTAATCCAGGACTCCCTCAGTAGCCCCTGAACCAGGCTTCAATGACGATGTGTCCGGCGCGCAGATTGTCTTCGGCATTGCAAGGCGGGTTCCTCCTCCGAATACTCCAAAACAGACTTTGAGCGCAGAAAATGTGTCCGGCTCTGCAAAACAAGTACCACACACAACCGCAGAGAGTATAATATTTCACGAATCCAATCCGCTGAGAACTTTTTATAACGTGATACCACGTTCCTTTAAGATGCGGTTTCCAGTCGCACGCCTTGTCACAGCAGAGATCGTGTTCCTTTATTACGGGATTCTCATCAATACGGGCGTGGGTAATCCAATCGTGCCATCTGCACGGCCCTTGGGAATAGGCGAGTTTTAAGGCGAGTGGGGAGGCGCTTGATATTCACTGCCTTTATAAGGAGATAAGGATTCACCCCTTTCACCCACGCCTTCTCTTTCTCTGCCTCTCCATTCTCGAGCTCCAGCGCCCAAGTTCTCATCTTTTCCGCCTCAAAGAAGCACTCCGACCATGTCAGGATCCGGAGCGCAAGGCAAGTGGATGGCCTCCTCCGTCAAGGAGAAGGACATCACGAAGCTCCGGGAGGCAGGGTATTTGGCCAAGGAAATCGCCCATCGGCTTCCGGCCAAGGGACAGATCATCCCCACCCCCAAGCCTCATGAGAGGATGGTGTTCATCCCCCACTTCGTCCGCGGGTTAGGGTTTCCTCTCCACACTTTCGTCCGCGGACTCATGTTCTACTATGGGCTAGATTTTCATGATCTAGCCCCAAATTCTTTCCTCAACATCTCGGCATTTATTGTCGTGTGCGAGGCTTTCCTCTGCATCCCACCCCACTTCGGACTATGGCTCAAGATCTTCAATGTGAAGCCGAAGGTGGTGGATGGTCAACACGCAGAGTGCGGAGGTGCCATGGTGAGCAAGATGCCCAACGTCACATGGCCCAAAGGTACCTTTGTGGAAACCGTCAAAGGGTGGCAACAACTGTGGTTCTATATCACAGAGCCCCGCGACGCTACCAGGGCCGCGGCTCCCGAATTCAAGTCCGGAGCCCCAATGCGGCTCACCTCCTGGCTAGAGAAGGACCTGAATTGGTCGTCGTCGGACGAGCTGACAGCGCTGCAAGCGCGTATCCAGAGCATGGTAGACAAGAACATCAAGCTTGTCAATGTGATCCAGGTGATGCTAGTTCGCCGGATCCTTCCATGCCAAAGCCGGACTTGCCATCTGTGGGAGTTCGATACGGCCGAGCACCAGACCTTGCAACAGTTCTTCGAAACTACGCACGAAGACATCTGGAAGGTGCTTTTTAAGGCCAGCGAGAAATGGCCGGAGACGACCGAGGACCGCGGGCACGACCTGGCCCATCCCGCCAGTCCGGTAAGCTTTTTGTGCTTTCAAGGTGTATCCTTTACTTGCTTGCTCAGGGAAAATGCCTAAGCCTCCCTATTTATTTTTTCAGGTCTGGACGAAGAAGGCAGAGCGGATCAAGTGTCCGGCTCCGCTGCCCGAGGAACCAGCCATCCCGCTTCTGACGAAGGTGCTGGTCCCGGCGCCCTACCAGGCGCCGGAGAAGAAGGCCAAGAAAAAGGCCAAGGAGACCAGAAGTGGCCTCCGTCGCAAGGGAACTTCGAACGCGATGTCCGAAGACGCCGAAACTCACTCCTCCGCCGCAGAGGACGACAAGGAGGAGGAGGAAAGCAACTCTCCCCTTGAGGGGGGAAGGAAGAAAAGGGCGGCCTCCATAAATCTGGAGGCAGAGGCGTCCAAGAAGGGGAAGGTCTCCCTCGCGGATAACTCCGCGTGGGATGTCGACAGCAGCCCAGAGCGGCGCCCCCGAGATAAGCCCCTGGCCGGATCGTGAGTACTCAAAGACCCTGACGCATTCATATATCCAGCCTCTTGTCTCCATAGTTTTAACATGTTGAATCATGTACTTGCAGTCCGGTTCGTTCCGACCTCGAGCGATACTCCTCCTCAGGAAATTCGCTGGACCCGAAGGTGATGGACAGCGGGTCCCTTCTGGCGGCCTCCTCTCCCAAGGCCATGGATGACACCGAGGTGTTGTCCCAAAGGATCCAGGCCAGGGAGAGACGCAGAAGGCCGTCAGCGCGGCGCCAGAGGGTGAAACCTCGGCCGCCGGACACATGGGGGAGCAAATCCCCATGGAGCCTGGCAATGGGGGCCAGGTCCAATTCGGCCCCCAGCCGAATATGATCCCGGAGACCAATACGGCTCCAGAATCCGGCAAGCAGCCTCCTTCGAAAGAAGGGGGTGTGCCCATTTCGCCGGTGACCTCTGTCCAACCAGAGGCACCGAACACCCTACTGGAAGCGCTGCGAAGTGCTTCCATTGTAGAGGAACACCGTGCCCTTATGGGTACGGTGATTGAGAAGATTCAGTCCGCGAAGAGCGGACTGACCGAAGCCTGCACAAGCCTTCTAACAGGTTTTGAGGTATGAAACGTAATTATGTAAAAAGAATATCACAGTATAGACAGTAGCCCCTGAGACACTGTCCGGTGGTCGAAAAGAAATGCCGGACAGAGGATCAAACAATTTTCGCAGGAGACTAACCATACATGTCTATGTGAAAAAGTAGGCGTCGCTGCTGGCTGCGACCTCTCATGCTGCCGAAGTCTCTGGACTGAAGCAGAGTCTGGAGCGGGCCGAGGAAGAACTCGGCCATGTGAAAAAGCAGCTGGAGGATAAGCAAGGTATGCCATGACCTTCTGTATATCAGAAAGGATAGATGATTTGCATTGACCATAGTGCCATGATATTTGTAGGAGCGACGACTGAGGTGGAGGCCCTTAAAAAGGCACTGGCCGAGGCCCAGAAGAGAGCGGCGGAGGAACAATCCGTCCGCGAAAAGCATGAGGCCAGGGTCAGTGAGGTCCAACAAGAGCTCCAGGACGCGGTAAAGAAATGCGAGTCCTTGGAGCGCAAGATGACGGATCAAGAGTCCGAGCTTGCTAAGGCCCACCAAAGCACACAAGAAGCCCGGGTTGAAGCCCAGGGCGCCCTCCAGGAAATCCAAGAGGCCAGGAAAATCGCGGCGGGTAAGGCCTTTATAATGCAAAGCAAATTTGTGAAGAAAAGGTACCTCTTACTGACCCGGATTTGGAGTTGTCCAGGAGCGTTTGCGGATCTGCCGCGCAGCATTGCAGATGCTGCGGATTTCTTCCGAGCCGAAGAGGGGAGCTCAACGGAGAAGCTGTTCTGGTCGCAATACCTTGCGCCAGAGCATCCGGTGCCCCTTAGTGATGACCTGAAACAGCTGACCGAACTGCATAGGGCAGCCGAATTGGCCATGAAGGATTTGATAATCCGCTTATGGCCTGCCAAAGCCATACCCCAAAGCTAATTCGGGCTCGTGAAGCGACTAGTTGCTGCCTGCCCTCGGCTTGATGCCATCAAGCGGTCGGTCTGCATCGAAGGTGCGCGGATGGCATTCGCCCGTGTCAAGATGCAGTGGGCGAAGATGAACGCCATCAAGCTCGCGACCGAGGGACCGCCCGCGGGCAAGGAGCACCGCACGCCCGAGCGATATTTTGATGATGTCCTAGAGGGATCCCGCATTGTAGCGGAGCAGTGTGCAAAAGACATTATCTTCGGATGAATATGTTATCCTGTCCTGCACAATAAAACGAAACTGATATGTAATATAATGTTAGTTGTTTATATCAAGATTTTTCCTCCTGTGCGGCCGTTTTATTAAATCTGAGAGTTGGCCAATCGTCGGCTTCAGCCCCCACGTAGATAGTACGGGGGTGTTCGGGATAAAATCTAAACACTCTTTATCCAAAGTTTGGTCCTTGAAGGAAGTGTTTAGCGCAACGAACCAGGCAACCGGACTATGTGGCTTTATCACCCTCACTTAGCCATAGGAGTTTTATAGAAATTTAGGTGCAGCCCCTAGTATTCGTGAATCCGAACTAGGGTGCTGTAAACACCGGATCGGGTAAAGACCGATTCGTCGCATAATGCGGAAAAAATCGCAAAAGATTTGTAACCTCCGAAGAGCTGACCGGCTCACGCCGCATCCTGACAATCAGTTTTCAGCTTTCTCTACTGAGGTGCTCATCCAGACGAACCAGGGCACAATCACAGTAGTTCTCCCTTTACTACCCTAGCCGATATAGCGGAACGTAAGGTAGTAAGCACAGGAGCCGGGAAACCCAACTATTGACCAAAGACATGATTCGGAGCCAATGCATATAATGCTAAATTCGGGGTGCCGAACTATACTATAAAAAGTGTTCAGACTTTGTTGCCGTATTATGGGGCGCAATAAAGCCCCTGGCAAATTTAGGCCGTACCAAAGCGTACGGGTGCAATGGATAAGATTATCAAGAAAAAAAAAGTAGTAAGCTAGTGCCGTAGAAGTTGGGCCGCGAACTGTTTCCATTACAAATTTATGGATACGTAAAAGCGTATAAGCAGTGCGATAAGCAACAGGGCTATTTTACGTGCCATGACCAAGGGAGAGCTGCGTGAGGGTCCTGAGAACAGGTAGAGTGACCGTCAAAAAGACTTCCTAGAGATTCCCGCATACCGCAATGCTTCTTGCTATCTTGGTGTATCTATCCTTCGAAAGGACCGATGATCAGGCCGTCTTGAGGGGCCTGTGGAAAACCTGAAAAGGATGAAAAAGAAAGAGTGAGAGTACATGTATCCAGGGGAGGTCGAGCTGTATTATGGACCACAATATAGTTATGCCTCCGACTATGCCCATGGTATTTTAAGTGCGTAGTTATGTACGCGTGGTACGTATGCCGCCATTTGGCCAGGACGGAGACGGAGGCCAGATTGCTAGTCTAACTCCTGACGAGCCGGACTGTTATGCAGCGGAGTAGTCCGGATCCGCTTGACAATGTCCGGGAGTTTGGTCGCTGAATTAAGATTCTGCTTGGCAAGGCCACTCTGTACTTCCGCTGCCAAGGCCGCGGTGTGCTCCTCAGTACGGAGGGAGCGCTCCGTGTTTCCATTAACTGTTATGACACCGCGTGGACCCGGCATCTTGAGCTTGAGATAAGCATAGTGTGGCACCGCATTGAATCGAGCAAATGCGGTTCGTCCGAGCAGTGCATGATAGCCGCTGCGGAAGGGGACTATATCGAAGATCAACTCTTTGCTTCTAAAGTTGTCCGGGGATCCGAAGACAACCTCCAGTGTGATTGAGCCCGTACAGCGGGCCTCTACACCTGGTATGACTCCTTTAAAGGTAGTTTTTGTGGGTTTGATCCTTGAGGGATCGATGCCATTTTGCGCACTGTATCCTGATAGAGCAGGTTCAGGCTGCTGCCGCCGTCCATGAGGACGCGCGTGAGATGGAATCCATCAACAATTGGATCGAGGACCAGTGCGGCTGAACCGCCATGACGAATACTGGTCGGATGGTCCCTGCGATCGAAGGTGATCGGGCAGGAAGACCATGGGTTGAACCTTGGGGCGACTGGCTCCATCGCGTAGACGTCGCTGAGCGCTCGTTTGCGCTCCCTTTTGGGGATATGAGTGGCGTATATCATGTTCACCGTTTTAACCTGGGAAGGAAACTTCTTCTGCCCTCCTGTGTTCGGCGGACGGGACTACTCGTCATCGCCCTCGCTTTGCGACCCCTTCTCCTTGTGTTCGGCATTTAACTTGCCGGCCTGTTTAAAAACCCAACAGTCTCTGTTGGTATGATTGGCTGGTTTATCAGGGGTGCCGTGAATCTGGCATGGACGATCGAGTATGCGGTCCAAGCTGGATGAGACCGTATTGTTTCTTTTGTATGGCTTCTTCCACTGGCCGGACTTGGAGCCACTGAAACCGGCGTTGACCGCCGTGTCATCGGCAGTGCCACCATTGCTTCGGCGCTTGTGCCTGCTGCGTCGGGGCTTGCCATTGCCATTCTTGGCTTCAGAGGTACCGGCATCGCTTGTAGTGTTATTGCTATGAGCTAGCCAACTATCCTCGCCCGCACAAAAGCGGGTCATGAGTGCCGTGAGGGCTACCATGGACTTCGGTTTTTCTTGGCCGAGGTGACGAGCGAGCCATTCGTCGCGGATGCTATGCTTAAAGGCCAATAGGGCTTCGGCATCCGGGCAGTCGACGATCTGGTTCTTTTTAGTTAGGAACCTAGTCCAGAATTTCCTGGCCGACTCTCCAGGCTGTTGAACTATGTGACTTAAGTCATCGGCATCCGGAGGTCGTACATATGTGCTTTGGAAGTTGTCGCGGAAGGCGTCTTCCAAGTCCTCCCAGCTGCCAATAGAGTTTTCAGGCAGGCTGATTAACCAGTGCCGAGCTGGCCCCTTGAGTTTTAATGGGAGGTATTTGATGGCGTGAAGGTCATCACCGCGGGCCATATGAATATGGAGAAGAAAATCCTCAATCCATACCGCGGGATCTGTTGTTCCATCATATGATTCGATATTTACGGGTTTAAACCCTTCTGGGAATTCGTGCTCCATTACTTCATCAGTGAAGCAGAGGGGGTGTGCGGCGCCTCTATATCGGGCCACGTCGTGACGTAGCTTGGATTGAGTTCGTCGGCAGTCTTCGGCCCGGGCGTGGTTATGTTTGTCACGTCTGGCTTGATAGCCGTCGTCGCGCGCCAGGGCATGCCCCCGCGATCCGTAGATTGATCTGGACTGACCTGCTCTATTGTCCAGGTCCTGCCGCAGGTCATATGTATGACCCCGGGCTGTTATGTCTCTGCTTTTGCGGCAAGGTAGTATGGGCTGGTGTTCGGCTTGAGTTGCCGCTTTGTCCCGGCCACGTGGTGGTCGGTCAGCCGCATTATGTGTTGATGGCATGGGCTTAAGTGCCTCGTCGTTGAATTGAGGTAGCAGTTTACGCCTCGGATAACTTTTAATGGGGCGCTCGAGTACGTATTCCTCGGCTGCCAGGACATCAGTCCATCTGTCGTTGAGTAGATCTTGATCAGCTTGAAGCTGCTGCTGTTTCTTTTTCAGGCTCTTCGCAGTGGCTATTAGCCGACGCTTAAAGCACTCCTGCTCGATGGGTTCCTCAGGCACGATAAAGTCTTCGTCGCCGGTGCTCACCTCATCTTCGGAGGGTGGAAGATAGTTGCTGTCCTCCGAGTCTTCGTTTATGGCCTGTTCATCAGGGCTGGCTTGCCCATCTTCCCTATCATCATGTTCGAAAGTCGGCTCGACGGGATCTTCTTTGTCTTCGGCCTCATCCGGAGTATTGTTCTCTCTCGTGTCGGTATTGCTGTCTTTTCCACAGCGTGATTTAGAGCGGCGCCACTGACGTCGGCACTTTGGCCGTGTCTCAGGAGGTGTATCCCCGACTGGATCTTTCTTGTTATCGCCGTTATTCTCTTTGGGGGTATCCACCATGTACACGTCATACGAGGAGGTGGCTGTCCAGCGCCCAGTAAATGGCGGGTTTTGGGCCTGCTCCTCTCCGGCATCGGCGTCCATACCGTCGATGTCTTCGGAGTCGTAATCGAGCATGTCGGTTAAATCTTCGACAGTGGCAATGAAGTGGGCGGTGGGTGGGAAGGGAAATTCTCTGTCCTCAGCCCCCAGTTCAAACCGGATATAGTTCGGCTGCGAGTCCCCCGCTAAGGAGAGGGTTTTTAATGAGTTAAGTACATCACCCAAAGGTGAGTGCCGGAAGATGTCCGCGGAGCTGAACTCGACGATCGGCGCCCGATTGAGCTCGACGGGCGCGGACACACGTGGTTCGGAACCTATTGCCGGAGACGAGCCCGAGGTTCCGGTGACACAGATCTCGTTCGAAGTTGGGTCTATGTGCGGCTTCAACGCCGCTGAGTCTGCGGCTTCCGTGGCGGGGTTGAGCTTCCCGTCCTCGGATGGCGCAATCTGCTCCGGATCTAGGGCCAGGGCAGTTACAGGAGCTATCTCCCGGGTATGGTCCGATGACAGATTTAGGTCATGTTCATCGCGGTGGCAGGGAGCGGCTGCCATGGGCTCGAATCCGTCGAAGATCAAGTCTCCGCGGATATGAGCAACATAGTTGAAGCTTCCAAACCTGACCTGACGGCCAGGGGCGTAGCTGTCGATCTGCTCTAGATGACCAAGCGAGTTGGCCCGCAGCATGAAGCCGCCGAATACGAAGATCTGGCCGGGGAGACAGACCTCCCTCAAGGCAGCATCGTTGTATGATTGATGGAGCCATCGAGTCTTCTAGCGACGACACAGCGGAACTCTCAATGAAAGCACCAATGTCGGTGTCAAAACCGGCGGATCTCGGGTAGGGGGTCCCGAACTGTGCGTCTAAGGTCGATGGTAACAGGAGACGGGGGACACGATGTTTACCCAGGTTCGGGCCCTCTCTATGGAGGTAATACCCTACGTCCTGCTTGATTGATCTTGATGAATATGAGTATTACAAGAGTTGATCTACCACGAGATCGTAATGGCTAAAACCCTAGAAGTCTAGCCTGTCTGATTATGATTGTGATTATGATTGGCTCTACGGACTAAACCCTCCGGTTTATATAGACACCAGAGGGGGCTAGGGTTGTACAAAGTCGGTTACAGAGAAAGGAATCTTCATATCCAAACGCCAAGCTTGCCGTCCACGCCAAGGAGAGTCCCATCCGGACACAGGAGAGAGTCTTCTGTCTTGTATCTTCATGGCCCATCAGTCCGGCCCACATTACGTAGCCCGGACGCCCAAGGACCCCTTAATCCAGGACTCCCTCTGCGAGGCAAACCTTGTTGTACCTATTCTACCTCTACCGACCTAGTTTCACCGGAACAGGCTCGCCGTAGGTGTGCACCGGCCAAGGTGGTGATATGGCTGCGTGGTGGTGTCGTCGGCCTTCCCGAGCATCAGGGGCTCGGCAAGGCCAGACCTTGGCTCGTGTAGGTGTGCGTTTGTGTGTGTGCGTGTTGTGGCTAAAGGCTCGGCCTTTGGTCCTCCCAAGTGGGGAGAATGCGGCTACGGTCTCAGCGGGTGCGATGACAAAAAATAGAGGAGGGCGGTAGAGCTCACCGTAGGGATCGGGGTGGCTAGGATGGTGGTGCAGCGTCGCGTCGGGGCGGTGGCGAGTTGGTGCGGTGCGGTGCCGAGCCGCTACGTTGTTGTAGCCGATCGAGGCGGCGTCCTCTGCTCCAGCGAGCTCGGTGGAGCTCCGGCGAGCTCGGTTCTTGATACGTCTCCAAAGTATCTATAATTTTGATTGTTCCATGTTGTTATATTATCATTCTTGGATGTTTTATACTCATTTTATAGCAACTTTATATCATTGTTTGGGACTAACCTATTGACATAGTGCCCAGTGCTAGTTGCTGTTTTTTGCCTGTTTTTTTACTTCGCAGAATATCCATATCAAACGGAGTCCAAACGCAGCGAAACTTTTTGGAGATTTTTTCAGCCCAGAAGACAACTTGCGAGCCAATTAGGAAGTGCACGAGGGAAGGCCTATGGGGCCCACCACCCACCTGGGCGCGCTAGAGGCCCCTGGCGCGCCCTGATGGATGATGGGGCCCATAGAGGTCCTTTTCACCGCCTCTCAGCTCTATAAATACAAAAATATTCCAGAAACCCTAGGAGAGTCGACGAAACACAATTCCAGCCGCTGCAAGTTCCAGAACAACGAGATCCAATCTAGAGCCCTATTCCGGCACCTTGCCGGAGGGGAACACGATCACGGAGGGGTTCATCATCCTCATTGGTGCTCCTCCGATGATGCGTGAGTAGTTCACCATAGACCTACGGGTCCATAGGCAGTAGCTAGATGGCTTCTTCTCTCTTTTTGATTCTCAATACAATGTTCTCCTCGATGTTCTTGGAGATCTATTTGATGTAATGACTTTTTGCGGTATGTTTGTTGGGATCCGATGAAGTGCGACTTTATGATCAGATCTATCTATGAATATTATTTGAGTTTTCTTTGATCTCTTATATGCATGATTGTTATAGCCTCGTATTTCTTCTTCGAAACTTTGGTTTGGTTTGGCCAACTAGATTCATTTTTCTTGCAATGGGAAAATGTGCTTTGTGATGGGTTTGATCTTGCGGTGTCCTCACCCAGTGACAGAAGGGGTAGCGAGGCACGCATGTATTGTGGCTATTAAGGATAAAAAGATGGGGTTTATTCCTACATAAATAGATCTTGTCTACATCATGTCATAGTTCTTATTGCATTACTCTGTTTCTCCATGAACTTAGTACACTAGATGTATGCTGGATAACGGTCGATGTGTGGAGTAATAGTAGTAGATGCAGGCAAGAGTCGGTCTACTAATCTTGGACGTGATGCCTATATACATGATCACTGCCTTGGATATCATCATAATTATTTGCTCTTCTATCAATTGCCCAATAGTAATTTGTTTACCCACCGTTTGCTATTTTCTCGAGAGAAGCCACTAGTGAAATCTACGGCCCCCGAGTCTATCTTTTATCATATTATTTTCAGATATATTATTCCAAAAACCCAAAAATACCTTGCTGCATTTTTTCTTTATTTATTTTATTTTGTGTTTTTGCTAGATCTATTTATCCAATCTTATATAATTTTATCTATCTTTTTACCGGGGAGGGATTGACAACCCCTCTTACGCGTTGGGTTGCAAGTATTTGTTATTTGTGTGCAGGTACCATTTACATAATGTTGCTTGGTTCTCCTACTGGATTGATAATCTTGGTTAACTGAGGGAAATACTTACCGTTGCTGTGCTGCATCATCCTCTCCACTTCGGGGAAATACCAACGCAGATACAAGCAATTAGGAAGAACTTCTGGCGCCGTTGTCGGGGAGACATCATCAACATCTATCAGGTTCCTAATCACAAATCTCATCTCCTTGCAATTTACATTATTTGCTGTTTGCCTCTCATTTTCATCTCCCCCACTTCACAAAAAAATTGTCTTTTATTTGCCTTCTTTTTCGTTCGCCTTTTTCTCGTTCGATCTTTTGTTTGCTCGAATATATCATCATGAGTGACTTTGGCATGGCAAAAACAGATGATGGCAGAACTCCTAAAATTGGACGTTCTGACAATCTGGATGCTAAAACTTTTGTTTTGGGACAAGTGAACGTTATAGGAAAAGAAACTATCCAAGAATTCTTCAATTGTGTTGGAACTTTGACTTCTGATGATGCTCCTATACTTAAAAGAACTAAAACTTATGCGGAAGCTATTTCAGCATTAGTTCTGAAACTTGAGAATAGATTTATCCGTACTCATCCTACTTTGCAAAGATTGTTTTATGAGCTACCTGTTATAAAGGACCCAAAAGCTAAAAAAAGTAGCCACCCTTGTTCTTATGAATGAATTTGATTACATAGTATGGGAATCTAGGGAGATCTTTGATTTTTATGGTATGAACCGTGAAAAACCGATAATAGATGAGATAATTTACAATAGTGATTATGTATTAAGACATTTGCTTGTTAATAATCAATTTTTTTATGAGAACCTTAAAAAGGAAATTCCTGTTTTGGATATGATCCAACAAGTTTTCAATGATGTTAATCAACAATATTCTTGGATTGTAGCCGAGAGTCAAAGGGAATACAAAGATGGACAACTTGATAATGCTAAAATTTCTATGGACAATGTGTTTCAAGTTATTTTTGAAAAACCTCCTGACAAAAGCACATCTATGGAAAAGAAAGCTAAAGACGACAATACTTGAATCTATGCATTATGCCTAGCTAGGGGCATAAAACAATAGCGTTTGTTGGGAGGCAACCCAATGAATAAATTTTCTTTTTTTATTTTTTGCTCTCTGTTCTTGAGTGTTTGCACAATTGTGCTACTGTTATGATTGTGTTTTTTATGTTTTAATTAGTGTTTGTGCCAAGCTAAGCCTTTAGGATAGCTTTGGGTGATAGTTGATTTGATCATGTTGAAAAACAGAAACTTTTGCATACAATAGTAGAATTGTTAAAATTCATAGAAGCGACGAAAAATTCTGAATTTTTTACACAATATTGATATACAAATTGCCTATTTTTTCCTAATTGTTTCGAATTTTTGGAGTTACAGGACTATGAGTAAAATTCGAGTATTTACAGAGTGTTCTGTTTTTGACAGATTCTGTTTCATTGCATTGTGTGCTTATTTTGATGAATCTATGGATTGTATGAAGGGTATAAGCCATGGTAAAGTTAGAATACAGTAGGTATAATGCAATAAAAATATGAATGGGTTTGCAACAGTACATAAAGCAAAGGTTGGTTTTCTTATACTAACGGATCTCACGAAGGTTTTGTTAAGTTTTGTGTGATTGAAATTTTCAAGTTTTTGGTGAGATCTTGATGGATGAAGGAATAAGAAGTGAAAAGAGTATAAGCTTGGGGATACCCATGGCACCCCAAGGTAATATTCAAGTAGAACCAAGCAACTAAGCTTGGGGATGCCCCGGAAGGCATCCCCTCTTTCTTCTAACAACCATCGATAATTTTACTTGGAGCTATATTTTTATTCCTCATATATCATGAGTTTTGCTTTGAGCTCTTGTATTATATGAGTCTTTGCTTATTTTACTTTTTAGTTTGTCGCAATCATCCTTGCTGGGCACACCTATTTGAGAGAGCCATAATTATGCTATGATTTATTAGAATTGCTCAATGGACTTCACTTAAATTTTTTGAGCTATGGAATTGCTCTAGTACTTCACTTATATCTTTTTTAGCACGGTGGTGCTTTATATTTTGAAGAAATATACTCTCATGCTTCACTTAGATTAATTTGAGAGTTAGTAAAATTTTGAAGTTCTCTCATGCTTCACTTATATTATTTTAAGAGACGGAAATTTTTATGCTCATGTTCTTCACTTAAATTTATTTGAGAGCTTGTTAAAAGCAATGGTAATATATGAAACTAGTCCCAAAGTGATAGATATCCAAGAAGAATATAATAAAAACTTTCATAAAGATCATTGGACAAAATAAACTTGATTCTTTGTAATAGTTTTGAGAGATGATGATAGTAATATATGAGTCATGTTGGTGAGTAATTATTCTTTAGTAAGAATATTGATGTTAAGATTTGTGATTACCTATTCAAGCACGAAAATCAATAGTGATGCAATAAAATTACATCCTACTTCTGATGCATTATTCGGTGTTAGTTTTGCTTAATGCTCGTTTATGAGAATTTTCGTTTCTTGGTTGGTTACTTCTCAATCTATTTGCTAGCCTTTCCTTGTATTAAGTGGAAATACTACTTGTGCATCCAAAATCTTTAAACCCAGTTATGCCATATGAGTCCACCATATCAACCTATATGCGATATTTTCGTGCAGTTCCAGGTAAATTTGTATGTGCCAACTCTAATTTTTAAAATTAATTTTCTTTTTTGTGTCCATACCGCTTATGAAGCGGCAGGGGGTAGTCAATATTTTTTCATGCTAGATGAAGGGCACACTGCCTGTAGAGGCTAGCACAGCTGCCACACCCGAAGCAGGTGAAGGGCACACTGCCTGTAGAGGCTGGCGCAGCTGCCTTCCACGTGCTGGCACTCGGGGCAGGACGGTGGTAATTGGCGGTGTAGGTACCACCATCACGACTCGGTGCGGCTGCCTGAACAGCTTGGGGCGAGGAATCGAGGGTGCGTTTGCACGTTGATGTGTAATCCCGTTGCTAGCTTAGTGTTTACATGTAGTTTGTGCTTAGCTGAAATAATCAGGCCGGCAGCGTGTACCTGTCCACGTCCGGTTTCTGTTCATTTTTCTTCAGTTAGTTCAGTTAGCTTTTTTAGCTGTAGCTGCGCCGGCAAGACCGCTTCATGGGATGGCATGAAACTCCAGTGGGATTGACGGCTGCGTAGTAGCTCGCGCAAGTTCAGCATCGTGGGATGGCACGATCAGTAGGCTGGCCATGTGTGGGTTTGATTCCGCAGGTCGTTCGGGACTTGGCATAAATAACTGAAAGAGCAGAAAAGCTGCGAGTGGTTAGCAGCGCAAAAACCTCTTTGTCAGTTCATCCTCCTTCTCTCTACACGCTCGTCTACCTTCTCTCTCGATCGGTTGGCTGGTGATCTGCAGCGACACACGTGGCCTTGAGTGTGCCGGGGTGCGAGACGTACTCTCAGTACGACGCTTCTTCTCCTTGTAGAGCGCGTCAGCTTCCAGACGGTCTGTCTCGACCTCCATGGCCTTGTTCACCATCTACCTCAACGTGTAGCACGTCTTCCCAGACATGCCTAGCTTGATACGAGTGTTGAGGCCCTTCTCGAAGAAGTACATCTTTTTCTTCTCTGTGCCGGGCTCATCAGGGGCATACCTCATCATTTTGATGAAACTGTCGGTGTACTCATGCACCCTTTGAGATCCCTAAGTGATGTTACAGAACTCCTCGACCTTTGCATCCATCACACCCTCGGGGACGTGATGTTCACGAAAGGCTTCGGTGAACTACTATCAAGTACTCCCTCCGTTTCAAAATTATGAGTCACTTTGATTTTTTCAATATATCGATTTTACTATGTATCTAGACATAATGTATATCTAGATATATAGCAAATTAGATGTATAAAAAAGTCAAAACGACTTATATAGTTTAAAACAAAGGGAGTATCAAATACGGAAATTCCCTTTGGAGCTTGGCCTCCATGGAGGCCTCCAAATTCAAATTTAAAAATTCATAGTAATTCATATTTTTACATTTCAAAAAAATCTTTTCAGTTCAAAATACATTGAAATGAGGGTTGTGCAAAAAAGACAAATCTGAGACGTTTTAACACCTGGTACTATTCATCCTCCCATGCCATGAATTTGTCTTTTTTGTATGGATCGCATTTCAACATATTTCATCCTGAATTTTTGCACACATATACATTTCATCCTTGCATATTTTTTTTAGAAATTTTTTAATTCAGAAAGTTTGAATTTTGATTTTTCAAAAATTCCGGGCTCCATGGAGCCCGGCCTCCAAACGTCCATTCGCGTATCAAATATTGCTTGTTTCTCTATTTTTTTTTTGCAACAAGTATCAGCTTATTTTTTTTTTGCATGGTAATATGTGTCTCATTTATAAAATAAAGATCCGGTTACAAGGCACATAAGCACCGACATTACAAGACTGAAAAAATAGGATAATCCTATGCAAAATACCAGCGCCTGTTCCTCTCCTCCGACACCACCGAAGCGACCACCAAAGGGAAAGAAAACGGATCACCTCTTCACCCGAGCTCGACGCGGCTCCATCGCTGATCAGCAGCTTTACGGACCTCGAAAGTAGTTTGCCAGAAGCAAAATCATTGCCGTTGAAAGAATCAGACCGGGGCAACATGTCCCCGGACAGCCATCGAACTCTAGATCTGACACCCCCACACGACAACGACGTCGAAGGGGGAAACCAGAACTGTCAGCCACCAACTACAAACCCAGCACGGGATGCACCATCTTTCAGCTGTCACTTGCGCAGACAACCGTCTGCGTGTACTCCTGGACGACAAAACCTCCCTGCTCCACCATGACGTCGGAGACAATACCACAACAACAGGGACAGAGCAGAAGGAGAGACACACCTGATGGAGTCGCCGCCGCCGCCTCGCCGACACCATCCATGAAGCCTAACACAGCCGATCTGAAGGATCGGCAAACACACGATGCCATCAACTCCGAGACGCCGCCATGAAGGGCACCGCCGGTGTGGGAGTGAAGCTGAGGCAAATTTATTCGTCCAGCCGCCGCTCCCACCACCCCAACGACGCACCACGACCTACAAATCCAAAACCTAACTACAGAGCGGAGGAGCGGGGTCCCCCCTCCCTCCTACCAACACCCTGGCCGGCTGAGATCGGAGGAAGAAAATCGCCTCCCTAGTCGCCTGGCGTGGCGGCGGCTAGGGTTGGGAAGACGTATCTGGTTAAGTATCAGCTATTTGACTTTGCGGTTTTGCCTTCTATACGTACTTTCTTTTTCCTCCATGCGTGTGTACATACATGTGACGCGCTGCAATAAGCGCTCAGACCGTAAAAATCTTCAATAAGCGCCCATATTGTAATAATCTCGTGTTTTCTGTTTAAGGTTGTTTTTCTTACGCCGTGAGTTGGGGATATACAGTATGTAGGTATCCCTTGGCACACTGTTAAGGCTTTATCGTTATTGTGTCATGTGTGTGTTCGTTATTTAGACATGTTATAGTATTATTGTTTAATAGTTTAGAATTGGTAGGCGAACAAAAAAGAACGGCCGCGTCCTAAACTGGGCTTCTTTTAAGGGCTTGTTTGGAACGCAGGAAACGCTGTCGGTACATACGTGTCTTATGTGAAATTAAACTAAACAGGCACTACGGAGGTGTTTGGCAGTGCTCCTCCTGGCTCCTCCAAAATGGCTCCGACTCCTCTGTTTTCCATAAAAAAAGGGCTCATCCGGCTGAGGAGCCCTGCCAAACAGACTGTAGCTAGTTTTTTTTTTTTGACCCACCCTACCTAGCCCCTACCTAGCTCTCTAGCTAACGACACGTCTACTGGCCGCTCGCCCTCGCCCTCGTCCTCGCCATCTGCCGCAACCGTGCCGCACGCACCCCAAAGTAACCGCTTCGCTGCAAGGCCTGCTACCCGCAGACACCCGCCCCATGCCACCGTACTCTCTCCGCACAATCCAGTCCCCAGCTCCCTGCCACCCGCCCGCCTCAACTTCGCCTCCTTGCAATGTCATTCCGATCGAGACCGTGGAAGACAGTGTATCGGAAGAACAATCCTTGCTTGACTGTGAACGACGACGGCAGAGCACGAGACATTGGGGGCTCGGGGGCTGGGGGCTCTAGTGCTCTACCACAGTACCACGCCGCGCATCGGAATGGTAGAACCCCGCGCGCGCGTCGGCCGAAGCACGGTTGACCTGGGCAGCATGCATGCATGGTGTCCTGCATGTTGCCGTCCGCCGTGCGCGGTCCCATAAGCTACAGCCATCCGCCATCATCGTCATCCACCAATCGCATCACGCCATCGCGGTCACGGTCTCAAGCGGAGGCGACGACGGTGTCTCACGCGGACACGCCTGTTGGCTTTGCAAATGATATAGAAAATTTGATTATATATATATATATATATATATATATATATATATATATATATATATATATCATTTCCTCACCCTTCTGGAGCTCCAATACAAGACATAGAATTCATACATCTGAATAATACATTACATTCTTTTTTTTTATCGATCGCGTTCACCACATCGGCTTAAATTTGGATCAAATTATGATTGGATGTGGTCTGCTACCACTCGCAAAGTCACAATTATTTATTAGCCCATGTTCTAACTGCTTCTCCCTCAAGAAAAAAATAGAGAGATATGCTTGGAATGTTACGGCTGACCAAGTCTGTGTGCCCAAACTCCCCAAAGGATAATGTTCTAACAGCAAACACATTGAAAATAGCACGTACAGAATGTCAATGTCAACACAATATGGGCCACTTGCTATGGAGGATAATGGCTTCTCTTTGACAAGGTATGCGCCGAATATGATTGAAACATTGTTGGAGCTCAAAGTCTCAAACGATATGAACCACTCGATCGAGATGCTAGTGTCCCTCTATATATATACTAATTGATTTGCTCCGGAAGGGCATGCCCAAGCCCAACTCCTCAGAGTCAGGCTTAGCTTAGCTTAGCTTAGTTTAGCTTCGGGAGTTCTCTTGTGTTTGTCCAAACCAAAAACACATACATATCTTTGTTTGGCCACAGTCATGGCGTCTGGTCACCGGAGACACTTCGCCGACCCACATGTGCTTCTGAAGACGCAGTACAATGGCACTTCCAACCATATATGCGACATCTGCCGATCCAAGCTGGCCGGCCTCATGGGCTACCGATGCAGCGCCTGCGACTTCGACATCCATGAGGCTTGCGCCGATTACTTCAAGCAGACAATCTCCTTCTTCGCGCACCCCTGGCACACCCTCACGCTAAGCCGCATGCCCAGCTCCTGTGATGGATGGGCCTGCGACCTCTGCATGGAGGGCTGTCCCCCGGGAGACTTGGTGTACCGCTGCACTGATTGCCTCTTCGATGTGCACCCTCTCTGCACCTTGCTCCCGCAGACCATCCGTAGCCCTCTCCACCCACGGCATGACCTTCGCCTGGTCCCTTCAGTCGGCACATGCATGTGCGGCTGCAAGGAATTGTCCGTGTGGAACTACGTCTGCTCTTGTCCGTTCAAAGTAAACATCGCGTGCGCCTCCGGCGCGCCCAGCAGTGGCCGCCAGAGCACTAACAGTGGTCACCATGCTAGCGGCAGTCATGTCAGCACCACCGCGCAGGTCAGTTCTGCAAGCCAAACTAGCAGCAGCAGCCAGAGCCTTACCGTCAGACGGAGCCGTCGTTTCTCTGTCGCCAAGTTTCTTCTCAAGACAAGCTTTCATGTCGCGGTCAACGCAGCAACCGGAGGCTTGGCATCGCCGGTGCTCGAAGTCCTATCGGCGGCCTTCAGTTGATTGCCACCACGTCTTGAGGATGAGGGGCTGGCTGGTCCTCGTCTCCCTCGGCGCTCACCTCCACCTGGCATGCAATTCACCTGTCGCTCCTTTGCCTTTCAACTTCTAAGTTTTTGATTTGAGACTCTATGCGAGCATCGAGTGCAGTTCTGTAATGTCTTTCTGTATTCGGTTTTCCACTTTTCCTGTTCTTTTTTTTAATGAAACGGGAGGGGCCGCAGCTCCTACACTCCTACAGAGAAATTTATTGAAAATAAAGAGGAAGCTATTTACAACAAAGGGCTTTTCCTGTTCTTTTTTCGTTATACAACGTGGGCTATGGCATGGATGCCGGGGCGGCGGCCCTGGAAGGTGGTCCGCATGGTTGACTCTCCGGCGGGCCCCATGGCGGCGGTGGTGGCATTGTCTCTTGGTCGTGTGGGCGGCGAGAGGCTTGGCGCAAGGTAGCTCGGGCGTGCTCTCGGTCTCTCTGGGGGCGCCTCGATCCGGATCTGGGGACTTGAGCACGTCATGCTTCTTCTGAAGACCTCGTGGTGACACGCGAGAACTACCGGGCGAAAGCTCTGCACTCTGGCGCCGACGATGGTGACGCTCGAGGGCGTCACTCTCTTCTTGAAGACGTCGTCGTGGTGTTCACATCCGCGCTCGGGTTCCGGGTGAAAACCTTTGTCCATTGTGGACTCGACAGCGGCGACGCTTGGCACCGGCATCCCTCCTGAGGGCGTTGTCGTGGAGCTTAGGTGTATAGGGCGTAGCGTGGCGTTGTACTCGGGTCCTTCTGTGCTTTTTTGTCGGTACCATTGGTGATCCGTTTATTCTGGGATCGACTTTGTAAGAGGGTTACCTCTCCACCTTGTATCGTTCGGCCGTGTACTTTGTTCGGTTGATATAAAGCGGGGCGAAAGCCTGTTTCGAGAGGGGCTATGGAATTATGGATATGCTGCGTCAGAATCCTCCGGCTCCGTTGCTCATACCAAAGCAGTAGTGCACATTTTTGTTGGGTGTAAGTGTAATGTACCCTCCAACCGATCCTCTGACGAATCACTAATAAACTCCACGGCTAGAGCCTAGACATGATACCAGGTCCGCTCGCACGAACCGATGAGCTAGACAATAGCTGCTATCACCTACCAAGATGTTTAGTGCTCATAAATTCGGTGTTGTCCAGTTTACCGACGTTTATGATGTCCTTATTCGAGGTCCCAAGAGGGGTCCTTGAGAAAATTTACTGTTTTAGGTCACGTTTCTATTGGCAGAATGACCAACACAAACGAAAATATAGGCTCTAAATGGGATATAATGTGCCAACCAAAAAACCAGGGAGGATTGAGAATTCAAAACCTGGATATACGAAATAAATGCCTACTAAGCAAATGGCTTTTTAAACTATGTAATGGGGAAGGGCTTTGGCAAGAGTTACTGAGAAAAAAATATAGGAGTATCAAAGATAAGACATTGGGTAGCTGCTCAAAGAAGGCATCAGATTCTCACTTTTGGAAAAGTCCGATGAATATTAAAGATACATTCATGAGTTTCGGTTCTTTTATTTTAAAAGACGGTACGCAGACTCGCTTTTGGGAAATCAAGCACTAAATCTGAGATATCCCACGTTGTATAACATTGTACGGAGAAAACATGTTTCTGTTGCACATATACTTAGTTCGGTTCCTATTAACATTTCTTTTCGAAGAAGTTTAGTTAGGAACAACCTAAGGGATTGGCAAAGAATTGTAGCTTCGGTAAGCGATATTCACTTACATGGGGGCAGGGATACTTTTTATTGGTCTTTAAATTCATCAGGCTTGTTTTCAGTGAGGTCGATGTATGCGGCATTAATTAACAATGGTGTTAGGGTGTCACAAGAAATCTGGCTCACTAAATTACCTACAAAAATCAAAGTGTTTTGTGGTATTTGAAAAGAGGTGTGGTCTTAACAAAAGACAATCTAGTAAGACGCAATTGGCAGGGTGACAAGACGCAATCTGATACGCTGCGTTTGGATGTCTATATTAGGGTCTCGAATTGGATTTGGTATTCACAATCCACCGATTCAAAATTTAGAGTATTCAAACGACTTCCGATGTTGACACAATATAAACCAATGCCGTAGTTGTCAACATGTATATGTTCCACTTTGTAGTTGACAAGTTTTTGATATGAAAATATTCATAGTTCAAAATATTTATTTTGAAATTATCAGATTACTTATGACATTCACATTTTTTGAAATTTCTAAACAATTTCGAATGGGGACATGCCCTGCAACAAAACTGTAGTATCTCTCAACAAGAGCTAAAACTTTATAGAATCATTTAGTAACCAAAATATTTAATATAGTATTATAGAATTATTATAAAATGGTAACATTCTATTAGATGACTTGTAAAGTTGTTAGTGAGTAGTGTAGTGGTAGGAAGGGAGCCCTAATAATATTTGCAGCATTTTAAGGTGTGGTCTATTAATAGAGACCATTTATTAGAACAGGCCTTTTATTTTGTCGGAGTTATATCAAGGGAAACTCTTCCTATCTATAGTCTGGCAGACGTCCAGCGCCAGACCAGTCCAACGCCGTCGATCCGATTGAAATCTGACGGCTCAGAAATTGTGCTTCTTACCTAAAAAAAATCGGTAGGGAACTAACTACCTGCAGCCCCCTTGCGTAATCCTCTCCCCTAATCTCTCCCGATTCCAATCGCAGCAGCACCGGCCTCGCCCAAATCCCTTCCCCCCCTGCCTCGCACGCAGCTTCGTCCTGCTCTCCTCGCCGTCGAGCAGCACGGCCACCCAACCAGCCAGCTCCGCCCCTGCCTCTCCAAACATCATCCACTGATCAAGCCCCCCATCCTCATCTTGGTTGGTGCTTTTTTCAGGTCAAATCACGTGTGCCGGCGGGTGAACCGGCTACAGGAGTAGCACCGGCCCGCCAGAGAACCTACAGTGGATTGCAAAATCTGCCCCCACCACCCCAATTACAAGCGCCCCATATTGAAATCAAAGGTATTTCAGTGTGCATCTACTGGTGATGTGTAGTATTGTTCTGGTGATGTGTAGGCCATTTATCATCAAACTTTTTGTAGGTCGAGCTTTGTCTAGATAGATAACACATAGCTATGTATGCAGGCAACCGTGGCTATTCCATAATTTCAATATTCGGTGCATCGATTAATGGTGAGAAATGCAGAGAAAACATTGTTTCACTGCTTCCTGTATAAAAGAGCTTCGAAATATATGCATATGCAGTTGGCGGCAATTTTTTTCTTTCATTTATCAAGATTTCATGCTTCCACCCAACAATAATAATGCACCATTTGAATTATTTTCCAGCTAATTCATACCTCAAGAAAAATGGAAGCATGACCGTACAAAATATATGCATCGAGGGTTGTTTGTTAGATTACTGGTAATAGGCTTGTTTGTGACTACGCTTTGGTGCAAAATATTCCAAGAAATTACTATTAGATGGGAGCTTCCAAATATATGCATCTGCAGTTGGCGGAAAAAAAAATTGGTTTCATTTTCCAAAATTTACATGCATCCACCCAACACTAATGATGCACCATTTTTGTTATGTGCCAGCTTCATCCTCGAGAAAACTGGAAGCATGATCGTACCAAATATATACATCAAGGGTTGTTTGTTAGAATTACAGTTAAAAGGCTTGTTTATCAGTATGCTCTCTGCAAACCATCTCTTATATAGAGGTACTACTGCACTACAAACATTCTTTTCAAATTTGTCCTATACACCCTATCATTTATGTTTTGGTAGATCAAACCTCTGTTATTTTCTTATGTGTGCTTATAATATACAATTGTTTTGCACCACATGATATTTTGCTTCCATATTTTTATTAAAGAGAGCTTTCCTTCCATAGTTCAACCAAATTCTGTAAAAAAATTGGAATGTAGGTCATCGAACCATGTGTGTGAGTTCTGCTTGACTCCACCCTTGATGACGTGGTGGTCATAGCCTCAAACTGTATGTGCGACATTTATGGTTGTGGTCTGTGGAAGACACAAAGGAGCCCGTGGCCGTGCCATGCCCAGAGAGGAGATCGTGGTTGGATAAGATTAGAGGCCGGTGACGATATTTTTCCACAAAAGAGACAATGCATGTGCTAGCATCTGGCTCAAGTTAAATTATTTTTTTGTTTCTTGGATGCAAATTATATTTTGTTCAGAAGCAGATTCTAATATCTCTAGAAGCAATGTCTTATTGATGGAAACAAAAAAAAAAATTCTGTTGGGAGCAATTCCATGTTACACTTGATACAATTTTTGGTCGTCGTTTTGTGTGTAGCAAAAAAATACACTGGTATGTTGTACATAATTTTTCACTAGATCGAGCAATCATCCGCTGGCATTCTCGGCGAGTAACGTGACTTACATGTTTTTTCCCTGCTTTATACAACTTGTTTCATGCTTCCATAGCTGCTTGCTTCAAGTACATTTTGTTGATCTACTTCATACAACTTACTTTCATGTTTTAAAGGACGCATGCTTCGAATTTGATCACTTGGTCCGATCTCGTCAACCACTTCAATGTGTCGGTTCACGATGCATCTCGGTCTGCAGCGGCTGCCGAATTCTTCAATATATAAAACATGTAAGGAAGCACACAGATAGCGGAGTGAAGCAACTATTATAGTGAATGTGTAACATATGATGTGAAGCATGTTAATTCAGGTCGATGTGGAAGCAAAATTTTGGCGACCGGAATGAAGCAAATATTGAGGTCGTTGGAAACAAAATATTATGATGAATCACCGTGACGAATGAAGCAAATGTTTACGTGGTTGAAAACATGTTATACGAACCGATGAAGCATGTTAATTTTCAGTCGATGTGGAAGCAAAAAACAATTAGCAATAGAAGCATATTTTTGGTGCTGCGGAAATGAATAGAAACAATTTTTTTGGTGTAAAAATAACTTTTTTACTTGCGTTGGAAGCAAATTTTGGTAACATTGGATACAAAGTTTGCTTTATAAGGAAACAAAATGCATGGTTATTTTCCGTTAAAATCAGTTTCCTAAGATTTGTTTTACTCCCTAAAATCATGGATTACTTCCCTCAAATCACGTGATATGCACAGTTATTAGTTTCCTCCAATTACACAAGGCTGTGCAGAGTTATTAGTTTCCTCTAATCACGCAAGGAAATTGCTTTCCTACGACGTCCAACCATCTAATCGAACGCTAGCTCGGGTAGGTTCCAATCTAACGGTGATGAAGTAGTCTGAAGATTGCTAGGGATCAGTAGTCTGATCCCTAGTGGTGCTCACCTTATATCAACATGTGGAACAGGCCTTGCCCGGCAGCCGGGAAATGCCCGATCTTGTCATGGCGAGCTCCACAGCGTACTCGCGTTGTCTCTCCAGCGGTGGCGCACCCATCGGAGCTCGACCACGCACACCAGAGATACGGTTGACCAGTTGACCTGGCCAGCATTGGGGCGTCGTGCCGTGCGCGCCGCGCGCTGTGCTGTACACGGCACCAAGTGGCAGCATCACATATTCATTCACCAATAGGCATGGCGTCTCGACCCGATTATGGTTGCTATGGCGCCGTCACTGCATCACGGTCGCCGGGTCACCAACACTTGCGCAGTTAAGGCCTTCAAGCCAAGCGGAGACGTGCGTGTAACCGCGTACGTGCATGTATGTGAGAGCGCGTCAACAACGAGAGCAACTACCTGCTGCTCGCACCCAATGACCCAAACAAATGATCATGGCGAGAGCGCGTCAACAACAAGAGCAACTACCTGCTGCTCGCACCCAATGACCCAAACAAATGATCATGGCGACTTTCGTGGGGATAGTTTCCAAGTCGGCAAACGACTTGGCACTGTAGCTAGTGGTGGTCAACCAAGGTTTAGGGCGGGCGTTAGGCCCACTCATATTTTCCTAACAGAGATTTATAATGAGTACGACAAGTGGCGCAATTTAATACTTTGGATTTTATAGATACATTATGTATCTAAGCATAATGCATAACAAAAGTTATGTATCTATAAAAGCCAAAACGTCTTGTAATAAAGAATGAACTTAGTACAGAACTTTGACCACTATTTTTTAATAAAAATTTGAAACACATAACGAAAAACTATTTTGAAAGTAGTAGCTATTATTTGACACAAATATCCTTCCTATAGCTTCTAATCATTCAAAATCAAAATGCCAAAATTCAACTGTAATCTAAGTTTAAAATAGTTGACTTTGGCGGCGTTAAGGCAAACCTTAGAAAAATATCTTATTTATTTGTGATTCGAGAGAGAATGTCTTAGTAATTTGTACCAAGTGAGCTAGCTTTTCTCAAAAAAAAAAAACCAAGTGAGCTAGCGAATCTTATTTAGACATGTATGATATTGGGTAGTGGGATTTTTTTACAAAATAAAACTCTATAAGCTCTTAACATGTGGATGATGAAAAGAAAACAAAATGTATCATTGTAAGTTCGTAGCGACATATGGCATTTAATAATATTTTTGTCTTCGAATCAATTTTTACATTTTTTTCAAGGTTTTAAAAGCTTATTAGAGATATTTTATGTAGTTTTTTTTAAATCGTTGCATCCTAAACAGGCCCTCCAAGAAGTTGTTGCCAAGTATTTTTTTGGCCCACTACGCCAAAACTGGCGCACGATCGCAAAAGCCGCTCACTCAAGCTATTTAATAAGAGTTCATTGATTTTTTTATCAATACATAAAATCAGGAAGAAGCAAATCACAAGTTGATTAAAATGCATATGCTCACTTCATCTAGGGTTTAGGTGCTAATTATGCAACTAGGGTGGTTTTTTAGTATGATCACACACCAAGCAAAGGTTTTCTAGAAAAAAATTGAAAGTTGGGATTTTTGGGTTGTTAGAGTCCTCCCCCTCATAGGAATCTCGTCCCGAGATTTAAGGTGTTGCGTACCTTTCAAAGAGGTAGGGGTAAAGCATACGGAGTTCTGACTCTTTCTCCCAAGTAACTTCTCTCTCTGTGTGGTTACATCACTGAACTTTGCACATAGGTATGGTGGTGCTTCTAGTTACTTTGTTTGCTCTGTCAAGTATCTGGATTGGGTATTCCTTGTACTCGAGTGTGTCCCGAATGTCCAGTGCTTCCGTGAGTACTTGCTCATTGGGTATTCTCAGACACTTGCGTAACTTTGATATGTGAAACACTAGGTGTACACCGGCAAGCTCTTCAGGTACCTCTAGCTGGTAGGCTAACTTGTTAATTCTTCGACAGATTCTATATGGACCCACATATCTTGGGGCTAGCTTTCCCTTCACAAGGAACCTGATGGTGCCTCGTAGCGGGGATACTTTGAGATAGACATAAGCTCCCACTTTGAATTCAAGATCTCCTTCTATTATCGGCGTAGCTGTTTTGCCGGCTTTGAGCAATCTGCAGGTTCTCTCTCACTTGGGCGACTCCTTCTTCGGCTACCTTGATAATTGTCGGGAGAAAGAATGATCTCTCTCCCACTTCTGACCGCATTACGGTTGTCCGACACTTTCTGCCATAGAGTGCTTCAAACGGTGACATCTTGAGGCTGGCTTGATAGCTGTTGTTGTAGGAGAACTCTGCGTGAGTGAGGCTCTTCTCCCAATCTGTTCTGTATTTCAATACACAAGCTCGAAGCATATCTTCGAGGATTTGGTTCACTCGTTTTGTCTGTCCATCCGTCTAGGGGTGATAAGCGGTACTGTAATCCAGATGAGTTCCAATTGCCCTGTGTAGACTTTTCCGGAAGTTGGACACAAACTGGGTGCCTCTATCGGATACAATGCTCCTGGGTGCTCCATGCAACTTGAGTATGTTGTCCATATACAACTCAACCAACTTTTCTACACGATGAGTGTTCTGACTGGTACAAAGTGAGCAACTTTGGTTAGTCGGTCTACAACGAACCAGGTAGAGTCATTCCCTTTCTAAGACCGGGGTAACCCAACTATGAAGTCCATGGATATGTCTTCCCACTTCCAGGTAGGTACACCAATGGTTTGAGCAATCCAGCTAGCCTCTGGTGTTCTGCCTTGATACGGTTGCAAGTATCACATTTTGCCACAAACTCGGCAATGTCTGACTTCATGTTCCTCCACCAAAATATTTTCTTCAAGTCAGCATACATCTTGGTGCTTCCTGGATAGATGGAGTAATCAGACGCATGTCCTTCGGCTAGGATTTCCTTTCTTAGTGCCGGGTCGGAAGGCACACAAATTCTTTCCTTGTAGATGGTGGTTCCTTTTTTGTCTTCTTGGAACTCTAAGCATTTTCCTGCCTCATGAGGCGCCGAATGTCCTAAATTTCTGGGCAATCCTTCTGAGCATCACGGATTCGGGGTTCCAAGTTGTATTGTACCCGGAGCTCATTCAACTGACCCTTGGTCGTAAATTCTAACCTTATATTTTCCATGTCTTGGCACAATTCCCTTGGAATAGCCTCTGCTCTGAGCTGGTGGTGGTGACTTTTGTGGCTCAACGCGTCGGCAACCACATTGGCCTTTCCAGGATGGTAGTGTATCTCAAGGTTGTAGTCCTTGATCAGTTCTAACCATCTTCGTTGTCTCATATTGAGGTCTTCTTGAGTAGAGAAGTATTTCAGGCTCTTGTGATCGGTGTAGATGTCACATTTGTTCCCGATCAACGAGTGTCTCCGGATTTTTAGTGCATGCACTACTGTGGAAAGCTCCAAATCATGAGTTGGATAGCATTGCTCGTGCTTTTTTAGTTGCCGGGAAGCATAAGCAATGACTCTCCCATTCTGCATTAGAACACAACCAAGTCCTTGTCGGGAAGCATCACAATACACCACAAAGTCCTGACGAATATCAGGTAAAGCCAACACTAGGGTTGTGATGAGCTTCTCTTTTAGCGTTTGAAAGCTCTTCTCGCATTCCGGTGTCCATTCAAACTCTTGGGTTTTCTTTAGGAGGTTTGTCATGGGTTTGGCATCTTGTAGAAGTTTTCAATGAAACGGCGATAGTATCCCGCTAAACCAAGAAAACTCCTGATGCCCGTCACATTGCGGGGTTGTTCCTACTCCTTTACAGCTTCAATTTTTGCTGGGTCCACAGCTACTCCTTCGGCGGTGAGTACATGACCTAGAAAGGCAACTTCTTCCAGCCAAAACTCACATTTGCTGAACTTGGTGTACAACTGGTTTTGTCTCAGCTTCTCTAGTACGGCTCTCAAATGTTGCTCATGTTCCTCTGGTGAGGCTGAATATACCAGAATATCATCGATGAACACCACTATGAACTTGTTCAGATCTTCCATGAATACCTTGCTCATGCTCCTCTGGTGAGGCTGAATATACCAGAATATCATCGATGAACACCACTATGAACTTGTTCAGATCTTCCATGAATACCTTGTTCAACATGTTCATGAAATATGCTAGGGCATTGGTAGGTCTGAAAGATACTACAGTGAACTCATACTGACCATACCTAGTGACAAAAGCTGTTTTGGGGATATCTTTTGGTTGGATTTTCATCTGGTGATACCCAGACCGTAGGTCAATCTTGGAAAAATACTTGGCATTCCTCAACTGATCTAGCAAATCATCAATCATGGGTAGTGGGTACTTGTTCTTGGCTGTCACAGCATTCAGGTTCCGGCCGGTAATCCACAAACATTCTCATGGATCCATCTTTCTTTTTCATAAACAAGACAGGTGATCCCCAAGGTGATGCACTGGGTCTAAGGTATCCCTTGTCAGACAACTCCTTGAGTTGCTTCTTAAGCTCTTCTAGTTCATCGACCGACATGCGGCAGGGCCTCTTTGTAATGGGTCCCGTACCTGGCAAAAGATCGATTACGAACTCTATATTCGACTCAGGTGGCATTCCTGGTAGCTCCTTGAGAAATACATCTGGGTACTCACAGACTACTGCCACTTCATCCACAGTCTTGGCCTCAAGGGCACAAAGCATAGATATATCCTTTCCGGGGTTGGGTTCACAATATATCACGTTCTCACTTGGGTGAGTGATCTCCACATACCTAGGTGAGCAAGATATCACACCTCTGTGACGGGTCAACCAATCCATTCCCAAAATCACATCCAGACCATCAGAGGGTAGTAAGGTGAGGTTGGCTAAAAATGGAAATCCCTCTATCAAGATACTCACTCCCTGACACTTTTTGGTGGATCGAAAGTTGCCCAAGGGTGAACTAGTGTCAATAGGCTCCTTACGCGGAGTCACAGGTATTGCGTGCTCTCGTGCAAATTTGGCAGATATGTAAGTGTTGGGGAACGTTGCATGGAAAACAAAAAATATTCTATGCACACGCAAGATCTATCCATGGAGATGCATAGCTACGAGAGGGGGAGAGCATCTACATACCCTTGTAGATCGCTAAGTGGAAGCATTTATCAACGCGGTTGATGTAGTCGTACACCTTCAGAATCCGTCCCAATCAAGCACCGAACATACGGCACCTCCGCGAATAGCACACGTTCAGCTCGATGACGTCCTCGCCTTCTCGATCCATCAAGAGAGGCGAAGTAGTAGATGAGTTCCGGCAGCACAACGGCGTGGTGACGGTGGTGGTGAAACTATTCCATAGGGCTTCGCTAAGCACAACGGTTTAGAGCGGAGGACGAACTAGAGAGAGAGGGGCGCCGCACACGCCTTGGGGATTCGTGGTGTGTCTTGCCCCCTCCCCTCCTCTCATATATATAGGTGGAGGAGGAGGGGAGGCAGCCCTAGGTGCTCCCCAAGGGGGTCGGCGCCTGCCCTAGGCGCCCCCCCTTCCTTTCTTGGCGCGTGGGGAGAAGGCAGGACGGGAGGCTCCCCCCCCCCCCCTTTCCTTTCCTAGCATGTGGAAGAGAAGGCAAGAGGGGGCCGGCCCTCTTCCTTCCTTCCCTAGGGCCGGCGGCCATGAGGTGGGGCGCGCCAGCCCCTTGTGGGCTGGTGTGCTCCCCTCGTTGACCCGTTTGGCCCAATAACCCCCCGTGGACTCCTGGAACCCCTTCCGGTGATCCGATAATTATCCGGTGCATTCCGAAACTCTTCCGGAGACCAAATACTATCATCCTATATATCAATCTTTACATTCGGACCAATCCGGAGCTCCTCGTCATGTCCGTGGTCTTATCTGGGACTCCGAACAACATTCAGTCACCAACATACATAACTCATATAGTACTATATCATCAACGAACATTAAGCGTGCGGACCCTACGTGTTCGAGAATGATGTAGACATGGCCGAGACGCTTCTCTGGTCAATAACCAATAGCGGGACCTGGATGCCCATATTGGTTCCTACATATTCTTCGAAGATCTTTATCGGTCGAACCTTTATGACAACATACATAGTTCCCTTTGTCGGTATGTTACTTGCCCGAGATTCGATCACCGGTATCTCCATACCTAGTTTAATCTCGTTACCGGCAAGTCTCTTTACTCATTCTGTAATACATCATCTTGTAACTAACTCCTTAGTCACTTTGCTTGCAAGCTTCTTGTGATGCTGTATTACCAAGAGGGCCCAGAGATACCTCTCTGTCATACGGAGTGACAAATCCCAATCTCGATTCACGCCAACTCAACAGACACCTTCGGAGATACCTGTAGAGCACCTTTATGATCACCCAGTTACGAAGTGATGTTTGATAGCACACAAGATATTCCTCCGGTATCCGGGAGTTGCATGATCTCATGGTCTAAGGAACATGTATTTGACATTTAAGAAAGCAGTCGCAAAAATTAAATGATCATATGCTAAGCTAATGGGTGGGTCTTGTCCATCACATCATTCTCCTAATGATGTGATCCCGTTATCAAATGACAACTCATGTCTATGGTCAGGAAACCTTAACCATCCTTTGATCAACGAGCTAGTCTAGTAGAGGCTTCCTAGGGACTTGGTATTTGTTTATGTATTCACACATGAATTTCAGTTTCCAATCAATACAATTATAGCATGAATAATAAACCTTTATCATGATTAAGGAAATATAATAATAACCACTTTATTATTGCCTCTAGGGCATATTTCCAACAGTCTCCCACTTGCACTAGAGTCAATAATCTAGATTACATAGTAATGAATCTAACACCCATGGAGTCTTGGTGCTGATCATGTTTTGCCCGTGGAAGAGGTTTATGATGACCCACAAGTATAGGGGATCTATCGTAGTCCTTTCGATAAGTAAGAGTGTCGAACCCAACGAGGAGCAGAAGGAAATGACAAGCGGTTTTGAACAAGGTATTTTCTGCAAGCACTGAAATTATCGGTAACAGATAGTTTTGTGATAAGATAATTCGTAAAGTGTAACAAGTAACAAGTGTAACAAAGGTGCAGCAAGGTGGCCCAATCCTTTTTATAGCAAAGGATAAGCCTGGACGAACTCTTATATAAAGCAAAGCGCTCCCGAGGACACATGGGAATTATTGTCAAGTTAGTTTTCATCATGCTCATATGATTCGCGTTCGTTACTTTGATAATTTGATATGTGGGTGGACCGGTGCTTGGGTGTTGTCCTTACTTGGACAAGCCTCCCACTTATGATTAACCCCAATCGCAAGCATCCGCAACTACGAAAGAAGAATTAAGATAAATCTAACCATAGCATGAAACATGTGGGTCTAAATCAGCCCCTTACGAAGCAACGCATAAACTAGGGTTTAAGCTTCTGTCACTCTAGCAACCCATCATCTACTTATTACTTCCCAATGCCTCCCCCTAGGCCCAAATCATGGAGAAGTGTCATGTAGTCAACGTTCACATAACACCACTAGAGGAAATACAACATACATCTCATCAAAATATTGAACGAATACAAAATTCACATGATTACTTATAACAAGACCTCTCCCATGTCCTCGGGAACAAACATAACTACTCACAAAGCATGTTCATGTTCAAGATCAGAGGGGTATTGAATATCATTAAGGATCTGAACATATGATCTTCCACCAAATAAACCAACTAGCATCAACTACAAGGAGTAATCAACACTACTAGCAACCCACAGGTACCAATCTGAGGTTTTGAGACAAAGATTGAATACAAGAGATGAACTAGGGTTTGAGAGGAGATGGTGTTGGTGAAGATGTTGATGAAGATTGACCCTCCCTCGATGAGAGGATCATTGGTGATGACGATGGCTTCAATTTCCCCCTCCGGGAGGGAAGTTTCCCCAACATAATAGCTCTGCTGGAGCCCTAGATTGCTTCTGCCCAGGATCCGCCTCGAGACAGTGGCGTTTCATCCTGAAAGCTCTCTTCTAATTTTTTTTTCTAGGTCAAAATGCTTCATATAGCAGAAGATGGGCACCGGAGACCTGCCAGGGGGCCCACAAGCCCTGGGGGTGCGCCTTGGGGGGTAGGGCGCGCCCCCCAGGCTTGTGGCCACCTGGTGGGTCTCCTCTGGTAGTTTCTTTGCCCAATAATTTTTATATATTCCAAAATAATTCTTCGTAAATTTTCAGGACTTTTGGAGTTGTGCAGAATAGGTCTCTCAGATTTGCTCCTTTCCGGTCCAGAATTCCAGCTGCCGGCATTCTCCTTCTTCATGTAAATCTTGTAAAATAAGAGAGAAAAGGCATAAGTATTGTACCATAATGTGTAATAACAGCCCATAATGCAATAAATATTAACATAAAAGCATGATGCAAAATGGACGTATCAACTCCCCCAAGCTTAGACCTCACTTGTCCTCAAGCGAAAACCGAAATTGATAATCATGACCACATGTTTAGAGATAGAGGTGTCAATAAAATAAAATACGGACATGAGGGCATCATGATCATCTTTAGAACAGCAACATATATTGTCATATAATTTCTTATGCTAAAGTAACAATTCATTCACAAGGTAAAGTCTGAATCAAAAACTTTATTGAAAACCAACAAACTATGATCTTGGTCATTGAAACAATTGCAATTTATCATAACATCGGAAAGAGTCAATGCAAAAGCTTTTATTTAGCAAGTTCACATACTCAACCATCATTTAATCTTTCATAATTGCTAACACTCACACGATACTTATGAGATCAAAGTCCCAATCGGACACAGAGAAAGATAGGGGCTTATAGTTTCGCCTCCCAACCTTTTACCACAAGGGTAATGTCAACAATAATACTTTATGATAACCTACATCCGGGTGGATATATATGTCTGGATCTTTCCCCGACACATAGTGCTTGCCAAAAAGAAAGAGTGTAAAATGGAAAAGTGAAGATCACCTTGACTTTTGTATAAAGGTAGAAGGTAAAAGTAAAAGATAGGCCCTTCGCAGAGGGAAGCAGAGGTTGTCATGCGCATTTATGGTTGGATGCATAAAATCTTAATGTAAAAGAATGTCACTTTATATTGCCGCTTGTGATAAAGAACTTTATTATGCAGTCCGTCGCTTTTATTTCTTACATATCACAAGTTCGTATAAAGATTATTTTGTTCACACTAAAAGAACACACATATTTAGAGAGCAATTTTTATTGCTTGCACCGATGACAACTTACTTGAAGGATCTTACTCAATCCATAGGTAGGTATGGTGGACTCTCATGGCAAAACTGGGTTAAGGGATTTTGGATGCACAAGTAGTATCTCTACTTGGTGTAAAAGATTTGGCTAGCATGGGATGAGAAGCAAACTCAACATGTTGGAGGATCCATGACAATATAACTTCTATTCGGATATAAGGAAACATAACCCATTATGTTATCTTCCATGTCCAACATCAACCTTTAGCATATAATATTTTAATGAGTGCTCACAATCACAAAAGATGTCCAAGATAGTGTATTTATATGTGAGACCACTCTTTCTTTATTACTTCCTATTAAGACCAAAACTATGTTTGTCAACTCCCAACAAATTTTATGCGACATAATTCTTATATGTGAAGTCACCACTTCCCATAAGATTATTATATAATCTTTTTATTTCTTTTACTCTCTTCTTTTTCCAAGATCAAGGCAAGAAAGCAAAGCCCTCACTCAAAACTACTCTTTATTATATAACTCACAGACTTGATTACATAGATAGATCACAAAGTGAAACTCAAAGACTAGATCATACTAGAAACAAAAAACTTTATTCTACTAAACAAAGATATAACCAAAAGGACAGAACTAAGGAAAATGATAAAGGTAAAGATGTGATGGTGATACGATACGATACCGGGACACCTCCCCCAAGCTTGGCACAAGCCAAGGGGAGTGCCCATACCCATGTTCTCAAGTCTCCTTCTTCGGAGGTGGTGATGATGGAGTTGTAGCATTCTTCTTCTCTAGCTTGTGCCTGAGGCTAAAATTTTCCTCCCTTAGATCATCATTCTCGAGCTCCAGCTTTAATATCTTTTTGCATAACGCCGCCTTGCTATCCTGCAGAAAACGGGATGGGATAGATTGGACCTTAGGAAGGCTTGACTTCTTGAATTCCACGTGCATATCTCCAGGTTGAGGTAGTGGATATTCATCTTCGTCGGAGCTATCGTTCCTTGTTTTCTCCATGTCGAAGTCTTCCTCCTCCTCCGTAGTCCAACCATAATGCTCTACCTCCCCATAGACCTTTGGGTTGCGATATAATTAGCAACATAGCTCTCTCCCTCTGAATCTTGAGACGACATATTTTCATATCTGCCAGGAAAATAGCACGAAACAGGAATAGAGGATATTGCCGTGATACGGTGGTCAAAACCTTTGGGAGATTATATAATGAATTTTTACCATGCAAAACAAGTGTTCTGGGAGAAAACGGAGTCCGGAGGGCACACGAGGTGGCCACAAGCCGGGGAGGCGCGCCCAGGGGGGTAGGGCGCGCCCCCACGGTTTGTCGCCTCCTCGTGCGCTATTCGGACTACTTCTTATTTTTCTAATTTTTTAAATATTCCAAAAGGGAGTAAAATTGCCATTGGAGAACTTTTGGAGTCGGTTTACTTATCGTATCACATACCTATTGCCTTTTTAGGGCTGTGGAGCGTTCTGGAAAGTCTCCCTTATGTACTCCTCCGGTGTTATGGTATTAATAATATAGGTTTCAACATTTATGGGAGTACCTGAGATATAATGTTTGATTCTTTGCCCGTTTCCCACCTTCGGGTTATTGCCCTCGGAGTTGTTGATCTTGATGGCACCGGAACGATAAACTTCCTTGATAATGTAAGGCCCTTCCCATTTAGAGAGAAGTTTTCCTGCAAAAAATCTTAAACGAGAATTGTATAGCAAGACATGGTCACCTACATTAAATTCATGCTTTTGTATCCTTTTGTCATGCCATCTTTTAACTTTTTCGTTAAATAATTTAGCATTTTCATAGGCTTGGGTTCTCCATTCATCAAGTGACCTAATGTCAAATAACCTCTTCCCACCAGCAAGTTTGAAATCATAGTTGAGCTCTTTAATTGCCCAATAAGCCTTATGGTCAAGTTCGAGAGGTAAGTGGCATGCTTTTCCATATACCATTTTATATGGAGACATACCCATAGGATTTTTATAAGCAGTTCTATAAGCCCATAGTGCATCATCAAGTTTCTTAGACCAATTCTTCCTAGATCTATTAACAGACTTTTGCAAGATCAATTTTATTTCTCTATTGCTTAATTCTACTTGAACACTAAACTGAGGATGATAAGGAGAAGCAATTCTATGGTTAACATCATACTTAGCAAGCAATTTATGGAAAGCACCATGAATAAAGTGTGAACCACCATCAGTCATTAAATATCTAGGGACCCCAAACCTTGGAAAAATAACTTATTTAAGCATTTTAATAGAAGTGTTGTGATCAGCACTACTAGTTGGAATAGCTTCTACCCACTTAGTAACATAATCAACAGCAACTAAAATATGTATATACCCATTAGAGGATGGAAAAGGTCCCATATAATCAAATCCCCAAGCATCAAATGGTTCAATAACAAGTGAATAGTTCATAGGCATTTCCTGACGTCTACTAATATTACCAATCCTTTGACATTCATCGCAAGACAAGACAAACTTACGAGCATCCTTAAAAAGAGTAGGCCAATAAAAACCAGATTGTAATACCTTGTGCGCAGTTCTATCTCCAGCATGGTGTCCTCCGTAGGCCTCGGAGTACCACTTGCGTAGAATCTGTTCATGTTCATGCTCAGGTACACAACTGTTGGGGAACGTAGTAGTAAATCAAAAAAAAATCCTAGCATCACCAAGATCAATCTATGGAGAGACTAGCAACGAGAGAGAGGGGAGTGCATCTTCATACCCTTGAAGATCGCGATGCGGAAGCGTTACAAGAACGCGGTTGGTGGAGTCGTACACGCAGCGATTCAGATCGCGGTCGATTCCGATCTAAGCGCCAAACGACGGCGCATCCGCGTTCAACACACGTGCAACCCGGTGACGTCTCCCGCGCCTTGATCCAGCAAGGAGGAGGGAAACCATTCCGGTGACTGAAACTGGACTTCCCATATATAATTCTTCACCTCCGGACCATTTCGGAACTCCTCGTGACGTCCGGGATCTCATCCGGGACTCCGAACAACCTTCGGTAACCACATACAATTTCCCATAACAACTCTAGCGTCACCGAACCTTAAGTGTGTAGACCCTACGGGTTCGGGAACCATGCAGACATGACCGAGACATCTCTCCGGCCAATAACCAACAGCGGGATCTGGATACCCATGTTGGCTCCCACATGTTCCATGATGATCTCATCGGATGAACCACGATGTCGAGGATTCAATCAATCCCGTATACAATTCCCTTTGTCCATCGGTATGTTACTTGCCCGAGATTCGATCGTCGGTATCCCCATACCTCGTTCAATCTCGTTACCGGCAAGTCTCTTTACTCGTTCCGTAACGCATGATCTCGTGGCTAACTCCTTAGTCACATTGAGCTCATTATGATGATGCATCACCGAGTGGGCCCAGAGATACCTCTCCGTCATACGGAGTGACAAATCCCAGTCTCGATTCGTGCCAACCCAACAGACACTTTCGGAGATACCTGTAGTGCACCTTTATAGTCACCCAGTTACGTTGTGACGTTTGATACACCCAAAGCATTCCTACGGTATCCGGGAGTTGCACAATCTCATGGTCCAAGGAAATGATACTTGACATTAGAAAAGCTCTAGCAAACGAACTACACGATCTTGTGCTATGCTTAGGATTGGGTCTTGTCCATCACATCATTCTCCTAATGATGTGATCCCGTTATCAACGACATCCAATGTCCATGGTCAGGAAACCACAACCATCTATTGATCAACGAGCTAGTCAACTAGAGGCTCACTAGGGACATACTGTGGTCTATGTATTCACACATGTATTACGGTTTCCGGTTAATACAATTATAGCATGAACAACAGACAATTATCATGAACAAGGAAATATAATAATAACCATTTTATTATTGCCTCTAGGGCATATTTCCAACAACAACATCTAATAACACAATCTACTCCTTCTTTATAAAGGTGTGGGCCATACCAAAAGTAATGTCTTAAATCATAGAAAACATTTTCTTTTGTTGGTATGTAAAACTAGGTGGTATAAATTTAGCAACAATATAATTAGCATAGTCTGCATACCATGGAGTACTACGAGAAGCATTTATAACAGCTAACTGTTCATCGGGAAAGCTATCATCGATGGGTAGTGGGTCATCAAGAATATTTTCTAGCCTAGACAAGTTGTCCGCTACGGAGTTCTCAGCTCCCTTTCTATCAAAGATATGTAAATCAAATTCTTGTAGCAAGAGAACCCACCTAATGAGTCTAGATTTAGCATATTTCTTTTCCATAAGATATTTAATAGCAGCTGTGACATCCCGGCTCAGAGTAAACCGGAACGCCCCGTATTCCAGCCCAAGGACAAGTCTTCTAGAATACGGCACTGTTGGCATAGAACAAATCAGCTCTTTATTGCAATAGATATGGTTACAACGGTACAAGGATTACATCGGCACGGCAACACTATGCCTGCCCGGGGTAGCTCTATGCTAACAGCGGAGTAACTCTCTCGGCAGCGGAACAATGACGACGGTGATGGACTCCACTCCGCAGGGACTCTGGCTAGAACGCGTATCATAGATCGCAAGCACAGGAACCTCGGCAAGCAAGCAATCACGGCATGACCTGCAAACTGGCATGACACGCCAGGTGAGTACTTTGAATGTACTCGCAAGCTCACAGCAAACATCAGCATTAAAGCAAGACAACATCATAGCAATCCAAAATTAACCAGCATGGTTATCTAGCAAGGTAGCTACTGAAATGACTGCAGTAAGGTAAAGCATATTAAATCCATACTTCAAATAATCTCAGGCTCCAATCTGAACCTGTACCAAGTCCAATCCCCAAGCATGTGGTCATCCGACCACTCAACTCACAGCCATCCCATGGCTAACATATCAAATACCTGATTCCATCTGCACGACAAGTCTGACAAACTTACTCTCCTCTGGGTTGTCTCACAACCCTCAGAATACTCATGAACCACCGAGTACTTCTAATCATACGACGAGTTCTTCCATCATTATCATCACTACCATGGTTGACCACCTAGTGAGGTCTGGACGGACTGTCCAATACCGTGGACACGGCTATTCGAATAGATTTTACACTCTGCAGAGGTTGCGCACTTTACCCACACTATGGAGCACTGACCTCGTGATCCCATTCGGGTGGATCAGCGTTGCTCCAACGAAACCTGCCTGACCCGTGACTCTCCCATCGTACCACCGGCAATCATCCTCCCCCGGAGTCAAGCCCTGGGTGGCCCCTGTGTCACCTCGTGACACCTGCCACCGTCGTGGCCAAACTGAACTGTCCCAAACGTGGACGCCGGCACAAAACTCAACTGGGCTCACAAGGTTATCGCCGCCTACCGGGCTAGGGTAGCGCGCACGCATAACCTTCCCTGTCGGGCAGTACCGATGAAAGAGCACGCGATCAGACCAAGTCAAGGCCGTCCCATACCGGCAAATGTGGTTGCACGGATAAGTCCGGACAGGTGACTCAAGGTCAACCATGAAATATCTAATCCTCGAACAACCTCTGTCATGGCTGACACTCCGATATCATAGCAATCCAATAACCAATATGCTTAAGCCACTGCTACCAATTCATCTCTACGAACTGCCAGAGGAACTCCAAAATAATCATAGACAGTGATCTCAACATCACAATATCAACAAGTGGGTAGGCTACTAGTCACTAATAATCCGTTACTCAACATGGTATTCACCTATCCGAGAATTAACTCAATCATTGCATAATCCAATTCATTTCACAGATACTCATACTTACTGATAAAGCAAATAGTCAAACTATGACATTGCAATGCGATGATGCAGATGAGAGTTGTGGCTTGCCTGGGGATGAAGGAACCATCGGGAAGAAGTGCGGAATGGTCGCGGAGGAAATTGCCAGAAACAGTTCTCTCTCGGAGGGGCTGTTTACGGACAAGGTTAAAATGGTCATTTTCACAGTGTGTAAACATTATGAAAATGACTCCATCGGAACGGGCTCGACGAGACGAAGACGTGGGCTTTGGATTCACCTCGATCGGAGTCTCGGTTGAAAAGTTATAGAGGGTGGAAGATCATGGACCAATCTGTAATAATATTACTACAACAAGTCCCTGAGAGGAAAACAGAAAACATATTCCAGTAACTACGCTTTCGGGACAGTGAAAACGCATTTCCGGCCGAAGCCGTAGAACATTACGCTTTCACTGAAACGAAAGCGTAAACTCAGAACTACGCTTTCACTTAAAACGCGCGCGGGCCCGGGGCGGAGTCAACGCCTGAAGCTAACGGGCGGGTCCCGCGCTGACAGGACCATCTCCTTCCTCGCGCTCGCTCGTAGAACAGAGGAGGCGCGCGCGCCGGCGCTTGTCCCGGCGGCTCCGGCCACCTCCGGCGGAGCCCAGGCCACCGGAGTGACCAGCGTGGAGAGGCGCACCCGCCAGTGGGCTTTGCCCTCGCCGGGAGGCAGCAGGGCCAGCGAGGCCTTGGCCGCGGCGGGCGGCGGCCACTGCGACCTCGGGCACGGTGCTGCGACTACTGAGAAGAGGGCGGCGAGCTGCGGGGAGGGTCTAGGTGAGGGTGGTGGTTGGCTACGGTGGTTCGGTTGAGCTACGGGGGCTGGGGATGGACGAATTTAGCCGAGGCCATGCGGCGGCCATGGCGGCGATGGGTGGCGAGGAGCAGCTCCGGCGATGGTTGAATGGGTCGGGGAGGACCAGTGGAGGAAGGTGGGGTTGGTGGTGAAGACGAGAGGGGCTCGGGGCCCTTTTATAGGCGGGGCGACGAGGGTGGCCGGGCTCGGCCACGGCGACACGTCCACCACACGCCGGAGCCTTCGGGAAGCCGCAGGGAGGAGGGGAGAGACATCCACGAGCTTCACGGAGGATCGGGGAAGGCTCAGGCGAGGTCGGGAAGACTCGGGAGCTCGCAGGCGACTGAAACAGGGAGGAGCAGAGGAGGTTTGCGGCACGGGCACCGTCGGTGCACCGCGTCGGATGGGACGTGAGAGGGGGAGAGGGGTCCAGCACGAGGGCGACGACGAAACAAAGTCCCTAGACATAGCTAGGTGTCGAAAGAGAGGAAGAAACCGATGAGGCCGAGGGCCCCAATGCACAGAGCGCGCGTACTGCACACCAGCCGCATGGTCACCGCGTGCACTAGCGCACGCGGTGCACTCTGCTACCTAATTTGATGTCTAGCGGGAAGTCCTTGCTCCCCAAGGCAGCTTGGGAGAGAAATCCCATCACAAGAGGCCAGGAGATGACTAGAGGGAGCTTGGATACAATGCACCAGCAAGCTGTTTGATGTGAGCTGAGAAAAGTTGAGAAGGAACTAGACTCAGATATTTGGCTGAGAGTGATCACTCACTAGGGTGATCATCACTGCAAATTTGCAGACCATTTGGATGGATATAAATAGGACTTGCAGTTCAATAAGCTTTACTGAACAGAAATGCAAAATATGAAGTGGCACTCACATACTTACTTGGATTGAGCTGAATTTTGAAGGAGATGAATAATTTGATCATATGAGCGTACTGTATAAATTTCATACCATTTGGATAAACCAAAGTGGTACTTCCTTCACACAGCACCCCACTGGACAGAATCTTAGGGAAATTCTAGGGAATTATTGGGTAGATGAATTGAGCCAAAATTTTGTGGATAGGTGTAAGATGATTAGGAGAAGGCTCTGGCAAATTTTCAGCAATTATGAAGCAATATAAAATATAGTTGCTTCACAACAGGAAAATATGACCAGAAACCAAGATTTGATGCTGTGATCACATAGATGATTGGATAAGGTTGAAACTTGGTGGAGAGTCAGGATTTGAGCATATTAAGATGCTTGCAAAATTTCAACTCATTTGGATACTCCTAGCTAGCACTTGCTTCACAAAGATTCCGGTTGCCCAGAAACTTTGGAAATTAGCCAGGAGAGATTTATTATCCAAATAAAGTTGAACTTTGGCATGTGGAAATGATATGGATAGGAAAGAGTGCACAAAAAGTTTGAGAGCAAGCAAGCAAATATAAAGGGTACTTGCTTCACAAACTGCCAGCTGGGGCAGAATCAGAAAAGGAATATTTGGGAAATATTTTTGGGTATGGCAAGGAATATTTTGACATATCTATATAAGATATGTCCCAAAGGATTTATGGGAATTATTTGAGAATTTTGGGAATGATAGAAATATGAGTTGCTTCACAACTCAGGGCAAACAGAGTTATTCCTTTAATAGAAAAAGGAATATTCCCAAGAAAAAGAATATTGGGAGTTGGTCCAAGATGGAAATGACAAGGTCTGGGGATGGTGTTGAAGTTGGCAAGCCACTCGGGAATAAAAATGAAGGGTGATCCATCCAGGTTGCAAGACTACTAAGCCACAAAAAGCGAATCCTGACCAAAATCAAAAGAAAAAGAAAAAGGGCAAAATCCAGGGTGTTACAAACCTACCCCCCTTAAAGAAATCTCGTCCTCGAGATTTGGTTGCTCAGGGATCAGACATGAATATTTCCACTTGAGGAAACCGTTTCCATCTCGGGCTTCCTTTTTACCTTTGTATAATGTTCCCACTGAATTTCATATGTCTGACTGCCTTGCTTCGGGGTGGGTTGCTTCACTGGACCCTTTTTCTGGCCAATCTTACCTCATATGTTACTCTGACTCCAATCCTTTTATATCTGCTATGCTGTCTGGGGCAATAAATTTTCTGACAAAACTATATGCCTTGCTCGTAAGTCCGAGAGTGGTTCCTCATGGACGTGTCGTGACGAGGTCCAATACGAACGACCGTTCATCATGAACAGTTTTTCCTTGGTGGACACAAAATCTTTTACTCATTGCATTGAGTGGCTTCAAATGGCTGTGTGTCCACCAGGCTCAAAACAGTACTGTGAATTGTACCATTCTCCTGGCGGAATTTGACTTCTCGCACGATTTGCTGCGTCATCTTGGGTATCTCCATTGTCTCGGGTATAAAGCTCCTGCCAAATGTTTGACTGTCACCTGTCGTGACCAGCATAAAGGTGTACGGTGATATTATCCATAGACTTGACTGACAGTGGTCCTGGCAGCAGAATCTTGTTCACGGCAGGTTAGTCTTTAATTGATTCCTATCTGTGAGAACACATTCTTTGAGAATGTTGTTCATCCTTCTGACTACTCAGTCTGCCAGCATCTCCATATGGATGGTAGGCCGTGTAATGATTTAACATGGTTGCTGAATTTCAACTGCCGAGTTAATCTTTTGACTGACCTGACTAGCTTGATTGCCCTCTTCTGACAATTCTGAGCATATCTGGTTGACTGGGCGGGTTGTCTCGATATGGGGTCCTTGCAAACGGAATAGACCCCATGGGTGTGTACCCATGGTGACTGGTACCGAGCCAGACTGTCTGGAGTATTTGTACCATGTTGCTCTTGCAACCATTACCATACCTTTATGGCCAAATCTTTGCTCCTTCATTATGGTTCTCTTTGCCTGGATCCTTTATCAAAGGAGCTTGGCCTTATGTGTTCTTTGATTCTCCGTGTGACCATAGGTATTATCGGGTGCGACATTCCGGCAGGCATATTACTTTACAAGTTGTAGCTGTAGGTAACGATCGTCTGAACCCTTGGATAAAACCGGCAAATAAACCAGTAGCCACCAGAACGGTCTTTACAACTCAGATCTGGGACATTACTGGAGTAACTCAACCCCGACTCAAGATGGCTGAAAAGCAGCTCAGAGCATGAGATGGTGTCGATAAGAAGAAAGTAGCAACTCCCTAAGACGGCCGAAAAACAGCTCAGAGCATAGGGTCATTGCTACGAAGAGAAATTCAACAGCTGCCCGAGACGGCCGAAAAGCAGCTCAGAACACGGGCTAGTTGCTGACAAGAGAAATAAAAATCGGCATCCACCCCGGACGGTCGAAAACAGCTCAGAACACAGGCGTGGTGCCTTCACCAAAGAAAAATAGGCAAGGGTTCATCCGTGTCCCATACAGCTCACTATTATGTATATACCTTACCATTTCTGCTGTCGGTTACTTGTTGTATGCAACAGGGTATTCGGCTATCCTTCTTGCTGAACTCTAAGTTCATAGCACATTATGGCTTGCTTCCAAGACATAGCAGGGTTCAAACTGTACTCATAGCAGACTCAAACCTTGTATATAAATCATACCTTTGGCACGGAATGCACTGTGGATCATGTACACAATTTGCCTTCTTGCTGATGTGATCATTGCTGTTGTGAAAGTTGCACTGATGTATACTGGATGCTGATAATTAATCCGGCTAGGATATCATTTATATTCAGGCCCGATATTCCTGATATAACACAGTCTGCTGAAGATTCCATATTGCTGAGCTGTGCTTCCAAATGGCTGTCTCTTCACTGATTTCTTTGGGTTCAGGGTCGGTGAGCAACTTCCATAAGGGGAAAATAAGGTAACACCAAGGGCCCAAAAACAACAAAATAAACGACTAAACAAAAGCACACAAAGCAGCAAGATCACACACACAAGCAATATCACATTCTAAAGCTATTCATGGCAATAATATGCATTCCTAGTTAAGCACACACTTTCGCAAGAACTCCGGTGTTACGGTCTAACATGCTGTGGCGATGTGCACGAAAGTGAATCAATGTGTGGAAGGAAGTTGGTGTAAACAAGGCTACACCAAACACGGGCTTAACACGGATGGAACCGGTGGCGAGGACGAACTTGGTGGTCGGGGGTCGGAACACAGAAGTTACGACCACATCATCATCAAGCGTACGAAAGAAAACCGTACACGTCCAAAGAATAGGTGGCGGAATAAGATAGTGGTGGAAAGAAAAGCTTGCAGGCATTGCCCTTTTCTGATAACAAGGATCAGTAAGGGTTGCCGAAGCGGTTAGTGGAATGGCACGATCCGGGATAGAACTTGTCTATCACCGAAACGATAGGGTGACTGAAGAGAATATATTGGTGTGGTACCGGTGCATCAATCTTGCTAGTGATCGACACCCCTAAGCACCTTGGCATCACTCCGCTGGGACGAAGATGACACCACACCAAGGAACAAATATGCAAACCGGAGAGCGCAGGTAGGGAATCGAAACCGATGCCACCTACACTCACCAGACCCATCGTTAGTGATAAGATATCTAGTCTAGATGCATGCTATGCACAAACAAATGCAACAAACAGGTGCAGCAAACCAACTAGATCCTGTACTACCGGTTACTAACGCTCGCACCTAGACCGCGCGTCCTATAGCGAAACCTGGCTCTGATACCAACTTCTGTGGCACCCCGGCTCAGAGTAAACCGGAACGCCCCGTATTCCAGCCCAAGGACAAGTCTTCTGGAATACGGCACTGTTGGCATAGAACAAATCAGCTCTTTATTGCAATAGATATGGTTACAACGGTACAAGGATTACATCGGCACGGCAACACTATGCCTGCCCGGGGTAGCTCTATGCTAACAGCGGAGTAACTCTCTCGGCAGCCGAACAATGACGACGGTGTTGGACTCCACTCCGCAGGGACTCTGGCTAGAACGCGTATCATAGATCGCAAGCACAGGAACCTCGGCAAGCAAGCAATCACGGCATGACCTGCAAACTGGCATGACACGCCAGGTGAGTACTTTGAATGTACTCGCAAGCTCATAGCAAACATCAGCATTAAAGCAAGACAACATCATAGCAATCCAAAATTAACCAGCATGGTTATCTAGCAAGGTAGCTACTGAAATGACTGCAGTAAGGTAAAGCGTATTAAATCCATACTTCAAATAATCTCAGGCTCCAATCCGAACCTGTACCAAGTCCAATCCCCAAGCATGTGGTCATCCGACCACTCAACTCACAGCCATCCCATGGCTAACATATCAAATACCTGATTCCATCTGCACGACAAGTCTGACAAACTTACTCTCCTCCGGGTTGTCTCACAACCCTCAGAATACTCATGAACCACCGAGTACTTCTGATCATACGACGAGTTCTTCCATCATTATCATCACTACCATGGTTGACCACCTAGTGAGGTCTGGACGGACTGTCCAATACCGTGGACACGGCTATTCGAATGGATTTTACACTCTGCAGAGGTTGCGCACTTTACCCACACTATGGAGCACTGACCTCGTGATCCCATTCGGGTGGATCAGCGTTGCTCCAACGAAACCTGCCTGACCCGTGACTCTCCCATCGTACCACCAGCAATCATCCTCCCCCGGAGTCAAGCCCTGGGTGGCCCCTGTGTCACCTCGTGACACCTGCCACCATCGTGGCCAAACTGAACTGTCCCAAACGGGGACGCCGGCACAAAACTCAACTGGGCTCACAAGGTTATCGCCGCCTACCGGGCCAGGGTAGCGCGCACGCATAACCTTCCCTGTCGGGCAGTACCGATGAAAGAGCACGCGATCAGACCAAGTCAAGGCCGTCCCATACCGGCAAATGTGGTTGCACGGATAAGTCCGGACAGGTGACTCAAGGTCAACCATGAAATATCTAATCCTCGAACAACCTCTGTCATGGCTGACACTCCGATATCATAGCAATCCAATAACCAATATGCTTAAGCCACTGCTACCAATTCATCTCTACGAACTGCCGGAGGAACTCCAAAATAATCATAGACAGTGATCTCAACATCACAATATCAACAAGTGGGTAGGCTACTAGTCACTAATAATCCGTTACTCAACATGGTAGTCACCTATCCGAGAATTAACTCGATCATTGCATAATCCAATTCATTTCACCGATACTCATACTTACTGATAAAGCAAATAGTCAAACTATGACATTGCAATGCGATGATGCAGATGAGAGTTGTGGCTTGCCTGGGGATGAAGGAACCATCGGGAAGAAGTGCGGAATGGTCGCGGAGGAAATTGCCAGAAACAGTTCTCTCTCGGAGGGGCTGTTTACGGACAAGGTTAAAATGGTCATTTTCATAGTGTGTAAACATTATGAAAATGACTCCATCGGAACGGGCTCGACGAGACGAAGACGTGGGCTTTGGATTCACCTCGATCGGAGTCTCGGTTGAAAAGTTATAGAGGGTGGAAGATCAGGGACCAATCTGTAATAATATTACTACAAACAAGTCCCTGAGAGGAAAACAGAAAACGTATTCCAGTAACTACGCTTTCGGCACAGTGAAAACGCATTTCCGGCCGAAGCCGTAGAACATTACGCTTTCACTGAAACAAAAGCGTAAACTCAGAACTACGCTTTCACTTAAAACGCGCGCGGGCCCGGGGCGGAGTCAACTCCTGAAGCTGACGGGCGGGTCCCGCGCTGACAGGACCATCTCCCTCCTCGCGCTCGCTCGTAGAACAGAGCAGGCGCGCGCGCCGGCGCTTGTCCCGGCGGCTCCGGCCACCTCCGGCGGAGCCCAGGCCACCGGAGTGACCAGCGTGGAGAGGTGCACCCGCCAGTGGGCTTTGCCCTCGCCGGGAGGCAGCAGGGCCAGCGAGGCCTTGGCCGCGGCGGGCGGCGGCCACTGCGACCTCGGGCACGGTGCTGCGGCTACTGAGAAGAGGGCGGCGAGCTGCGGGGAGGGTCTAGGTGAGGGTGGTGGTTGGCTACGGTGGTTCGGTTGAGCTACGGGGGCTGGGGATGGACGAATTTAGCCGAGGCCGTGCGGCGGCCATGGCGGCGATGGGTGGCGAGGAGCAGCTCCGGCGATGGTTGAATGGGTCGGGGAGGACCAGTGGAGGGAGGTGGGGTTGGTGGTGAAGACGAGAGGGGCTCGGGGCCCTTTTATAGGCGGGGCGACGAGGGTGGCCGGGCTCGGCCACGGCGACACGTCCGCCATGCGCCGGAGCCTTCGGGAAGCCGCGGGGAGGAGGGGAGAGACATCCACGAGCTTCACGGAGCATCGGGGAAGGCTCAGGCGAGGTCGGGAAGACTCGGGAGCTCGCGGGTGACTGAAACAGGGAGGAGCAGAGGAGGTTTGCGGCACGGGCACCGTCGGTGCACCGCGTCGGATGGGACGTGAGAGGGGGAGAGGGGTCCAGCACGAGGGCGACGACGAAACAAAGTCCCTAGACATAGCTAGGTGTCGAAAGAGAGGAAGAAACCGACGAGGCCGAGGGCCCCAATGCACAGAGCGCGCGTACTGCACACCAGCCGCATGGTCACCGCGTGCACTAGCGCACGCGGTGCACTCTGCTACCTAATTTGATGTCTAGCGGGAAGTCCTTGCTCACCAAGGCAGCATGGGAGAGAAATCCCATCACAAGAGGCCAGGAGATGACTAGAGGGAGCTTGGATACAATGCACCAGCAAGCTGTTTGATGTGAGCTGAGAAAAGTTGAGAAGGAACTAGACTCAGATATTTGGCTGAGAGTGATCACTCACTAGGGTGATCATCACTGCAAATTTGCAGACCATTTGGATGGATATAAATAGCACTTGCAGTTCAATGGGCTTTACTGAACAGAAATGCAAAATATGAAGTGGCACTCACATACTTGCTTGGATTGAGCTGAATTTTGAAGGAGATGAATAATTTGATCATATGAGGGTACTGTATAAATTTCATACCATTTGGATAAACCAAAGTGGTACTTCCTTCACACAGCACCCCACTGGACAGAATCTTAGGGAAATTCTAGGGAATTATTGGGTAGATGAATTGAGCCAAAATTTTGTGGATAGGTGTAAGATGATTAGGAGAAGGCTCTGGCAAATTTTCAGCAATTATGAAGCAATATAAAATATAGTTGCTTCACAACAGGAAAATATGACCAGAAACCAAGATTTGATGCTGTGATCACATAGATGATTGGATAAGGTTGAAACTTGGTGGAGAGTCAGGATTTGAGCATATTAAGATGCTTGCAAAATTTCAACTCATTTGGATACTCCTAGCTAGCACTTGCTTCACAAAGATTCCGGTTGCCCAGAAACTTTGGAAATTAGCCAGGAGAGATTTATTATCCAAATAAAGTTGAACTTTGGCATGTGGAAATGATATGGATAGGAAAGAGTGCACAAAAAGTTTTAGAGCAAGCAAGCAAATATAAAGGGTACTTGCTTCACAAACTGCCAGCTGGGGCAGAATCAGAAAAGGAATATTTGGGAAATATTTTTGGGTATGGCAAGGAATATTTTGACATATCTGTATAAGATATGTCCCAAAGGATTTATGGGAATTATTTGAGAATTTTGGGAATGATAGAAATATGAGTTGCTTCACAACTCAGGGCAAACAGAGTTATTCCTTTAATAGAAAAAGGAATATTCCCAAGAAAAAGAATATTGGGAGTTGGTCCAAGATGGAAATGACAAGGTCTGGGGATGGTGTTGAAGTTGGCAAGCCACTCGGGAATAAAAATGAAGGGTGATCCATCCAGGTTGCAAGACTACTAAGCCACAAAAAGCGAATCCGGACCAAAATCAAAAGAAAAAGAAAAAGGGCAAAATCCAGGGTGTTACAGCAGCATGATCAGTGTGAACAGTTACTTTAGAATCAACAATATAAGATCTGAACTTGTCACATGCAAATACTACTGCTAAAAATTCTTTTTCAGTAGTAGCATAATTTCTTTGAGCACTGTCTAGAGTTTTACTAGCATAATGGATAACATTTAATTTCTTGTCAACTCTTTGTCCTAGAACAACACCAACAGCAAAATCGCTAGCATCACACATAATTTCAAAGGGTGGGTTCCAATCAGGTGGTTGAACAATAGGTGCAGAAATTAAGGCTTTCTTAAGGATTTCAAATGCTTCTACACAATCATCATAAAAAACAAATGGAACATCTTTTTGCAAGAGATTAGTAAGAGGCCTAGAAATTTTAGAGAATTCTTTAATAAATCTCCTATAGAAACCAGCACGACCAAGGAAACTTCTTATACCTTTGATATCTTTAGGACACGACATTTTTTCAATAGCATTAACTTTTGCTTTATCAACTTCAATACCTCTTTCAGAGATTTTATGCCCCAATACAATATCTTCATTAACCATAAAGTGGCACTTCTCCCAATTCAATACAAGATTAGTTTCTTCGCATCTCCACAAAACTCGATCAAGGTTGCTTAAGCAATCATCAAAAGAACTTCCGTAAACGGAGAAATCATCCATGAAAACCTCAACACTTTTTCACAAAAGTCAGAGAATATAGCAGTCATACATCTTTGAAAGGTAGCAGGTGCATTGCATAAACCAAAAGGCTACGTCTATAAGCAAGGGTACCAAAAGGGCATGTAAAAGTAGTTTTTTCTTGATCCGCTTGTGACACAGGTAATTGGGAAAAACCAGAGTAACCATCAAGAAAGCAGAAATGTGTATGTTTTGATAGTCTTTCTAGCATTTGATCAACGAAAGGTAGAGGATAATGATCTTTCCTAGTAGCTTTGTTTAATTTTCTAAAATCAATTACCATTCTATAACCTGTAACAATTCTTTGCGGAATCAATTCATTTTTATCATTAGGAACAACAGTAATACCTCCCTTGTTAGGGACACAATGAACAGGACTTACCCATCTACTATCAGCAATAGGATAGATTATACCTGCTTCCAGAAGCTTTAATATTTCATTTCTTACCACTTCCTTCATCTTAGGATTCAACTGTCGTTGATGATCAACAACTAGTTTAGCATCAGGTTTCATATTAATTTTGTGCTAACATAGAGTGGGACTAATGCCCTTAAGATCATCCAGAGTATATCCAATAGCGGCACGGTGCTTCCTCAGAGTTTTCAATAATTTCTTTTCTTCATGCTCTGAAAGGTTAGCACTAATAATAACAGGATATATCTTCTTCTCATCGAGATAAGCATATTTCAAAGTATCAGGTAATTGTTTAAGATCAAACACAGGATCACTCTTGGGTGGTAGAGGATCTCCAAGAGTCTCAACAGGCAAATTGTGTTTCAAAACAGGCATTTGTTTAAAGAAAATCTCGTCTAATTCCTTTCTTTCATTCATGAACATATCATTTTCATGGTCTAGCAAATATTGTTCTAAAGAATCACTAGGAGGCATGGCAATAGAAGCAAGACCAATAATTTCAACTTTACTAGGCAATTCTTTATCATGGGGTTGTCTACGAAATTTGGAGAAATTAAACTCATGAGACACATCCCCGAAACTTACACTAACAGTTTCTTTCTCACAATCTATTTTAGCATTAACAGTGTTCAAGAAAGGTCTACCAAATATAATGGGATAAAAATCATCTTGTGGGGAACCAAGAACTAGAAAATCAGTAGGATATTTTATTTTCCCACACAAGACTTCAACATCTCTAACAATCCCAATTGGTGAGATAGTATCTCTATTAGCAAGCTTAATAGTAACATCAATATCTTCTATTTCAGCAGGTGCAATATCATTCATAATTTCTTGGTATAAAGTAAAGGGAATTGCACTCACGCTAGCACCCAAATCACATAAGCCATGATAACAATGATCTCCTATCTTAACAAAGACAATAGGCATGCCAACAATAGGTCTATGTTTATCTTTATCATCGGGTTTAGCAATTCTAGCAGCTTCATCACAGAAACAAATAACATGCCCATCAATATTATCGACTAAGAGATCTTTAACCATAGCAATACTAGGTTAAACTTTAATTTGTTCAGGGGGTGTAGGTGTTCTAGTATAACTCTTACGGACTACAGCTGAAGCTTTAGCATTAACTTTTATCCTAACTGGAAAAGGTGGTTTCTCAATATAAGCAGTAGGAATAACCGGATCAACATTATAAGTAATAGTTTCTTCTTCAGCTTTAATAGGTTCTACTACTTTTACTTCAATGGGAGGATGATATTTAAACCACTTCTCCTTAGGGACATCAACATGAGTAGCAAAAGATTCACAGAAAGAAGCTACTATCTCAGAGTCAAGTCCATATTTAGTGCTAAATTCACGAAAGACATCGGTATCCATAAAAGATTTAACACAATCAAACTCAAGGTTTATATCTGACTCCTTACCTTCGTCGAGCTCCCAATCTTCAGAGTTGCATTTAATTCTTTCCAAGAGATCCCATTTGAATTCAATAGTCTTCTTCATAAAAGAACCAGTACAAGAAGTATCGAGCATGGATTGATCATTATGAGAAAGCCAAGCATAAAAAATCTGAATAATAATTTCTCTTCAGAGCTCATGATTGGGGCATGAATATAACATTGAATTAATCCTCCCCCAAGCTTGAGCGATACTTTCTCCTTTACGAGGCCAAAAACTATATATATAATTCCGATCACGATGAACCAGATGCATAGGATAAAACTTCTAATAAAATTCCAATTTCAATCGGTTGTAATTCCAAGCTCCAATATCATCACATAGCCTATACCATGTCAATGCCTTTCCCTTCAAAGATAAAGGGAATACCTTCTTCTTGACTTCATCCTCGGGCAATCCTGGAAGCTTAAATAATCCACAAACTTCATCCACATAGATTAGATGCAAATCAGGATGTAGTGTTACATCTCCTGCATAAGGATTAGCTAGCAGTTTCTCTATCATACCCGAAGGAATTTCATAATAAATATTTTCAGTAGGTTGAGGAGCAACTCTTTGCTCTTCCGGTCGAGGTAAAGATACCCCGTACAAACCCCTCAAAGGATGATTTTCCATAGTGACAAGTGACAGTAAATTTCAGCACGTAATATAAATGTTTCCTTACCAAATTCCACTTACCAAAGGCGCTTCACTCCCCGGAAATGCCGCCAGAAAAGAGTCTTCATGACCCACAAGTATAGGGGATCTGCGTAGTCCTTTCGATAAGTAAGAGTGTCGAACCCAACGAGGAGCATAAGGAAATGACAAGCGGTTTTCACAAAGGTATTTTCTGCAAGCACTGAAATTATCGGTAACAGATAGTTTTGTGATAAGATAATTCGTAACGGGTAACAAGTAACAAGTGTAACAAAGGTGCAGTAAGGTGGCCTGATGTTGCTTGAACTACATCGATATTTCCCCAAAGAGGAAGGGATGATGCAGCACAGCTACGGTAGGTATTTCCCTCAGTTATGAAACCAAGGTATCAATCCAGTAGGAGAACCAAGCAACACTATGTAAATGCTACCTGCACACAAAGAACAAATACTTGCAACCCGACGCGTAAGAGGGGTTGTCAATCCCTCCACGGTAAAAAGATAGATTATTTTGTGGTAGATTAGATAAATAGATCTCGATAAAACGCGAAATAAAATAAGTAACAAAAAATTCAGCAAAGTATTTTTGGGTTTTTGGAATAATAGATCTGAAAATAAAAGTGGCAAATAATAGATCAGAAAGCAAATATGATAAAGAATAGACCCGGGGGCCATAGATTTCACTAGTGGCTTCTCTCAAGAAATAGCACACGGTGGGTGAACAAATTACTGTTGGGCAATTGACAGAACTTCAAATAATCATGATGATATCCAGGCAATGATCAATATATAGGCATCACGTCCAAGATTAGTAGACCGACTCCTGCCTACATCTACTACTATTACTCCACACATCGGCCGCTATCCAGCATGCATCTAGGGTATTAAGTTCATGGAGAAATGGAGTAATGCAATAAGAACGATGACATGATGTAGACAAGATCTATTCATGTAGGAATAGACCCCATCTTGTTATCTTTAATAGCAATGATCAATACGTGTCTTGCTGCCCCTTCTGTCACTGGGAAAGAACACCGCACGATCGAACCCATCACAAAGCACCTCTTCCCATGGCAAGAAAATCGATCTAGTTGGCCTAACTAAACCAAAGATTCGAAGAAGAAATACAAGGCTATAAATAATCGTGCATGTAAGAGATCAAAGAAGACTCAAATAACTTTCATGGATAAAATAGATCTGATCATAAACTCAAAGTTCATCGGATCCCAACAAACACACCGCAAAAAGAGTTACATCAAATAGATCTCCAAGAGACCAGTGTATCGAGAATCAAAAGAGAGAGAGGAAGCCATCTAGCTACTGCCTACAGACCCATAGGTCTACAATGAACTACTCACGCATCATCGGAGAGGCACCAATGAGGATGATGAACCCCTCCGTGATGGTGTTTAGATTGGATCTCGTGGTTCTGGAACTTGCAACGGCTGGAATTGTGTTTTGTTGACTCCCCTAGGGTTTTGGGAATATTTGGGTATTTATAGGGCAAAGAAGCGGTGCGGGAGGCCACCGAGGTGGGCACAACCCACCAGGCCGCGCCTGGGCCTCCAGGCGCGCCCAGGTGGGTTGTGCCCCCCTCGGGGCACCCCTCTGGTACTTATTTGGCCCATGTTGTTCCTTCTGGTCCAGAAAAATTCTCCAAAAAGTTTTGTTGCGTTTGGACTCCGTTTGGTATTGATTTTCTGCGAAGTAAAAAACAAGCAGAAAACAGCAACTGGCACTGGGCACTATGTCAATAGGTTAGTCCCAAAAAATGATATAAAGTTGCTGTAAAGCGGTTGTAAAACATCCAAGAATGATAATATAACAGCATGGAACAATCAAAAATTATAGATACGTTGGAGACGTATCAACATCCCCAAGCTTAATTCCTACTCGTCCTCGAGTAGGTAAATGATAAAAACAGAATTTTTGGTGTGGAATGCTGCCTAACATGTTCATCACATTTTTTTTTGTAGCCTGGACAATTGGATTTTTATATGATTCAAAGCAATAGTCTAATTTTGACATGAAGATTTCAATACTCAATAATATCAACAAGCAACCATGTCTTTCAAAATATCAACACTAAAGCAAGTTATCCCTAGCCCATCATGCTCAATCATTGATCCATTCATGAAACACACTCGCATATTAGCTACTCCCAATGCTCAAGTACGATCATAGTGCCCCTCAGTTGGTGCTTTATAAGAGAAGATGGAGACTCAAAATAAAAATAAAAATTGCATAAAGTAAATAGAAAGGCCCTTCGCAGAGGGAAGTAGGGATTTGTAGAGGTGCGAGAGCTCAAAGCTTAAATTGAGAGATAAAAAAAATTGAGAGACATACTTTTCCCGTCAACGAAAATGACCGAGTAATTCCCAACACTTTCCATGCTAGATATATCATAGGCGGTTCCCAAACAGAAAATAAAGTTTATTCCTTTTTCCACCATTCTTTCACATTCCACGGCTAGCCGTATCCACGGGTACCGTCCATACCAACACTTACCAAGGAATTTATTATTTGACAACATAAAGTAAATTTCTCTTTCATTTCGGGACTGGGCATCCCTATTACCGATGTACTCTCGTGCAATGACAAGTGAATAAACACTCATATTGAGAATAACACATCTAGCATGGAAAATATTGGCCACCCCCTGCCGCTTCATGAGCGGTACGAGCACACAAAAAGGAAATATATTTTGAAAATTACAGATGGCACATACAAATTTGCTTAGAACGGCACGGGAATACCGCATGTAGGTAGGTATGGTGGACTCGTATGGCAAAACTGGGTTTAAGGATTTTGGATGCACAAGTAGTATCTCTACTTAGTACAAGTGAAGGCTAGCAAATAGATTGAGAAGCGTCCAACCAAGAAACAAAAAATCACATAAGCAAGCATTAAGCATAACCAACACCGAATTATGCACCACAAGTAGGATGTAATTTCATTGCATAACTATTGACTTTCATGCTTGCATAGGGAATGACAAACCTTAACACCAATATTCTTACTAAAGCATAATTACTCACCAACATGACTCACATATCACTATCATCATATCGCAAAACAATTACAAAGAATCAAGTTTATTTTGTCCAATGACCTTCATGAAAGTTTTTATTATATCCCTCTTGAATATTTATCACTTTGGGACTAATTTCATATGTTGCTTTTGATAGCTCAAACAAATCTAAGTGAAGAACATGAGCATAAAAATTTTCATCTCTCAAAATAATATAAATGAAGCATGAGAGAATTTCTTCAAAAATTGACTAAATCTCAAATAAATCTAAGTGAAGCATGAGAGCATTTCTTCAAAAATATTAAAGCACACTATGCTCAAAAAGATATAAGTGAAGCACTAGAGCAATTCCATAGCTCAAAAAATTTAAGTGAAGCATAGAGAGCAATTCTAACAAATCATAACATAATTTTGGCTCTCTCAAATAGGTGTGTCTAGCAAGGATAGATGACACAAACTAAAAATAAAAACAAGCAAAGACTCATATAATACAAGACGCTCCAAGCAAAACTCATGATATGTGACGAATAAAAATATAGCTCCAAGTAAAATACCGATGGTCGTTAGAAGAAAGAGGGGATGCCTTCCGGGGCATCCCCAAGCTTAGTTGCTTGTTTCTCTTTGGATAATAACTTGGGGTGCCATGGGGCATCCCCAAGCTTAGGCTCTTCTTACTCCTTATTCCTTCATCCATCGTGATCTCACCCAAAACTTGAAAACTTCAATCACACAAAACTCAACAAAACCTTCGTGAGATCCGTTAGTATAAGAAAGCAAATCACTACTCTAAGTACTGTTGCAAACCCATTCATATTTTATTTTTGCATTATATATACTGTATTCCCATTTTACCATGGCTTATACCCCCCGATAAAAACCATGGATTCATCAAAATAAGCACACAACGCAAAGAAAACAGAATCTGTCAAAAACAGAACAGTCTGTAGAAATCTGAAAACTTCGTACAATTCTCTAACTCAAAAAATTCTGAAAAATTAGGACGATGTAGGAAATTTGTATACCAATCGTTTGTAACAAATTAAGATTTTTTTGTTGCTTCTTTGATTTATTAAAATTATTTTACTGGACACAAAAGTTTCTGTTTTTCAACAAGATCAAATCAACTATCACCCAACATGATCCTAAAGGCTTAACTTGGCACAAACACTAATTAAAACATAAAAACACAATAATAATAGTAGCATAATTGTGCAAACACTCAAAAACAGAAATAAAAAGGCAAAACTAAATTTTATTCATTGGGTTGCCTCCCAACAAGCGCTATTGTTTTACACCCCTAGCTAGGCATAAATATTTCAATGATGCTCACATGAAAGATAAAAATTGAAACCCAAAGAGAGCATCATAATACATGTGACAAACACATTTAAGTCTAACATACTTACTATGCATAGGCATTTTGTAGGCAAACAAATTATCAAGACAAGAAATATTTAGCATATGCAAGGAAGAAGAAAGAAACAATAGCAATCTCAACATGACGAGATGTAATTTAGTAACATGTAGATTTCTACAACCATATTTTCCTCTCTCGTAAAAATTACATGTAGGATCATAATCAAATTGAATAATATAGCTATCATATAAAATTTTCTCTTCATGACCCACATGCATAAAAAAATTATAATCTTGCAAGATAGTGGGATTAACATCAACTAAAGTCATGACCTTTCCAAACCCACTTCCAATATTATTGCAAACATTATTATCAATATCATATTCATCATGAGGCTTAAATAAATTTTCAAGATCATAAGAAACATTATCACCCCAATCATGATCATTGCAATAAGTAGTAGACACAGCAAAATTAGCATCACCAAACTTAGGGCTTTGCATATTATTAGCACAATTGAACTACGTTGGCATTTCCCCAAAGAGGAAGGGATGATGCAGCACAGCTACGGTAGGTATTTCCCTCAGTTATGAAACCAAGGTATCAATCCAGTAGGAGAACCAAGCAACACTATGTAAACGGTACCTGCACACAAAGAACAAATACTTGCAACCCGACGCGTAAGAGGGGTTGTCAATCCCTCCACGGTAAAAAGATAGATTGTTTTGTGGTAGATTGGATAAATAGATCTCGATAAAATGCGAAATAAAATAAGTAACAAAAAATTGTAGCAAAGTATTTTTGGGTTTTTGGAATAATAGATCTGAAAATAAAAGTGGCAAATAATAGATTAGAAAGCAAATATGATAAAGAATAGACCCGGGGGCCGTAGATTTCACTAGTGGCTTCTCTCAAGAAATAGCACACAGTGGGTAAACAAATTACTGTTAGGCAATTGACTGAACTTCAAATAATCATGACGATATCCAGAAAATGATCAATATATAGGCATCACGTCCAAGATTAGTAGACCGACTCCTGCCTGCATCTACTACTATTACTCCACACATCGACCGCTATCCAGCATGCATCTAGTGTATTAAGTTCATGGAGAAACGGAGTAATGCAATAAGAACGATGACATGATGTAGACAAGATCTATTCATGGAGGAATAGACCCCATCTTGTTATCCTTAATAGCAACGATCAATACGTGCCTTGCTGCCCCTTCTGTCACTAGGAAAGAACACCGCACGATCGAACCCATCACGAAGCACCTCTTCCCATGGCAAGAAAAATCCATCTAGTCGGCCTAACTAAACCAAAGATTCGAAGAAGAAATATAAGGCTATAAATAATCATGCACATAAGAGATCAAAGAAGACTCAAATAACTTTCATGGATAAAATAGATCTGATCATAAACTCAAAGTTCATCGAATCCCAACAAACACACCGCAAAAAGAGTTACATCAAATAGATCTCCAAGAGACCACTGTATCAAGAATCAAAAGAGAGAGAGGAAGCCATCTAGCTACTGTCTATGGACCCGTACGTCTACAATGAACTACTCACGGATCATCGGAGAGGCATCAATTAGGATGATGAACCCCTCCGTGATGGTGTCTAGATTGGATCTCGTGGTTCTGGAACTTGCGGCGGCTGGAATTGTGTTTCGTCGACTCCCCTAGGGTTTTGGGAATATTTGGGTATTTATAGGGTAAAGAGGTGGTGCGGGAGGCCACCGAGGTGGACACAACCCACCTGGGCGCACCTGGAGGCCCAGGCGCGCCCAGGTGGGTTGTGACCCCCTCGGGGCACCCCTCTGGTACTTCTTTGGCCCATGTTGTTCCTTCTGGTCCAGAAAAATTCTCCAAAAAGTTTCATTGCATTTGGACTCCGTTTGGTATTGATTTTCTGTGAAGTAAAAAACAAGCAAAAAACAGCAACTGGCACTGGGCACTATGTCAATAGGTTAGTCCCGAAAAACGATATAAAGTTTCTATAAAATGATTGTAAAATATCTAAGAATGATAATATAACAGCATGGAACAATAAAAAATTATAGATACATTGGAGACATATCATGGCCCAATCCTTTTTATAGCAAAGGATAAGCCTGGACGAACTCTTATATAAAGCAAAGCGCTCCCGAGGACACATGGGAATTATTGTCAAGTTAGTTTTCATCATGCTCATATGATTCACGTTCGTTACTTTGATAATTTGATATGTGGGTGGACTGGTGCTTGGGTATTGTCCTTACTTGGACAAGCCTCCCACTTATGATTAACCCCTCTCGCAAGCATCTGTAACTACGAAAGAAGAATTAAGATAAATCTAACCATAGCATGAAACATGTGGGTCCAAATCAGCCCCTTACGAAGCAACGCATAAACTAGGGTTTAAGCTTCTGTCACTCTAGCAACCCATCATCTACTTATTACTTCCCAATGCCTTCCCCTAGGCCCAAATCATGGCGAAGTGTCATGTAGTCGACGTTCACATAACACCACTAGAGGAAAGACAACATACATCTCATCAAAATATCGAATGAATACCAAATTCACATGATTACTTATAACAAGACTTCTCACATGTCCTCAGGAACAAACGTAACTACTCACAAAGCATGTTCATGTTCAAGATCAGAGGGGTATTGAATATCATTAAGGATCTGAACATATGATCTTCCACCAAATAAACCAACTAGCATCAACTACAAGGAGTAATCAACACTAGTAGCAACCCACAGGTACCAATCTAAGGTTTTGAGACAAACATTGAATACAAGAGATGAACTAGGGTTTGAGAGGAGATGGTGCTGGTGAAGATGTTGATGAATATTGACCCTCCTTCGATGATAGGATCGTTGGTGATGACGATGGCTTCGATTTCCCCCTCCGGGAAGGAAGTTTCCCCGGTAGAACTGCTCCGCTGGAGCCCTAGATTGCTTCTGCCAAGGTTCCGCCTCGAGACGGTGGCGTTTCATTCCGAAAGCTCTCTTTTGAATTTTTCTAGGTAAAAACGCTTCATGTAGCAGAAGATGGGCAACAGAGACCTGCCAGGGGGACCCCAAGCCCTGGAGGTGCGCCCTGGGGGGTTGGGCGCGCCCGCCAGGCTTGTGGCCACCTGGTGGGTCTCCTCTGGTAGTTTCTTCGCCCAATAATTTTTATATATTCCAAAATAATTCTTCGTAAATTTTCAGGACTTTTGGAGTTGTGCAAAATAGGTCTCTCAGATTTGCTCCTTTCCGGTCTAGAATTCTAGCTGCCGACATTCTCCCTCTTCATGTAAATCTTTTAAAATAAGAGATAAAAGGCATAAGTATTGTACCATAAAGTGTAATAACTGCCCATAATGCAATAATTATTAACATAAAAGCATGATGCAAAATGGACGTATCAGTTTAGTCAACGGGTCTACCACATTCAGATCCGTACGTACTTTACAAATTTATATGTCTCCATCCTTGACCTTTTCATGAATGGAGTTGAAGCGTCGTTTGATGTGTTTGGTTCTCTTGTGTAACCTGGACTCCTTGGCTAAGGCAATTGCTACAGTGTTGTCACAATAGATTGTCATTGGACCCGATGCACTGGGTATTACACCCATATCGGATACGAACTCCTTCATGCGCTGCTGATACATTGCTACTTCTTGAGCTTGCGTTGGTTTTTCCCTTGAAGAGGAAAGGGTGATGCAGCAAAGTAGAGATAAGTATTTCCCTCAGTTTGAGAACCAAGGTATCAATCCAATAGGAGACAACGCACAAATCACCTAATACCTGCACAAACAATCAAACAACTTGCACCCAACGCGATAAAGGGGTTGTCAATCCCTTCACGGTTATTTGCAAAAGTGAGATCTGATAGAGATAGATAAACAGTAAAGTAAATATTTTTGGTATTTTTGGTTTATAGATCGGAAAGTAAAAGATTGCAAAATAGTAGATCGGAAACTAATATGATGGAAAATAGATACTTATATGATGGAAAATAGACCCGGGGGCCATAGGTTTCACTAGAGGCTTCTCTCAAGATAGCAAATAATACGGTGGGTGAACAAATTATTGCCGAGCAATTGATAGAAAAGCGCAAAGTTATGACGATATCTAAGGCAATGATCATGAATATAGGCATCACGTCCGTGTCAAGTAGACCGAAACGATTCTGCATCTACTACTATTACTCCACACATCGACCGCTATCTAGCATGCATCTAGAGTATTAAGTTCATAAAGAACGGAGTAACGCATTAAGTAAGATGACATGATGTAGAGGAATTAACTCAAGCAATATGATGAAAACCCCATCTTTTTATCCTCGATGGCAACAATACAATACGTGCCTTGTTGCCCCTACTGTCACTGGGAAAGGACACCGCAAGATTGAACCCAAAGCTAAGCACTTCTCCCATTGCAAGAAAAACCAATCTAGTTGGCCAAACCAAACCGATAGTTCGAAGAGAATTACAAAGATATCAAATCATGCATAAAAGAATTCAGAGAAGATCCAAATAATATTCATAGATAAGCTGATCATAAATCCACAATTCATCGGATCTCGGCAAACACACCGCAAAAAAGTATTACATCAAATAGATCTCCAAGAGCATCGAGGATAACATGGTATTGAGAATCAAAGAGAGAGAAGAAGCCATCTAGCTACTAGCTATGGACCCGTAGGTCTGTGGTAAACTACTCACGCTTCATCGAAAGGGCAATAGGGTTGATGTAGAAGCCCTCCGTGATCGAATCCCCCTCCGGCAGGGTGCCAAAAAAGGTCCCTAGATGGGATCTCACGGATACAGAAGGTTGCAGCGGTGGAAAAGTGTTTTCGTGGATGCCTCTGGTGGTTTGGGAATATTTGGGAATATATAGGTGAAAGAATTAGGTCAGGAGGGTCACGGGGGGCCCACAGGGGTGGGGGGTGCGCCCTCCGTCCTTGTGGCCACCTCGTGGCTCCTCCGACTTCATCTCCAAGTCTCCTGGTTGTCTTCTAGTCCAAGAAAAATCATCGCGAAGGTTTTATTCCATTTGGACTCCATTTGGTATTCCTTCTCCACAAAGCTGAAAAACAAGGAAAAAACAGAAACTGGCACTGGGCTCTAGGTTAATAGGTTAGTCCCAAAAATAATATAAAATAGCATATTAATGCATATAAAACATCCAAAACAGATAATATAATAGCATGGAACAATCAAAAATTATAGATACGTTGGAGACGTATCAAGCATCCCCAAGCTTAATTCCTGCTCGTCCTCGAGTAGGTAAATGATAAAAACAGAATTTTTGATGTGGAATGCTACCCAACATATTTATCAATGTAATTTTCTTTATTGTGGCATGAATGTTCATATCCATAAGATTCAGAACAAAAGTTTAATATTGACATAAAAACAATAATACTTCAAGCATATTAACAAGGCAATTATGTCTTCTCAAAATAACATGGCCAAAGAAAGTTATCCCTACAAAGTCATATAGTCTGGCTATGCTCCATCTTCATCACACGAAATATTCAAATCATGCACAACCCCGATGACAAGCCAAGCAATTGTTTCATACTTTTGATGTTCTCAAACTTTTTCAAATTTCACGCAATACATGAGCGTGAGCCATGGACATAACACTATAGGTGGAATAGAATATGGTGGTTGTGGAGAAGACAAAAAGAAGGAGATAGTCTCACATCAACTAGGCGGATCAACGGGCTATGGAGATGCCCATCAATAGATATCGATGTGAGTGAGTAGGGATTGCCATGCAACGGATGCACTAGAGCTATAAGTTTATGAAAGCTCAAAAGAAAACTAAGTGGGTGTGCATCAAACTCGCTTGCTCATGAAGACCTAGGGCAATTTGAGGAAGCCCATCATTGGAATATACAAGCCAAGTTCTATAATGAAAAATTCCCACTAGTATATGAAAGTGACAATATAGGAGACTCTCTATCATGAAGATCATGGTGCTACTTTGAAGCACAAGTGTGGTAAAAGGATAGTAACATTGCCCCTTCTCTCTTTTATCTCATTTTTTTTATTTTTTTATTTGGGCCTTCTCATCATTTTTTTTTTGCCTCTTTTTTTTTATTTCGTCCGGAGTCTCATCCCGACTTGTGGGGGAATCATAGTCTCCATCATCCTTTCCTCGCTTGGGACAATGCTCTAATAATGAAGATCATCACACTTTTATTTACTTACAACTCAAGAATTACAACTCAATACTTAGAACAAAATATGACTCTATATGAATGCCTCCGGCGGTGTACCGGGATGTGCAATGAATCAAGAGTGACATGTATGAAAGAATTATGAACGGTGGCTTTGCCACAAATACGATGTCAACTACATGATCATGCAAAGCAATATGACAATGATGGAACGTGTCATAATAAACGGAACGGTGGAAAGTTGCATGGCAATATATCTCGGAATGGCTATGGAAATGCCATAATAGGTAGGTATGGTGGCTGTTTTAAGGAAGGTATATGGTGGGTGTATGGTACCGGCGAAAGTTGCGCGGCACAAGAGAGGCTAGCAATGGTGGAAGGGTGAGAGTGTGTATAATCCACGGACTCAACATTAGTCATAAAGAACTCACATACTTATTGCAAAAATCTATTAGTTATCGAAACGAAGTACTACGCGCATGCTCCTAGGGGGATAGATTGGTAGGAAAAGACCATCGCTCGTCCCCGACCGCCACTCATAAGGAAGACAATCAATAAATAAATAATGCTCCGACTTCATCACATAACGGTTCACCATACGTGCATGCTACGGGAATCACAAACCTTAACACAAGTATTTCTCAAATCCACAATTACTCACTAGCATGACTCTAATATCACCATCTTTATATCTCAAAACAATCATAAATAATCAAACTTCTCATAGTATTCAATGCACTTTATATGAAAGTTTTTATTATATCCCTCTTGGATGCCTATCATATTAGGACTAAATTTATAACCAAAGAAAATTACCAAGATGTTTAAAGACTCTCAAAATAATATAAGTGAAGCATGAGAGTTCAACAATTTCTATAAAATAAAGCCACCGCCGTGCTCTAAAAAGATATAAGTGAAGTACTAGAGCAAAATTGCCTAGCTCAAAAGATATAAGTGAAGCACATAGAGTATTCTAATAAATCACGATTCATGCGTGTCCCTCTCAAAAGGTTTGTACAGCAAGGATAATTGTGGCAAACTAAAAAGCAAAGACTCAAATCATACAAGACGCTCCAAGCAAAACACATATCATGTGGTGAATAAAAATATAGCCTCAAGTAAAGTTACCGATAGACGAAGACGAAAGAGGGGATGCCTTCCGGGGCATCCCCAAGCTTAGGCTATTGGTTGTCCTTGAATATTACCTTGGAGTGCCTTGGTCATCCCCAAGCTTAGGCTCTTGCCACTCCTTATTCCATAGTCCATCAAATCCTTACCCAAAACTTGAAAACTTCACAACACAAAACTCAACAGAAAATCTCATAAGCTCCGTTAGTATAAGAAAATAAATCACCACTTTTGGTACTGTTGTGAACTCATTATTTATTTATATTGGTGTAATATCTACTTTATTCCAACTTTTCCATGGTTCATACCCCCCGATACTACCCATAGATTCATCAAAATAAGCAAACAACACATAGAAAACAGAATCTGTCAAAAATGGAACAGTCTGTGAAGATCTGAATTGTTATAATACTTCTGTACCTCCAAATATTCTGAAAAATTAGGATAACATAGGAAATTAGTATATCAATCTTGTGTAAAAAATTCAGGGGTGTTACACGCTCCAGTGAATCTAAACAATTCTGTGACTGGGCACAAAAGTTTCTGTTTTTCAACAGGATCAAATCAACTATCACCGTAAGCCATCCCAAAGGTCTTACTTGGCACAAACACTAATTAAAACACAAAAACACATCTAACAAGAGGCTAGATGAATTATTTATTGCAAAACAGAACCAAAAAAGCAAAAACAAAAATGAAATTGGGTTGCCTCCCAACAAGCGCTATTGTTTAACACCCTTAGCTAGGCATAAAAACACGAATAGATCTAGGTATTATCGTCTTCTCCCTTTTGGTAGTAAAGAGGGAGTTTCTTGTCCAGAGCGCTTATCTTTCTATTTTGTGAAAGTACGTGGCCATTAATGGTGGAAGAAAGATTAAGCACACTTCGAAAATTTGCATCTAAACTAGCCTTCATCTCTTTGATTATTTCATTTTGATAAAAGCACATAAGAGTAGTTGATTCAACATTTTCACCTTTGGAGTGCCCAAATATAGTTTTCATCTTTTCATAAGTATCAATGGCATCCCCTTCAAGAAAACCATTTTCAAATATAGAATCCAAAACTTGCTTAAAAGAAGGGGGTAAACCAACATAAAAGCTTTTCAAGTATATTTCAATATGATATTGAGGCACATAGCTAGCTTGGATCCTCAACAGCCTATCCCAAGCATCTTTCAAAGATTCATCAAGCAGATAACGAAAAATTCCAGGGTCATCTTCATCAAAATTGTTAAAATTCTCATTAACAACCCCGGTAGGTCCTTCTGTAGCATCATTATTTATGAGCTTAGAGAGGATAGAGGGGCTATCTAAAGCATTAAAACTCGGGAGAAAACCCTTAGCCCTTTTTGATTCGGCCATTACGATAGAAAGGCGAACTTAAGCAAACAAGAGGGCAGTGAGAGAAAAGGCAAATCTTTTCGAAAATCATTTTAGAAGTGGGGGAGAGGAAAACGAGAGGCGAATGGCAAATAATGTAATGCAAGAGATGAGAGTTTATGATGGGTACTTGGTATGTCTTGACTTGGCGTAGATCTCCCCGGTAACGGCGCTAGAAATTCTTCCTGCTACTTCTTGAGCTTGCGTTGGTTTTTCCCTTGAAGAGGAAAGGGTGATGCAGCAAAGTAGAGATAAGTATTTCCCTCAGTTTGAGAACCAAGGTATCAATACAGTAGGAAACAACGCACAAATCACCTAATACCTGCACAAACAATCAAACAACTTGCACCCAACACGATAAAGGGGTTATCAATCCCTTCACGGTTATTTGCAAAAGTGAGATCTGATAGAGATAGATAAACAGTAAAGTAAATATGTTTGGTATTTTTGGTTTATAGATCGAAAAGTAAAAGATTGCAAAATAGTAGATCGGAAACTAATATGATGGAAAATAGATACTTATATGATGGAAAATAGACCCGGGGGCCATAGGTTTCACTAGAGGCTTCTCTCAAGATAGCAAATAATACGGTGGGTGAACAAATTACTGCCGAGCAATTGATAGAAAAGCGCAAAGTTATGACGATATCTAAGGCAATGATCATGAATATAGGCATCATGTCCGTGTCAAGTAGACCGAAATGATTCTGCATCTACTACTATTACTCCAGACATTGACCGCTATCTAGCATGCATCTAGAGTATTAAGTTCATAAAGAACGGAGTAACGCATTAAGTAAGATGACATGATGTAGAGGAATTAACTCAAGCAATATGATGAAAACCCCATCTTTTTATCCTCGATGGCAACAATACAATACGTGCCTTGCTGCCCCTACTGTCAGTGGGAAAGGACACCGCAAGATTGAACCCAAAGCTAAGCACTTCTCCCATTGCAAGAAAAACCAATCTAGTTGGCCAAACCAAACCGATAGTTCGAAGAGAATTACAAAGATATAAAATCATCCATAAAAGAATTCAGAGAAGATTCAAATAATATTCATAGATAAGCTGATCATAAATCCACAATTCATCGGATCTCGGCAAACACACCGCAAAAAAGTATTACATCGAATAGATCTCCAAGAGCATCGAGGAGAACATGGTATTGAGAATCAAAGAGAGAGAAGAAGCCATCTAGCTACTAGCTATGGACCCGTAGGTCTGTGGTAAACTACTCACGCTTCATCGGAAGGGCAATAGGGTTGATGTAGAAGCCCTCCGTGATCGAATCCCCCTTCGATAGGGTGCCGGAAAAGGTCCCTATATGGGATCTCACGGGTACAGAAGGTTGCGGCGGTGGAAAAGTGTTTTCGTGGATGCCTCTGGTGGTTTGGGAATATTTGGGAATATATAGGCGAAAGAATTAGGTCAGGAGGGTCACGGGGGGCCCACAAGGGTGGGGGGCGCGCCCTCCGTCATTGTGGCTGCCTCGTGGCTCCTCCGACTTCATCTCCAAGTCTCCTGGTTGTCTTCTGGTCCAAGAAAAATCATCACGAAGGTTTTATTCCGTTTGGACTCCACTTGGTATTCCTTCTCCACAAAGCTAAAAAATAAGGAAAAAACAGAAATTGGCACTGGGCTCTAGGTTAATAGGTTAGTCCCAAAAATAATAAAAAATAGTATATTAATGCATATAAAACATCCAAAACAGATAATATAATAGCATGGAACAATCAAAAATTACAGATATGTTGGAGACGTATTTTATATGCATTAATATGCTATAATATAATAGCATGGAACAATCAAAAATTACAGATACGTTGGAGACGTATCATACGTCTCCAACGTATCTGTAATTTTTGATTGTTCCATGCTATTATATTATCTGTTTTGGATGTTTTATATGCACTAATATGCTATTTTATATTATTTTTGGGACTAACCTATTAACCTAGAGCCCAGTGCCAGTTTCAGTGTTTTCCTTGTTTTTGAGTTTTACAGAAAAGGAATATCAAACGGTGTCCAAACGGAATAAAACTTTCGCGATGATTTTTCTTGGACCAGAAGACACACGTAGGACTTGGAGATGAAGTCAGAGGAGTCCCGAGGAGGCCACGAGCCTCCAGGACGCGCCTAGGGGGGCGCACCCTCCCTCGTTGAGGTTATGATGTTGAGATTACCGTCTATGATTATTTTGGGATTTCATCCGGCATTTGTGGATATGAACTAGTAGCAGTAGCCTAAGCATGCCGGTTATTGGATTACTATGATACCGGAGTGTCAGCTGTGACAGAAAGATTGTTCGAGGATAAGATGCCTAATTTGACCAACTAAGTTAACTTGATGAAACAACCTGGTAATAGGTGAACTTAGTTGGTTGATCGAGAGTCACCTGTCCGGGCTTATTCGTGCAGCCACATTTGCCGGTATGGGACGGCCTTGACTTGGTCTGACCGCGTGCTCTTCCACTGGTACCTCCAAAGAGGGAGGGTTATGCGCGCGCGCTACCCTGGCCCGGTAGGCGGCGATAACCCTGTGAGCCCAGTTGAGTTATTGGATCCAGGTCCCCGTTTGGGACAGTTTGTTTGGCCAGGACGCTGGCAGGTGTCTTGAGGACACGGGGCCACCCAGGGCTTGACTCCAAGAAGGAGTATGATTGCCGGTCGTACGATGGAAGAGTCACGGGTCAGTCGGGTTTCGTCGGAACGTCGTTGGTCCACCCGAATGGGAGCACGAGGCCATGAGTTCCGTAGTGTGGGTAAAGTGTACAACCTCTGCAGAGTGTTAAATCTATTCGAATAGCCGTGTCCACGGTATTGGACAGCCCGTCCAGACCTCTATAGGAGATCAACCGTTATAATGACAGTGATAAGGAAGGAACTCATCTGAGTATGGTAACAGTCGGATATCATGCCATGGGCAAGTATTGGTAACGATCTCGAAGATGATCGTTGGATGTTCTTGGAGTGATCATGAGTTGGTCACCAGAATGCAGGAAGAGTAGCCTGTTATTGCTCATTTCAACCATTCCTTCGGTAACAGTAAATCTCAACCTAATCTTGATTACTATGATGTTGTCTTGCCTTAATGCTGATGTTTGTTGTGAGCTTGCGAGTACATTCAAAGTACTCACCTGGCGTGTCATGCCAGTTTGCAGGTCATGCCATGACTGCTTGTTTGTCGAAGATGTTGATTGCGCGAGCTAGGATACGCGTTCTAGCCAGAGTCCCTGCGGAGTGGAGTCCATCACCGCAGACGCTGTTCCGCTACCGAGAGATACTCCGCCTCCTCAGGTCGATCCGCTGTTAGCATAGAGCTATTTTGAGCAGGCGTAGTGTCGCCGTGTTGATGTAATCTTTGTAACCATATTAATAGCAATAAAAAGCTGATTTGTTCTATGCCAACAGTGCCGTATTCCAGTGGACTTGTCCCTGGGACTGGAATACGGGGCGTTCCGGTTTCCTCTGAGCCGGGGTGCCACAGGAGTTGGTATCAGAGCAGGTCTGGCTATAGGACGCGCAGTCTAGGTGCGAGCGTTAGAACCGGTAGTATAGAGTCTAGTTGGTTTGATGCACTTGTTTGTTGCATTTGTTTGCTGCATAGCATGCATATAGACTAGTTATCACTAACGATTGATCTGGTGAGTATAGGTGGCAATCCACTACCTGTACCCTCTAGTTGCATATCTTTTCTTGGTGGTTGGTGTCATCTTCGTCCCAGCGGAGTGATGCCTAGGTGCTTGGTGTATCGATCCTTTGCAGGATTGATGCACAGGTACCACACCGATTTATCCTTTTCAGCTATCCCTATGGTTCGGTGATAGAGATGTTTCTATCCCGGATCGTGCCATCCCTCTAGCCGCGTTGGCAACCCTTACTGATCTTGGCTATCAGAAAAGGGCAATGCCCGCAAGCCTGTCTTTTCATCGCTATCCCACCCAGCCATCCACTCCCTGAACAAGTACGGTTTCTTTCATACGCTTGATGACGATGTGGTCGTGACCTCTGTGTCCCGATCCACGATCATCAAGTCCGTCCTCGCCTCAGTATCCTTCCAGCTGCAACCAGTGTTAAGCCGTGTTTGGTGTACCTTTGTTTACACCAACTCCTTCCACACCTTGACTTCCTTTCGTGCACATCGCCACAGCATGTTAGACCGTAGTACCGGAGTCTCCGCGAGATTTGTGTGCTTAGGTAGGCATGCATATCATTGTTGTGGATAGCTGTAATATATGATATTGCTGGTGTGTGATCTTAGTGCTTTGTGTGCTTTTATTTCTATCGTTGGGCCCTTGGTGTTACCTTATTTCCCCTTATGGAAATTGCTCCCCGACACCGGACTCAAAGAAATCAGTGAAGAGACAGTTAGTTGGAGGCTCAGCTCAACAATATGGAATTTTCCGCTAACTGTCTGATATCGGGAAATACCTGGCCTGACTACCAATGGTATTTTGGGATTGATTATTAGCATCTAGCATGCATCATTGCAACCTTCACATAAGAAATCATCGGATCAGCAAGACGACAGATTGTGTGCTGATCCACAGTACAATTCATGTCAAAGGTATGGTTACCATATACGGTTTGAGTCTGCTATGAGTACAGGTTGAACCCTGATATATCCCGGAAGTAAGCCAGAATATGTTATGAGTGCGGTGTTCAGCAAGAAGGATAGCTGAATACCATGTGGCTTACAACAAGTAACTGACAGCAGAAACATTAAGGAATAGATATATGCACTCAGTCCGTATGTGGCAAAAAGGAAGCCTCAGAGTACAAGATACTCCCCAGACAGTTGGCAGCATATGACAATGCATCCCAAGAGTCAGGTCCGCAACCGTTGGTCGGAATGCAAGAACCAGTCAGGACACAAGCCTGCCTCAGAAATCAAGTGCCAGCTACACATGTTTTTATGGAAATGATGAACATGCTGCCAAGGTTACATGAGTTACTCAGACCAGGATGTCAGCCCGGTTTCAATTAACATACCTGTGCTTGTCTGCGTAGTAGCAAGTTGTATGGGACGCTACTGAACCCCTGTCTGCCTTTCTTTAGTAACGGCACCACACCTGTGTACTGAGCCGTTTACGGCCGTCCGGGGTGGATGCCGATTTTTATTTCTTTTGTCAGTAACTGGCCCGTGTTCTGAGCTGCTTTTCGGCCGTCTCGAACAGTTGTTGAATTTCTTTCCGTAGCGGTGACCCTATGCTCTGAGCTGTTTCTCGGCCGTCTTAGGGAGCTGCTACTTTCTTCTTATCGACACCGTCTCATGCTCTGAGCTGCTTTTCAGCCGTCTTGAGTCGGGGTTGAGTTACTCCAGTAATGTCCCAGATCTGAGTTGTAAAGACCGTTCTGGTGGCTACTGGTTTATTTGCCGATTTCATCCAAGGGTTCAGACAGTCGTTACCCTACAGCTACAACTTGTAAAGTAATATGCCTGCCGGAATGTTGCATCTGGCAGTACCCATGGTCACCCGAAGAATCGAGAATGCATAAGGCCAAGCTCTTTCAGCTAAGGATCCAGGTAAAGAAAACCATAATGAAGGAGCAAGATTGGCCATACAGATATGATAATGGTTACATGATCAACTTGGTACAAATGCCAGAATAGACTGGTTCGATACCGGTCACCATGGGGATACACACCACGGGGTCTAATCTATTTGCAAGGACCCCATATCGAGTCAACCCGCTCAGCCAACTAAATATTCCCAGAATCATCAGAAGAGAATAGTCAAGCCTGTCAGACTGAGCACTCAGAAGGATGAGCAACAGTCTCGCAGCACATGTCCTCACATATGGGAAGCAGATAAAGAATAACCTGCCGTGAACAAGATTCTGCTGCCAGGACCACTGTCAGTCCAGTCTATGGATAATATCACCGTACACCTTTATGCTGGTCACGACAGGTGACAATTAAATCTTTGGTACGAATGTGATACCTGAGATAGTACAGATACCAAAGATGATTCAGTAAACCATGCGAGAAGGAGAACGATATGAATCACAGTACTGTTTCAAACTTGGAGGACATACAGCCCTATGAGGACACCCAAGCACGATGAGTAAAAGATTTCATGTCCCTCGAGAGGATCTGTTCACGAGTCAATGGACGATCATCCGTATTGGACTTCATCACAACACGTCCATAAGGAACAACTCTCGGGCTTGCGAGAAGGACGGGTATTGTAGTCAGGATAATTCATTGCACCTAGGCAGGCCATTGGACATAAAAGGATTAAAGTCAGAATAATATATGAGGAAAGACCTGTCAGAATAAGGATCCAGTGAAACGAATCACATCAGGGCCAGGCAGTCAGTCCGAGTAACCAGCGGGAGCAGAATACAAAGGTATAAAGGAAACCCGAGTGGGAAACGGTTTCCTCAAAGGGGAATATTCAGGTTTAACCCCTGAGCAACCAAATCTCGAGGATGAGATTTCTTTAAGGGGGGTAGGTTTGTGACACCCTGGATTTTGCCCATTTCTTTTTCCTTTTTATTTTGGTCTGGATTTGCTTTTCTGTGGCTTAGTAGTCCTGAAACCTGGAGAGATCACCCTTGATTCCTCTCCCAAGTGGCTTGCCAACCTCAAAATCATCCCAAGACCTTGTCATTTCCATCTTGGACCAATCCCAATATTCTTTTCTTGGGAATATTCCTTTTTCTATTAAAGGAATAACCCTGTCAGCTCTGAGTTGTGAAGCAACTCATATTTCTATCATTCCCAAAATTCCCAAATAATTCTCATAAATCCTTTGGGACATATCTTATCCAGATATGTCAAAATATTCCTTGCCATGTTCAAAAATAATCCACCAAAATTCCTTTTCTGATTCTGCCCTAGTTGTCAGTTTGTGAAGCAAGTACCCTTTATATTGGCCTACTTGCTCTCAAACTTTTTGGGCATTCTTTCCTATCCATATCATTGCCACATGCCAAAATTCAACTTTATTTGGATATTAAATATCTCTTGGCTAATTTCCAAAGTTTCTGGGCAACTAGAATCTTTGTGAAGCAAGTGCTAGCTAGGAGTATCCAAATGAGTTGAAATTTTGCAAGCACCTCCAATTGCCCAAATAATGACTCTTACACAAGTTTCAACCCTATCCAATCATCTTAGTGAGCAGAGCATCGATTCTTAGATTCTGGCCATATTTTTCAGTTGTGAAGCAACTATATTTTATATTGCTTCATTAAAGCTGAAAATTTACCAGGACATTCTTAAATCCATTTCAACTCCTTCCACCAAGTTTTGGCCCAATTCAGAAATCCAATTGCCCTGTGCAAATTTTGCAAGTTTCTGGACAGAGAGGATGCTTGTGAAGCAAGTACCATTTTGGCATGTCCATTTGGTATTAAATTTTTACAGCATCTTCATATGTCCAAATAAACCTGCCTTGCCAAATTTCAGCTCAATCCAATGAAGTATGTGAGTGCTACTTCATACTTTGCAAATCTGGTCAGTAGAGGCATTTGTACAGCAAGTGCTATTTCTACTCATCCAAATGAGCTGAAAATTGGCAGAGATGGTCATCTTAGTGTTTGATCACCCGGTGCGAAACATCAGAGTTTCTCTCCTGCTCAAGCTCTCTCAGTTCACATCAAGCATTTTGCTATTCCAGATAAGCACTGCCAGCTGAGGTCAACTCAGGCGCCACTGTGATTGTTTCTTTCCTCCTTGACCCTATTCGGTGAATGACTGATCAACCTGACATAGTTTGGTCAACTAGTACACGTGGAATCGTCGCGTTCACGCGGTGACCACGGGTCAAATCAGCCAACAGCGCGCTCTAGAGGTCTCGGCGCTGTACTCGTCTGATTCCTTCTCTCCCTCGATATTTCTTCATGTCCAGCAGCTTCTCCTTGGTCCATTCTTCACTCTGGAACTCTCTTACCCTCCGATTTCTTCTCCCCTACGCCACGACGAGCTCTGCACTGTTCGGCACGTGACATGCGCCGTCGTCTTCCTCTGTCCCCTTCTCCTCGATTCCTCCCGAACCTCCTCGGCCTCGCCTGGGTTTCTCCCGTCCCTCCTGGATCCTCCTGGAGTCCTCCCCCTCCTCCAAGAAGCTCGGGAAGCACCGGGAACTGGCGTACGTGGCGCCACGGCCACGTTCTCCCCCCCCCCCCCTCACCGCCGGCTATTTAGCCCCCGGCCCCTCTGCCTTCACCACCGAGCTCCCTCCCACCACACTCCTCCCCGGCCCCTCCCCGAGGCTCCAGGACCTCTCCTCGCCGCCGATGGCCGCCATGGCCGACCCGGCCCTCCTCTCAAATTCGCTTGAGCCAAGCCCCCCCTCCCCCTTCTACCTCCACCTGTGGATTCCCCATGTTCCGGCGGCCCTTCCCACCTCCTGGCCCCCTCGCCGGAGTGGCCGTGGCTGCGTGCCCAAAATCCGACCACCGCCGTGTCCTGCCTCCGTGGCACGCCGTCGTTCCGCCCTCCCCGGTGCCTGCCCCCTCTCTGGACGGGCGTGGCGCGCCTCCCTGGTCCCTCCGGTGGCCTCGCCGGATCCGGGGACTGCCGGAGCCGTCGGGGGGCGTCGCCGGCTGAGCCCCTCCCCTGCCTCCTCTGTTTTGGCAAGGGGAGCGAGGGAGAAGATGACGATCGGCCAAGCCGGGCCCTTTTTTTTAAAAGGGGGGAAGCCGTGGGCCGGCCCAGCTGCAGCAGCCGCTGCGCGGCCCAGCTAACCCCAGGCCTTGGCCACTTTCGGCCCAAGGCAGCCCCGGGCGCGCAGTTCTTTTTTCAAAAACTGCTGAGGACCCGTTTGTAAAGACTTTATTTGCAGATAGGTCCTCGGGAGAAAAACCTTCACAACTTTTTGCTCGTAACTCCGATCGAGGTGAATCCAACGCCCACGTCTTCGTCTCATCGAGCCCGTTCCGATGGTGTCATTCTCATGCTGTGTTGACACAGCAGAAATGACCATTTTGCCCTTGCCGTAAACAGCCCCTCCGAGAGAGAACTGTTTCCGGCATTCGTCCCCGCGACATTTCCGCACTTCATTCCGATGACTCCTTCATCTCCAGGCAAGCCACAACCCTCATCTGCATAATTGCAATGCAATATCATAGTTTAATTAATTACTTTAATAGCAAGAATGTTATCTGTAGCATGGATTGGATTATGACATGCATGAGTAGATGTTGAATACCGGATTGTTAATGACTAGTAGTTTACCCACTCGTTGAGGTTATGATGTTGAGATTACCGTCTATGATTATTTTGGGATTTCATCCGGCATTTGTGGATATGAACTAGTAGCAGTAGCCTAAGCATGCCGGTTATTGGATTACTATGATACCGGAGTGTCAGCTGTGACAGAAAGATTGTTCGAGGATAAGATGCCTAATTTGACCAACTAAGTTAACTTGATGAAACAACCTGGTAATAGGTGAACTTAGTTGGTTGATCGAGAGTCACCTGTCCGGGCTTATTCGTGCAGCCACATTTGCCGGTATGGGACGGCCTTGACTTGGTCTGACCGCGTGCTCTTCCACCGGTACCTCCAAAGAGGGAGGGTTATGCGCGCGCGCTACCCTGGCCCGGTAGGCGGCGATAACCCTGTAAGCCCAGTTGAGTTATTGGATCCAGGTCCCCGTTTGGGACAATTTGTTTGGCCAGGACGCTGGCAGGTGTCTTGAGGACACGGGGCCACCCAGGGCTTGACTCCAAGAAGGAGTATGATTGCCGGTCGTACGATGGAAGAGTCACGGGTCAGTCAGGTTTCGTCGGAACGTCGTTGGTCCACCCGAATGGGAGCACGAGGCCATGAGTTCCGTAGTGTGGGTAAAGTGTACAACCTCTGCAGAGTGTTAAATCTATTCGAATAGCCGTGTCCACGGTATTGGACAGCCCGTCCAGACCTCTATAGGAGATCAACCGTTATAATGACAGTGATAAGGAAGGAACTCATCTGAGTATGGTAACAGTCGGATATCATGCCATGGGCAAGTATTGGTAACGATCTCGAGGATGATCGTTGGATGTTCTTGGAGTGATCATGAGTTGATCACCAGAATGCAGGAAGAGTAGCCTGTTATTGCTCATTTCAACCATTCCTTCGGTAACAGTAAATCTCAACCTAATCTTGATTACTATGATGTTGTCTTGCCTTAATGCTGATGTTTGTTGTGAGCTTGCGAGTACATTCAAAGTACTCACCTGGCGTGTCATGCCAGTTTGCAGGTCATGCCATGACTGCTTGTTTGTCGAAGATGTTGATTGCGCGAGCTAGGATACGCGTTCTAGCCAGAGTCCCTGCGGAGTGGAGTCCATCACCGCAGACGCTGTTCCGCTGCCGAGAGATACTCCGCCTCCTCAGGTCGATCCGCTGTTAGCATAGAGCTATTTTGAGCAGGCGTAGTGTCGCCGTGTTGATGTAATCTTTGTAACCATATTTATAGCAATAAAGAGCTGATTTGTTCTATGCCAACAGTGCCGTATTCCAGTGGACTTGTCCCTGGGACTGGAATACGGGGCGTTCCGGTTTCCTCTGAGCTGGGGTGCCACAGTGGAGTAATAGTAGTAGATGCAGGTAGGAGTCGGTCTACTTGACACGGACGTGATGCCTATATTCATAATCATTGCCTTGGATATCGTCATAACTTTGCGCTTTTCTATCAATTGGTCGACGGTAATTTGTTCACCCACCGTATTATTTGCCTTCTAGAGAGAAGCCTCTAGTGAAACCTATGCCCCCCGGGTCTATTTTCCTTCATATATTTTCAGATCTATATACCAAAAATACCTTGCTGCAATTTATTTACTTTTATTTTGTTTTACATTTTAGTAATCTTTTATATCTATCTCTATCAGATCTCATCTTTGCAAGTGACCGTGAAGGGATTGACAATCCCTTTTTCGCGTTGGGTGCAAGTGTTTGATTGTTTGTGTAGGTGCATATATTGGGGACTTGCGTGTTTCTCCTACTGGATTGATACCTTGGTTCTTAACTGAGGGAAATACTTATCTCTACTTTGCTGCATCACCCTTTCCTCTTCAAGGGAAAAACCAACGCAAGCTCAAGAAGTAGCAGCTGCTTCTGAAGCAGCTATGTATTCCGCTTCACATGTAGATCCCGCCACGACGCTCTGCTTGGAACTGCACCAACTGACAGCTCCACCATTCAATATAAATACATATCCGGTTTGCGACTTAGAGTCATCCGGATCTGTGTCGAAGCTAGCATCGACGTAACCCTTTACGACGAGCTCTTCGTCACCTCCATAAAGGAGAAACATATCCTTGGTCCTTTTCAGGTACTTCAGGATATTCTTGACCGCTGTCCAGTGATCCACTCCTGGATTACTTTGGTACCTCCCTGCCAAACTTATGGCAAGGCACACATTAGGTCTGGTACACAGCATGGCATAGGGAATGACTTACATTCTTTCTCTATCTTCTACCATGGTCAGACTTTGAGTCTGACTCAATTTCACACCTTGCAACACAGGCAAGAATCCTTTCTTTGACTGGTCCATTTTGAACTTCTTAAGAACTTTGTCAAGGTATGTGCTTTGTGAAAGTCCTATTAAGCGTCTCGATCTATCTCTATAGATCTTGATGCCCAATATGTAAGCAGCTTCACCGAGGTCTTTCATTGAAAAATTCTTATTCAAATATCCTTTTATGCTATCCAAAAATTCTATATCATTTCCAATCAGCAATATGTCATCAACATATAATATTAGAAATGCTACAGAGCTCCCACTCACTTTCTTGTAAATACAGGCTTCACCATAAATCTGTATAAAACCAAATGCTTTGATCACCTCATCAAAGTGTATATTCCAACTCCAAGATGCTTGCACCAGTCCATAGATGGATCGCTGGAGTTTGCACACTTTGTTAGCACCTTTAGGATCGACAAAACCTTCTGGTTGCATCATATACAACTCTTCTTTAAGAAACCCGTTAAGGAATGCAGTTTTGACGTCCATTTGCCAGATTTCATAATCATAAAATGCGGCAATTGCTAACATGATTATGACAGTCTTAGGCATCGCTACGGGTGAGAAAGTCTCATCGTAGTCAACCCCTTGAACTTGTCGAAAACCTTTTGTGACAAGTGGAGCTTTGTAGATAGTGATATTACCATCAGAGACCGTCTTCCTCTTGAAGATCAACTTATTCTCAATGGCTTGCCGATCATAGGGCAAGTCCACCAAAGTCCACACTTTGTTCTCATACATGGATCCTATCTTAGATTTCATGGCCTCAAGCCATTTGTCGGAATCTAGGCTCATCATAGCTTCTTCATAGTTCGTAGGTTCGTCGTTGTCTAACAACATGACTTCCAGGACAGGATTACCGTACCACTCTGGTACGGTACGTGTTCTGGTCGACCTACAAGGCTCAGTAGTAACTTGATCTGAAGTTTCATGATCATTATCATTAGCTTCTTCTCTAGTTGGTGTAGGCATCACGGGAACGGTTTTCTCTGATGTGCTACTTTCCAATTAGAGAGAAGGTACAACGGCATCGATCGAGGACATGAGCAAAAGTAGGAACATGAAAAGATGAAGTGTTAAAAGTGCCTCGACTATCGACTGAGAGGGAAGTTCCATCAACAGTAAGAACATGAACATGAGAATCTGGAGGTCGAATGACCGACAAACTGGAAGAATCATAAGTAATATGAAAATATGCTCCAGTACCAAGGATCCATGGAGATGTACCTGGTTGTGTAAAAAGTGGTCTCTCGTTACCAGAAGAATAGTAGCAAAACATGTCGATGGAGAACCAAAAGAAGCAGCTATCAAACACTAAAGTCGTGTAATCTCCAGTGTGGTTTGGGGCTCAACTGAAGTGGTTGACAAAAAAGCACTAGACGGTGAAACTAGAATAAGTCGGTGCTGAAATCGTTCAATTTTTGTTCCTCGTTGATCTGGCTTGGCGTCCTTCCCTTGTATGCGGGTTATGTGTCACGGACTTGATGTTGCATCCTACGTTCCCTTGTTGGGGGCCCTTAGCCCCGGCGACAGGTAGCGTCGTGCACACATCCGATGGGTTACACATTGCGGTGTCGACTGCCCCTGCTCCCGCTCTGCCGATAGGTGGTGCTCGAGCGTTCGGCTATGGCAGTGCCCAACAAGGGAACACGAGTTGTGGGATTGAGGCAGCACACAAAGAAACATGTAGCCAAGCAAAGGATGCCCAACGGGACTGGCATGGAGCGGAGAGTGCATGAGGGGTGTGGGGGAAGGGGTGAAAATGTTGTCGGGAGCGGACCCCCACCGCCGTCCGGTGGATTATGAGATTTTAGGTCTAATTGGTGAGCATGGTGATTATTATATTGGTGGATCAACAAATCTTTGATTAATTTGAGCAATTTGGATTTAGCTAGGTGATTGTGATCTTTAACAAAATTTCATAGTGGATTATGAGATTTTAAATGGATTTAGCTAGGTGATTGTGATGTTGAGAAGATAGTCAATGATGTTCGGTGGATTGTGAGATTTTAGGTCTAGTAGGTGAGCATGGTGATTATTACGATGGTGGATAAAATGATCTTTAATTAATTGGAACAATTTGAATTTAGTTAGGTGATTATGATTTTGAATCAAATTTCATGGTGGATTATGATATTTTAGGTGGATTAATTTGGTGATTGTGATCTTGAGGAGATAGTTAAAGATGTGTGGTGGATTTTGAGATTTTAGGTCTAGTAGGTGAGCATGTTATTAAATTGGTGAAAACTCAGTTCTTTAATTAATCTTGCACTAATTTGGGTGATTGTGATCTTGAACCATCTTCATGATAGATTATGAGATTTTAGGTCTAGGAGGTGAGCATGATGATATTATATTAGTGGATAAACAAATCTTTAATTAATCTTGAAACAATTTGGATTTAGTTAGCTGATTGTGATCTTGGCCCAAATTTCATGGTGCATTATTAGATTTTTTTATGGATTTATTTACGTGATTGTGATATTGAGGGATAGTCAATGATGTTTGATGGATTATGAAATTTAGGTCTAATAGGTGAGCATGATGATTATCACATTGGTGGATAAGCCGATCTTTAATTAATCTTGAAATTATTTCATGGTGAATTGTGAGATTTTAGGTGGATTTAGTTTGGTGGTTGTGATCTTGTGAAGATAGTAAAAGTTGTTCGGTGTATTATGAGATTTTAGGTTTAGTAGGTGAGCGTGTTGGTTATTAGATTGGTGGATAAACATATTTTCAATTAATCTTGAAACAATTTGGATTTAGTTGATTAATTGTGATCTTGAATTAAATTTCATGGTGGATTATGAGATCTTAGGTGGATTTAGTTTGGTGATTGTGATCTTGAGGAGATAGTCAAAGTTGTTCAGTGGATTATGAGATTTTAGGTTTAATATGTGAGCATGGTGATTATTATATTGGTGGATAAACATATTTTCAGTTAATCTTGGAACAATTTGAATTTAGTTGGGTGATTGTGATCTTGAAACAAATTTGACATTGGATTGTGAGATTTTAGGTGAATTTAGTTAGGTGATTGTGATCTTAAGGAGATAGTCAATATGTTTGATGGTGTTGTACCGGTATAGGATGCTGGCCTAGCATCACCTTACCCATTTGGTCCAGCCCAGCTAGAAGAGGAGTGTTGTTGGTCCATGTCCGATGAGAGGGCGACGCGCACACATCTGGGCGCGTGCGGGTGTGTGACGCGACGGGGCTACGCAAGAAGGGAGCCGCGAGCTGTTGTCTTGCGTCTTGCCTCTTCTGGTGAGGAGGCAGTTGCACGAGTGTGAGGGGTCGTCTTTTGTCACCGACCTTGAATAGGAAGCTGGAGAGTACCAATTGGAATTCTACCCATGATTCGCTGCGGTCGGATGATGGATGTTCGTGGGGTGCATACTGCAGGGGAAGGAGGAAGGCACATAGGAGATGGAGTGATGAGAGGAGATGTAGCTAGGTGTAGGTGTTGGGGGTTACATGCCTCGGCAAGCAGAGACTAAGGATGCCCTGCTCGCTGCCATCATGGAGGAAGTTGTGCTGCGTGCACATCAGGCCTCTGCCAAAACGTCCATTGATGATTCGTAGGCAAGGGTGGCTCACATGCTGAACATGACAACCTTCATCAGGGATGTCAAAGGTAGAGATCATTGAGGAGAGGACAAGTTCCTCTTGGTGTTTTCATCCTTGTCTAGTTGATGCTTTGTGATTTGAGCTTCTTTGTTGAAGCTTAATGTGTTAGGTTCATCTGGTTGCTCTTGTTCTTAAGATTGGAGTAGTTGCAGATTTCTGTTGTTAGATTGGATTACTTGCTGATTTCTTTTTAGCTGCATTAAGTTAACTATGCCAGTCAGTATATGGTTATAGGAGTATATTTATGTTAGTCAGTTTTGTGCCTGAGAGCAAATCAGTTGGTCTGGGCCTGGTCAAACCGCTATTGCTTGAGCCAGTTCTGGGATGGTGACGCCCTGAAGAGTGTGGTCAACGTGAGCCAGGACATCACCATCATGGCCACGTAATCACCACCCCCACGCCCATCATTTGATCATCAATAGAACACTGCAGCATCAACATTACTTTTAACCATCTTGGCACTGACGATGATGCCTCACACCTAGAGATAGACACCGGGGAAATAAAACCGATGTTGGATCATATCAATAAGACCTCTGTTGGATCATATCAATATAACCATCTTGGCACAATCCTTCACGGTACAGGACCGCCTTTGCTGTTCCGAGCCTCGTTGCGTGCGTGCCCATAGAAACGGATAGCTGACAGCAATGGCAGTGGGTGTTTCTTCTTCTTTTTGACAAGTTGTTTCGACAGTAACTTGGATTATGAGGCAATGAATGGTTTCAACTCACTATATATCTTGTGGATACTTTGAGCGCCTCAAACACTGGGTTTGTCGATATATTACTATTAGGCATTCAAATGTACCAAATTAAGGGAAAGAAAGACGATTTACCTCCAAATCTGTATTACTCCCAAGCAAAGTGGTGTACAAAAATGCAGCAGCGGCTGTAGGCATGTCAAACAAGTGATTTGATTTGATTTGCAGCAAAAGACTAAAAAGGAATTGCCCCTTGAGAACTTGGAATAAGTGATCATAACTAAGAATTACATCAGTAAGTGTAACTGTCCTGAAGATGATAAGCGTTGCACTGCCCCTCAGCTATTGTTTCTATTTCCGTGGAGCAATGGTCATATAATATTTGGAGACCTGACGTCGCCGGCATGTCTCATATGATCAGATATTCTCATGGCCATGCACTAAGCCCGCGTGTGAACAGAACATTTGTCTCACCATCTCGCTTCGCTTGCTCAGAGACATGGATATTCTTATGGTCATGCAGTCAGGCCACCAACGGCAGCGAGTGTGAATATTTGCCTTCAGACCAGTATGAACTACTCGGATAGATGGCTGCATATGGTACCGCTGGACACTCTGAGTACTCTATGATGGAAATATGCCCTAGAAGCAATAATAAAGTTATTATTATATTCCCTTATTCATGATAAAGGTTTATTATTCATGCTAGAATTGTATTGACCGGAAACTTACATGTGTGAATACATAAACAAATACCGTGTCCCTAGTGAGCCTGACTAGCTCGTTGATCAAAGATGGTTAAGGTTTCCTAACCATAGAAATGTGTTGTCATTTGATAATGGGATCACATCATTCGAAGAATGATGTGATGGACCAGACCCATCCGTTAGCTTAGCATATTGATCGTTCAGTTTATTGCTATTGCTTTCTTAATGTCAAATACATATTCCTTCGACTATGAGATTATGCAACTCCCGGATACCAGAGGAATACCTTGTGTGCTATCAAACGTCACAACGTAACAGGGTGATCATAAAGATGCTCTGCAGGTATCTCCGAAGGTGTTTGTTGAGTTGGCATAGATCGAGATTAGGATTTGTCACTCCGAGTATCGGAGAGGTATCTCTGGGCCCTCTCGGTAATACACATCATAAGAAGCCTTGCAAGCAAAGTGACTAATGAGTTAGTTGCAAGATGATGTATTACAGAACTAGTAAAGAGACTTGTCGGTAACGAGATTGAACTAGGTATGAAGATACCGACGATCGAATCTCGGGCAAGTAACATACCGATGGACAAAGGGAATTACGTATGTTGTCATAAGGTTCGACTGATAAAGATCTTCGTAGAATATGTAGGAGCCAATATGGGCATCCAGGTTCCGCTATTGGTTATTGACCGGAGAGGTGTCTCGGTCATGTGTACATAGTTCTCGAACCCGTAGGGTCCGCACGCTTAACGTTCGTTGACGATATAGTGTTATATGAGTTATATGATTTGGTGACCGAATGTTGTTCGGAGTCCCGGATGAGATCACGGACATGATGAGGAGCTCCGGAATGGTCCGGAGGTAAAGATTGATATATAAGACGATGATATTCAGACACCGGAAGAGTTTCGGAGTGCACCGGGTAGTCATCGGATCGTCGGAAGGGGTTCCGGACACCCCCAGTAGGTGTATGGGCCTAATGGGCCAAGGGGGGGACAGACCAGCCCACAAGGGGGCTGGCGCGCCCCTCTCCCTGGCCGCCGGCCCTAGGGAAGGAAAGGGGGAAGGGCTAGCCCCTCCTGCCTTCCCCTTCTCATGGGAGAAAGGGGGGCGCCTCCCTTCCCTGCCTTTCCCCGCTCACCTAATAAGGAAGGGGGCGTGGCTAGGGGAGGACCCCAAGTAGGATTTGGCCTACTTGGGGCGCCTCCTGGAAGCCTCCCCTCTCCCCCCACCTATATATACATGGTAGGGGGGCCACCCATAACCACGACAATCTCTTAGCCGTGTGCGGGGCCACCCCCACCCCCCCCTCCAGAGTTTCATCCCTCGGTCATATTTTCGTAGTGCTTAGGCAAAGCCCTGCGGAGATAGCATCACCACCACCGTCACCATGCCGTCGTGCTGCCAGAACTCATCCACTACTTCGCCGTCTTGCTGGATCAAGAAGGCGAGGACGTCACCGAGCTGAATGTGTGCTGAACGTGGAGGTGTCGTACGTTTGGTACTCAATCAGTTGGATCGCGAAGAAGTTCGACTACATCAACCGCGTTAACAAACGCTTCCACTTATGATCTACAAGGGTACGTAGACACACTCTCCCCTCTCGTTGCTATGCATCTCCATGGATAGATCTTGCGTGTGCGTAGAAATTTTTTTGTTCTCCATGCAACATTCCCCAACAGTGGTATCAGAGACAGGTCTATGCGTAGATGATATGCACGAGTAGAACACAAAGAGTTGTGGGCAGTGATAGTCATACTGCTTACCACCAATGTTTTATTCTGATTCGGCGGTATTGTGGGATGAAGCAGCTCGGACCAACCTTACATGTCCACGCACATGAGACCGGTTCCACCGACTGACATGCAACTTGTTTTGCATAAAAGGTGGCTGGCGGGTGTCTGTTTCTCCTACTTTAGTTGAATCGAATTTGACTGCGGCCGGTCCTTGAAGAAGGTTAAAACAACAAACTTGATAAATCATCGTTGTGGTTTTTGCATAGTTAAGAACGGTTCTTGCTAGATGCCCGTAGCAGCCACGTAAAACTTGCAACAACAAAGTAGAGGACGTCTAACTTGTTTTTGCAGGGCATGTTATGATGTGATATGGTCAAGACGTGATGTGATATACTTTATTGTATGAGATGATCATGTTTTGTAATATCGACAACCGGCAGGAGCCTCAGGGTTGTCTCTTAATTATTGTATGAAATGCAAGCGCCATGTAATTGCTTTACTTTATCGCCATGCGTTAGCAATAGTTGTAGAAGCAATAGTTGGCGAGATGACCCCGACGCAACGATGGAGATCAAGGTGTCAAGACGGTGACAATGGAGATCATGATCATGCTTTGGAGATGGAGATCAAAAGCACAAGATGATGACGGCCATATCATGTCACATATTTTGATTGCATGTGATGTTTATCCTCTATGCATCTTATTTTGCTTAGAACGACGGTAGCATTATAAGATGATCCCTTCACTAAATTTCAAGATAAAAGTGTTCTCCCCGAGTATGCACTGTTGCCAAAGTTCATCGTTTCGAAGCACCTCGTGATGATCGGGTGTGATAGATTCTACGTTCACATACAACGGGTGTAAGACAGTTTTGCACATGCAGAATACTTGGGTTAAACTTGACGAGCCTAGCATGTACAGACATGGTCTCGGAACACTGGAGACCGAAAGGTCGAACGTGAGTCATATAGTAGATATGATCAACATAGAGATGTTCACCATTGAAGACTTCCCCATCTCACGTGATGATCGGACATGGGTTAGTTGATTTGGATCATGTATCACTTAGATAACTTGAGGGATGTTAATTTAAGTGGGAGTTCATTAGTAATTTGATTAATTGAACTTAGATTTATCATGAACTTAGTCTTAATAGTTTTTGCATATCTATGTTGTAGATCAATAGCTCGCAATATAACTCCCCTATTTTTGATATGTTCCTAGAGAAAACTAAGTTGAAAGATGATAGTAGCAATGATGCGGACTGGTTCCATGATCTGAAGATTATCCTCATTGCTGCACAAAAGAATTATGTCCTTGATACACCGCTAGGTGACAGGCCTATTGCAGGAGCAGATGCAGACGTTATGAACGTTTGGCAAGCTCGATATGATGACTACTTAATAGTTTAGTGCGCCAGGCTTTACGGCTTAGAACCTGGACTTCAAAAATGTTTTGAACTCCAGGGAGCATATGAGATGTTCCAAGAGCTGAAATTGGTATTTCAGACTCATGCCCGTGTCGAGAGGTATGAGACCTCTACTTTGCCTACAAGATGGAGGAGAATAGCTCAGCCAGTGAGCATGTGCTCAGAATGTCTGGGTACTACAATCGCTTGAATCAAGTGGGAGTTAATCTTCCAGATAAGATAGTGATTAACAGAGTTCTCTAGTCACTATCACCAAGCTACTAGAACTTCGTGATGAACTATAATATGCAAGGGATGACCAAAACGATTCCCGAGCTCTTCGAGATGCTGAAATCGACGAAGGTAGAAATCAATAAAGAGCATCAAGTGTTGATGGTTAAACAAGACCACTAGTTTCAAGAAACAAGGGCAAGGGAAAGAAAGGGAACTTCAAGAAGAATGGCAAGCAAGTTGCCACTCCCGTGAAGAAGCCCAAAGCTGGACCTAAGCCTAAAACTAAGTGCTTCTACTGCAAAGGAAATGGTCACTACAAGCGGAACTGCCCTAAATACTTGGCAGATAAGAAGGATGGCAATGTGAACAAAGGTATATTTGATATACATGTTATTGATGTGTGCCTTACTAGTATTCGTAGTAGCCCCTGGGTATTTGATACCGGTTCAGTTGCTAAGATTAGTAACTCGAAACAGGAGTTGCAGAATAAACGGAGACTAGTAAAGGGCAAGGTGACGATGAGTGTTGGAAGTGTTTCCAAGATTGATATGATCACCATCGCACACTTCCTCTATCTTCGGGATTAGTGTTAAGCCTAAATAAATGTTATTTGGTGTTTGCGTTGAGCATGAACATGATTAGATCGTGTTTATTGCAATACGGTTAGTCATTTAATTCAGAGAATAACTGTTGTTCTGTTTACATTAATAAAATCTTCTATGGTCATACACCCAATGGTTTATTGAATCTCAATCGTAGTGATACACATATTCATAATATTGATGCCAAAAGATGCAAAGTTGATAATGATAGTGCAACATACTTGTGGCATTGTCGTTTAGGTCATATTGGTGTAAAGCGCATGAAGAAACTCCATGTGGATGGACTTTTGGAATCACTTGATTATGAATCATTTGATACTTGCGGACCATCCTCATGAGCAAGATGACTAAAAACTCCATTCTCCGGAACAATGGAGCGAGCTAATAACTTAATTGGAAATAAAACATACCGATGTATACGGTCCAATGAGTGTTGAAGCACGCGGCGGGTATCGTTATTTTCTTACCTTTACAGATGATTTGAGTAGGTATGGGTATATCGACTTGATGAAACACAAGTCTGAAACATTTGAAAAGTTCAAAGAATTTTAGAGTGAAGTAGAGAATCATCCTAACAAGAAAATAAAGTTTCTACGATCTGATCGCGGAGGCGAATATTTGAGTTAAGATTTTGGCCTTCATTTAAGAAAATGTGCAATTGTTTCACAACTCACGCCACCTGGAACACCACAGCGTAATGGTGTGTCCGAACATCGTAACCGTACTTTATTAGATATGGTGCATTCTATGATGTCTCTTACCAATTTGCCTTTATCATTTTGGGGTTATGCATTAGAGACAACCGCATTCACGTTAGATAGGGCACCATCTAAATCCATTGAGATGACACCGTATGAATTGAGGTTTGGCAAGAAACCTAAGCTGTCGTTTTTTAAAAGTTTGGGGATGCGACGCTTATGTCAAAAAGGCTTCAGCCGGATAAGCTCGAACCCAAAGCGGAGAAGTGCGTCTTCATAAGATACCCGAAAGAAACTATTGGGTATACCTTCTACCACAGATCCGAAGGCAAAAAATCTTTGTTGCTAAGAATGGGTCCTTTCTAGAGAAGGAGTTTCTCTCGAAAGAAGTGAGTGGGAGGAAAGTAGAACCAGATGAGGTAATTGTACCTTCTCTCGAATTGGAAAGTAGTACATCAGAGAAAACCGTTCCCGTAATGCCTACACCAACCAGAGAGGAAGAAAATGATGATGATCGTGAAACTTCAGATCAAGTTACTACTGAACCTCATAGGTCGACCAGAACACGTTCCGCACCAGAGTGGTACGGCAATCCTGTCCTGGAAGTCATGTTGTTGGGCAACAGCGAACCTACGAACTATGAAGAAACTATGATGAGCCCAGATTCCAAAAATGGCTTGAGGCCATGAAATCTGAGATAGGATCCATGTGTGAGAACAAAGTGTGGACTTTGGTGGATTTTCCCGATGATCGGCAAGCCATAAAGAATAAATGGATCTTTAAGAGGAAGACGGACGCTGACGGTAATATCACTGTCTACAAAGCTCGACTTGTTGCAAAAGCTTTTCGACAAGTTCAAGGGGTTGACTACCATGAGACTTTCTCACCCGTAGCAATGCTTAAGTCTGTCCGAATCATGTTAGCAATTGCCGCATTTTATGATTATGAAATCTGGCAAATGGATGTAAAAAACCGTTGCATTCCTTAACGGGTTTCTTGAGGAAGAGTTGTATATGATGTAACCGGAAGTTTTTGTCGATCCTAAAGGTGCTAACAAAGTGTGCAAGCTCCAGCGATCCATCTATGGACTGGTGCAAGCATCTCAGAGTTGGAATATATGCTTTGATGAGTTGATCAAAGCATATGGTTTTATGCAGACTTATGGTGAAGACTGTATTTACAAGAAAGTGAGTGGGAGCTCTATAGCATTTCTGATATTATATGTGGATGACATATTATTGATTGGAAATGATATAGAATTTCTGCATAGCATAAAAGGATACTTGAATAAGAATTTTTCAATGAATGACCTCGGTGAAGCTACTTACATATTGGGCATCAAGATCTATAGGGATAGATCGAGACGCTTAATAGGACTTTCACAAAGCACATACCTTGGCAAAGTTTTGAAGAAGTTCAAAATAGATCAGTCAAAGAAAGGGTTCTTGTCTGTATTGCAAGGTGTGAAGTTGAGTAAGACTCAAAGCCCGACCACGGTAGAAGATAGAGAGAGAATGAAAAAGCCCGACCACGGCAGAAGATAGAGAGAGAATGAAAAAGCCCGACCACGGCAGAAGATAGAGAGAGAATGAAAGTCATTCCCTATGCCTTAGCCATAGGTTCTATAAAGTATGTCATGCTGTGTACCAAACCAGTTGTGTGCCTTGCCATGAGTTTGGCAAGGGGGTACAATAGTGATCCAGGAGTGGATCACTAGACAGCGGTCAAAATTATCCTTAGTTACCCAAGAGGACTAAGGAAATGTTTCTCGATTATGGAGGTGATAAAGAGTTCGTCGTAAAGGGTTTCGTCAATGCAAGCTTTGACACCGATTCGGATGACTCTGAGTCTCAATCTGGATACGTATAGAAAGTGGGAGCAATTAGCTAGAGTAGCTCCATGCAGAGCATTGTAGACATAGAAATTTGCAAAATACATACGGATCTGAATATGGCAGACCCGTTGACTAAACCTCTCTCACAAGCAAAACATGATCACACCTTAGTACTATTTGGGTATTAATCACATGGTGATGTGAATTAGATTATTAACTCTAGTAAATTCTTTGGGTGTTAGTCACATTGCGATGTGAACTATGGGTGTTAATCACATGGCGATGTGAACTAGATTATTGACTCTAGTGCCAGTGGGAGACTGATGGAAACATGCCCTAGAGGCAATAATAAAGTTATTATTATTATATTTCCATATTCATGATAAAGGTTTATTATTCATGCTAGAATTGTATTGACCGGAAACTTAAATACATGTGTGAATACATAAACAAATACCGTGTCCCTAGTGAGCCTCTACTAGATTAGCTCGTTGATCAAAGATGGTTAAGGTTTCCTAACCATAGACATGTGTTATCACTTGATAATGGGATCACATCATTAGGAGAATGATGTGATGGACAAGACCCATCCGTTAGCTTAGCATATTGATCGTTCAATTTATTGCTATTGCTTTCTTAATGTCAAATACATATTCCTTCGACTATGAGATTATGCAACTCCCGGATACCAGAGGAATACCTTGTGTGCTATCAAACGTCACAATGTAACTGGGTGATCATAAAGATGCTCTACAGGTATCTCCGAAGGTGTTTGTTGAGTTGGCATAGATCGAGATTAGGATTTGTCACTCCGAGTATCGGAGAGGTATCTCTGGGCCCTCTCGGTAATACACAGCATAAGAAGCCTTGCAAGCAAAGTGACTAATGAGTTAGTTGCAATATTATGTATTACGGAACGAGTAAAGAAACTTGCCGATAACGAGATTGAACTAGGTATGAAGATACCGACGATCGAATCTCGGGCAAGTAACATACCGATGGACAAAGGGAATTACGTATGTTGTCATAAGGTTCGACCGATAAAGATCTTCGTAGAATATGTAGGAGCCAATATGGGCATCCAGGTTCCGCTATTGGTTATTGACCGGAGAGGTGTCTCGGTCATGTCTACATAGTTCTCGAACCCGTAGGGTCCGCACGCGTAACGTTCATTGACGATATAGTGTTATATGAGTTATATGATTTGGTGACCGAATGTTGTTCGGAGTCCCAGATGAGATCACGGACATGACGAGGAGCTCTGGAATGGTCCGGAGGTAAATATCGATATATAGGACGATGATATTCAGACACCGGAAGAGTTTCGGAGTGCACCGAGTAGTCATCGGATCACCGGAAGGGGTTCCGGACACCCCCGGTAGGTGTATGGGCCTAATGGGCCAAGGGGGGATAGACCAGCCCACAAGGGGGCTGGCGCGCCCCTCTCACTGGCCGCCGGCCCTAGGGAAGGAAAGGGGGAGGGCTAGCCCCTCCTGCCTTCCCCTTCTCATGGGAGAAAGGAAGGGGGGGCGCCTCCCTCCCCTGGCTTTCCCCGCTCACCTAATAAGGAAGGGGGGGCGCGGCTAGGGGAGGACCCCAAGTAGGATTCGGCCTACTTGGGGAGGCCTCTGGACAGCCTCCCTCTACCCCCCCCCCCCCCTCCCACCTATATATATATATATGTGGGAGGGGGCGTCACACATAACCACGACAATCTCTTAGCCGTGTGCGGCACCCCCCTCCACAGTTTCGTCCCTCGGTCATATTTTCGTAGTGCTTATGCAAAGCCCTGCGGAGACAACATCACCACCACTGTCACCACGCTGTCGTGCTGCCGGAACTCATCCACTACTTCGCCATCTTGCTGGATCAAGAAGGCGAGGACATCACCGAGCTGAACGTGTGCTGAACGCGGACGTGCCGTACGTTCGGTACTTGATCGGTTGGATCGCGAAGAAGTTCGACTACATCAACTGCGTTAACAAACGCTTCCGCTTACGGTCTACAAGGGTACGTAGACACACTCTCCACTCTCGTTGCTATGCATCTTCATGGATAGATCTTGCGTGTGCGTAGAATTTTTTTTGTTTTCCATGCAACGTTCCCCAACACTCTATTGTTCATATTTAAGAATGCACTGACATATTGTCTGTAATTACTGTCAGGCATATCTATTTTGTTAGCGTGACAAGAAAGAGAAGAAGACGAATAACTAGGAATGTATGATACAAGCTTCTGAGCGGACATTCTTTGATAGGAATTGAACGGTGTGATCTGTATAGGTATCGACTTGGATGTTTTGCCGTTTCTAGGTTAAGCTATTTGTGTGACATACTGACATCTCTAATGCTGTTTTGGCCTGAAGCATCAATTCTGTTGTACATACTATTTGTGTGGGATTATAATATCTGAAACTCTAGACATGTACAGAATAAAGAGGCACCTGCTAGGCGAGAAGCCAGCGCCTCTAGTGAAAGTTTAAATTCAGAATATAGGCCTGGGCTACTTGAACCTTTTGCATAGTTTTTTACTAGCAGTAGTTCAACAATTTACAGTTAGCATTTTAAGAAAGAGTATTTGTATGTGCATCTTCAGCCCTGTTTCTTCTCTTTTATGTCAATGCAAGATGTTACAATTTTAAATGAGGTAATTGACGCATGCTTTCCGATTTCCTTAAGGAGGTTGAGGTATGCAGTATTTATCATCTCCGAGTTGAAACAATGCCTTTCACTTATTAGCTGTATTTGTTTGTCGGTATGGTACGTGCTCGTTCAGATTCTTGCTCATCAAAGAATCATTCGAACCAAATGCTGAATGTTGATAATGCCTTTTAGTTCTACGGTTACTTGTTCCAGGATTTGTTCTTATGCATTACTGTTTATTTATTCTCTTTTATCAACTAGCTAGCTGTTGCCTGCAGTGAAAATTTTGTTTCGTGTTGGTGACTTGGAACGTTTCATCATCCAGTGAGTTTCTCAACAGTCATGGGCTCAAGCATCCTGTAGGTGGCTTGCAACTCTGGTTTGGCCTAGTGTTTGTCTCTGGTCACTGCTTTGATGTGGCGACAAAAAGGTTGAGCATCCATTCATTCACACACGCATGGCTCTGACGGACCGAGGTGAGCCGCACCGCACCAGTGTGGGCGCGGAGAAAAGAAAACCAACGTAGCGTGGCTCTGTGTCTGTCTGTGTGTGCAGCAGCTGTCCATGGGCGACTATACTGTTGTGATGGTGAGCTGAGCTGAGGTCAGCTAGAGGTTAGTTGACTGAGGATAAAATTTGGGCCAGTCACTTTTCGTTTTGCACGCAGCAAAGTGTGGGGTGCCGTGTGCGTGCGTGATCATATACTAAAATGAAAACAAAAAATGAAGTTTTGAAAAATGGATTAATTAGTCTCATTGACATTACCCAGAATTTGCACATAATTTACATAGAAATTGCACTATTTTATAACATGCTAGTATAACCATATAATAATGCAATTTTCGTAAAAAAGAATTTTCCTAAGAAGGCATGGATAATTGGCATTTGTATTACCCATAAAGAAGAAAGTAAATGAAATGAAGTCAAAATAATGAAGTTTTCTAAAAAGAATTAATTAGTGTCATTGGTATTAACCTTTAAGAAGAAAAAATGTAATAAATCTAAAAAATAATGGAAAAATTGCACATAATTTATGCAAAATATTGCTCTTTTTTATTATATTCAAGAAAAATATAATAGTGAAATTTCGCAAAAAGGAACTTTCATAAAAAGGAATGAATTAGTGGCATTGGAATTACCCGTAAAGAAGACATAAACTAAAAGTAAAACTAAGACAATCAAAATAATAAAGTATTCTAAGTAAGAAAGAATTAGTGGCATTCGTATTCCTGTTAAAGAAAGAAAATGAGACAACAACTAAAATAAAATCAAAATAATGAAGTTTTGTATGGAAGAAGGAATTAGTGACTTTGCTACGACCCTGTAAAAATAAAAAAATGAAATAAAAAATAAAACAAAATCGAAATAATGAGGGTTTCTAAGGAATAATGAATTAGTGGCACTGATATTACCCTTTAAGAAGAAACCAAACAAAATTTGCACATAATATACAAAAAATAAGTTTTTTTTAATATGCACTTATAAGCATATGATAGTGGAATTTTCACAAAAACAATTCCTCGGAAGGAATGAATTAGTGGCATTGGTAATACCCTTAAATAAGAAAGAAATAAAATAATATCTAACTCAAAATCAATATAATAAATTTTATTAGCTAGAAAATATTGCATGCATGCTAATGTAGGCCCAGCTTGTACTCTCATGTGCTCATTTCGTCCATGCAACATGGGCGTGCACACCTTACATGCGGATGGCGCACGACATGCATGCCGATCTCTCGGGCTCTCGCCGCGGACCATACGTGTGTCCCGATTGCAAAATCGTTTTTTTTTCCTTATGGTAGGGATGGATGGATCTCGTATCGGTGGGTCTTTTTTTCTGAGTCGGTCGCCTAGGCTACTTGGAGCTAGCATCATGGAGCCACGGAGGGCAAGGCACTGCCACGAGGGAGCTTTTTTTTTTAGGGATCCCACACTTCTTTCCCTAATAATAAAGTACGGATTGAGTTCGTCGGGTTCATCGTCGCGATGTTTTTTTAGAAAAGTCCATCTGGTTTTTGACAATTGAACCCGCAATCCTTATTTAAGTGGTACTATGAGAACGATTCGGTTTTACACATTAACCCCTGCACTTATTATTATTCAAACCCGCGCTCCTTTGTTATATCTTACCCAGTAGCACGAGGCCTCAGCCAATCATCCTGACTCCCGGTGGCCCGCGGATGTGTAGGAGCTCTCCATGGCCGTTCGTGGTGCTGAAGCAGGGGTGCCGGGCTCCCGGCGGCGGGGCCATGGCGCGGGAGGTGAGCAGCGGCTTGGCGTGCAGGAACGGGATGGCGGCGAACTCCACCGGATTCTGCCGGATCTAGGCATGGGGACGACACAGGCCGCGGATCCGGTGGCGCGAGCTCTTCGTAGAGGCCGGAAGTGGTTGGGGATATGGATAGCTGTTTCCTTATTACCACGTCGATGGAACCACAGCAGGGAAAGGAGTAGCCGGTAGTGGTGGTCGTCGCCAAGGAGGCAGTTCCGGCGGCGGTGGGGCAAACCTTACGGCCTGCAGGCCGGCTCGGCGAAGAGGCCCACCAAGGGCGCACGGCTATGCGGCGCTTGGCTGGCGGTCGCTGGAGCAGCCCATGCGGGTGAGCGATACTGCTCTATGCGGCTGGGTCAACGCACAAGGGATAGAGGCAGGCGGCCTCCGCGCGACGCAGAGGCACAGGCTGCAGGGCTTGCGGGGTTCGGATTCAGCGCGTCCAGATCCGGCCAAGGTCAAGGCAGTTCGAGGCGGACAGCTGCCGACTGCCAGCGCTGGTCGTCGGGGAAGGACGCAGTTCCGACGGAGGCGAACTCCTCAGCTCCTGCGGCGAGACGAACAGAGAGATGACGGAGGGAGAAAAGAAGAGCACGCGGAGGAAGGAGGCAGGCGTGGGGTGGAGGTGCTCACCGACAGCTGCTGGTCGGGAGCCGGCACGGGGAGGTGCTGCGCTCGATTCGCTCGGGCCGCTGTGAGCTTGGCCTGGAGGCTGCGGATGCAGGGAGGAAGGGAAAATTTTAATTCGCTCGGGCCGCTGTGAGCTTGGCCTGGAGGCTGCGGATGCAGGGAATGGCTAGAAATCAGTCAACTGATTTTTTCAGTTGAGGTCAGTCGATTTCTAGGTCATTGGATTTGAAATCAAAGGCCTAGATTGCTTCTTCAACCTCCAGCTCTTGAGCCGCCAGCCACCACCGGCCCCCGCGGCCGGCGGCGCTCCCTCGCCGCCCCGCCCTCCCCGGAACCACTCCCCACCGTCGGTCCGCCGCCGCCCCGGCCATCCCTCTAGCCCCCCCCCCCCCCCCCCCCCCCCCCCCCCCCCCCCCCCCCGCGCCGAGCTTTTTCTCCGGCGAGTTCCCACGCCACCGCCCCACCACCGCCCCCATCCTGAACCCTAAGATAGATAATGGGGTAGCCTCTCCGGCGAGCCCCCCTCCGCCGCTGCGGCGTCGGATCAGTCGACTGAACTGTAGCTAAATCGGCGGATGCAGGGAGGAAGGGAATTTTTTAGGAATATATTGAACGGAGAGAACAAGTGTTGTTGGTGTAGCTCTTGATCGTCCTGAACATGTGACATTGATTAGTTGACGATGAGACGGGAAGGTTGCAGGTGCTGGGACTCCGTATGCTTCGATCTGGCTGGTGCGAGCGGGACCTCACGGTTGATCTCCCAGTCTGCACGTACTTGATCGATCGACTTGGCGGCAGACATGGCGTAGAGCCCGGAGTTGTGGTACCTGTCTTCTCCGACTTGACGGCAACATTATTAGGCATAATCTTTGACATGAGAGTGAAGCGGCCGGCCGGGTCGTACGTGGAGTTTGTTAGCTGCATGCTAGCTACCAGGTCGTGTGGACGGCTATTGAGGAACTGATGCGCGCATGGATATGGATGCCATGCATGTAGCTAGCTTAGTGGTAGTTAGTGCGTGCGTGACGTGCGTGTGTGTATGGGTTAGTGGCCGAGAGTTCAGGCCGATGATGTGTGCGTGCGTGCGCTGGTGTGTGTGTCGTGCACAGGTATAAAGACCCACCCCATGTACTGATCGAGGTGCGTCGGAACGAGCCGAGCCTAGGAGAATCAGAGATGAGCGTAGTCTCCGCTGCAACCGTGGTGTGCGCCCGGTCGGCAGGAGAGAGAGCTCCTCTGGGCGGTTTGTTGCCGAACCCGGGTATGTGCCCAGTAAAGATTAGGCCGTTCGTGCGGCGGAGGCGTTTGTGCGTCGGGAAAATCGTGTGCTCCATCTTCCATCTTCGTTTGTGCGAGTAAGAGAGAGTGAGCTATCCGGGTTTGTCCCAACAAACATAGCGTAGAGCCCGGAGCTGTGGTACGTGTCTCTGCCCGTTCACTCAATGATCGTCAACCGCAACAGTGACGGCACCCGCTGTAAGGGATGTCGCGATGCCTCCCAGAGACCTGGTAGAAAGAGGTTGATGGATTTTAATTAGGATGCTAGCTTGCTAGCTTGCCTCACGGACACACCTATCGATCCACAAGGTAGACTCGGTGCCGACCTCCATGCGCCTAGAATTGCTGGTCCTCCCACTTCAAACTTCACGCATAACCTTCGTCGATCCGCAGAGAAAGCGTCGATTGCGTTACCGGCTAGATGGCAGCCTCCACGCGGCTACAAGCCTACTACTCCGATGGATCCACGGACCTCCTACTTTTAAGCATCCCGCGCATGACACCAAGCAGTGTTCTTTGTTCTGAGTTACTTCAAGGTATGTATGCATTTCAATCAAAAAGATTTACTAATGTAATCTAATGACTAAGAAACTATGAGTCGACCGGGGATGTTTTTCAACTTCCCCCGGATCATGAGCGCTAAATGTGAATGTGATTTTGTGTGCATAAATGAAGCTAGGGATACTCAACACTCTCTGATAAGTGGCCAATTCGTAGCTCTATTACCCGTTGCAACGCACGGGCACTTTTGCTAGTTATTAACTTAAAGCAATATTTAACAGGATACAAAGAGGTCATGAGGGGATAGAAGCCACAAAATGACGACCCTGAGGAAGCGAGACAGCAAACTTTACAAGATTATGCGCTTCTGATACGTCTCCAGCGTATCTATAATTTTTTATTGTTCCATGCTGTTATATTATCATTCTTGAATGTTTTATAATCATTTTATATCAATTTTATATTATTTTTGGGGACTAACCTATTGACATAGTGGCCAATGTCAGTTGCTGTTTTTTGCTTGTTTTTTACTTCGCAAAAAATCAATACCAAACGGAGTCCAAACGCAGCGAAACATTTTGGTGATTTTTTCTGTACCAGAAGACACCTGTTGGGCCAAAGAAGTACCAGATGGGGGCTCCGAGGGGAGCACAACCCACCTGGGCGCGCCTGGGAAAATCAATACCAAACGGAGTCCAAACGCAGCGAAACTTTTTGGTGATTTTTTCTGGACCAGAAGACACCTGTTGGGCCAAAGAAGTACCAGATGGGGGCTCCGAGGGGAGCACAACCCACCTGGGCGCGCCTGGGGGCCCAGGCGCGCCCTGGTGGGTTGTGCCCACCTCGGCCGCCTCCCGCACCGCCTCTTTGCTCTATAAATACCCCAATATTCTAAAAAACCCTAGGGGAGTCGACGAAAAATAATTCCAGCCGCCGCAAGTTTCAGAAACCACAGATCCAATCTAGACACCATCACGGAGGGGTTCATCATCCTCATTGGTGCCTCTTCGATGATGCGTGAGTAGTTCATTGTAGACCCACGGGTCCGTAGTTAGTAGCTAGATGGCTTTCTCTCTCTCTTTTGATTCTCAATACAATGGTCTATTGGAGATCTATTTGACATAACTCTTTTTGCGGTGTGTTTGTTGGGATCCGATGAACTTTGAGTTTATGATCAGATCTATGTTTTTATTCATGAAAGTTATTGTAACACCCCCTTGTAATAAGCTCTATGACACTCTGTTAAAACTGCCAAGTCATGGTCATTTGCAGTGCCAAGTCATATGGGTTAATGATCCAATTCAAATTCACATCTGAAAATCAACTTAAATTCAAAAGTGGATTATAAAGTTGGTCAAACTCTGTTGGGAAAATGTTCATTAAATGGCAAATAATCCAGGAACATTGCTAAAACCAATATCAAAATATTTGGAGTTGGACAAGTAACTCAAACAAGATGAAACAGCACCCAAACCAGCAATATTAAATCCATTTAAAATCATTACAGATTCAAATGAACTCCAAATCTGCCCAAACCACTTTTTGGTGAGAGATAATATTGCATTGCAATATTTGGGCCAACATTCACATTTTTCAAAAGAGCACAAGTGGCCTAATCATTTTGAAACAGAAAAAGGGATAAAAGAAAAGGGAGAAGAGAAATAAGAAAAAAGTAAAACGCTACTGTTGGCTGGGCCTAAGTGCACAGTGTGCGGCCCAGTCCAACAGCGGCCCACCTCACCTCCCTCCTCGTGCGTGTCGGCGCGCCCCTGGCCGCGCGCGCCAGCGCCAGCCGGGCGGCGACACGCCGACGGCCACCGACGCCGCAGCCACCCGAGAGGATAAGGTCGAGGCCCGGTGCTCTCCCCCTGGCTTCCCCCGTCATTTCTCCTCTCTCTCCCTCGCTCGCCTCTCCCTCTGCTTCCCCAGATCCGAGACGCCCGAGCGCCGCCGTCGCCACGCATCGTCACCGCCGTGGTCAGCGGCCTCCCCGCAACGCCTGGAGGTGCCAGGGAGAAGCGTCGTCGTCGGCCACGTCTAACAACGCAGTTAGAAGGAGCCGGGGAGCCCTGCAGCAAGCCAATCGAGCCGTCCCCGCACCTCTCTGCCTCCGGCGAGCTTCGTCGTCTCCGGCGCCGTCTGCAGCTACTAAGCCTAACGAGGGCTTTTCTTAGCCGCGCGGTGAGCCACTCTACCTTCCCCGTCTATCTGTTTGGCCTCGCACGCTCCCTAGCCCTAGTCTCACCGGCGCCCGAACGCGCCTCCGCATGAGCTCGCCGCCGGCGCCCTTCCGGTGACCAAATGGTCACCGGGCCGAGCCCTTTGCGCTCAGCGCATCGAGTAGGTTCCCAACAGCCTCGCCATTTGGTCACTTGCGCGCTGCTGCCTCGATCTCATCGATGACCGAACTCCGGCGTCCGCCGCAAAGCTCGCCGTCGGCGACACACGTCATTTCCGGCCACCTCACCGCCAACGTTAGACGCGCCGTCGAACGGCCGTTCGAACGCATCCGGCCCCGTCCCATTTGGTGGCCTGTGGGCGAAACCCGCTGCTCGCCCGAGCCGCGCCGCCGCATTCTCGCGCCCGCCGTCGTTTAAACGCCGGCCGCTGACGTGGCTGTCACGTGGGACACCCCTGGGTCACTGCCAGTGGGTCCCACGGGCCCACTTTGACCCCGTTGACCATGGTCAACGTGGGGTACTGTTCACTAGCCGCTGACATGTGGGCCCCGTTCGATAATTAGACTAATTAAACAGTTAATTAAATAAAGATAATTAGATTAACCTAAATGTCTCACTGACATGTGGGGTCCACCCCCTAATTAACCCTGGTAATTAAATTAATCCACTGATTAGCCTAAACAGAGGACCCACATGTCATATTTGACTGGTCAGCGGCGCTGTTGACCGCTGACGTCACAATGACGTCATGCTGACGTCATAATTCATTTTCTGTAAATAAATAAATTCCAGAAATTCTTATAATCTTTGAAAATTAATAACTTTTAAACCGTAGCTCGGATAGAAAAAGTTAAAACATGAAAGTTGCTCAGAACGACGAGCTGAGTCTGATCGTGCCGTCTGTTTCTCCATCGGAACCCCCTACGTAGAAAAACTCGTAACTCCGGACCCGAATCCGGCAGATGAATAGTGCACACACGTCGGATATTAAATCCCAGATTAATTCTAAAAATAACTAAAATGACTTAGATGCATATTTAGGCAACCCTGCACTGCATCATAGCATCACACGCACCGTATTGCATTTGTTTGCATTATGTTTACCTGTTTCTCCCCCCCCCCCCCTCTTCTCTCTCGGTAGACCTTGACGTTGGCGTAGCTCCCGAGGCAGACGCAGCTCAGGAGTACGACTACGTCCCCGACGATGCCACTGAAGACCTTGTCCTTGCCCACGAGCAAACAGGCAAGCACCCCCATTTTGAGCATGCCTATATCGCCTATTACCTTCTCTCTTATGCTTGCATTAGAACTGCTACTGCTACTGTTTTCCTATATCTGCTGCATAGCCTGTTTATTGTAACCTGCCTTGCTACCTTACTGGTTATCCTAGACTGCTTAGTATAGGCTGGGTAGAGACATGACAGAGACCCCCCTTGATCCCGACTGCCCTGCTGGACATCAGAAGACCCGACCATCGGGATTGAAGACTAGACCCTGGCACCGCACCTCACTTCCCCTTAGTTGCCGACACTGCTGGGTTACCATCGAGTGCTGAGGGTGATACCTCGTCAGCACTTCTGATGTTAACCTTGTAGGTTAGTTACTCGGTCGTGGTAAGCGAGGGTGATTCCTCCTACACCACCCCCGATAACGACGTCGTCGCGCAACTCCTCAAGGTGGACCTCGAGGGTGATTCCTCCTTCGTTCACCTTGATGATAACATCGAGCGGGAATTCCATCGAGGGTGATTCCTCAGGGTTCCCTTCGGTGTCAGACACACAGTTACCTTGGATATTATGACTTGCACTAATCTATGATACTAAAGACGGGTCGGCCCTGAGGGGTACCCGCGCGAGCTTAACGCGAAGTGATGTGGAGTCGGGTTGACCTGGATGGTGCCCGCGAGATAACTACGAGGCGTGGCCGGGCATTCTTAGCCCTTGCCGCAAGTCCTCGAGACGGGGCGACGGGGTCACATCGATCGTGAGTCTCTGCTCGTTTCCGCGCGCTCCTAATCCACTACGGTTTGGATATTTGATCCGAGGGGCCTCTGGCCCGATAGCACTAACCATCACGTGGGCATAGTATGGGCGTTCTGCGTCGTACACATCAGCCGAAGCTTGTTGAACGTCAGTAAGGAGCGGCGCACGCCGAGTTGGACTGGTAACGCAACCGCGCTTGTATAAGGGGTTGCTAGGTCTACTCTCGGTGGCCCCGTAACGTGCAGGAGTTCCCGGGGCGATGGCCCAAGACCCCTGGGGGCATAGGTTTAGTCCGGCGTGCTGACCTCTCTTATAAGCCTAGGTCGGGTTGCGGCGTGTTGCTTAGCCGAGGCCGGGCATGACCCAGAAAAGTGTGTCCGGCCAGAGTTAAGCGAGCGTGGTGGGTAAGTTGGTGCACCCCTGCAGGGAAGAAACTTTTATCGATAGTCTGTCCTACGGTGACGGACACTCGGAGTTGTATCCCGATCGGTACAACTAGAACATGTGATGAGAACTGGATGGTACGGCTCTGGGATTGCTTTCTCGCAGGGAGTCGAGAAAGGATCTCAGGTCGAGGTTGATGATATTACTACTACTACTTTACATTATGTTCATCTGCTCTCTCCTGATGCTGCAAGACTGTCGAAGATTGTTGAAGATGCTAGTCTTCGATAGGACTAGGCTTCCCCCTCTATTCTGGCATTTCTGCAGCCCAGTCCACATATACAGCCATTCCTTTGACAATGTTGCATATGTAGAGTAGATCCTTGCTTGCTGAGTACTTCGGATGAGTACTCACGTTTGCTTTATTTTCTTTTTCCCCCATATTCCATTTGATGCCACCAGACGACGGAGCCCCTGAGCCAGACGCCCCAGCCGACGACCAGTACTACTACCCGCCTGGCGAGTACTACTACTACGAGGAGCCGTTTGACGACCAGGAGTAGGATCGGAGGGTCCAGGGCAGGAGGCCTACGCCTTTCGATCATAGTATTTTATTTTACCCTGCCTCTGTGAAGGCTTATCTCTCTCTCTCTGTAATATATCTGTACTCAGATATCTGATGCTTCCGCTAACGCTTGTATGCCATTGAGCTATGTATTCGAGCCCTCGAGGCCCTGGCTTGTAATATTAAGCTTGTATGACTTTATTTATGTGTTAGAGTTGTGTTGTGATATCTTCAAGTGAGTCCTTAGGCTTGATCGTGCGCATTTACGTGTATGATTAGTGCACGATTAAGCCGGGGTCGTCACAGGTTGGTATCAGAGCCGATTGCCTCTAGGTATCCCCCTTCCCAATTCCTCGGCCGAAGTTCAGTCTAGTGGTCAAAAACTATTTTACTAACTTGGCTGTGTGGCTTACGGGCCCACGTCGCCAACTGGGTGGTATTAGTATCTTTTATTCCTCGTCTTTACTCTGAGATTCTAATCTCTCATCTATTCGGGTTTAATAAAATTTACTAACACCGACATTTAGGATCTCGTTAATTCTATCCACCCGGAGAGCTGGATTCAGTGCGATTTCCGTGACGTTGATCTGATTAGTCTGATAATCATTTTTCTTTCCATTGTTTTGTTTAACCTTTCTCTCCGAGTTGTATTATACTCCGAGTTGTCATTCGATAAGACCGTATTCTGCATTAGAGTGCACAAGGAGAGTAGGATCCTGCAAGTTGATCGATCTTCGGTGTTTTCTAAACTCGACTTGAGGTTGGGTTATTACCAGATCCGTGTCCGCGAAGAGGATATTCCAAAGACTGCATTCGTTACTCGTTATGGCTCTTACGAGTACACAGTCATGTCGTTTGGCTTAACAAACGCTCCAGCTACCTTCTCCCGCTTAATGAATTACATATTCATGGATTACCTCGACAAATTCATCGTGGTATATCTGGATGATATTCTGGTTTATTCGAAGAACAAAGAAGAACATGCTGAGCATCTTCGCCTAGTTCTGGAGAGACTTCGAGAGCACCAATTATATGCCAAGTACTCTAAGTGTGAATTCTGGCTTTCTGAAGAAACCTACCTTGGACATGTCATCTCCAAGGATGGTATCGCAGTTAACCCGGAGCGAGTTCAGGATATTCTTGACTGGACCCCTCCGAAGAATGTCAAGCAAGTCAGAAGTTTTCTCGGGCTTGCAAGTTATTGTCGCCGTTTCATTGAGAATTTCTCCAAGATTGCCAAGCCCCTGACTAATCTGCTTCACAAAGGCGTTAAGTTTGAGTGGACAGACAAATGTCAGGAAAGCTTCCAGACCCTCAAGGACAAGCTGACTTCTGCTCCAGTCCTTGCTCCTCCAGACTCTCGTAAAGATTTCGTGATCTTCTGCGACGCATCTCGCCAAGGACTAGGTTGTGTCCTAATGCAAGAGCGAAGAGTTATTGCTTATGCTTCGCGACAACTGCGTCCACATGAAGAGAATTACCCAGTGCACGACCTCGAACTTGTTGCTGTCATTTATGCTTTGAAGCAGTGGCGTCATTACCTCCTTGGTAATCGGTGTGAGATTTACACCGATCATCAGAGCTTGAAGTACTTATTCACTCAACCGGAACTTAATCTTCGTCAGCAGTGTTGGTTGGAAACAATCACCGATTATGACTGTGGTATTTCCTACACTCCTGGCAAAGCTAATGTGATGGCTGATGCCTTGAGCCGCAAGTCATATTGCAGTAACCTTATGGTAAAGCAAGCTCAGCCCCAGCTATATGAAGAATTGCGCAAGCTGAACCTTTGTATCATTCCTCAAGGTTCTCTTAATAACCTTGTGATACAACCAGATCTTGAGAAAGCTGTCAAGATTGCGCAAGCTAAAGATGCCGAAATTGATCTAATGAAGAAAGAACTTTACCTTCAAAAGTACAGGGATTTCTCGATTGCTGAAGATGGAACCTTGTACTTCCGAGACTGCATTGTAGTACCTCGCTTCGAGCTGATGACTAACAAAGTCATGAAGGAGGCCCATGATACACCGCTATCTATCCATCCGGGTAGTACCAAAATGTATCGAGATCTTCGTCAAAGGTACTGGTGGTCTAGAATGAAGCAAGATATTGCTCGTTATGTTGCCGAGTGTGACGTTTGTCGTCGCGTGAAGGCAGAACATCAGAAACCTGCTGGAATTCTGCAACCGCTCCCTATTCCTCTATGGAAGTGGGATAAAGTGCAAATGGACTTCATTACTGGTCTTCCCAAGTCTCAGAAGGGTCACGATGCCATTCTTGTCGTCGTCAACCAACTCTCCAAGGTTGCACACTTTCTGCCAGTTAAGGAGACTATTACTCCTAGTCAGTTAGCAGAGCTATATATCTCCAGAATTGTTTCACTCCATGGTATTCCCAAAGAAATCAGTTCAGACCGTGGCAGCATTTTCACTGGCCATTTCTGGGAAAGTTTCCAGAAAGCAATGGGAACTCATATTACCTGGAGTTCAGCTTATCATCCACAATCCCAAGGTCAAGTTGAGCGCGTTAATCAAGTACTCGAAGATATGCTTCGAGCCTGTGTTATATCCTTCGGTAAGAAATGGGAGGAATCTCTTCCGTATGCCGAGTTCTCCTATAACAACAGCTATCAAGCCAGCTTAAAAATGGCCCCCTTTGAGGTTCTTTATGGACGTAAATGTCGAACCCCTCTGAATTGGTCAGAAACTGGGGAACGACCTCTTGTTGGACCGGACATCATTCAACATGCCAAAGAACAAGTCCGAATTGTCCGGGAGAATCTCAAAGCAGCTCAAGACCGTCAGAAGAGTAATTATGATCGCAAGCGATGGGGTGTGATCTATCAACCTGGTGATCAAGCCTATCTTCGTGTCACTCCAATGAAGGGCACCCGTCGTTTCGGAATTAAGGGCAAGCTAGCTCCTCGCTATATTGGTCCTTTCCGCATCGTGGCTAGACGTGGACAGGTGGCTTATAAATTGGCATTGCCACCGCAATTCTCCCATATTCATGATGTCTTCCACGTGTCGCAACTCCGAAAGTGCTTCAAGGAATCCCCGCACCGTGCAGTGGATCATGAGATGCTCGAGCTACAAGATGATCTTTCCTATAAGGAGCATCCGATTCGCATCCTCGACGAAACTGAACGTCGTACTCGTCAGAAGACGACCAAGTTCCTGAAAGTGCAGTGGTCGAATCACTTTGAAGATGAAGCCACTTGGGAACGCGAGGATCATCTTCGGGAAGAATATCCCGGACTTTTTCCTTCTACCTCCTAAATTCTCGGGACGAGAATTTCTTTTAGAGGAGGAGAACTTGTAACACCCCCTTGTAATAAGCTCTGTGACACTCTGTTAAAACTGCCAAGTCATGGTCATTTGCAGTGCCAAGTCATATGGGTTAATGATCCAATTCAAATTCACATCTGAAAATCAACTTAAATTCAAAAGTGGACTATAAAGTTGGTCAAACTCTGTTGGGAAAATGTTCATTAAATGGCAAATAATCCAGGAACATTGCTAAAACCAATATCAAAATATTTGGAGTTGGACAAGTAACTCAAACAAGATGAAACAGCACCGAAAACAGCAATATTAAATCCATTTAAAATCATTACAGATTCAAATGAACTCCAAATCTGCCCAAACCACTTTTTGGTGAGAGATAATATTGCATTGCAATATTTGGGCCAACATTCACATTTTTCAAAAGAGCACAAGTGGCCTAATCATTTTGAAACAGAAAAAGGGATAAAATAAAAAGGAGAAGAGAAATAAGAAAAAAGTAAAACGCTACTGTTGGCTGGGCCTAAGTGCACAGTGTGCGGCCCAGTCCAACAGCGGACCACCTCACCTCCCTCCTCGTGCGTGTCGGCGCGCCCCTGGCCGCGCGCGCCAGCGCCAGCCGGGCGGCGACACGCCGACGGCCACCGACGCCGCAGCCACCCGAGAGGATAAGGTCGAGGCCCGGTGCTCTCCCCCTGGCTTCCCCCGTCATTTCTCCTCTCTCTCCCTCGCTCGCCTCTCCCTCTGCTTCCCCAGATCCGAGACGCCCGAGCGCCGCCGTCGCCACGCATCGCCACCGCCGTGGTCAGCGGCCTCCCCGCAACTCCTGGAGGTGCCAGGGAGAAGCGCCGTCGTCGGCCACGTCTAACAACGCAGTTAGAAGGAGCCGGGGAGCCCTGCAGCAAGCCAATCGAGCCGTCCCCACACCTCTCTGCCTCCGGCGAGCTTCGTCGTCTCCGGCGCCGTCTGCAGCTACTAAGCCTAACGAGGGCTTTTCTTAGCCGCGCGGTGAGCCACTCTACCTTCCCCGTCTATCTGTTTGGCCTCGCACGCTCCCTAGCCCTAGTCTCACCGGCGCCCGAACGCACCTCCGCATGAGCTCGCCGTCGGCGCCCTTCCGGTGACCAAATGGTCACCGGGCCGAGCCCTTTGCGCTCAGCGCATCGAGTAGGTTCCCAACAGCCTCGCCATTTGGTCACTTGCGCGCTGCTGCCTCGATCTCGTCGATGACCGAACTCCGGCGTCCGCCGCAAAGCTCGCCGTCGGCGACACACGTCATTTCCGGCCACCTCACCGCCACCGTTAGACGCGCCGTCGAACGGCCATTCGAACGCATCCGGCCCCGTCCCATTTGGTGGCCTGTGGGCGAAACCCGCCGCTCGCCCGAGCCGCGCCGCCGCATTCTCGCGCCCGCCGTCGTTTAAACGCCGGACGCCGACGTGGCTGTCACGTGGGAAACCCCTGGGTCACTGCCAGTGGGTCCCACGGGCCCACTTTGACCCCGTTGACCATGGTCAACGTGGGGTACTGTTCACTAGCCGCTGACATGTGGGCCCCGTTCGATAATTAGACTAATTAAACAGTTAATTAAATAAAGATAATTAGATTAACCTAAATGTCTCACTGACATGTGGGGTCCACCCCCTAATTAACCCTGGTAATTAAATTAATCCACTGATTAGCCTAAACAGAGGCTGACATGTGGGTCCCACTGGACCCACATGTCATATTTGACTGGTCAGCGGCGCTGTTGACCGCTGACGTCACAATGACGTCATGCTGACGTCATAATTCATTTTCTGTAAATAAATAAATTATAGAAATTCATATAATCTTTGAAAATTAATAACTTTTAAACCGTAGCTCGGATCGAAAAAGTTAAAACATGAAAGTTGCTCAGAACGACGAGCCGAGTCTGATCGTGCCGTCTGTTTCTCCATCGGAACCCCCTACGTAGAAGAACTCGTAACTCCGGACCCGAATCCGGCAGATGAATAGTGCACACACGTCGGATATTAAATCCCAGATTAATTCTAAAAATAACTAAAATGACTTAGATGCATATTTAGGCAACCCTGCACTGCATCATAGCATCACACGCACCGTATTGCATTTGTTTGCATTATGTTTACCTGTTTCTCCCCCCCTCTTCTCTCTCGGTAGACCTCGACGTTGGCGTAGCTCCCGAGGCAGACGCAGCTCAGGAGTACGACTACGTCCCCGACGATACCACTGAAGACCTTGTCCTTGCCCACGAGCAAACAGGTAAGCACCCCCATTTTGAGCATGCCTGTATCGCCTATTCCCTTCTCTCTTATGCTTGCATTAGAACTGCTACTGCTACTGTTTTCCTATATCTGCTGCATAGCCTGTTTATTGTAACCTGCCTTGCTACCTTACTGGTTATCCTAGACTGCTTAGTATAGGCTGGGTACAGACACGACAGAGACCCCCCTTGATCCCGACTGCCCTGCTGGACATCAGAAGACCCAACCATCGGGATTGAAGACTAGACCCTGGCACCGCACCTCACTTCCCCTTAGTTGCCGACACTGCTGGGTTACCATCGAGTGCCGAGGGTGATACCTCGTCAGCACTTCTGATGTTAACCTTGTAGGTTAGTTACTCGGTCGTGGTAAGCGAGGGTGATTCCTCCTACACCACCCCCGATAACGACGTCGTCGCGCAACTCCTCAAGGTGGACCTCGAGGGTGATTCCTCCTTCGTTCACCTTGATGATAACATCGAGCGGGAATTCCATCGAGGGTGATTCCTCAGGGTTCCCTTCGGTGTCAGACACACAGTTACCTTGGATATTATGACTTGCACTAATCTATGATACTAAAGACGGGTCGGCCCTGAGGGGTACCCGCACGAGCTTAACGCGAAGTGATGTGGAGTCGGGTTGACCTGGATGGTGCCCGCGAGATAACTACGAGGCGTGGCCGGGCATTCTTAGCCCTTGCCGCAAGTCCTCGAGACGGGGCGATGGGGTCACATCGATCGTGAGTCTCTGCTCGTTTCCGCGCGCTCCTAATCCACTACGGTTTGGATATTTGATCCGAGGGGCCTCTGGCCCGATAGCACTAACCATCACGTGGGCATAGTATGGGCGTTCTGCGTCGTACACATCAGCCGAAGCTTGTTGGACGTCAGTAAGGAGCGGCGCACGCCGAGTTGGACTGGTAACGCAACCGCGCTTGTATAAGGGGTTGCTAGGTCTACTCTCGGTGGCCCCGTAACGTGCAGGAGTTCCCGGGGCGATGGCCCAAGACCCCTGGGGGCATAGGTTTAGTCCGGCGTGCTGACCTCTCTTATAAGCCTAGGTCGGGTTGCGGCGTGTTGCTTAGCCGAGGCCGGGCATGACCCAGAAAAGTGTGTCCGGCCAGAGTTAAGCGAGCGTGATGGGTAAGTTGGTGCACCCCTGCAGGGAAGAAACTTCTATCGATAGCCTGTCCTACGGTAACGGACACTCGGAGTTGTATTCCGATCGGTACAACTAGAACATGTGATGAGAACTCGATGGTACGGCTCTGGGATTGCTTTCTCGCAGGGAGTCGAGAAAGGATCTCAGGTCGAGGTTGATGATATTACTACTACTACTTTATATTATGTTCATCTGCTCTCTCCTGATGCTGCAAGACTGTCGAAGATTGTTGAAGATGCTAGTCTTCGATAGGACTAGGCTTCCCCCTCTATTCTGGCATTTCTGCAGCCCAGTCCACATATACAGCCATTCCTTTGACAATGTTGCATATGTAGAGTAGATCCTTGCTTGCTGAGTACTTCGGATGAGTACTCACGTTTGCTTTATTTTCTTTTTCCCCCATATTCCATTTGATGCCACCAGACGACGGAGCCCCTGAGCCAGACGCCCCAGCCGACGACTAGTACTACTACCCGTCTGGCGAGTACTACTACTACGAGGAGCCGTTTGACGACCAGGAGTAGGATCGGAGGGTCCAGGGCAGGAGGCCTACGCCTTTCGATCATAGTATTTTATTTTACCCCGCCTCTGTGAAGGCTTATCTCTCTCTCTGTAATATATATGTACTCAGATATCTGATGCTTCCGCTGACGCTTGTATGCCATCGAGCTATGTATTCGAGCCCTCGAGGCCCTGGCTTGTAATATTAAGCTTGTATGACTTTATTTATGTTTTAGAGTTGTGTTGTGATATCTTCAAGTGAGTCCTTAGGCTTGATCGTGCGCATTTGCGTGTATGATTAGTGCACGATTAAGCCGGGGTCGTCACAGTTATTTGAGTCTTTTGATCTCTTATATGCATGATTACTTATAGCCTCATATTTCTTTTTCGAATCTTTGGTTTAGTTAGGCCGACTAGATCGATTTTTCTTGCCATGGAAAGAGGTGCTTTGTGATGGGTTCGATCTTACGGTGCTCGATCATAGTGACAGAAAGGGAAACGACACGTATGTATCATTGCTATTAAGGATAACAAGATGTGGTCTATTCCTATATGAGTAGATCTTGTCTACATCATGTCATCGTTCTTATTGCATTACTCCGTTTTTCCATGAACTTAATACACTAGATGCATGCTGGATAGCGGTCGATGTGTGGAGTAATAGTAGTAGATGCAGGCAGGAGTCGGTCTACTAATCTTAGACGTGATGCCTATATAATGATCATTGCCTGGATATCGTCATAATTATTTGAAATTTTATCAATTGCCCAACAGTAATCTGTTTACCCACCGTATGCTATTTTTCTCGAGAGAAGCCACTAGTGAAATCTACGGTCACCGGGTCTATTTTCTCATCATATATTTTTAGATCTATTTTGCTATTTGTCTTTTCATTTATTTTCCACTTTTATTTTCATATCTATATTATCAAAAACTCAAAAATACCTTGCTGAATTTTATTTGCATCTATCAATCTACTACAATTTTTATCTCGTCAACTTGAAAATTTATGGCACCGTTACCCGAAAGGGATTGACAACCGCTTTAACACGTCGGGTTGCAAGTATTTGTTTTTTGTGTGCAGGTACCGTTTACGTAGTGTTGCGTGGTTCTCTTACTGGTTCGATAACCTTGGTCTCATCACTGAGGGGAATACCTACCATTGTTGTGCTGCATCATCCCTTCCTCTTTGGGGAAATACCGACGTAGTTCAAGCCAACATCAGCCTCCTCGTTCGAAGCTCGACCTTCGAAAATAAAATCACAGCTAGAAAAACATACTCTTGTCCTATTTATTTCTACCACAATTGTGATATGGGGGCCTCCCAACCCCTTTTTGATGTTGTCCACAATCGGTTTGCAATCGCAGGCAATTACCAAATGATCCACGGAGAGGTCAGCAACAAGTGCCAAGGCCTCACGGCAAGCTATGGCCTCTAAATCTGTTGGATTAGCAACACCTGGTAAAACAATCGTTGAAGACCCGAGAACTTACCTTGAGCGTCTCTGCATACTGCGGCTGCAGCACCAACACTCCCATCATGGGACAAACCACCATCTTTTTTTTGACGTGGGACAAACCACCATCTACGTTGATTTTAACATGGCCGGAAGGAGGTGGTTTCCATAGGGCGGGGCAAATATGTCCCTTCTATAGGGCGGCGCTATTGAGCGAGCCCAATACAGTAGAGGCACGCACGTTTTTCCTATAGTTTTTTATCGAGTCAATTACACTGGTGGTGCTAGAACTTGACGCAAACGGTCACTTTGGTGCTAGAAGTTGTGGTGTATATTTAAGTGGTGCAAAAACTTGGCTCGAGTGTGCAAATACACTGCTTATCACGTTGGTATATGGAATCTGCGCTGACTAGGCTTGTGGGTCCTTCTGTTAGCCACTGGACATGGGAAAGGGAGCATGTGGCCTGATTTTTTTTAAAACCCCCTCGGAATATATATTTTTTACAAAAAAACTTCCTATCGACATGCCATTCTTCATCTCTAACCAGCGGGTCCTGCATGTCAAAATTAACAGGAAAAGGGGGAGGCCAGAATTCGAACACACAACCACGGTTACAAAGAAAAACCTGTCAAACCAATACCCTGTAAAATTTATGATGTTCTCAATGGATAACTATCCTATATGTATGACACAGGGACGCATCTGAATTTTAAATGGGCTGCAGATATTGCGGCCCATTTTGCATGAGCTTCTTTTTAAAGATATTTATAAAATGTAAGTAATAAAAAATTACGTTTAGATATTTGTGTGCTATAAATTTTACAAGCAAGCCATGATTAGTAACTAAAATATTTAGATATACACACACGTATTATATAAAATATTTAGTTAATACAGACATTTAAAACGTATATTAATAAACTTGCTCACGTATTATTCAAAACACATTCGTATATTTTATAATATTTATGAATTGTAAAAAACGTCTATATAATTTAAAATTATACAATTTATTTTATAATTACATTTAAAGCTATTATTTTAATTGTTAAACATTCAATAATTATAAGCACATTGTATAGTTCAATTTTTGTTATAATTAAAAATATTTAAAAAATAAGTTTTAACTCTTCATGAATATTCAGCCGTGTATAATATGGTAAATATATAATGATTTTGAATATAAGTCATGAGTAAAAAAATATAAAGATATGAATATTTGTAGATATTAAGTAAATGTGTGTATTCATCATTTTAAATTTTAAATATCCGTGTGTGTATTTTTTTGTATTCATTAAACATTGTATCTAATATACATTTAAATATCTGTATTAACTGAATATTTTATATACTATAATATACGGTTATATATTTCTATGATTTTATTTACGTAATATTTTTAACACATAAATATTGGAACATGATTTTTATAACTTATGTTTTAGAATATCTTATAAAAATAGCTTGTCCAAAATGGGCCACAATATTTGCAGCCCATTTAAGGTCCACATGGGTCCTTGCTAAGTATTTATATGGTTGTGATCAGTATTGAGCAAATTAAGTTTTAGGGTGGACTGGTTAGCCTGTTTGTTTTGGTAGCCCTTGGTCGTGTGTTCGAAACCTGCAAGAAATGTTTTTCTGTAAATATTGACAGGTGGGACCCACTGGGCATAGAGAAGAAAAATGTCACGTCCATAGGGTCTTTTTGTAAAAAAAATCTGATGTGCTTTTCAAACAAAAAACCCTTCTTCCTAGTTCACTAGCTGACAGCGGATCCCACGCGCCTAGTTAGCCCAGATTCTGTATACCAAACGGGATAAGCACTGTATTTGCACGACTGAGCCAAGTTTTTGCACCATTTCGATGTACACCGCAACTTCTAACATCAAAGTGACCATTTTCGCCAAGTTTTAGCACCACCGGTGTAATTGACTCTTTTTTATCTGTTTTTCCCACAATTATCTAGTTTTTCAACTATTTTGCACGATTTTCTTTGGGTTTTCTTTTTTTTTCTTTTCTTTATTCATCTTATATGTTTCATTCTTCTGTTTTATTTAATTTTATTTTCCCTCTTTAACACATAGCTACTTTATTTCACACATAATCTACATTTTTCATATACAACTTTAATAATTTTTTAAATACATTATTAGCTTTTTTCAAATACATGTTTTAATATCTACTTTTTTCATACACGCTATACATTTATTGTATGCATTTGAAGCATTTTTTTTATACATGTTTACATTTTTCAAATACATTATTCACAATTCTTTTTCAAATACTTCATTTGAAGTCTAATTTTTTTTACACACATGAAAGACTGAAAAATTGTTTTATACACATACAATATTTTTCAAATACATGGTTGGATATCTTTTTTCAGCACAGTATACATTTTTATACATCTGAAAAATTTTTTATAGGATGCAAAAGGAAATTACATTGTATTTTTTTTTCAAAAATGTCAGATACAGTTTTGGAATCACTTAAAGAATGTCATGCCTTTTTTAAAATTAAAGTTACGCTTACAAAAAATTTACACTCTGTTTTTTAAAATTCATGGTGGACAATTTTTTTTGGGATACTTGTATTTATAATTTTTTCAAAATATAAAGAAAAATAAAATGGAAAAAACGAAAATGAAATTTAAAGAGAGGGAAAATGGCATATATATATATATATATATATATATATATATATAAGTTTTTCTAGGCAAAAAATAACATGTACAACTGATTTGCCTTTTTTAAGAGGTGATACAAGTGATTTGCTTGTGCGCAGGGGAGTGACTATAAGCGAGCTACAGCCCTGCCCGGGCTTCGGCGTGTTCATAGAGTCATCTGGGATGCAAATCCCTATTTCCCGCTCCTTGCGACAAATTGACGACCAACAGCACAGGCAGAACGAGTGGAAGAGGGTAAACGGTCCAGCCCAATCAGGAGGCATCATGTAGTCTACAGGGTTTTCTCTCAAAAAATAATATGTAGTCTACAGGGATCTGGCTTTGGATCTTCTAGAAGTTTCTGTTTCAGTCTTTTCTCATTTTATCTTTTCTTGTTATTGTCTTTGCAGGTTTTTATTAGTTTTTTTATTTCTGAACATTTTTATTTTTAACTAGAAAATTTCAAAACATATTCCTGTTTGCAAAAATGCTATTTAAAAAATGTTTAGAATTTTAAAAAAAGGTTTGTGTTTTGTAAAGTTCTTCAATTTTTCGAAAAATGAATAGAATTCCAAAAATGTTCATATTTTCGAAAATATTAATAATTTTTAAAACATTTCAGGTTTTACAAAAAAAGAAATATAAAAAATATTTTCGTTTTCAAAATTTCTTAAAGTTTTAAATAATTTTCCAGAATTTTCGAAATTTTTTGTGCTTTTTGAAAAATGTTCATTATTTCAAAAAGTTGTTCAGAATTTCGAAAAAAAAACAGGTTTTAAAAAACATGGTTTTGAAAAAATGTTTGCGTTCTTCAGAAATTGTTTAGAAGAATTGAAAAAAAATCATGTTTTAAAATAATAATAATAAATGTTCTCAAAATTTTGATATGTGGTCATACTTTTAAAAATAATTTTTCCTATGATTGTTTCCGGAAAACCAAATGTAAACAAAAACATATAATAGGAAAAGATGCCGTAGCGGTTCGCTGGTCGCTACTGGTACTTCATGGGTTGGCCCTGTCGCGGGGGGGGGGGGGGGGGGGGCTGGGGCTGAGCGTTTGCTCACCATTGCTGCACAAAGCGACAAGCAGGAGGCTCCCATCTTGGACGTGTTTGGCCCTTGCATCCCCCATGTAGGCTGCGCGGGACCAAATTGACCCGTTGGTTAGCTGGGCTGCCTCAAAATTTGCGTCTGCACGAATATTAATGCACCGCTCAGCCAGACCCTTGAGGAACTCCTGACTTGGCAGTTTCCAGGGAGCCAGACTCCTCTCATGCAAGGAGGAGAGGAACACGTCGCCAAGCTGTGCAAGCACGGAGATGGCGCGGGCTCGGCACGTCCCCGAAATGTCGGCAGGAGTAATTTTGTCACCTCCCGCCAATTAGCCCCGTCTATTTGTCCCTCATAGGCTCACCGCCCCAACCCGCACCGCCATTCCCCTCCCGCTTTCAATCTATATGTACCGAGAAGCTTCTTCATCGACAAGCAGGTAAGTGGCACCATCTTCTCCGGTTATCAGTGGTCGGCGGCGGCGATCCTTCCTCTTCTCTGAGTTGTTCCGTGCCTCCTCTCTGCTCCTCTGATGGATGTAAGTTATATTACTTCCTACTCGGTGTAGTAGCTTAGATCTGTGAGTAGGTAGTATGGTAGGTTATGCGAGTATTGCCTCATGATGTTGTGTGAGGATGTGTAGATCGTATGCTAATCGTGCCGTTTAGGTAGCATGGTAGGTTTTTCTTGTGATGATATGTTTCATGGTGTTGTGTAGATGATGTAATGTGCTAGTATTACGTATTTTCCATGCCACTTTCCATGATAGTATGGTAGGTTTTAGTTGTCGACGGTGTGATGAGTTAATGGTGTTCTGGCAGATCGACGCTTATGTGCTAGTATTGCATGTTGTCCATTTCGTTTCCATTGTAGTATGGTAGATTGTGGTAGTATGGTAGGTTTGCTTTCGGTATGATGATTCATGGTGTGTGGTAGATCGATGCTTGTGTGCTAGTATTACATGTGTTTCCATGCTAGTATGGTATGTGGTAGTGTGTTATGCTTAGTGATCCGTCCATAGTAGTATGGTAGAATGCATTGTTCTTGTCAGCTAGTCCTTATGCTAATCATAATAGTCAATGACCACCGAAACTTTAGTAAGGCCCTTGTTCTGTCGAACACCCAGACCTTTCCCTCCTATCTTAATGACTCCCATCCACTGTTGACTGGGGATGCAGAGGTGTTTGAGGTGCCTCACCTGTCTTTAGTGGTGGTGAAGCTTGCGGTATCTACTAAGGCGGCCATTAAGGCTAGCAAGGCATAGATGGGGGGTCCGTGAAGGGGTGGTGTTTCTTTTTATCCACCTTCATCCTCAACAAGATGTGTGATATCATCGCCAGCGGGGTGGGTGAGTACGACGAGGGCTTCAAGGAGGTGCACAGAATTTTGTTTCGAAGATGGTGTTTGAATTTTGTGGCAGAGAGTTAACAGGTGTACAACCATCTTAAGAAGTGGAGGGAGAGATGGATCGAGTGTCCAACCTTAGAGACCTTACCAGTGCACAATGGGATCAAGACACCATCAACATTCGGTTGGAGGTTGAGCACTACCAAGGACCCGTCGTGGATTATCTAACCTAGTGATGGAAATATGCCCTAGAGGCAATAATAAAGTTGTTATTATTATATTTCCTTATTCATGAAAGGTTATTATTCATGCTAGAATGTATTGATCGAAAACTTAAATACATGTGTGGATACATAAACAAATACCGTGTCCCTAGTAAGCCTCTATTAGACTAGCTCGTTGATCAAAGATGGTTAAGGTTTCCTAACCATAGACATGTGGTTGTCACTTGATAACGGGATCACATTATTAGGAGAATGATGTGGTGGACAAGACCCATTCGTTAGCTTAGCATATGATCGTTCAGTTTATTGCTATTGCTTTCTTAATGTCAAATACATATTCCTTCGACTATGAGATCATGCAACTCCCGGATACCGGAGGAATACCTTTTGTGCTATCAAACATCACAACGTAAACTGGGTGATCATAAAGATGCTCTACAGGTATCTCCAAAGGTGTCTGTTGAGTTGCATGGATCGAGATTCGGATTTGTCACTCCGTGTATGGAGAGGTATCTTGGGCCCTCTCGGTAATACACATCACAAGAAGCTTGCAAGCAAAGTGACTAAGGAGTTGTTACAAAGATGATGTATTACGGAACAAGTAAAGAGACTTGCCAAGTAACGAGATTGAACTAGGTATGAAGATACCGACGATCGGATCTCGGGCAAGTAACATACCGACAGACAAAGGAAATTACGTATGTTGTCATAAGGTTCGACCGATAAAGATCTTCGTAGAATATGTAGGAACCATATGGGCATACAGGTTCCGCTATGGGTTATTGACCGGAGAGGGTGGTCATGTTACATAGTTCTCGAACCCGTAGGGTCCGCACGTTAACGTTCGTTGACGATATAGTATAATATGAGTTATGTGATTGGTGACCGAATGTTGTTCGGAGTCCCGGATGAGATCACGGACATGACGAGGAGCTCTGGAATGGTTCGGAGGTAAAGATTGATATATAGGACGATACTATTGGTCACCGGAAAAGTTTCGGAATGAATCGGGTAGTCATTGGATCACCGGAAGGGGTTCCGGGAGGGTTATGGGCCTAATGGGCCAAGGGGAGGCACACACCAGCCCACAAAGGGCGCGCGCCCCTCTTGGCCGCCAGCCCTATGGGAAGGAAAGGGGGGAGAGCTAGCCCCTCCTGCCTTTCCTCATGGGAGAAAGGAAAGGGGGGCGCCACACCCTCCCCGCCTTTCCCCACGGCCTAAGAAAGGCAGGGGGCGTGGCTAGGGCAAGGCCCAGGTGACCGCCAGCCACTTGTGGAGCCGTAGGTTGCCTCCCTCCTCCCCCACCTAATATATATGAGGGAGGGGGCGCCACACAAGACCACGACAATCTCTTAGCCGTGTGCGGCGCCCCTCTCCACAGTTTAGTCCTCCGTCCAGTTTCTCCGCGGTGCACGGCGAAGCCCTGCGGGAACGAGTTCACCATCACCCATCACCACGCCGTCGTGCTGCGGAACTCATCTACTACTTCACCCGTCTTGCTGGATCAAGAAGGCGAGGACTCATCGAGCTGAATGTGTGTCTGAACGCGGAGGTGCCGTACGTTCGGTACTTGATCGGTTGGATCGCGAAGAAGTTCGACTACATGAACCGCGGTTGATAAACGCTTCCGCAATTATGGTCATGAGGGTACGTAGACATTCTCTCCCCTCTCGTTGCTATGCATCTCCATGGATAGATCTTGCGTGTGCAGTAGAAAATTTTTGTTTTCCATGCAAAGTACCCAACAGTGGCATCATGAGCACAGGTCTGGCGTAGATGGTATGCACGAGTAGAACACAAAGGAGTTGTGGGCGGTGATAGTCATACTGCTTACCACCAACGTTTTATTTTGATTTGGCGGCATTATGGGATGAAGCGGCCCGGACCAACCTTACATGTCCACGCACATGAGACCGGTTCCACCGAATGACATGCAACTTGTTTTGCATAAAGTTGGCTGGCGGGTGTCTATTTCTCCTACTTTAGTTGAATCGAATTTGACTACGGGCGGTCCTGAAGAAGGTTAAAACAGCAAAATTGATAATCACCGTTGTGGTTTTGCGTAGGTAAGAACGGTTCTTGCTAGTTGCCCGTAACAACCACGTAAAACTTGCAACAACAAAGTAGAGGACGTCTAACTTGTTTTTGCAGTGTATGTTGTGATTTGATATGGTCAAGATATGATGTGATATACGTTGTTGTATGAGATGATCATGTTGTTAATATCGACAAACCGGCAGGAGCCTTAGGGTTGTCTCTTAATTATGTATGAAATGCAAGCGCCATGTAATTGCTTTACTTTATCGCTATGCGTTAGCAATAGTTTGTAGAAGCAATAGTTGGGGAGATGACCCCGACACAACGATGGAGATCAAGGTCGAGCCGGTGACGATGGAGATCATGACGATGCTTTGGAGATGGAGATCCAAAGCACAAAGATGATGATGGCCATATCATGTCACATATTTGATTGCATGTGATGTTTACCTTTATGCATCTTATTTGCTTAGAACGACGATAGCATTATAAGATGATCCCTTCACTAAATTTCAAGATAAAAGTGTTCTCCTGAGTATGCACCGTTGCCAAAGTTCATCGTTTCGAAGCACCTGTGATGATCGGGTGTGTGATAGACTTTACATTCACATACAACAGGTGGTAAGACAGTTTTGCACATGCAGAATACTTGGGTTAAACTTGACGAGCCTAGTGTACAGACATGGTCTCAGAACACTGGAGACCGAAAGGTCGAACGTGAGTCATATAGTAGATATGATCAACATAGAGATGTTCACCATTGAAAGCTTCCCCATCTTACGTGATGATCGGAGATGGGTTAGTTGATTTGGATCAGATCACTTAGACAACTTGAGGAATGTTGATTTAAGTGGGAGTTCATTAGTAATTTGATTATTTGAACTAAAATTTATCACGAACTTAGTCTTAATAGTTTTGCATATCTATGTGTAGATCAATGGCCCATGCTACCATTCCCTTAAATTTAATGTGTTCCTAGAGAAAGTAAGTTGAAAGATGATGGTAGCAATAGTCGGACTGGGTCCGTGATCTGAGGACTATCCTCATTGCTGCACACAAGAATTATGTCCTTGATGCACCGCTAGGTGACATACCTGCTGTAGGAGCTGATGCAGACGTTATGAACGTTTGGCAAGCTCGATTGATGACTACTTCATAGTTAGTGCGCCATGCTTACGGCTTAGAATCGGGGCTCCAAAGACGTTTGAACGCATGGAACATATGAGATGTTCCAAGAGCTGAAATGGGTATTTCATGCACATGCCCTTTTGAGAGGTATGAGACCTCTGACAAGTACTTGCCTACAAGATGGAGGAGAATAGCTCAGCCAGTGAGCATGTGCTCAGGATGTCTTGGGGTACTACAATCGCTTGAATCAAGTGGGAGTTAATCTTCCAGATAAGATAGTGATTGACAGAGTTCTCCAGTCACTATCACAAGCTACTAGAGCTTCGTGATGAACTATAATAGCATGGAATGACTAAAACGATTTCCGAGCTCTTCGTGATACTGAAATCAGTGGAGGTAGAAATCAAGAAAGAGCATCAAGTGTTGATGGTTAATAAGACCACTAGTTTCAAGAAAAAGGGCAAGGGAAAGAAAGGGAACTTCAAGAAGAATGGCAAGCAAGTTGCCGCTCCCATGAAGAAAGCCCAAGCTGGACCCAAGCATGAGACATGAGTGCTTCTACTGCAAAAGAAATGGTCACTGGAAGCGGAAACTGCCCCAAATACTTGGCGGATAAGAAGGATGGAAAGTGAACAAAGGTATATTTGATATACACGTTATTGATGTGTTCCTTACTAATGCTGTAGTAGTGCGCCTGAGTATTTGATACTGGTTCGGTTGCTCATTTGCAACTCGAAACAGGAGCTGCGAAATAAACGAAGATGGCTAAGGGCGATGTGACGATGTGTGTTGGAAGTGTTTCCAAGATTGATATGATCACCATCGCACGTTACCTCTACATCTACCTTCGGGATTAGTTTTAGACCTCAATAATTGTTATTGGTGCCAGCGTTGACCATGAACATTATATCTGGATCTTGTTAATGCGGAGACGGTATTCATTTAAGTCAGAGAATAATGGTTGTTCTATTTATATGAGTAATATCTTTATGGTCATGCAACTTTGATGAATGGTCTATTCTTGTTGAATCTCGATCGTACTGATACACATATTCATAATATTGATGCCAAAATATGCAAAGTTGATAATGATAGTGCAAACTTGTGGCACTGTCGTTTAGGTCATATTGGTGTAAAGCGCATGAAGAAGAAACTCCATACGGATGGACTTTTGGAATCACTTGATTATGATTCATTTGATACTTGCGAACCATGCCTCATGGGCAAGATGACTAAAAACTCGTTCTCCGGAACAATTGAGCGAGTCAATGACTTATTGGAAATAATACATACCGATGTATGCGGTCCGATGAGTATTGAGGCACGCGGCGGGGTATCGTTATTTTCTGACCTTCACAGATGATTTGAGTAGGTATGGATATATCTACTTAATGAAACACAAGCTGAAACATTTAAAAAGTTCAAGGAATTTCAGAGTGAAGTGGGGAAAATCATCGTAACAAGAAAATAAGTTTCTACTATCTGATCGCGGAGGCGAATATTTGAGTTACGAGTTTGGCCTTCATTTAAAACAATATGGAATTGTTTCACAAACTCACCCACCTGGAAACACCACAGCGTAATGGTGTGTCCGAACATCGTAACCGTACTTTATAGATATGGTGCGTTCTATGATGTCTCTTACTGATTTACCACTATCATTTTGGGGTTATGCATTAGAGACAGCCGCAAGGGCACCGTATAAATCCGTTGAGACAACAAAGTATGAACTATGGTTTGGCAAGAAACCTAAGCTGTCGTTTCTTAAAGTTTGGGGATGAGACACTTATGTAAAAGGCTTCAGCCTGATAAGCTTGAACCCAAATCGAAGAAGTGCGTCTTCATAGGATACCCTAAGGAAACTATTGGGTATACCTTCTACCATAGATCCGAAGGCAAGATCATTGTTGCCAAGAATGGGTCCTTTCTAGAGAAGAGTTTCTCTCGAAAGAAGTGAGTGGGAGGAAAGTAGAACTTGATGAGGTAATTGTACCTTCTCTCGAATTGGAAAGTAGCCATCAGAGGAAAACCGTTCCGTGATGCCTACACCAACTGAAGAGGAAGCTAATATGATGAGTCATGAAACTTCGGATCAAGTTACTACTGGACCTCGTAGGTCGACCAGAGCATGTTCTGCACAGAGTGGTACGGTAATCCTGTCCTGGAAGTCATGTTATTAGACCATGACGAACTACGAACTATGAAGAAGCTATGATGAGCCCAGATTCCAATAAATGGCTTGAGGCCATGAAATCTGAGAATAGATCCATGTATGAGAACAAAGTATGGACTTTGGTGGACTTGCCCGATGATCGGCAAGCCATTGAGAATAAATGGATCTTCAAGAAGAAGACAGACGCTGATGGTATGAAACTATCTACAAAGCTCGACTTGTCGCAAAAGGTTTTCGACAAGTTCAAGGGGTTGACTACCATGAGACTTTCTCACCCGCAGCGATGCTTAAGTCTGTCCGAATCATGTTAGCAATGCGGCATTTTATAATTATGAAATCTGGCAAATGGATGTCAAAACTGCATCCTTAATGGATTTCTTAAAGAAGAGTTGTATATGATGCAACCAAAAGTTTGTGTCGATCCTAAAGGTGCTAACAAAGTGTGCAAGCTCCAGCGATCCATCTATGGACTGGTTGCAAGCATCTCAGAGTTGGAATATACGCTTTGATGAGGTGATCAAAGCATATGGTTTTATACAGACTTACGGTGAAGCTGTATTTACAAGAAAGTGGGTGGGAGCTCTGTAGCATTTTGATATTATATGTGGGATGACATATTGTTGATTGGAAATGATTAGAATTTCTGGATAGCATAAAAGGATACTTGAATAGAATTTTTCAATGAAAGACCTCGGTGAAGCTGCTATTATGGGCCAAGATCTATAGGGATAGATCGAGACGCTTAATAGGACTTTCACAAAGAACATACCTCGACAAAGTTTTGAAGAAAGTTCAAAATGGATCAGTCAAAGAAAGGGTTCTTGCATGTGTTGCAAGGTGTGAAATTGAGTCAGACTCAAAGCCCGACCACTGCAGAAGATAGAGAGAAAATGAAAGTCATTCCTATGCCTCAGCCATAGGTTCTATCATGTATGCTATGCTGTGTACCAGACCTGATGTGGCCTTGCCATAAGTTTGGCAGGGAGTGGGGTACCAAAGTAATCCAGGAGTGGATCACTGGACAGCGGTCAAAAGTATCCTTAGTTACCTAAGAGGACTAAGGAAATGATTCTCGGTTATGGAGGTGATAAAGAGTTCGTCGTAAAGGGTTACGTCGATGCAAGCTTTGACACCGATTCAGGTGACTCTGAGTCTCAAACTGGATACGTATTGAAAGTGGGAGCAATTAGCTAGAGTAGCTCCATGCAGAGCATTGTAGACATAGAAATTTGCAAAATACGCATGGATCTGAATGTTGCAGACCCGTTGACTAAAACCTCTCTCACAAGCAAAACATGATCACACCTCTTGGGTGTTAATCACATGGAGATGTGAACTAGATTATTGACTCTAGTGAACTCTTGGGTGTTAACACATGGCGATGTGAACTAGATTATTGACTCTAGTGCAAGTGGGGAGACTGATGGAAATATGCCTAGAGGCAATAATAAAGTTGTATATTATATTTCCTTATTCATGATAAAGGTTTTATTCATGCTAGAATTGTATTGATCGGAAAATCAAATACATGTGTGGATACATAAACAAATACCGTGTCCCTAGTAAGCCTCTACTAGACTAGCTCGTTGATCAAAGATGGTTAAGGTTTCCTAAACATAGACATGTGTTGTCACTTGATAACGGGATCACATCATTAGGAGAATGATGTGATGGACAAGACCCATTCGTTAGCTTAGCATATGATCGTTCAGTTTATTGCTATTGCTTTCTTAATGTCAAATACAATTCCTTCGATATGAGATCATGCAACTCCCCGGATACCGGAGGAATACCTTGTGTGCTATCAAACATCACAATGTAACTGGGTGATCATAAAAGATGCTCTACAGGTATCTCTGAAGGTGTCTGTTGAGTTGGCATGAATCAAGATTAGGATTTGTCACTCTGTGTATGTATCGGAGAGGTATCTCTGGGCCCTCTCGGTAATACACATCACAAGAAGCTTGCAAGCAAAGTGACTAAGAAGTTAGTTACGAGATGATGTATTACGGAACGAGTAAAAGGACTTGCCGGTAACGAGATTAACTAGGTATGAAGATACCGACTATCGAATCTCGGGAAAGTAACATACCGACAGAAAGGGAATTACGTATGTTGTCATAAGGTTCGAACGATAAACTTCGTGTAGAATATGTAGGAAACCAATATGGGATCTAGGTTCCACTATTTGTTATTGACCGGAGAGGTGTCTCGGTCATGTCTACATAGTTCTCGAACCCGTAGGGTCCGCACGCTTAACATTCGTTGACGATATAGTATTATATGAGTTATGTGAGTTGGTGACCAAATGTTGTTTCGGAGTCCGGATGAGATCACGGACATGACGAGGAGCTCGGAGGTAAATATTCATATATAGGACGATACTATTTGGTCACCGGAAAAGTTTCGAAAGAATGGGTAGTCATCGGATCACTAGAAGGGGTTCTGGGAGGCCCTGGGGGTTTATGGGCCTAATGGGCCAAGGGAAGGCACACACACCAGCCCGCAAGGGTTGGCGACCATCTCCCTGTCCGCCGGCCCTAAGGGAAGGAAAGGGGGAGGGCTAGCCCCTCTGCCTTCCCTCTCATGGGAGAAAGGAAAGGGGGCGCCACCCTCCCCGCCTTTCCCACGGCCTAAGAAAGGCAAGGGGAGGGGGGGCTAGGGCAAGGCCCAGGTGGCCGCCGGCCACTTGTGGAGCCCTAGGCTGCCTCCCCTCCTCTCCCACCTATATATACGAGGGAGGGGGCGTCACACAAGACCACGACAATTCTTAGCCGTGTGCGGCGCCCCTCTCCACAGTAGTTAGTCCTCGTCCAGTTTCTCGCGGTGCACGGCGAAGCCTTGCGGGAACGAGTTCACCATCACCATCACCACGCGTCGTGCTGCCGGAACTTATCTACTACTTCGCCCATCTTGCTGGATCAAGAAGGCGAGGACGTCATCGAGCGTGACGTGTGCTGAACGCGAGGAGGTGTCGTACGTTCCATTGATCAGTTGGATCGCAAAGAAATTCGACTACATCAACCGCATTAATAAACGCTTCCGCTTACGGTCTACGAGGGTACGCAGACATACTCTCCCCTTCGTTGCTATGCATCTCCATGGATAGATCTTGCGCGTGCGTAGAAATTTTTTGTTTTACAAGCAACGTTACCCAACACCTAGCACCTGCTTTCACTTGATTACACATGCCAATCAAAACTAACAATGTTCTCTTTCTTTCTTAGGATTACCCCAAGGATATTGAGTATCTATCAAACATGCCCATCCAAAATTACTCTCATATGCAGACCATCTTCTCCTGGGGTCTGGCTACTTGCAAGCATGCCTTTTTCTTTGCGGATAGCCTCCTCCATCCCTGGCCATTTTGTGTAACCCAAATTTTCTTACAAAGTCTTGGAAAACAAAACACCAGTACGTCCATATGTTTTAATACTTCCTCTATCCCATAATATAAGACATCTTTGCAAGCTAAATAACTTATAAAAACGTCTTTAATTATGGGATGGAGGGAGTATGCTTTATATTCTTTTTTCGGGGACATTGTTTATCATGCATATGTAAGGAAGAAAGTAGTACTACTACCTTGACAAACGTGAACAATCTTATATATACATCAAAAGATAAATAGGAAAAGGCTTGGCTTTACTTCCACGGTTGTACGTGCTGGTGTTCGGGTTGGCTCGGCCACAACATTTAGAAAACACTCTTGGATTAACTTGAGCATGATTTTTGTGCCTCACAAAGAAAAGAATTTCACATCATGCATATGTGGTTAATTGCCAATTTCCCAACCTCTACTCTCTACATTTGGGCTTTGACTAGGTCTTCAAAAATTAAATATGTTTAAGAGAAATACTTGGGGCCTCCAACAATCCATAAGAATAAGACTATAACTCAGTTGATGAGACAGTATTTGTTGACTTCAAACCATACATACAAACAAGCAAATCATGTTACTCACATGAAAACCTCGGTGTTCATCAGAAACATCATTAAAAAAAAAATTTGGGCTAGCCAAAAGACTCCATGACCCATTGAAGTCTAGTTTGGTGAGCATCGCTATAAGTTTGTTCAAGTATCTCACTCCGTACGGTAATCAGTATATCATCTATATTCTAAACTAGATAAAACATCACGCATGCTGTGGAATGACTATAATGATAGTTTAGGTGAAACAATGATATATATGCAAATGATCTTGTACATAAATATACTCACTTGCAATTTTGACGCATTGAAAGGAAATATAAGGTTCCCTCATAACTCTAACATTGTTGATGCCACAAAATGATCAGATTTTGAGATTTGTTTAGTAACATCCCACAAAATAAATAAATTAGGAGCAAAATATACAATACCAGAAAGGGCTTGAAAAAAAAAAGTTTATCTTGGAATTCTGAAACGTTGCTGCACGGATCGACCTTTAATTAGTAGCATCCCACACACACAAAGAAAAGTTAGTTAGGAGAAAATACAATACCAGAACAGGCTGAAAATTGCCTCACTTAACCAAATGATTCCAAGTTGTATAAAAAATGCACTCTCTATGAGATGTTAACACTGCCAAAATATCTTACATTTAAGAACAGAGGTAGTAAAAAATATGAGATGTTAACAGAGGTAATAAAAAATATGAGATGTTCGTGATTGATTACCTGCCAAAGCATGAAGGTATTGCATGGGTAATGATGGAAGTAATTAATTCTTGACATAACCTAAATGATTCCTTTGCCTAGTAAAAATTCCATGAATCTACGTTACATGGAGTATTTGGCATTGGGAGAAAGGAATAGTCGAAAGGATTGCCTGGTTTTGGTTGCAGTCTTGGGCCTTCCTTTTGTTGGGCTCGTTCCCAATCACTAAGCGTGGCGACTGAAGGACCGAACCGCACAGAACAACACACACTGTAGCCACCACACAAAGAGATTAAACAGTGTACTAGCTTTCAAAAAAGAACCACATAGCACAAATTATGTCAAAAGTTTGAATGTTCACTATATAATCTCTAAAAAAGATTATATTATGTGACGCTGAACAACATAATTCAACTTCTCCTTAGTTTTTTTAGGAGAAAACAACAGTTGAAGTATTAATCAAAGTTTTTTGTTTGAACTAGCTAGATGTTCAAGGCTTCAAGTCAAATTGATCATTTATGATGTACAAAAGGATTTGTGAGGATTGACTAATGGAGACGTCAAAAACTCTTCCAACATAGCAAAAAGGAGAAGTTTCATTCATCACTACCAGAGGAGTTCTTTTTGCTCCCTTTGTAGTTCTCTGAATTCAGGACACTGAAATGTAATGACCGAACTTATAGACACAAAGACCTACTAAGTTTGTGACTCAACGTACACTGGGGAATGAAAAGTCATATTAGTTGAACGTATTCTGCACAAATTAGAAACAAAAACTTTGTTATACCTTGTGAGTGGTGGCACTCTTAAGTAGATATATCTGATCATGACTGAAGTATGCCCCCACTCTTGGTTGGTATCAGTGTAACAGTTAATGATGTCAGTTATGTAACTCCACTCCAGTTTCCTCGCCTCTGCCTGGTCCCTCCTGCACACATCTCCGCCCATTTTCCCTCACCGCCTTTTACGACTTCGTACCGCTTGTACTGCATTCCGCCCCAACCAACAACACAAGCCATATCCCAATTAGTAACACGTAATAAACCTATCCGAGCGCAGATTGTGGGCGCAAGACCTGTGAACATCGGCCTTAGGCTCCCAATGCCTATCGAATCACCCACTCCTCAGGCACGATCTCTCCCTTTAGCCAAGATGCTAGAACCACGAGAGTAACCGAGATACTTAGAGACTCTACATCAGCATACCATTCGTGTTTAATTCTTTAGTTGATAATCATGCGGGTACAATATTGTATCTCCAGCTTGTAATCAGACAAGTACAGGTCAGAGAAGGATTTCACAAAATAAACCAAATGACGAGAAATTCAGAAGTCCATGGTTGTGTAACAAGAATCGTTAGTGTCATTACCAAAAAGCGCAAAAGTATCCCTTCACCCCCACAGTACGCTTTCGCTCGGATCCAAACAGCGAGAGAGGAGCCTGCATTTAAACACGCTTTAGCCGCACCCGCAGGCCAAATGGCTGCAGATATTGCGGCCCATTTTGCATGAGCTTCTTTTTAAAGTATTTATAATGTAAAGTAATAAAAATTACGTTTAGATATTTGTGGCTAATAAATGTTACACCAAAAGCAAGCCTGATTAGAAACTAAATATTTAGATATAACACAACGTATATGATATAAAATATTTAGTTAATACAGACATTTAAAACGTCTATTTAATAAACTTGTCACGTATTATTTAAAAACACATTCGTATATTTTATAATATTATGAATTGTAAAAAACGTCTATATAATGTAAAATATACAATATTCTTTTTAATTACATTTAAGCTAATATTTAATTGTCCAAACATTCAATAAATTATAAGCACATTGTTAGTTCAATTTTTGGTTATAATAAAAATATTTAAAAAATAAGTTTTAACCTTCATGAATATTAAGCCGGTGTATAATATGGTAAAAGATATAACTATTTTGAATATAAGTCATGGAGTAAAAAATATAAAGATATGATATGTGTACGATTATTAAGGTAAATGTGTGTATTCATCATTAAAATTTTAAATATCCAGTGTGCTGTATTTTTTTGTATTCATTAAACCATTGTATCTAACTATACATTGTAAATATCTGTATGAATGAATATTTATCAATACTATAATATTACGGTTATATATTCTATGTTTATACGTAATATTTTTAACACATAAATATTGGAACAGATTTTTATAACTTCTGTTTAGAATATCTTATAAAATACGCTTGTCCAAAAATGGGCCACAATATTTGCAGCCCTGTATAGTCCACATGGGTCCTTGCTAAGTATTTATATGGTTGTGATCAGTATTGAAGCAAATTAAGTTTTTAGGGTGGACTGGTTAGCTGTTGTTTTGGTAGCCCTGGTCGTGGTGTTACGAAAACTGCAAGAAAGTGTTTCTGTAAACTATTACAGGGAGGACCCATGGGATAGAGAAGAAAAATGTCACGTCCATTAGGGTCTTTTGTAAAAAAATCTGATGGTGCTTTTTCAAACAAAAAACCCTTCTTCTAGTTCACTAGTGTGACAGCGGATCCCACGCTTGTCCTCCTAGTTAGCCCAGATTGTATACCAAACGGGATAAGCACTGATTTGCACGACTGAGCCCCAAAGTTTTTTGCACCTTTCGATGTGACACCGCAACTTCTAACGATCAAACGTGACCATTTTCGCCAAAGTTGTTAGCACCACCGGTGTGTAATTGACCTTTTTTGCGGTTTTGTCCCACAATGGATCTAAGTGTTTTCAAACATTTGTGCACGATTTCTTTGGGTTTTGCTTTTTTTTTCTTTGCTGATTCATTCGTATAGTTTCATTCTTCTGGTTTTATTGGAATTGGATGGGCCCTGCTTTGGACAACACTAGGGCATTTTTTTCGCACTATGTACCCAAGTATTATGTCATCAGACACTTTAATAATGTTGTTGGTAAATACATTATTAGTGTTTTTCAAATTAACATGTGTTAATATCTACTGTTTTCATACCACGCTATACATTTATTGTATGCATTGAAGCATTTTTTTTTTTGTACCATGTTACATTTTTTCCAAATATTATTCACAATCTTTTTAATACTTTCATTGAGGTCTAATTTTTTTACCACATGAAAGGAGCTGAAAATTGTTTTTATACACAACATATTTTTACAAATACATGGTTGGATATAGTTTTTTCAGCACAGTATACATTTTTATACATCTGAAAATTTTGTATAGTTATGCAAAAGGAAATACATTGATTTTTTTTTTTTCAAAAATGTCAGATTACATTTTTTTTTGGAATCACTTAAAGATTGTCATGCCTTTTAAAATTAAAGTTACGCTAACAAAAAATTTACACTCTGTTTTTAAAATTCATGGTGGCACAATTTTTGTGGCGATACATTGTATTATTATTTGTTTCAAAATATAAAGAAAAATAAAATGGAAAACGAGAAAATGAAATTTAAAGAGAGGACAATGGCCATAATATATAATATATTATATATATATATATAAGTTTTATAGAGCAAAAAACATAAGTACAAAATGATTTGCATTTTTTAAGAGGTGATACAAGTGATTTGCTTGTGCGCCAGGGGGAGTGCGTGACTATAAGCGAGCTACAGCCTGCCCGGGCCTTCGGGCGTGTCATAGAGTAATCTGGGATTGCAATCCCTATTCCCGCTCCTTGCGAACAATGACGACCAACAAGCACAGGCCAGAACGAGTGGAGGAGGGTTAAACACGGTCCAGCCCAATCAGGAAGGCCATCATGTAGTCTACAGGGTTTCTCTCAAAAAATAATATGTAGTCTTACAGGGAATTGGCTTTGGATCTTCTAGAAGTTCAGTTTCGTCTTTCTCATTTTATACTTCTTGTTATTTGTCTTTGCAGGTTTTTATAGTTTTTTTTTTGAAAATTTTTATTTTTAATAGAAAATTTCAAAACATATTCCTAGTTTGCAAAAACATGCTATTTAAAAAATGTCTTAGAATTTATAAAAAAGGTTGGTTTTGTAAAGTTCTTCACATTTTCGAAAAATGAATAGAATTCCAAAAATGTTCATTTTTCGAAAAAATATTAATAATTTTTAAAACATTTCGTTTTACAAAAAAAAGAAATATAAAAAATATTTTTCGGTTTTTCAAAATTCTTAAAGTTTAAATAATTTGTCAGAATTTTCGAAATTTTTTGGTGCTTTTTGAAAAATGTTCATTATTAAAAAAGGTTCGTTCAGAATTGAAAAAAAAAAAAAGGTTTATCAAAAACCATGGTTTTGAAAAATGTTTGAGTCTTCAGAAATTTTTAAAGAATTGAAAAAACATTTGTTTTAAAATATAATATAAGAATGTCTCAAAATTTGATTGTGGTCATACTTTTTAAAAATAATTTTCCTATGATGGTTTCCGGAAAACAAATGTAAACAAAAACAATAATAGGAAAAAGATGACCGTCTTGCGGTTCGTGGTCGCTATGGTCACTTAAGGCAGGGTTGGGCATCACGGCAGCGGGGGGCGGGGGGGGGGGGCGGGGCCGGGCTGGGCTGAGCGTTGCTCACCTATTTGCTGCACAAAGACGACAAGCAGGGGCTCCCACTTGGAGTGTTTTTTTGGACGCCTTGCATCCCCCATGTAGGGCTGCCGCGGACCAAATGACCCGATTGCGTTTAGCTGGGATTGCCTCAAAATTTGCGTATGCACGAATATTAATGCACCGCTCAGCCAGACCTTGAGGAACTCCTGACTGGACTAGTTTCCAGGAGAGCCAGACTCACTCTAGCAAGGAGGGGAGAAACACGTCGCACAGCTTCGTGCAAGCACGGAGATGGCGCGGGCTCGCAGACGTCTCCCGAAATGTCGGCAGGAGATAATTTGTCACTCCCGCCAGTAATTAGCCCGTCTTATTGTCCTCATAGGCTCACCGCCCCAACCCGCACCCGCATTCCCCTCCCGCTTTCAATCTATATGTACCGAGAAGCTTCTTCATCGACAAAGAGGTAAGTTGACCTCTTCTCCGGTGTATCAGTGGTCGGCCGGCGGCGATCCTTCCTTTCTCGAGTTGGTTCGTGCCTCCTCTCTGCCTCCTCTGATGGATGTAAGTATATTACTCCACTCGGGTGTAGTAGTTAGATCTTGTGCGTAGGTAGTAGGTAGGTTATAGCGAGTATTGGCCTCATGATGTTGTGTGAGGATGGTAGATTCGGCACCTATGCTAATCGTTTGCAGTTTTAGTAGCATGGTAGGGGTTTCTTGTGATGATATGTTTCATGTGTTGTGTAGACGAGGCCATAATGTGCTAGTATTACGTATTTTCCATGCCAGTTCCATGATAGTATGGTAGGTTTTAGTTCGATCGACGGGTTGTGATGATGTTAATGGTGTGCTGGCAGATCGACGGTTATGTGCTAGATGACATGTTGTCCATTCGTTCCATTGTAGTATGGTAGGATGTGGTGTTGGGGTAGTATGGTGGTTGCTTGTCGGTTTGATGATGTTCATGGTGCTGTGGTAGATCGGATGCTTGTGTGCTAGTATACAGTGTTTCCATGCTAGTAATGGATATGTGGTATATGTGTATGCTTAGTGATCTCGTCCATAGTAGTATGGTAGAAAGCATTGTTCTTGTTAAGCTGCCTTGCTAATCAAATGTCAATGACCACACGAAACTTTGTAAGGCCCTTGTTCTGTCGAAAACACCCAGACCTTTCCCCTCCTATCTTAATGACTCCCACCACTGTTGACTGGGGATGCAGAGGTGTTTTGAGGGCCTCACTGTGTTGCTTTAGTGGTGGCTGAAGCTTGCGGTATCTACTAACGGCGGGCCATTAAGGCTAAGCAAGGCATAGATGAGGGGCGGTCCGTTGAAGGGGGTGGTGCATTCTTTCTATCACCTTCATCCTCAACAAGATGTGTGATATCTATCGCCAGTGCTGGTGGGGTGGGTGGTAGTACTGGACGGGGCTTCAAGGAGGTGCAATGAATTTTGTTTTTCGAAGATGGTGTTGAATTTTGTGGCAGAGAGGTTAACAGGTGTACAACCATCTAAGAATGGAGGGAAGAGATGGTCGAGAGTCGTCCAACCTTAGAGACCTTACCAGTGCACAATGGGATCAAGCACATCAACTCGGGTTGGGGTTGAGCACTACCAAGGACCCCGTCGGGATCTATCTAACCTAGTGATGGAAATATGCCACTAAGCAGGCAATAATAAAGTTGTTATTATTATATTTCTTATTCATAGATTAAGGTTATTATTCATCGGTAGAAATGTTTGACGAAAAACTTAAATACATGGTGGATACATAAAACAAATACCGTGTCCCTAGTAAGCCTCTATTAGACTAGCTCGTTGACAAGATGGTTAAGGTTTCCTAACATAGACATGTGTTGTCACTTGACTTAACAGGGATCACATTATTAGGAGATGATGTGTGATGGAACAAGGACCCATTCGTTGATTAGGCATATGATCGTTCGTTTATTGTTATTGCTTTCTTAATGTCAAATTACATATTCCTTCGACTATGAGATCATGCACTCCCGGATACCGGAAGGAATATTTTGTGTATCAAAACATCACAACGTAACGAACGGGGATCATTAAAGTGTCTAAGGGGTATCCCAAGGTGTCTGTTGAGTTGGCAATGGATCGAGATTCGGATTGTCACTACCGTGTATCGAGGAGAGGTATGCTTGGGCCCTCTTCGGTAATTACACATCACAAGAAGCTTGCAAGCAAAGTGACTAGAGTTGTTACAAGATGATGTATTACGGAACAAGTAAAAGAGACTTGCCAGAGTAACGAGATTGAACTAGGTATGAAGATACCCGACGATCGGAATTCGGGCAAGTAACATACCGACAGACAAAGGAAATACGATGTGTCCATAGAGTCGACCGATAAAGATCTTCGTAGAATATGTAGGAACATTATGGGCAAAGGTTCCGCTATGGGTTATTGACCGGAGAGGTGTTAGGTCATGTATACATTAGTTCTCGAACCTCGTAGGAGTCTCGCAAGCGTTAACGTTCGTTGACGATATAGTTAATATGAGTTATGTGATTTGGTGACCGAATGTGTTCGGTAGTCCCGGATGAGATCACGGACATGGACGAGGAGCTACTTGGAATGGTTCGGGGTAAAGATGGATATATAGGACGATAACTATTGGTCACCGGAAAAGTCTCGGAATGAATCGGAAGTAGTCATTGGATCACCGGAAAGGGGTTCCGGGAGGTGTTATGGGCCTAATGGGCCAAGGGGTAGGCACACACCAGCACACCAAAGGTGGCGCCCCCTCTCTTGGCGCGCAAGCCCTATGGGAAGGAAAGGGGGGAAGAGCTAGCCCACTCCTGCCTTTCCAACTCATGGGAGAAAGGAAAGGGGGGCGCCACCCTCCCCGGCCTTTCCCCACGCGCTAAGGAAGGCAGGGGGGTGGCTAGGCAAGGCCCAGGTGCCGCCAGCCATTGTGGAGCCGTCGGTTGCCTCCTCCTCTGCCCCACTGATATATATGAGGGAGGCGGCGCCACACAAGGCCACGACAATCTCTTAGCCGTGTGCGGCGCCCCTCTCCACGTTAGTCCTCCGTCAGTTTCTCCGCGGGTGCACAGGCGAAAGCCCTGCTCGGGAACGAGTTCACCATCACCCATCACCACGCCGTCGTGCTGCGGAACTCATTCTACACTTCACCCGTACTTGCGGGATCAAGAAGGCGAGGACATCATCGGCTGAAATGTGTCTGACACGCGGAGGTGCCTAGTAGTTCGGTACTTGAGCGGTTGGATCGCGAAGAAGTTCGACTACATGAACCGCCGGTTGCATAAACGCTCCGCATATGTCCTATGAGGGTAGTGATTCTCCCCCTCTCGTGCTATGCATCTGCCAGGAAGATCTTGCGGTGGCTGTAGCTTAGAGATTCGAAAATTTTTGTTTTCCATTGACAACGTTACACAACACGTGCATCATTGAGCAGCAGGTTGGCTAGATGGTATGCAACGAGTATAGAACACAAAGAGAGTTGTGGGCGGGTGATAGTCATAGATGCTTACCACAACGTTTTATTTTGATTTGCGCGGCATTATGGGATGAACGGCCACGGACAACCTTACATGGTCCACGCACTGAGACCGGTTCCCACCGGACATGACATGCAACTGGTTTTGCATAAAGTTGAGCTGGCGGGTTGTCTATTTCTCCTTACTTTAGTGAATCGATTTGACGACGGGCGGAGGTCCTGAAGACAGGTTAATTAAACACTGCAAAATTGATAATCACCAGTTGTGGATTTTGCCGTGGTAGAGACGGTTTTGCTAGTGACCCTCTAACAACCACGTAAAACTTGCAACAAAAAAAGTAGAGGACGTCTAACTTGTTTTTGCAGTGTATGTTTGTGATTTGAATATGTAAGATATGATGTGATAGACGTTGTTGTATGGAGATGATTCATGTTTGTCTAATACGACAAACCGAGCAGGAGCCTTAGGTTGTCTCTTAATTATGTATGAAATGCAAGCGCCAGTAATGGTTTACTTTATCGCTAGCGTTAGCAATGTGTAGAAGCAAAGTTGGGGAGATATGACCCGACACAACGATGGAGATCAGGTCGAAGCCGGGACCGATGGAGATCTGACGATGCTTTGGAGATGGAGATCAAAAGCACAAGATGATGCATTGGCATATCATGTCACATATTTGATTGGCATGTGATGTTTGCCTTTAGGCATTTATTTGCTTAGCAACGACGATAGCTTATAATAAGTGATACCTTAACTAAATTTCAAGATTAAAAGGTTCTCCTGAGTATGGCACCGTTGCCAAAAGTCATCGTTGTCGAAGCACCTGTGATGATCGGGTGTGATTGATAGACTTTACAGTCAATACAACAGGTGTTGGTAAGGCAGTTTGCACATGCCCAGAATACTTGGGTTTAAATGCGAGCCTAGAGTGTACAAGACATTTGGTCTCAGAACATGGAGACCAGCAAGGTTCGAACGTTGAGCATATAGTAAGTATGATCAACATAGAGATGTTCACCATTGAAACGACTCCCCATCTTACGTGATGATCGGAGATGGTGTTATGTTTTGATTTGGATCAGGATCACTTAGACAACTGTGAGGAATGAATGTGATTTTAGTGGGAGTCATTAGTAATTGATTATTTGAACTAAAAATTTATCAGAAACTTAGCTTCTTATATAGTTTTGCCATATCAATGTGTAGATCATGGCCATCTGTACCATGTCCCTAAATTTAATGTGTTCCTAGAGAAGCATAAGTTGAAAGATTGATGGTAGCCAATAGTGCGGATGGGTCCGTGATCTGAGGGACTATCCTCATTGCTGCACACAAAGAATTTAGTCTTGATGGCCACCGCTAGGTGACATAACCTGCTGTAGGAAGCTGATGCAGACGTATGATGAAGTTTGGCAAGCTCGATTGAATGACTACTTCAGTTTAGTTGTGCGCCTGCTTTACGGCTTAGAATAGGCGGGCTCCAAAAGACGTTGGAACGCATGGAACAGATGAGATGTTCCAAGAGCTGAAATGGTGTATTGCATGCACATGCCCTTGAGAGGTATGAGACTATGACAGTACTTTGCCTACAAGATCCGAGAGGGCGATAGCTCAGGCCAGTGGAGCATGTGTCAGGGATTGTTGGGTCAGGTACTACAATCGCTTGTCAAGTGGGAGTTAATCTTCCGAGTATAAGATAGTGATGACAGAGGTTCTCCAGGTCACTATCACCAAGCTACTTAGAGCTTCGTGATGAACTATAATACGCATGGAATGACTAAAACGATTTCTCGAGTCTTCGTGATACTGAAAGCAGGTGGAGGTAGAAACTCAGAACACGAGCATCAAGTGTTGATGGTTACTCAGCCACTAGTTTCAAGAAAAAGGGGGCAAGGGGAAAAGAAGGGAACTTCAAGAAGAAGATGCGCAAAGCAAGTTGCCTGCTCCCATGAAGACAAGCCCAAGCTGGACCCAAGCATGAGACTGAGTGCTGCTACGTGCACAGAAAGAAATGGTTACTGGAGCGGAAACTGCCAAATACTGGCGGAAAATAAGAAAGGATGGAAAGTGAACAAAGGTTATATTGATATACACGTTATTGATGTGTTCCTTACTAATGCTGTATATGCGCGCTGAGTATTGATTACTCGGTTCGTATTGCTACATAATGTGCAACTCGAAACAGGAGCTGCGAAATAAAAACGGAAGGATGTAGGCCTAAGGGCGATGTTGCGATGTGTGTTGGAAGTGTTTCCAGATTGATATGTCACCATCGCACCGGTTACCTCTACATCTACCTTCGGGGATAGTTTAGACCTCAATAATTTTATTGGTGCCAGCGTTGACCAGCAACATTATATCTGGATCTTGTTTTGAATGCGGAGACGGTGATTCATTTAAGTCAGAGAATAATGGTTTGGTTCTATTTGTATATGAGTAATATCTTTATGGTCATGCAACTTTGATGATGGTCATTTTGTGATCTCTCGATCGTACTGATACACATATTCATAATATTGATGCCAAATATGCAAAAGTTGAGTAATGATAGTGCAACTTGTGGCATGCGTTTTAGGTATTATTGGTGTAAAGCGCATGAGAAGAAACTCCATACGGATGGACTTTTGGATCACTTGATTATGATTCATTGATACTTGCGAACCAGCCTTCATGGCAAGATGACTCATAAAACTCGGTTCTCCGGAACAATTGAGCGAGTCAATGACTTATTGGAAATAATACCATACCGACTGTATGCGGACGATGAGTATTGCGGGCACGGCGGCGGGGTACTTATTTTACTGCCTTCACAGATGATTTGAGGTAGGTATGGATATATCTACTTAATGAACACACAAGCTGAAACATATTAAAAACGTTCAAGGAATTTCAGAGTGAAGTGAGGGAAAATATCCGTAACAAAGGAAAATAAAGTTTCTAACTATCTGATCGCGGAAGGCGAATATTTGTGAGTTAGGTTTGGCCTCATTTAAAACAATATGGAATTGTTTCACAACTCACACACCTGGAACACACCACAGGTAAATGTTGTGTCCGAAATCGTAACCTACTTATTAGATATGGTGCGTTCTATGATGTCTTTACTGATTACCACTATCATTTGGGGTTAGCAATTAGAGACAAGCCGCAAGGGACGTATAATCCGTTGAGACAACACGTATTGAACTATGGTTTTGGCAAGAAGAAACATTAAGCTGTCGTTTCTTAAAGTTTGGGGATGAGAACTTATGTAAAAGCTCTGACTGAAAGCTTAACCCAAATCGGAAAAAGTGCGTCTTCATAGGATACCCTAAGGAAACTATTGGGTATACCTTCTTACCTTAGATTCCGAAGGCAAGCATCATTGTTGCCAAGAATGGTCCTTTCATAGAGAGAATGGAGTTTCTCTCGAAAGCAAGTGAGTGCGAGGAAAGTAGAACCTTCATGGAAGGTAATGTCCTTCTCTCGAATGAGAAAGTACCATCTAGAGGAAAACCGTTCCGTGATGCCACCACCAAGGAAGAGGAAGCTACATATGATGATGTCACTGAAAACTTCGGAGATAAGTTACTACTGGACCTCGTAGGTAGACCAGAGCATGTTCTGCACCAGAGTGGTACGGTAATCTGTCCTGGCAGTCATGTTATTAGACCATGACGAACTTACGAACTATGAAGAAGCTATGATGAGCCCCCAGATTCCAAGAAATGGGCTTTGAGGCATGAAAATCTGAGTTATAGAATCCATGTATGAAGAACAAAGTAGGACTTGGTGGCACTTGCCCGATGATGGCAAGCCATGAGATAATGGATCTTCCAAAAGAAGAAGCAGAGACTGATGGTATGAAACTATCTACAAAAGCTCGACTTGTCGCAAAAGGTTTTCGAAGTTCAAAGGGGTGACCGACATGACGACTTTCTTCACACCGCAAGCGATGCTAAGGTACTGTCCCGAATCAGTTAAGCAATTGTCGGCCATTTTTATAATATGAAATTCGGCAAATGGATGTCAAAACTGCATGCCTTAATGGATTTCTCTAAAGAAGAGTTGTATATGATTGGCACCAAAAGTTATGTGCGATCCTAAAGGTGGCAACAAAGTGTGCAAGCTCCAGCGATTCCATCTAGGGACTGGTTTGGCAAGCACTCTCAGAGTTGGAATATGACGCTTGATGAGGGGTGATCAACAGCATATGTTTTTACAGACTACGGTTGAAGCTGTTTTACAAGAAAGTGGGGGTGGGAGCTCTGTAGCATTTCTGATATTATATGTGGATGACATATTGTTGATTGGAAATGATTATTGAATTGCTGGATAGCATAAAAGGATAATGAAATAGAATTTTTCAAGAAAAGACCTCGGGATGAAGCTGCTGTATATGGGCTCTAAGACTCTTAGGTGGATAGATCGAGACGCTTAATAGGACTTTCACAAAGAACATACCTCGACCCAAAGTTTGAAGAAAGTTCAAAAGGGATCAGCATCAAAGAAAGGGTCTTGCATTGTGGTTGCAATTGTGGTGTGAAATTGAGTCAGACTCAAAGCCCGACCACTGACAGAAGATGAGAGCAAAATGAAAGTCATTCCCTATGCCTCAGCCATAGGTTCTATCATGTATGCTTGCTGTGTACCAGACTGATTGTGATGGCCTTGCCATAAGTTTGGCAGGGATGGGTACCAAAGTAATCCAGAGTGTGATTCACTGGAAGCGGTTCAAAAGTATCCTTAGTTACATAAGAGGACTAAGGAATATGATTTCTCGGTTATGGAGGTTGATTAAAAGAGTTCGTCGACAAGGGTTACGCGATTGCAAGCTTTGACACCGATTCAGGTACTCGGTCTCAAAACTGGTATAGTATGAACAGTGGGAGACAATTTAGCTAGAGTAGCTCCATGCAAGACCTTGTAGACAAGAAATTGCAAAATACGATGGAATCTGATGTTGACAGGACCCGTTGACTAAAACACTTCTCACAGCAAAACATGATCACACCTCTTGGGGTGTTAATCACATGGAGAGTGTGAACTAGATTATTGACTCTAGTGAACTCGTTGGGTCTGGTGTAAGCACATGCGATGTGAACTAGATTATTGACTCTAGTGCAAGTGAGACGGAGACTAGATGGGGAAATCTGCCTAGAGGCAATAAAAAAGTCTGTATATTATATTTCATTATTCATGATAAGGTTATTATTCATGCTAGAATTGTATTGATCGGAAATCCAAAATACATGTGTGGGATACATAAACAAAATACCGTGTCCTGCTAGTAAGCCTCTACTTAGACTAGCTCGTGATCAAAGAGGTTAAGGTTTCCTAAACCAATAGACATGTGTTGTCACTTATAACGGGGAATCACATCATTAGAGAATGATGTGATGGACAAGACCCTTCGTTTGCCTTACATATGATCGTTAGTTTATTTGCTGATTGCTTTCTTAATGTCAAATACAATTCCTTCGACTATGAGATAATGCAACTCCCCGGATACCGGAAGGAGATACCTGTGTGTGTATCAAACACACAATGTAACTGGGTGTGCATAAAAGATGCTCTACAGTATCTTGATGAGGTGTCTGTTGAGTGGCATGAATCAAGATTAGGATTTGTCACTCTGTATGTATCGGAGAGGTATCTCTGGGCCCTCTCGGGGTAATACACACACAAGAAAGAAGCTTGCAAGCAAAGTGACTAAGAAGTTAGGTTACGAGATGAGTAACGGAACGAGTAAAAGAGACTTGCCGTAACGAGATTGTAACTAGGTATAAGATATCCGACTATCAAATCTCAGGAGAGAACGTAACAACCGACACGAAAGGGAATTACGGTATGATGTCATAAGGTTGACCGATAAAGTCTCTCTTATAGATAGAATATGGTAGGGAACCAATATGGGGATCTAGGTCCACTATTGTTCATTGACCGGAAGAGGGTCTCGGTCATGTCTACTAGTTCTCGAACCCGTAGGGTCCGCCACGCTTAACATTCTGTTGACGATATAGTATTATATGGAGTTATGTGAGTTGGATGACCAATAATGTTGTTTCGGATGTCCGGATGAGATCAGCGGACATGATGAGGAAGCTCGGATGGTAGGTAAATATTCATATATAGACGATACTGATTTGGTCACCGGAAAAGTTCGAAAGAATCGGGGTAGTCATCGGATCACTAGAAGGGGTTCTGGGATGGGCCCTGGGGGTTTATGGCGCATAATGGGCAAGGGAAGGACACACACCACCAGCCCGCAAGGGTTGGCGCACCAATCTCCCTTCCGCAGGGCCCTAAGGGATAGGAAAGGGGGAGTGGCTTAGCCCCTCTGCCTCTTCCCGCTCATGGGAGAAAAGGCAAGAGGGGCGCCACCCTCCCGGGCCTTTACCCACGTGCCCTAAGAAAGGCAAGGGGAGGGGGGGCTAGGGCAAGGCCCAGGTGGCCGCGGCCACTTGTGGAGCCCTAGGTGCTCCCCCCTCTACTCTCCACCTATATATCGAGGGAGGGGGCGTCACAACAAGACCCGACCAATATCTTAGCAGTGTTGCGGCGCCCTTCCCAGAGTTAGTCCTCAGTCCCAGTTTCTACGCGGTGCACGGCGAAAGCCTCTGTCGGACGAGTTCACCACACCATCACCGCCCGTCGTGCTGCCGGAATTATCTACTACTTCGCCATCTTGCTGGATCAGAAGGCTGGAGGGAACGTCATCGAGCGCCTGACGTCGTGGCTGAAGCGGGAGGTGCTGTACGTTTCGTAGTATGATCAGTGGATCGCAAAGAATTCGATACATTCAACGCATTAATAAACGCTTCCGTTTTACGGTCTACGAGGTACAGCAGGACATATCTCCCCTGTCGTTGCTATGCATTCCGATGGATAGATCTGTAGGCGTGCGTAGAAATTTTGTTTTCATTAAGCAAACGTTACCCAACACCCTTAGCACTGCTTACTTGTTACACATTGGCCAATCAAAACTAACAATGGTTCTCTTTCTTTCTTAGGATTACCCCAAGGATATTGAGTATTACTCAACATGCCCACTCCAAAATTACTCTCATATTGCAGACCATCTTATCCTGGGGTCTGGCTACTTGCAAGCATTGCACTTTTTTCTTTGCGGATAGCCTCCTCCATCCCTGGCCATTTTGTGGTCAACCCAAATTTTCTTACAAAGTCTTGGAAACACAAAACACCAGTACGTCATTATGTGTGTTAATACTTCCTCTATCCCATAATATAAGGACCTCTTTGCAAGACTAAAGTACTTATAAAAACGTCTGTAATTATGGGATGGAGCGGTATGCTTTATATTCTTTTTGCTAGGGGGACATTGTTTATCATGGCATATGTAAAGGAAGAAAGTATACTACTACCTTGACAAAATGAACAATCTATATATATCTCAGGTCGAGGTTGATGATATTACTACTACTACTTTATATTATGTTCAATGCTCTCTCTGATGCTGCAAGATGTCGAAGATTGTTGAAGATGCTAGTCTTCGATAGGACTAGGCTTCCCCCTCTATTCTGGCATTTCTGCAGCCCAGTCCACATATACAGCCATTCCTTTGACAATGTTGCATATGTAGAGTAGATCTGCTTCTTGAGTACTTCGGATGAGTACTCACGTTTGCTTTATTTTCTTTTTCCCCATATTCCATTTGATGCCACCAGACGACGGAGCCCCTGAGCCAGACGCCCCAGCCGACGACTAGTACTACTACCCGTGCTGGCGAGTACTACTACTACGAGGAGCCGTTTGACGACCAGGAGTAGGATCGGAGGGTCCAGGGCAGGAGGCCTACGCCTTTCGATCATAGTATTTTATTTTACCCCGCCTCTGGAAGGCTTATCTCTCTCTCTGTAATATATATGTACTCAGATATCTGATGCTTTCCGCTGACGTGTATGCCATCGAGCTATGTATTCGAGCCCTCGAGGCCCTGGCTTGTAATATTAAGCTTGTATGACTTTATTTATGTTTTAGAGTTGTGTTGTGATATCTTCAAGTGAGTCCTTAGGCTGATCGTGCGCATTTGCGTGTATGATTAGTGCACGATTAAGCCGGGGTCGTCACAGTATTTGAGTCTTTTGATCTCTTATATGCATTGATACTTATAGCCTCATATTTCTTTTTCGAATCTTTGGTTTAGTTAGGCCGACTAGATCGATTTTCTTGCCATGGAAAGAGGTGCTTTGTGATGGGTTCGATCTTACGGTGCTCGATCATAGTGACAGAAAGGGAAACGCACGTATGTATCATTGCTATTAAGGATAACAAGATGTGTCTATTCCTATATGAGTAGATCTTGTCTACATCATGTCATCGTTCTTATTGAATACTCCGTTTTTCCATGAACTTAATACACTAGATGCATGCTGGATAGCGGTCGATGTGTGGAGTAATAGTAGTAGATGCAGGCAGGAGTCGGTCTACTAATCTTAGACGTGATGCCTATATAATGATCATTGCCTGGATATAGTCATAATATTTGAAATTTTATCAATTGCCCAACAGTAATCTGTTTACCCACCGTATGCTATTTTTCTCGAGAGAAGCCACTAGTGAAATCTACGGTCACGGGTCTATTTTCTAATATATTTTAGATCTATTTTGCTATTTGTCTTTTCATTTATTTTCCACTTTTATTTTCATATCTATATATCAAAAACTCAAAAATACCTTGCTGAATTTTATTTGCATCTATCAATCTACTACAATTTTTATCTCGTCAACTTGAAAATTTATGGCACCGTTACCCAAAGGGATTGACAACCGCTTTAACACGTCGGGTTGCAAGTATTTGTTTTTTGTGTGCAGGTACCGTTACGTAGTTGTTGCGTGGTTCTCTTACTGGTTCGATAACCTTGGTCTCATCACTGAGGGGAATACCTACCATGTTGTGCTGCATCATCCCTTCCTCTTTGGGGAAATACCGACGTAGTTCAAGCCAACATCAGCCTCCTCGTTCGAAGCTCGACCTTCGAAAAATAAATCACAGCTAGAAAAACATACTCTTGTCCTATTTATTTCTACCACAATTGTGATATGGGGGCCTCCCAACCCCTTTTTGATGTTGTCCACAATCGGTTTGCAATCGCAGGCAAATACCAAATGATCCCCGGAGAGGTCAGCAACAAGTGCCAAGGCCTCACGGCAAGCTATGGCCTTAAATCTGTTGGATTAGCAACACCTGGTAAAACAATCGTTGAAGACCCGAGAACTTACCTTGAGCGTCTCTGCATACTGCGGCTGCAGCACCAACACTCCCATCATGGGACAAACCACCATCTTTTTTTTGACGTGGGACACAAACCACCATCTACGTTGATTTAACATGGCCGGAGGAGGTGGTTTCCATAGGGCGGGCAAATATGTCCCTTCTATAGGGCGGCGCTATTGAGCGAGCCCAATACAGTAGAGGCACGCACGTTTTTCCATAGTTTTTATCGAGTCAATTACACTGGTGGTGCTAGAACTTGACGCAAACGGTCACTTTGGTGCTAGAAGTTGTGGTGTATATTTAAGTGTGCAAAAACTTGGCTCGAGTGTGCAAATACACTGCTTATCACGTTGGTATATGGAATCTGCGCTGACTAGGCTTGTGGGTCCTTCTGTTAGCCCATGGACATGGGAAAGGGAGCATGTGGCCTGATTTTTTTTAAAACCCCCTCGGAATATATATTTTTTACAAAAAAACTTCCTATTGACATGCCATTCTTCATCTCTAACCAGCGGGTCCTGCATGTCAAAATTAACAGGAAAAGGGGGAGGCCAGAATTCGAACCACACAACCACGGTTACAAAGAAAAACCTGTCAAACAATACCTGTAAAATTTATGATGTTCTCATGGATAAATATCCTATATGTATGACACAGGGACGCATCTGAATTTTAAATGGGCTGCAGATATTGCGGCCCATTTTGCATGAGCTTCTTTTTAAGATATTTATAAAATGTAAGTATATAAAAATTACGTTTAGATATTTGTGTGCTATAAATTTTACACAAGCAAGCCTGATTAGTAACTAAATATTTAGATATACACACAAGTATTATATAAAATATTTAGTTAATACAGACATTTAAAACGTATATTTAATAAACTTGCTCACGTATTATTTCAAAACACATTCGTATATTTTATAATATTTATGAATTGTAAAAAACGTCTATATAATTAAAATTATACAATTTATTTTATAATTACATTTAAAGCTATATTTTAATTGTACAAACATTTCAATAATTATAAGCACATTTGTATAGTTCAATTTTTGTTATAATTAAAAATATTTAAAAAATAAGTTTTAACTCTTCATGAATATTCAGCCGTGTATAATATGGTAAAAATATAATGATTTGAATATAAGTCATGGAGTAAAAATATAAAGATATGAATATGTAGATATTAAGTAAATGTGTGTATTCATCATTTTAAATTTTAAAATATCCGTGTGTGTATTTTTTTGTATTCATTAAACATTGTATCTAATATACATTTAAATATCTGTATTAACTGAATATTTATATACTATAATATACGGTTATATATTTCTATGATTTTATTTACGTAATATTTTTAACACATAAATATTGGAACATGATTTTTATAACTTTGTTTTAGAATATCTTATAAAATAGCTTGTCCAAAAATGGGCCACAATATTTGCAGCCCATTAAGGTCCACATGGGTCCTTGCTAAGTATTTATATGGTTGTGATCAGTATTGAGCAAATTAAGTTTTGGGTGGACTGGTTAGCTGTTGTTTTGGTAGCCCTTGGTCGTGTGTTCGAAAACTGCAAGAAAGTTTTCTGTAAATATTGACAGGGGGACCCACTGGGATAGAGAAGAAAAATGTCACGTCCATAGGGTCTTTTTGTAAAAAAAATCTGATGTGCTTTTCAAACAAAAAACCCTTCTTCCTAGTTCACTAGCTGACAGCGGATCCACGCGCCTAGTTAGCCCAGATTCTGTATACCAAACGGGATAAGCACTGTATTTGCACGACTGAGCCAAGTTTTTGCACCATTTCGATGTACACCGCAACTTCTAACATCAAAGTGACCATTTTCGCCAAGTTTTAGCACCACCGGTGTAATTGACTCTTTTTTACGTTTTTCCCACAATTACTAGTTTTTCAACTATTTTGCACGATTTTCTTTGGGTTTTCTTTTTTTTTCTTTCTTTATTCAATTATATTTCATTCTTCTGTTTTATTTAATTTTATTTTCCCTCTTTAACACATAGCTACTTTATTTCACACATAATCTACAATTTTTCATATACAACTTTAATAATTTTTTAAATACATTATTAGCTTTTTCAAATACATGTTTTAATATCTACTTTTTTCATACACGCTATACATTTATTGTATGCATTTGAAGCATTTTTTTTTATACATGTTTACATTTTTCAAATACATTATTCACAATTCTTTTTCAAATACTTTTGAGTCTAATTTTTTTTACACACATGAAAGACTGAAAAATTGTTTTTATACACATACAATATTTTTCAAATACATGGTTGGATATCTTTTTTTCATGCACAGTATACATTTTTTATACATCTGAAACATTTTTTATAGTTATGCAAAAGGAAATTACATTGTATTTTTTTTTCAAAAATGTCAGATACAGTTTTTGGAATCACTTAAAGAATGTCATGCCTTTTTTAAAATTAAAGTTACGCTTAAAAAAATTTACACTCTGTTTTTTAAAATTCATGGTGGACAATTTTTTTGGGATACTTGTATTTATAATTTTTTCAAAATATAAAGAAAAATAAAATGGAAAAAACGAAAATGAAATTTAAAGAGAGGGAAAATGGCATAATATATAATATATATATATATATATATATAAGTTTTTCTAGGCAAAAAAAACATGTACAACTGATTTGCCTTTTTAAGAGGTGATACAAGTGATTTGCTTGTGCGCAGGGGAGGAGTGACTATAAGCGAGCTACAAGCCCTGCCCGGGCTTCGGCGTGTTCATAGAGTCATCTGGGATGCAAATCCCTATTTCCCGCTCCTTGCGACAAATTGACGACCAACAGCACAGGCAGAACGAGTGGAAGAGGGTAAACGGTCCAGCCCAATCAGGAGGCATCATGTAGTCTACAGGGTTTCTCTCAAAAATAATATGTAGTCTACAGGGATCTGGCTTTGGATCTTCTAGAAGTTTCTGTTTCAGTCTTTCTCATTTTATCTTTCTTGTTATTGTCTTTGCAGGTTTTTATTAGTTTTTTTATTTCTGAACATTTTTATTTTTAACTAGAAAATTTCAAAACATATTCCTGTTTGCAAAAATGCTATTTAAAAAATGTTTAGAATTTTAAAAAAAGGTTTGGTGTTTGTAAAGTTCTTCAATTTTCGAAAAATGAATAGAATTCCAAAAATGTTCATATTTTCGAAAAATATTAATAATTTTTAAAACATTTCAGGTTTTACAAAAAAAAGAAATATAAAAAATATTTTCGTTTTCAAAATTTCTTAAAGTTTTAAATAATTTTCCAGAATTTTCGAAATTTTTTGTGCTTTTTGAAAATGTTCATTATTTCAAAAAGTTGTTCAGAATTTCGAAAAAAAAAAAAGGTTTAAAAACATGGTTTTGAAAAATGTTTGCGTTCTTCAGAAATGTTTTAGAAGAATTGAAAAAAAATCATGTTTTAAAATAAATAATAAAATGTCTCAAAAATTTGATATGTGGTCATACTTTTTAAAAATAATTTTTCCTATGATTGTTTCCGGAAAACAAATGTAAACAAAAACATATAATAGGAAAAGATGCCGTGCGGTTCGCTGGTCGCTACTGGTACTTCAAGGGTTGGCCCGGCGCGGGGGGGGGGGGGGGGGGGGGGGCTGGGGCTGAGCGTTTGCTCACCTATTTGCTGCACAAAGCGACAAGCAGGAGCTCCCATCTTGGACGTGTTTGGCTCCTTGCATCCCCCATGTAGGCTGCGCGAGACCAAATTGACCCGCTTGGTTAGCTGGGCTGCCTCAAAATTTGCGTCTGCACGAATATTAATGCACCGCTCAGCCAGACCCTTGAGGAACTCCTGACTTGGCAGTTTCCAGGGAGCCAGACTCATCTCATGCAAGGAGGAGGAACACGTCGCCAAGCTTGTGCAAGCACGGAGATGGCGCGGGCTCGCGCACGTCCCCGAAATGTCGGCAGGAGTAATTTTGTCACCTCCCGCCAATTAGCCCCGTCTATTTGTCCCTCATAGGCTCACCGCCCCAACCCGCACCGCCATTCCCCTCCCGCTTTCAATCTATATGTACCGAGAAGCTTCTTCATCGACAAGCAGGTAAGTGGCACCATCTTCTCCGGTTATCAGTGGTCGGCGGCGGCGATCCTTCCTCTTCTCTGAGTTGTTCCGTGCCTCCTCTCTGCTCCTCTGATGGATGTAAGTTATATTACTTCCTACTCGGTGTAGCTTAGATCTGTGAGTAGGTAGTATGGTAGGTTATGCGAGTATTGCCTCATGATGTTGTGTGAGGATGTGGTAGATCGTATGCTAATCGTGCCGTTTAGGTAGCATGGTAGGTTTTTCTTGTTGATGATATGTTTCATGGTGTTGTGTAGATCGATGCTAATGTGCTAGTATTACGTATTTTCCATGCCACTTTCCATGATAGTATGGTAGGTTTTAGTTGTCGACGGTGATGATGTTAATGGTGTTCTGGCAGATCGACGCTTATGTGCTAGTATTGCATGTTGTCCATTTCGTTTCCATTCTAGTATGGTAGATGTGGTAGTATGGTAGGTTTGCTTGTCGGTATGATGATGTTCATGGTGATGTGGTAGATCGATGCTTGTGTGCTAGTATTACATGTGTTTCCATGCTAGTATGGTATGTGGTAGTGTGTTATGCTTAGTGATCCGTCCATAGTAGTATGGTAGAATGCATTGTTCTTGTTCAGCTAGTCCTTATGCTAATCATAATAGTCAATGACCACCGAAACTTTAGTAAGGCCCTTGTTCTGTCGAACACCCAGACCTTTCCCTCCTATCTTAATGACTCCCATCCACTGTTGACTGGGGATGCAGAGGTGTTTGAGGTGCCTCACCTGTGTTCTTTAGTGGTGGTGAAGCTTGCGGTATCTACTAAGGCGGCCATTAAGGCTAGCAAGGCATAGATGAGGGGGTCCGTGAAGGGGTGGTGCTTCTTTTCTATCCACCTTCATCCTCAACAAGATGTGTGATATCATCGCCAGCGGGGTGAGTACTGACGAGGGCTTCAAGGAGGTGCACATGAATTTTGTTTCGAAGATGGTGTTTGAATTTTGTGGCAGAGAGTTAACAGGTGTACAACCATCTTAAGAAGTGGAGGGAGAGATGGATCCGAGTGTCCAACCTTAGAGACCTTACCAGTGCACAATGGGATCAAGACACCATCAACATTCGGTTGGAGGTTGAGCACTACCAAGGACCCGTCGTGATTATCTAACCTAGTGATGGAAATATGCCCTAGAGGCAATAATAAAGTTGTTATTATTATATTTCCTTATTCATGATAAAGGTTTATTATTCATGCTAGAACTGTATTGATCGAAAACTTAAATACATGTGTGGATACATAAACAAATACCGTGTCCCTAGTAAGCCTCTATTAGACTAGCTCGTTGATCAAAGATGGTTAAGGTTTCCTAACCATAGACATGTGTTGTCACTTGATAACGGGATCACATTATTAGGAGAATGATGTGATGGACAAGACCCATTCGTTAGCTTAGCATATGATCGTTCAGTTTATTGCTATTGCTTTCTTAATGTCAAATACATATTCCTTCGACTATGAGATCATGCAACTCCCGGATACCGGAGGAATACCTTTTGTGCTATCAAACATCACAACGTAACTGGGTGATCATAAAGATGCTCTACAGGTATCTCCAAAGGTGTCTGTTGAGTTGGCATGGATCGAGATTCGGATTTGTCACTCCGTGTATCGGAGAGGTATCTCTGGGCCCTCTCGGTAATACACATCACAAGAAGCTTGCAAGCAAAGTGACTAAGGAGTTAGTTACAAGATGATGTATTACGGAACAAGTAAAGAGACTTGCCAGTAACGAGATTGAACTAGGTATGAAGATACCGACGATCGAATCTCGGGCAAGTAACATACCGACAGACAAAGGAAATTACGTATGTTGTCATAAGGTTCGACCGATAAAGATCTTCGTAGAATATGTAGGAACCATTATGGGCATACAGGTTCCGCTATGGGTTATTGACCGGAGAGGTGTCTCGGTCATGTCTACATAGTTCTCGAACCCGTAGGGTCCGCACGCTTAACGTTCGTTGACGATATAGTATAATATGAGTTATGTGATTTGGTGACCGAATGTTGTTCGGAGTCCCGGATGAGATCACGGACATGACGAGGAGCTCTGGAATGGTTCGGAGGTAAAGATTGATATATAGGACGATACTATTTGGTCACCGGAAAAGTTTCGGAATGAATCGGGTAGTCATTGGATCACCGGAAGGGGTTCCGGGAGGTTTATGGGCCTAATGGGCCAAGGGGAGGCACACACCAGCCCACAAAGGGCTGGCGCGCCCTCTCCTTGGCCGCCAGCCCTATGGGAAGGAAAGGGGGGAGAGCTAGCCCCTCCTGCCTTTCCCTCATGGGAGAAAGGAAAGGGGGGCGCCACCCTCCCCTGCCTTTCCCCACGCGCCTAAGAAAGGCAGGGGGCGTGGCTAGGGCAAGGCCCAGGTGACCGCCAGCCACTTGTGGAGCCGTAGGTTGCCTCCCCTCCTCTCCCCCACCTATATATATGAGGGAGGGGGCGCCACACAAGACCACGACAATCTCTTAGCCGTGTGCGGCGCCCCTCTCCACAGTTTAGTCCTCCGTCCAGTTTCTCCGCGGTGCACGGCGAAGCCCTGCGGGAACGAGTTCACCATCACCATCACCACGCCGTCGTGCTGCCGGAACTCATCTACTACTTCACCCGTCTTGCTGGATCAAGAAGGCGAGGACCTCATCGAGCTGAATGTGTGCTGAACGCGGAGGTGCCGTACGTTCGGTACTTGATCGGTTGGATCGCGAAGAAGTTCGACTACATGAACCGCGTTGATAAACGCTTCCGCATTATGGTCTATGAGGGTACGTAGACATTCTCTCCCCTCTCGTTGCTATGCATCTCCATGGATAGATCTTGCGTGTGCGTAGAAAATTTTTGTTTTCCATGCAACGTTACCCAACAGTGGCATCATGAGCCAGGTCTGTGCGTAGATGGTATGCACGAGTAGAACACAAAGGAGTTGTGGGCGGTGATAGTCATACTGCTTACCACCAACGTTTTATTTTGATTTGGCGGCATTATGGGATGAAGCGGCCCGGACCAACCTTACATGTCCACGCACATGAGACCGGTTCCACCGACTGACATGCAACTTGTTTTGCATAAAGTTGGCTGGCGGGTGTCTATTTCTCCTACTTTAGTTGAATCGAATTTGACTACGGCCGGTCCTTGAAGAAGGTTAAAACAGCAAACTTGATAATCACCGTTGTGGTTTTGCGTAGGTAAGAACGGTTCTTGCTAGTTGCCCGTAACAACCACGTAAAACTTGCAACAACAAAGTAGAGGACGTCTAACTTGTTTTTGCAGTGTATGTTGTGATTTGATATGGTCAAGATATGATGTGATATACGTTGTTGTATGAGATGATCATGTTTTGTAATATCGACAACCGGCAGGAGCCTTAGGGTTGTCTCTTAATTATTGTATGAAATGCAAGCGCCATGTAATTGCTTTACTTTATCGCTATGCGTTAGCAATAGTTGTAGAAGCAATAGTTGGCGAGATGACCCCGACACAACGATGGAGATCAAGGTCGAGCCGGTGACGATGGAGATCATGACGATGCTTTGGAGATGGAGATCAAAAGCACAAGATGATGATGGCCATATCATGTCACATATTTTGATTGCATGTGATGTTTATCCTTTATGCATCTTATTTTGCTTAGAACGACGATAGCATTATAAGATGATCCCTTCACTAAATTTCAAGATAAAAGTGTTCTCCCTGAGTATGCACCGTTGCCAAAGTTCATCGTTTCGAAGCACCTCGTGATGATCGGGTGTGATAGACTTTACATTCACATACAACAGGTGTAAGACAGTTTTGCACATGCAGAATACTTGGGTTAAACTTGACGAGCCTAGCATGTACAGACATGGTCTCAGAACACTGGAGACCGAAAGGTCGAACGTGAGTCATATAGTAGATATGATCAACATAGAGATGTTCACCATTGAAGACTTCCCCATCTTACGTGATGATCGGAGATGGGTTAGTTGATTTGGATCATGTATCACTTAGACAACTTGAGGAATGTTGATTTAAGTGGGAGTTCATTAGTAATTTGATTATTTGAACTAAAATTTATCACGAACTTAGTCTTAATAGTTTTTGCATATCTATGTTGTAGATCAATGGCCCATGCTACCATTCCCTTAAATTTTAATGTGTTCCTAGAGAAAGCTAAGTTGAAAGATGATGGTAGCAATAGTGCGGACTGGGTCCGTGATCTGAGGACTATCCTCATTGCTGCACACAAGAATTATGTCCTTGATGCACCGCTAGGTGACATACCTGCTGTAGGAGCTGATGCAGACGTTATGAACGTTTGGCAAGCTCGATCTGATGACTACTTCATAGTTTAGTGCGCCATGCTTTACGGCTTAGAATCGGGGCTCCAAAGACGTTTTGAACGCCATGGAACATATGAGATGTTCCAAGAGCTGAAATTGGTATTTCATGCACATGCCCTTTTGAGAGGTATGAGACCTCTGACAAGTACTTTGCCTACAAGATGGAGGAGAATAGCTCAGCCAGTGAGCATGTGCTCAGGATGTCTGGGTACTACAATCGCTTGAATCAAGTGGGAGTTAATCTTCCAGATAAGATAGTGATTGACAGAGTTCTCCAGTCACTATCACCAAGCTACTAGAGCTTCGTGATGAACTATAATATGCATGGAATGACTAAAACGATTTCCGAGCTCTTCGTGATACTGAAATCAGTGGAGGTAGAAATCAAGAAAGAGCATCAAGTGTTGATGGTTAATAAGACCACTAGTTTCAAGAAAAAGGGCAAGGGAAAGAAAGGGAACTTCAAGAAGAATGGCAAGCAAGTTGCCGCTCCCATGAAGAAAGCCCAAAGCTGGACCCAAGCATGAGACTGAGTGCTTCTACTGCAAAAGAAATGGTCACTGGAAGCGGAACTGCCCCAAATACTTGGCGGATAAGAAGGATGGAAAGTGAACAAAGGTATATTTGATATACACGTTATTGATGTGTTCCTTACTAATGCTCGTAGTAGCGCCTGAGTATTTGATACTGGTTCGGTTGCTCATATTTGCAACTCGAAACAGGAGCTGCGAAATAAACGAAGATTGGCTAAGGGCGATGTGACGATGTGTGTTGGAAGTGTTTCCAAGATTGATATGATCACCATCGCACGTTACCTCTACATCTACCTTCGGGATTAGTTTTAGACCTCAATAATTGTTATTTGGTGCCAGCGTTGACCATGAACATTATATCTGGATCTTGTTTAATGCGAGACGGTTATTCATTTAAGTCAGAGAATAATGGTTGTTCTATTTATATGAGTAATATCTTTTATGGTCATGCAACTTTGATGAATGGTCTATTCTTGTTGAATCTCGATCGTACTGATACACATATTCATAATATTGATGCCAAAATATGCAAAGTTGATAATGATAGTGCAAACTTGTGGCACTGTCGTTTAGGTCATATTGGTGTAAAGCGCATGAAGAAACTCCATACGGATGGACTTTTGGAATCACTTGATTATGATTCATTTGATACTTGCGAACCATGCCTCATGGGCAAGATGACTAAAACTCTGTTCTCCGGAACAATTGAGCGAGTCAATGACTTATTGGAAATAATACATACCGATGTATGCGGTCCGATGAGTATTGAGGCACGCGGCGGGTATCGTTATTTTCTGACCTTCACAGATGATTTGAGTAGGTATGGATATATCTACTTAATGAAACACAAGCTGAAACATTTAAAAAGTTCAAGGAATTTCAGAGTGAAGTGGAAAATCATCGTAACAAGAAAATAAAGTTTCTACTATCTGATCGCGGAGGCGAATATTTGAGTTACGAGTTTGGCCTTCATTTAAAACAATATGGAATTGTTTCACAACTCACACCACCTGGAACACCACAGCGTAATGGTGTGTCCGAACATCGTAACCGTACTTTATTAGATATGGTGCGTTCTATGATGTCTCTTACTGATTTACCACTATCATTTTGGGGTTATGCATTAGAGACAGCCGCAAGGGCACCGTATAAATCCGTTGAGACAACACCGTATGAACTATGGTTTGGCAAGAAACCTAAGCTGTCGTTTCTTAAAGTTTGGGGATGAGACACTTATGTAAAAAGGCTTCAGCCTGATAAGCTTGAACCCAAATCGAAGAAGTGCGTCTTCATAGGATACCCTAAGGAAACTATTGGGTATACCTTCTACCATAGATCCGAAGGCAAGATCATTGTTGCCAAGAATGGGTCCTTTCTAGAGAATGAGTTTCTCTCGAAAGAAGTGAGTGGGAGGAAAGTAGAACTTGATGAGGTAATTGTACCTTCTCTCGAATTGGAAAGTAGCTCATCAGAGAAAACCGTTCCCGTGATGCCTACACCAACTGAAGAGGAAGCTAATGATGATGATCATGAAACTTCGGATCAAGTTACTACTGGACCTCGTAGGTCGACCAGAGCATGTTCTGCACCAGAGTGGTACGGTAATCCTGTCCTGGAAGTCATGTTATTAGACCATGACGAACCTACGAACTATGAAGAAGCTATGATGAGCCCAGATTCCAATAAATGGCTTGAGGCCATGAAATCTGAGATAGAATCCATGTATGAGAACAAAGTATGGACTTTGGTGGACTTGCCCGATGATCGGCAAGCCATTGAGAATAAATGGATCTTCAAGAAGAAGACAGACGCTGATGGTAATGAAACTATCTACAAAGCTCGACTTGTCGCAAAAGGTTTTCGACAAGTTCAAGGGGTTGACTACCATGAGACTTTCTCACCCGCAGCGATGCTTAAGTCTGTCCGAATCATGTTAGCAATTGCGGCATTTTATAATTATGAAATCTGGCAAATGGATGTCAAAACTGCATTCCTTAATGGATTTCTTAAAGAAGAGTTGTATATGATGCAACCAAAAGGTTTTGTCGATCCTAAAGGTGCTAACAAAGTGTGCAAGCTCCAGCGATCCATCTATGGACTGGTGCAAGCATCTCAGAGTTGGAATATACGCTTTGATGAGGTGATCAAAGCATATGGTTTTATACAGACTTACGGTGAAGCCTGTATTTACAAGAAAGTGGGTGGGAGCTCTGTAGCATTTCTGATATTATATGTGGATGACATATTGTTGATTGGAAATGATATAGAATTTCTGGATAGCATAAAAGGATACTTGAATAAGAATTTTTCAATGAAAGACCTCGGTGAAGCTGCTTATATATTGGGCATCAAGATCTATAGGGATAGATCGAGACGCTTAATAGGACTTTCACAAAGAACATACCTCGACAAAGTTTTGAAGAAAGTTCAAAATGGATCAGTCAAAGAAAGGGTTCTTGCATGTGTTGCAAGGTGTGAAATTGAGTCAGACTCAAAGCCCGACCACTGCAGAAGATAGAGAGAAAATGAAAGTCATTCCCTATGCCTCAGCCATAGGTTCTATCATGTATGCTATGCTGTGTACCAGACCTGATGTGTGCCTTGCCATAAGTTTGGCAGGGAGGTACCAAAGTAATCCAGGAGTGGATCACTGGACAGCGGTCAAAAGTATCCTTAGTTACCTAAGAGGACTAAGGAAATGATTCTCGGTTATGGAGGTGATAAAGAGTTCGTCGTAAAGGGTTACGTCGATGCAAGCTTTGACACCGATTCAGGTGACTCTGAGTCTCAAACTGGATACGTATTGAAAGTGGGAGCAATTAGCTAGAGTAGCTCCATGCAGAGCATTGTAGACATAGAAATTTGCAAAATACGCATGGATCTGAATGTTGCAGACCCGTTGACTAAAACCTCTCTCACAAGCAAAACATGATCACACCTCTTTGGGTGTTAATCACATGGAGATGTGAACTAGATTATTGACTCTAGTGAACTCTTTGGGTGTTAATCACATGGCGATGTGAACTAGATTATTGACTCTAGTGCAAGTGGGAGACTGATGGAAATATGCCCTAGAGGCAATAATAAAGTTGTTATTATTATATTTCCTTATTCATGATAAAGGTTTATTATTCATGCTAGAATTGTATTGATCGGAAACTCAAATACATGTGTGGATACATAAACAAATACCGTGTCCCTAGTAAGCCTCTACTAGACTAGCTCGTTGATCAAAGATGGTTAAGGTTTCCTAACCATAGACATGTGTTGTCACTTGATAACGGGATCACATCATTAGGAGAATGATGTGATGGACAAGACCCATTCGTTAGCTTAGCATATGATCGTTCAGTTTATTGCTATTGCTTTCTTAATGTCAAATACATATTCCTTCGACTATGAGATCATGCAACTCCCGGATACCGGAGGAATACCTTGTGTGCTATCAAACATCACAATGTAACTGGGTGATCATAAAGATGCTCTACAGGTATCTCTGAAGGTGTCTGTTGAGTTGGCATGAATCAAGATTAGGATTTGTCACTCTGTGTATCGGAGAGGTATCTCTGGGCCCTCTCGGTAATACACATCACAAGAAGCTTGCAAGCAAAGTGACTAAGAAGTTAGTTACGAGATGATGTATTACGGAACGAGTAAAGAGACTTGCCGGTAACGAGATTGAACTAGGTATGAAGATACCGACTATCGAATCTCGGGAAAGTAACATACCGACAGACAAAGGGAATTACGTATGTTGTCATAAGGTTCGACCGATAAAGATCTTCGTAGAATATGTAGGAACCAATATGGGCATCTAGGTTCCACTATTTGTTATTGACCGGAGAGGTGTCTCGGTCATGTCTACATAGTTCTCGAACCCGTAGGGTCCGCACGCTTAACATTCGTTGACGATATAGTATTATATGAGTTATGTGAGTTGGTGACCAAATGTTGTTTCGGAGTCCCGGATGAGATCACGGACATGACGAGGAGCTCCGGAGGTAAATATTCATATATAGGACGATACTATTTGGTCACCGGAAAAGTTTCGAAATGAATCGGGTAGTCATCGGATCACTAGAAGGGGTTCTGGGAGGCCCTGGGAGGTTTATGGGCCTAATGGGCCAAGGGAAGGCACACACACCAGCCCGCAAGGGGTTGGCGCACCCTCTCCCTGTCCGCCGGCCCTAAGGGAAGGAAAGGGGGAGGGCTAGCCCCTCCTGCCTTTCCCTCCTCATGGGAGAAAGGAAAGGGGGGGCGCCACCCTCCCCTGCCTTTCCCCACGCGCCTAAGAAAGGCAAGGGGAGGGGGGCTAGGGCAAGGCCCAGGTGGCCGCCGGCCACTTGTGGAGCCCTAGGCTGCCTCCCCTCCTCTCTCCCACCTATATATACGAGGGAGGGGGCGTCACACAAGACCACGACAATCTCTTAGCCGTGTGCGGCGCCCCTCTCCACAGTTTAGTCCTCCGTCCAGTTTCTCCGCGGTGCACGGCGAAGCCTTGCGGGAACGAGTTCACCATCACCATCACCACGCCGTCGTGCTGCCGGAACTTATCTACTACTTCGCCCATCTTGCTGGATCAAGAAGGCGAGGACGTCATCGAGCTGAACGTGTGCTGAACGCGGAGGTGTCGTACGTTCCGTACTTGATCAGTTGGATCGCAAAGAAATTCGACTACATCAACCGCATTAATAAACGCTTCCGCTTTACGGTCTACGAGGGTACGCAGACATACTCTCCCCTTTCGTTGCTATGCATCTCCATGGATAGATCTTGCGCGTGCGTAGAAATTTTTTGTTTTACATGCAACGTTACCCAACACCTAGCACCTGCTTTCACTTGATTTACACATGCCAATCAAAACTAACAATGTTCTCTTTCTTTCTTAGGATTACCCCAAGGATATTGAGTATCTCAACATGCCCATCCAAAATTACTCTCATATGCAGACCATCTTCTCCTGGGGTCTGGCTACTTGCAAGCATGCCATTTTTCTTTGCGGATAGCCTCCTCCATCCCTGGCCATTTTGTTGTCAACCCAAATTTTCTTACAAAGTCTTGGAAACACAACAACCAGTACGTCCATATGTTGTTTAATACTTCCTCTATCCCATAATATAAGACATCTTTGCAAGCTAAATAACTTATAAAAACGTCTTTAATTATGGGATGGAGGGAGTATGCTTTATATTTCTTTTTTCGGGGACATTGTTTATCATGCATATGTAAGGAAGAAAGTAGTACTACTACCTTGACAACGATGAACAATCTATATATACATCAAAAGATAAATAGGAAAAGGCTTGGCTTTACTTCCACGGCTGTACGTGCTGGTGTTCGGGTGGCTCGGCCACAACATTTAGAAACACTCTTGGATTACTTGAGCATGATTTTTGTGCCTCACAAAGAAATTTCACATCATGCATATGTGGTTAATTGCCAATTTCCCAACCTCTACTCTCTACATTTGGGCTTTGACTAGGTCTTCAAAATTAAATATGTTTTAAGAGAATACTTGGGGCCTCCAACAATCCATAAGAATAAGACTACTAACTCAGTTGATGAGACATTATTTGTTGACTTCAAACCATACATACAAACAAGCAAATCATGTACTCACATGAAAACCTCGGTGTTCATCAGAAACATCATTAAAAAAAAATATTTGGGCTAGCCAAAAGACTCCATGACCCATTGAAGTCTAGTTTGGTGAGCATCGCTATAAGTTTGTTCAAGTATCTCACTCCGTACGGTAATCAGTATCATCTATATTCTAACTAGATAAAACATCACGCATTGCTGTGGAATGACTATAATGATATGTTTAGGTGAAACCAATTGATATATATGCAAATGATCTTGTTACATAAATAATACTCACTTGCAATTTTGACGCATTTGAAAAGGAAATATAAGGTTCCCTCATAACTCTAACATGTTGATGCACAAAATGATCAGATTTTGAGATTTTGTTTAGTAACATCCCACAAAATAAATAAATTAGGAGCAAATATACAATACCAGAAATGGCTGAAAAAAAAATGTTATCTTGGAATTCTGAAACGTTGCTGCACGGATCGACCTTTAATTAGTAGCATCCCACACACAAAAGAAAAGTTAGTTAGGAGAAAATACAATACCAGAACAGGCTGAAAATTGCCTCCACTTAACCAAATGATTCCAAGTTGTATAAAAAATGCACTCTCTATGAGATGTTAACACTGCCAAAATATCTTACATTTAAGAACAGAGGTAGTAAAAAATATGAGATGTTAACAGAGGTAATAAAAAATATGAGATGTTCGTGATTGATTACCTGCCAAAGCATGAAGGTATTTGCATGGGGTAATGATGGAAGTAATTAATCTCCTTGACATAACCCTAATGATTCCTTTGCCTAGTAAAAATTCCATGAATCTACGTTACATGGAGTATTTGGCCATTGGGAGAAAGGAATAGTCGAAAGGATTGCCTGGTTTTGGTGCAGTCTTGGGCCTATCCTTTTGTTGGGCTCGTTCCCTAATCACTAAGCTGTGGCGACTGAAGACCGACCGCACAGAACAACACACGTGTAGCCACACCACAAGAGATTAAACATGTTACTAGCTTTCAAAAGAACCACATAGCACACATTATGTCAAAAGTTTGTAATGTTCACTATATAATCTCTAAAAAAGATATATTTATGTGACGCTGAACAACATAAATTCAACTTCTCCTTAGTTTTTTTAGGAGAAAACAACAGTTGAAGTATTAATCAAAGTTTCATTTGTTTGAACTAGACTAGATGTTCAAGGCTTCAAGTCAAATTGATCATTTATGATGTACAAAGGATTTGAGGATTGACTAATGGAGACGTCAAAAACTCTTCCAACATAGCAAAAGGAGAAGTTTCATTCATCACTACCAGAGGAGTTTCTTTTTGCTCCCCTTTGTAGTTCTCTGAATTCAGGACACTGAAATGTAATGACCGAACTTATAGACACAAAGACCCTACTAAGTTTGTGACTCAACGTACACTGGGGAATGAAAGTCTATATTAGTTGAACGTATTCTGCACAAATTAGAAACAAAAACTTTGTTATACCTTGTGAGTGGTGGCACTCTTAAGTAGAATATATATGATCATGACTGAAGTATGCCCCACTTCTTGGTTGGTATCAGTGTAACAAGTTAATGATGTGTCATTATGTAACTCAATAAAGTTTAATCGCATCTAAAAGTAAATGATTAATCAGAAATTCCACAAGCATACGACTCAAGCTACTGTTACGCCATCAAAATCGTTATTACCGTAATCCTCCAGCCATGTGGCAAACCCTCGTGAAAATCGCTTGGTCTCCACTTCCATCCTCCCCTCCTCGCCGACTCTCCTTTAGCCAAGATGTAGCCACGGAGAACTGAGAATACACACATAACATGTGTATTTTTGTTCTGGGCTACATATTTCTCTCCATTTTCAACTTAGGTCAGGAATTTCATAAACCAAATGACAAATCGGTCATGTTACAAATCGTTTGTCTCAAAGCGTATCCCTATCCCCACCAACAGTACGCCTTCGCCTCTGGATCACGGAGAGCCTCATTTAACCGTTTACCCCGCGGCCACAGTGAGCAGGCCCCACCGGCAGTGTCACACCCTTCCCTTAAACCCTCGTCAAAACCGCTTGGCAAAATAAACATTTCCATTTCTACCCTCCCCTCTTCCTCTTCGCCTCTCTCCCTCCGCCGCCGCCGCCGCCGCCGTAGCCATGGCGACGCGGCGATGCCTCCTCCGCCTCCTCACGCGCGGCCTCGCCCCGCACGCCCCGCAGCCCCTCGCGCCGGCCTCGATCGCGGCCCGGACCCTGACCTCCCTGCCCCGGCCCCTCGCCCCCCGCGCCGCCGCCGCCTCGCTCCGGCTCTTCCCCCCGCGCTGCCACTTCGCGACCCGCTCGTCCGACGACGAGGGGGACGACGAGGAGCACTACGAGGACGAGGAGGACGGGAGCGGGGACGAGTGGGGGGAGGACGACGAGGAGACGCCCGCCGCGAAGACGCCCAGCGGGAAGACGGAGGAGGAGAAGCGGGCGGAGGCGAACGAGATCGGGTACAAGGTGGTCGGCCCGCTCGGCGCCGACGAGAAGCCCTTCAAGCCCTACGAGCCCGTCTTCGCCGTCGTCCAGGTCAGGCCCGAACCTTCTTCCGTTTTGCGCTTCGGTTCGGCTCCGGTCTGGCCGGGGAGTGGATCTGGTTGGTGACCTGGGTGCGCGTTGCTTGTTCCTGCAGATTGGTTCGCATCAGTTCAAGGTGAGCAATGGCGACTCCATCTTCACGGAGAGGCTCAAGTTCTGCGATGTGAATGACAAGGTAATGTGGCACATGGGCGGAGCTATTTCGACTGAATGTTGTTCCCTCAATTCAAGCTGCAACCTATGACTAAGACGAATAGGGTAGCCGCTGTGATTACAAGCTCTCAAAGTTGTAGTATGCAGGCTTATCTTCTGTTCCTTTGCTGATGGATTATATCACTATGGTCAAACCTCAAATTCTGAGCTGATCAGAGAATTCTATGCAATTCACGATTAGTCTTGGTATTGTGTGCCCATGGTTATCTCGGGATAACCCATAGCAGGTCCGCTTGATTTTTTTTGACCTACGTATGTTGGGAATTGGAAACTTAAGAGTATTGGTTCAAATTAGTCGTTCAATCAAGTATGAAAACTTTTATATTCATCTTTCCTCATGGAAGCTGCTTAAGAGGTTGCTGTAAAATGTACCAAGAATTGAGTTTTAAGCTTGCTGAAGTGTACGGAGTATGCACTTGTTGAAAACATGAATTGTTGTGGTTGACAGGTTGAGTAGAACTATCATTAGGGGCCTTCTTATTTTAGTTGCATTAGTGTCACGAGCAACAACTCCTCATCTTTATCATACTTTTCTTAAACCCACCATTTTTCAAACCAAGATGATGGAACAACTGCAGTGAACCAGTGACTAGTTGATAAAATTCTTTTAATGATTCCAGTAGCAAACATTGATCTCTGCTTGCTTGTGCTTCTCATTCCATTGGTAATTTTGCTGATGTTGTTGTCATTTGAATCACTTGGTGCAGTTAGTTTTAAATCGAGTTCTCATGCTTGGCTCACAAGCTCAAACAATAATTGGGAGGCCAATTCTTACTAATGCTACTGTTCATGCTGTCGTCGAAGAGCATGTAAGGATGTCACTTCTTTGATCTATCTTTTTTTCTGTCATGTTCATTAGAATGAAGTCCATGGAATGGTTTATGAACTCTGTTTCTTGTAGGAAGTTCGTAAGTGTGTCTGATTAAATATTATGCCTGCATTCTACAAACTATGCACTACGCAATATGTATGCAGATTTCAGCTTTATCTGAATACCCTTGTCATAAGTCATAACATATTGCATGCCAGTCTTCTTATTCTCTGCCTAGTTACTGATCTGATCACTGCACTTGAAAGCTGATGTACTAATATATTGTGCTACCATCATTAAGACTGGCAATGTGCCCCATGACAAGATTGTTTACACTAAAAATTACAATTTTTTCTATTTATCCCACTACACTTCCCTTGGTTACGCCACTGTTAACTGCTGATATTAACATGCTAGTGTTGGAAAGTCCAATTGGATTTCTGCTCAACCTATATACCAATATTGACCTATTTTGGTCCCTCTTTTAGGACCTGAATTAATTCATTGGGCACCACATTGGATTGCATTGATCCCCCAAACTATCGAAATGTAACAGAAATGACATGCTTATAAGTTCATGGAAAACATCTAGTGGTTGGCCCTCCTACCTCTGCTACTTTTTTTTATTTTACTGGCATTATGTGCTCAAACATGTACAGCAACACCGATAAGAATGACTAATGTCTATGCCCCAACCTTTACTGTTGCAGTCTTGCAGTTACTACATATACTTTTTATAAGTACTCAACCAGAGCCTGGTTTTGGTATTACTAGGGTCTTGTTGTAAATATATTACTGCACAATTCTGAGGTCATTTCTCTTGACAATCTTTCTTAGGCTCTAGATGCAAAAGTTATTATATTCAAGAAGAAAAGGAGGAAAAATTACCGTCGAACAAGGGGGCACCGTCAGGTATTTCATACCGTTTCAGTTTTCAGTCATTACATAACATTATGGACATTATCCTCTCGATATGTTTTTCTTACTGTCTGCTGTGACAAATCCAGGAATTGACAAAGCTGAGGATAACCAATATCGAAGGAATAGACAAGTCCTTTATTCAACAAGAAGGAACAGATAAGCCAGAGAGTGCCGCTGTTGCTGCTTAAATTAAGATGACGAATCAAGGAAGGTTGCTGTTTTGTGTTCATGTCGACAATACCAAGCGATCCTTGATGCTGGTGTTGGACATTCCTCGGTCAATTCTCGATATGTGTCTGTTGCTTTTGTTCTCCTTAACTAATTCAAAGATTGAGTTGAAGCTGAAGGCCCTGTCTCTGTATCGTCATTTTAACGCACAAGCCTCCCGAGCTATGCCTCTCATGTAATCAGCTCCAGTGTCTTGATAAGTTTAGAATCTGGATACCCTGGTGTGGATCAGCTCCTGTAGTTTATAGAGCTACACTGATTTTCCATTTTTTGTTTCCTCCACCATACGCTGTTGAATGTGTTCTGATACACATCCCTGCCATGCCCACTGTCTACTCTTCAATGCATAAATAATGAAACTGAAATGTTCAGTTTCCACCTGGTCCGTGATCCCACGCCGTCCGGGTTTCTGCAGATGTAACTGAAATGTTGTGTTTGTAGTTATGCATCAGTTTGACAATCTGGTCTTTCACAAACAATGCACTTTTAGTGCTTATCCTCTATACTTACCAAAGGCGTTTTTCACTAGTAACCGGAAAGCGGGCGAGTTATCCATGCATTCACTCACCAAAGTTGATGCATTGCTAGAGCTTATCCTTTATACTCACCAAAGGCATTTTTTACCAGTAATCTGATCTTGGTTATTCCATCAGGAGTTATCCATTCACTCGACAAAGTTGACCATCATTCCACAGTAGAGAGTAGATCCGTTTTGATCCTGAAGGCGCAGCAGCCAGACGTAGTGTGGCACTAACTCCTGGGACAAGGAATAAACCTTCAGTTTACTCTCAGTGGGCATGGGGAATAATCATTAGCCTCATCTCACTTTCTGTGGATAATTATACTCCCATTTCCTTTTGATATGCCCATCAATCCCATGGAGACCACCGATCTACCTGTAGTACACAACAAAATTGGAAACCAACCAGTATATGTCCTCCCACGTTCACTTGAGTCAACTTGTCGATTATATTAGAAGGAATTGCGCAAAGGGTTGCACATCATTTTTGTCTTAACAAACAACAACTCGGCCACAACTGGATTCACCGTAGCGCCTTTCTTCCTCCCTAGGCATCCACTTTCCAAGGCAATATATAGAAATGGTGCGAGTGGCATTAGCACCGAAGGATGCTTTCAGTTAATCTAATCCTTGTGTGCGATAATTTTCTTTCGCCTTCGGTTCAGTAGTTATAGTTTTAATCCGAGGCGCTTATGGTGGTGATCTTTGGTGATTACTCTGGTGGTTCTGACTTTTGATCTGTGTTCTCTTTTGCTTGGAGCAATTTGTGGTTGTGGTTGTGGTTGTGTAGATTAGCAGCCTGCTTTTGCTTAGTTTCACATAGGCAAGTCCCTTTCAGATAGCAACACCAATGCAGACCAAAGGATATCATAGACATGCATGAAATTCTAGGCCTTCACTGTGGATAAACAATTGAGTTTATGCTACCATGATGCTAAGCCGACAAATTTATCAACAAATGTTCATCCTAAGCACTAACAGAACTGGAGGAAATCCCCATCTAGCCATGATCTTTGTAGGTCTCACACTGAAAGCTAATCTCCGAGACTTTAATTAATCGAACCATGTTCATCTACATAGCCTCCACCAGTCCAAAGTTGCCAGCAACACCTAAAAAAACAAAGGCAGGGAGGTTGGGGGCAATGATGCATGCACAAAGGCACTTTACACCAAAGGCAAAGCCATGCCATGGCACCATTGGTGGGTGCCATTGCTTGCAGGTCACAAACAAAGCACTTCCCTGGGATTGTAATGGAGGAACTGTTCCCAGCATTCACATTGGGGCATATCCTCTTCAAGTGCCTATTTTAGTTTCAAGATTGGCTGATTTGGCATATGCTCTGCATCTTCCTTTCTAGGTGTCATCTCCCATCCCCCACTTTGTGTCTTGGAATGGAAGTAGAGCTTATCCAATCCCTTCCCCTCCCTTTGTTGCAATCGGTTCATCTATCTCTATATCTGTCATAGAGGCCTGTCTTGTGACAAGAAAAAGGTCATGATCCTCCCTTCCTATGGTTCAAATCAAGCTTAAAGGAGACATAAGTATATGCTGCAATAGTGGTTTCAGACTTTTTTTTTTCTCTTTTTCTTGTGAGGTTCCATTCACTTGATCTCGACCTGTTTCCCCTAGATTGGAAAGCTAAAGTGTGCAGCGAATATGCCGAAATAGTGGCCTAAGCTTTTTTCCCTTTGTAAATCTTCGTCTCAAGAAGATTCCAAGATATCCTAATCCGATGATTTTTCGAGTAAGCTCCCATTCAGAAAACATTAGTCCGATGAACAGTTGTAAAATGAGTTCTTTCAATGGAATGATACACAGAGCTTTTGCACGTTCACAAAAAATATATGAACACGACTCTGAAGAAAGTTCCTGGGTACATAGCATGGCATATACCACAAGACTAACCAGCACTTTAGTCATAAAGTTTGGCACAAAAACTCTAAAACCCTTCTTTTATAAACTCAGCTATCAGTTGTACGACGACATGAACTGTACCACCTTTCTGGGCTCGCACTCATCATAATTCATATATCGCAAGCAACAACATCAATATGTTGATGGACGGATGGAGATGTTTCCAAATTGCTTTGCACAATTTTCACCGGTTCATTGCCATTACAATGTACAAATCATCTTAATACTTTGAAAAAAGCTTAAATAAATATTTTTAGGATTTCCTTAGTTAACCGTTCTTGTTTGGTTTTTGGGTCCGGTTTTCCTCATTAACTGGATCAACTCTATAATGCAACCCGGGAGCTCCCCGCCCTCTTACGAGGTTCCGTCAAAAATATTGTTGGGTGTGATTGATCAAACATATACCATATCTAATCTTCATTCTAATTTATTATCCACATCGGTATAGATTTGCCATGTCCACTGTGCTTTAAGATCCATAAACTTTACCAACAAGTATCTAATCGAAACAAATCGATGTGGTGGTGGTGTGGGGGGGGGGGGGGGGGGGGGGGGGGGGGGGGGGGGGGGGGGGGGGGGGGGGTGGGGGGGGGGGGGGGGGGGGGGGTCAAGTGCACATGCTGACCTGACTTGAGTAGGCCCATTAGTTTTGACCTTGTGGCTACAGGATCTAGCGTACTAGTGCTAGTGGCTGTTGCACAGCTGTGCACGGTTTTTGTGCCATTTATTCTGTGAAACTTTGATATAGACTTGATGTTGAGGGGGAAAATGGGATTGTGGCAGCAGCACTATAAACAGTAGCACAATCCTCCCATTGCTCAAAGATTGGTACCTGTTAGACACCCTATATATGATCTTGATAGGGCCCTCAAGCACTGTAATTGAGGCTTTCAGTAAATAATGATTTGCTCTATCATTATGCAAATTATAGCACTACACTAGCTAAGGTGCACATGCAAAGCGCGCCAACTGCCGTAATTAAAGCTGAAAAACATTTTGCTTGATATTCACAAGTACAAGTACAGTATCATATTCGTACATACATTCACACATTTAAATATGTATTGTTGAGGTGGAACAAAATCATACAAAACATGAACTTACAAGCACAAGAAATTTATATGTCCATAGCAGTTGTTCGTGTCCTTTGATTGAAATATCATAGAGGAAGCCCCTACAGTGTGATTTATAATAGAAAGAAGCTCACAAGGTATTTACATGGCTAGCGGCCAAAGAAAAACATGAAAAAAAAAAACAAATGAAGATGAAAACACAAGGTATTTACGTGCTGTTCATTGTTTGAAAATTTCTGATAATATGCGCACCTAAATAATAAGGACACCATAAACATGTTTTTCTTGAATTATAAAGTATTAGCAAGTAAAGAACATTCTTTTAAGCATGAGAAATATAAAAAAGTTCCATATGTGTTATTAAGGGAGATCTAGACTAATCTTCATCCACAACCATCGGATGGTGGGTGGGAGGTGTTTACATCTGCAACCCAAGTACCCAACCAACTCGACAATACAACACGGCTTATAAACTGGTGATGTGCCAATGCTTGAAATAAAAATTGGTGATGTGTCAATACCCAAGTAAGACTAAGCAGCCAAAACTAAGACGACACATCTGACGTGTCAACACCTCAACGAAGCAACACGTACACGAGTTCATTTCATGGCGTCTGATTAGCTCTTTCCCGAAATCAGATCCCTTTTAATTAGCACTAAGCTAATCTGGCTACTTTTAGATTTTCAGACAGTGACACAAGAAGAGTGCATACATTTCATATTTGCTAAATGGATCAATAGACTACCCATCGCCTCTACCTACTCCACCCACAAGTGCGCCGTTAGTGGGGCAGTGACGACGCAGCTGCTAATCAAACACTAAACCTTACACAAATGCCATACTAAAAAACACTAAACCTTACACAAATGTCACACTAAAAACACTAAACCTTATTACAAAAATAAATAATAACAACTTGCATGATGTTCGACCGGAACTAAACATGTTTACTTACAATGCATGCTTCATGTAATCGTGGAAGTGTACCTCGTCAATTGAAGAAGTGTGTCTTGCCTCTCACCCGCTAGGTGTACTTTTGCCTCACAATATTATGGCATTTCAAAGTGTTTTTGAGGTGGCGTGCACGTTAAATTTGAACTATGTGTGAAAATACGTTTTATGGACCGAGTTCTTCTGTTTTCCAATGGTCGGTAGCCGAACGAAGTCTTCAAAAAGAGTGGATTATGAATGACAATGCAGAGAAAGAAAGGGATTTACACACATGGTAATGCGGTCAAGAAAAGGTAGGCACCTCCCGGCAGAGAGAAAGCCGCCATGGACTTCCCCCCACCCCCCCCCCCCCCCTCCCTTTGTCGGGTTTGGTGGGACCATGCTCGGAAAGTCAAGGCACGGCTTTACACGTTGCGTGACGCCCTGGTTCAAACAAACAAGTTCAAAGACAACCATATCTAATAGGCGAACCAGAAAAGGCAGGAGCAAACTTACGAACCCGCGCTCTCACGTGACAACCTCCGGTGATCAAATAGGGGGTATATCCTCTAGGTTACCCCCTTCCTTTCGCCATCGACACCAACGCTTAATCCCTCCTCCAATGCATGCATGTTCCCCAGAATATCCCACCGAGATACCTTAAAAAGGAGCCGAAGAGACATCACGAGCTCCCATGAACGAACATGCGTGGATGGTAGCCAACACATGAAAGTTGATGAAAATGTCACAAGAAAATGCAAGCAGCTACTCGCCCCGTCAAAACCACTGCTTAGCAATAGTTGTAGTGGTGGTTAAGCAAAGCCACCTGGTCAAGACCGGAAAATCTATGACCGGAACTAAACATGTTCTTTAAAAAAAATTCAACATGTTTACTTACGATGCACGCTTCATGGGATTGTGGAAGCGTGTATTGCCCCCACCTGCTAGGTGTATTTTAGCCTTACAATATTATGGCATTTCAAAGTGTTTTTGCAGTGTCGTGTACGTTATATTTGAATTATGCATGAAAATATACTTTATATGGACCGGGTTCTTTTGTTTTCCAATGGTTGGTAACGAAAGCAAAGTCTTCTGCAAGAGTGGATTTATGCATAAAATGTCCCAAGAAATATAAGGATTTACACACACGGCAACACGGTTAACGGGTTAAGAAACGATAGACGTCTCCGAGCAAAACCGCCTCCAGGACTCCTCCTCCCCCTTGTTGGGTGTGGTGGGACCATGTCCAGAAAGTCGAGGTACGGCTTTACGCGTTGCGTGACTCCGTGGTTCAAACAAATAAGTTGAAAGACGAACAAATCATATAGGTGAACCAGAAAAGGCGCGGATGTACTTTCAAACCCGTGCTCTCACGTGACAAACTCCGGTGATCAAATTGGGGGTATATCCTGTAGGTTATCCCCTCTCCTTTCGCCATCGACGCCGACGCTTAATCCCTCCCACGCATTCCCATGCATGTTCCCTGGAATATCCCGCCGAGATACCTTAAAAGGGGACCGGAGAGGCATCACGAGCTCCCATGAACGAACATGGATGGTAGTCAGCACATGAAAGTTGAAGAAATTGTCACAGGAAAGTGGAAGCAGCTATTCGCCACGTCAAAACCACTAATTATGGAACCAATGCTTAGCAATAGTTGTAGTGGTAGTTAAGCAAAGCCACTGGTCAAGACCGGAAAAATCTGTGACCCGAACTAAACATGTTCTTAAAAAAACTAAACATATTTACTTACGATGCACGCTTCATGTGATCGTGGAAGTGTGTCTTGCCCCCCACCCGCTAGGTGTATTTTAGCCTTATAATACTATGGCATTTCAAAACATTTTTGTGGTGTCGTGCACGTTATATTTGAATTACGCGTGGAAATATATATTTTCTGGTCCGAGTTCTTCTGTTTTCCAATTGTCGGCAACCGAAACAAAGTCTTCAAAAAGAGTGGATTTATGCATGAGAATGCCCGTTAAGAAAAGACGCCTCCTAGCAGAACCGCCGCCATGGCTCCCCTCTCCCTTTGTCGGGTTTGGTGGGACCGTGCCCGGAAAGTCGAGACACGGCTTTACGCGTTGCGTGATGCTGTGGTTCAGACAAACAAGCTGAAAGATCTAATAGGCGAACCAGAAAGGTACGATTGTACTTTCAAACCGGCGCTCTCATGTGACAAGCTTCGATGATCAAATAGGGGGTATATCCTCTAGGTTATCCCCTCTCCTTTCGCCATCGACACCGACGCTTAATCCCTCTCCCATGCATGCATGCATGTTCCCCGGAATATCCCGCCGTGATACCTTGAAAAGGAGCCGGAGGGACATCACGAGCTCCCATGAACGAACATGGATGGTAGCCAGCACATGAAAGTTGATCAAATTAATTGTCACGGGAAAGTGCAAGGGGGGGCTTTCAGTTACTCGCCACGTCAAAACCACTAATAATTAAATTATGGAACCAGTGATTAGCAATAATAGTTCGTTGGGGTCTTGGCACCTGTTTTTTTATTTTTATGTGCCAAGACCGGAAAATTTGTGCAGAAAGCTGTGGTGAGTGACCGACCAAACAATGGCTGGCTTTTTGGGTGTGGTGGCTGCACTTTGAATGGCGTATGCCGCAGCCGTGTGGTGTGTGGAGGAGAGGGAAGGGATATTCTGCATGAGATCCCGGGATCCTGTAAAGCGATGATGCATGCAAATGCAATGGACGCAGCACTTTGAGGGGCAGGAACGTTCGACGGCCATACCTTGAGATGTTTAACCTTTTTTCTCTTTTAATAACGACTTTGTTTTTGAAGAAATAAAACTGCTAACGTACCATTCAAGGCTTACATGGAATGCACGAATGAATTGGACAGAAACGGGAAGCAATTCGACATTTCCGTGGAGGTCGCAAAAGGCAAAAACTAATGGAAGAAGTGGTTTTCTAGCACTCTCTCATCATTATTTATACTGTCACGATCCTTTTGGCACTGCATAATACTTTTATAATACTTGCATTGAGAGATGCCTAATGCTCGTATGATGATTATGTATTTATGTTGTCGGTACTCGATTCCGACGGTATGGCAGCCCTAAAAACAAGAAAATCCAGCCAATCGATTGAATCGCAAATAGTTTTGCTAAGAGCATGATTGATATTATAGCCGGCTGCTGGCTATAAGATTTAGATACCCCCACCCCCCGCGCGCGCGGGGCCTAGAAAGGCTAGGCAGGTTGCCTTTGCCCAAAATCCCATTTCCAAACGGCCCAAAAACGCATTTGATCCCCCAGTCCCCATCTAGACCTCCACAAGCGGACAACTACATCGCCTCCCCCCCCCCCCCCCCCCCCCCCCCCCCCCCAATCACGAACCCATCCACCCCCCCCCCCCCCCCCCCCCCCCCCCCCCCCCCCCCCCCCCACACACACACAACACACAACCGGCCCAAAAACACATTTCCAAACTCGGTAGAAGTGTACCCGACAAAACACATGGTCGGAGAGGGCGAGGCCACGACTGGAAGGCAGCATAAGCGAAACCCTAGACGCTTGTCACATGAGAGAGAGAGAGAGAGAGAGAGAGAGAGAGAGAGAGAGAGCATGCTTGGGTTTTGGGCCAGGTTAGTAGGCGGTGTCACGCGGATGTAAGTTCTTCACTTTTTGAAGGGCATCTCTGAAATGAATGAGTCGACAGGCGAGTATGACTTGTGTATAGTGGGATTTGGGACAAACTACTAATTGACACAACATACACTTCAAAAATATCTATTTAGATGCACATAAACTTTATAGTCTTGGACTCCAAACATCTCCGCAAGATTATTTGCTAGATCTATACTCAAAAGCACTTTACCAAGTTCTATAGATATTAATGACAACTTGGAAAATGATACATATACAAACACATTATAATACATCAACGGCCTAACTCATGGTTGAATAATGTACAAATATTAGAACGCACAGATTTATCGCTGAAACCCAATGTAACACAAAATATGGCAAATTTTACAAGAATATAAATAACCATTTTTTAGTTGTTGATATTGTTAATAAAAATACCAAAATATAGTTGTCCATATAATATGATGAATAATGTATAAATAAAAACAACATATATTAATGACTAGTTGATTTATGATGAGGTAAAACAGTTAGCATAAGATTGTGAAGTTAACCGAGTAAGGTGCACTATAAAGTCTCTTCTTTTGATGCCTGTGTTTTTAATTTACAGCCGTGATATAAAAGATTAATAAGAGAGAATTCCTTATTTGACCTTTTCTTAAAACTGATTTCCTATTTGACACTCGGTGTAAATTTTATTTCCTATATGACATTTCCATCCATTTTAGGCACTAACGGTGTTATGTGTGACATGAAAAGATTATTTTACCCCATGTACATTATGTGAGTATATGAGTACAAAGAGCAATCAGTTCACAAGTATTTTGCGAATGTTCATATATGTACTCCACAATTTTATTCTTAGCCGAAATGATCTATGGGTGCAAAGACATTTGAAAATACCTGTTAAACATAGGATGACACCATAGTAGGTAGGATGTCCTTGTGATGCTTATGTTCTATGTGTTTTTCTCAACTTGTGTTGCTTGTCCTGCTCGTTGAAAATCTTGTTCTTCTGTCTTGGTAGATGAAGTGGTATGTGGTTTACTCAATGAGGGTTCCAAGAGTCTATGGTTCATGTCACACATGCCATGAAAAAGCGAATGGTTACAAAAAACAACTGCTACAAATTAAAGGGTTTTAGACTAGGCACGAGGAAGAGGGTGAAATTACTCTGAATCGTGCTTACTAAGAAGAGCAATCATGAAGTTGGCAAGGGTGCAAGTCAGATCATGTTGTGTGGACTGAATAAATTGATAATCTTTGTTCAGTTTGTTGTCATTGTGGCGTTGCTTTTATGTCGTGATCATATGTAACATGCAATGATGATTTTCTTCAAGTGCATAGGCTTCAGTTGTAGCCTTTTTGAAGTAAGAGTATCGATTCCACATGAATCACAGGAAATGGTCTTTGCCTCTTATAGAGGTTTATTGGAATGTGTTTGTGAATTATTTGTAGTGCGAAGAGTGCGAAACAGAAGTGAAAATGTTTTAATGATGTTGTGGTTTGAATTTAAATGCACAAAAGTAATGATAAGGAGCAAGAGAGAGTAATGGAAATGATGAAATCATCAATAAGGCTAAAGCGTTCTCTGGGAGTCTGGATTCCCCACAAGCATGTATACTACGTATCACACATGCCACCACCGCTACTTCCCAGTCGGGTGATGGAAATGACGATTAAGGGTCTCCCGTTGACACGGCTAATGAGCGATCTCTGTTATTCCCCCATCAAAGTTTCACGAGGAGGGGGATAACTTCTTTCACCGTAGTACCTTCGATTCCTGCATCGCTAAGACAATAACGTCATACTTCTTTGTAAAGGCACTGGCACATCTGATGTGCACCATGCATGATCCGAGTTTCCTCTCACCTAACCTCTCTACTGTAGACAAATTGATAATTTACTTCTAGTAATTTACTTTTATGTTAGTTACCTTTTACAACAGTTTACTTTCACTAACTTACTTTTATGTCAATTACTTTCCATGACCGTTACTTTGTTTGAACCACTGGTTACTTGTTTTTCGACACCATACTAATCCTTCATATACCAAAACAATGAATTAACACAAGACCTCTGACAACTTGTGCATGACAGAAACACCCACATTAACACTCTTCTCCGATCTTCGTTGGGATCAATACTATTTTGGGATACTTACACGAAGGTGTTGCATAACCCTATGTATCTTGCAGGCCATTAGCTTTTCGCCATGGCTTATTCTGGCTCCATGCCTCATGAGATGCTTAGGATATCGTATGCCGTTGCACGAGTTGCCAAAGGTTTGTCAAGAAATCACATATATCCACTACAACGTTGAAGATGACCCCCTAATTTGGTCTTTTGTTGTCGGGGGGCTTGACATGGCCGGACCTCTGAAAAGGCTCATGATTACAAATTAAAGTATTCACCCATCAAAAGAAAGTATTCTTTAATATTTTTTCATAAATATAAAGAAAAGAACATACAAATTTTATTAAAAAAATTAATCCAATATTAGTTTCACTGTTCATGGATTTACTTTACCGGTTTGTGTACCGAGTTCCACCAGATGTTAAGGCACACACAAACCAATATGTGGTTGAATGGTTAAAGGGACAGTGGTATCCCAGCTATACCTGGCCATCTGCCGGGCCAGGCCGGGCTTCGGGCTGGGCCTACCAAAGCCCAAGGCAGAAAACCTAGGCCCGAGCCTGGCCCGGCCCGGCAGTCGGGCCTGGTTTTTGGGCCCAAGCCCGGCCCGAAAGTGATAAGGCCGGCCGGACCTCGGGCCACGGGCTGGGCCCCTTCAATAAATCGTGAAAACGGCGGGCCTGGGCCCGGCCCGGGTGCAGCGTCGGGTCGGGCTGCCCATGGCCAGGACTAATCCCAGCCCACCAAGGTTCGAGTCCTGGTACTCGTATTATTCTTGAATTTATTTCAGGATTTCCGGCGATGCGCTTTAAGTGGGAGGAGACGTTCCGGTCGACGACGAGACGTCTACGGTGACTTCGTAAATAAGATGATATATCGGCTCAGACTCTCTCGAAGGTGGTCATAAGAATAGAGTGAGCGTGTGTGTGTTTATAAGGATAAATGCATGCGCGTATGTATGAGACTGTTAAACCCATTATTTTCGAGTCGTCGAGTCGAGTCGAGTAGCTGTTTTCATTCTTGAGAACAGGGGGAGGGGACGAGTGACAGGTGAAAGCAGTCGGCACGTTGGGGGATGGAGAGAAAAGCAGAGTCCAAAACTCTGGTTTCCTTCTCTTTTCCCGGAGAGAGAATTCACGGAGAAAAAAAGGAATAAAGCGACGGACAGGGAGGAATCCCATTAGCGCAAGGGAATTTAGGACGATTTCGATTTAGTTTAGGCGCGCACCACGATTAAACAAATCAAAAGAATCGGAAAGGCGAGGCCTTGCGCACCGTAGAAATTGCCCCGCCAGCGCCATCACCATTCACGAGCAGCAGCAGCAGCGCAGAGCACCCAGCAAGAAGCCTCCCGTTCCCTCCCTCTCTAGGACTCCCTCTCTCTACGTCTCCAGGCGCGCGCTCTCTCTTTCTCGGTCTCTCCTCCTCCTGCCGCCGCCGCGCCGTGCCTGAGATTTGGTCCGAGGAGGAGGAGGAGGAGGAGCAGGCGGCGGTTGTGCTGGTCGTTTCTTGGAGAGGGTGGAGGGAGCGCGGGCTTGCTGGCCATGGTCGACGGGCCCGGGGATGGATTGAGGCGCGGGGAGAGGGGAGGCCTGCTCCCTCTTCTTCAGTGACCGAGCGGCCATGGCGGCGGGCTGGGCTTGGCACAGGTACTGCCAATCTGCCATTTAAGCTCACCTTTCCTGTTCATTTCGCATTGCGGCAGAGGCGCCGCCGCCGCCCCGCCTTCTGGGCCGGCGGCCGGACCCTCACACCCGCCCCTTTCTTTCGCTGCACCCATGTGCTTGTTTATAACGAGGATGCGTGCACCCAACGTCCGATTTCCTAGTACAGTATTAAACTCGCACCGTCAGTGTCATGCCTGCAGGGCGAAATTTAGTCAAAACGATGCATGCCGATCCAAAAACATGGCCATCACTACGCCAGCCCGATTCCTCGGAACCAGGAATATGCTTCAAGATGCCATTTCGATCCGTCTTCGTCCAATTATTCTGAAGCCCCCAACAACAAGTGTCCCTGTCTCCAGTCTTGACTATGTGTAATCAAACAATATGTTAGCTTGGGTCAGCCCAGATCGATTGGACATAAGCAGGAGGCTCTGGTTGAGCACAGCAGTAGCTCAAGTGCTGAACAAAGCTCCGGCGTCCTATTCGCGGCGAAGGCGAGGTGGCTCAGGTGTTATGTCGTTAGCTTTTTACAGTTTGTAGTGAAACATCTGTGTTTTTATGTCGAGTGGATGATATTTTGCCGTTTCTGGGTGTGGTGGTATGGGGTGCAAGGTTTTAGTTTGTTGCTTTTTGTTTACCGGTTTTAGGAGATCATAATGAGCACGGAAGGTGTTGTTTTGTTCTGATTTGTTTGGCAGGCTTATCCATAGGTAGGTTGTCTTTTAGCTGTTTTCGGATCGACTATGATGCTGAACTATGTGCGGTTTGTCATCTTCGTTGTTGTTGCTATGAAAAGATCCAAAACTTCTGTCGAAATAAAGAATCAAAGTTTGCTAGCTAAAAACTAGATTCCTCAGATCAGACTGATTATACCTAGCCATGTAATTGATTACATAGTTTTGATACTCCGATCTGGATTTTTTCAGTCATGCTTTAGCATGGGCTTTCAGATGTTCCATTTTTGTCAGTTTTGATTTTCCCCTGCCTACTCAGGCATTTTAAGGCATCCTAACATCTGTTGGTGAAATAAACTTTTACCAGCTTTATGAAAATTTTAGCGATGTAAGCATGCAAGCAGCATTAAAAGATAAACACACCATTTTGAACAAATTTTAGTTCTTGTCCACTGTGGGATTGATCCTTGTGACACAAACTGGCTCTTGCGTTTTGTATAAGTTTTTTTGGATCCACAGAAACGAACAGATTCTTCTCGTTTTGGGTCCAATTGACATCCTCTTTTGGGATTTAGAGTTTCTTGGACATCTTAACCATTAGTTAGCTGTTTCTAGTATGCATATATGAATAACTTTGCATGATTATTAGCACTGGCGAATGCGGCAAATCTTTGGAAAGCATGCAACTCGATTTACTTTTTTATTATTAGATATCATAAACGGCTCTACTATTATATGCTAGAATGTTGCTCACAAATGAAACGACCCTGATCCCTGCAGTTTGTTTTCAGCATGGCTTTTAATTAAGCAATTGGATTAACTTATATCCGTGTTTATTAAGATTATGCAAACACATTAGTCTATTTCTCAACTTGAATTGTGTTGTTCTTTTAAGAAGATGAACAGTTGGATTAACATTCTTCTGATATGGTTTGCAGGATCAGCTAATCTGAACAATCGTTGGTTGCTCTCGGGACGAATATTGGTCATTGGGTGGTGGCATATTCTCTGATGACTTCTCATGTCTGGTGATCATCGAAAGCAAACACATTCAGTTGGACTTTCCACTGGAAATCATTTCCTGTGACAAGCCATTCCTAGTTTTACGGCAAATCTCCTTTGGCGGTGAACATTTCAGACAGTGACTGTTCTGTAGTTCTTCTGGAATCTCCCTTGGCACTGAACATTTCAGACAGCGACTGTTCTGCAGTTCTTCTGGAATCTCCCTTGGCACTGAACATTTCAGACAGCGACTGTTCTGTAGTTCTCTGGGCAAATCTCCTTTGGCAAAACCTACCAGTAGTTCGGGGCAAATCTCCTTTTGGCAAAACCTACCTATAGTACCTATAGTTCGGCAAATCTCCTTTGGCAAATCTACCTAGTTCTTCTGATCTCCTTCCTTACATACGCTTTTGCTTCCAATCGTTCCCTGGACAAATCTCCTTTGGCATTAGCTTTAGCTATAGATCGCTATCTGGCACATCTCCTTTGGCACTAAATCTTACTGTTTCTTATTTGCTATCTGGGCAAATCTCCTTTGGCGGTTACTGTTACTGTATCAGGGATCCTTTGGCATTAGCACTCAAGTGTGCCTACCTTACACATTGGTCTTAACGTTAACCTGTTGTTCAAAGACTGTTCTTTACTTCATCACAGAACACAGCTTGTTACAAAAAGGTGGGAACGAATTTAATCTTATATTTTAACAAAATTGGTTGCTTCATATAATAAAATATGACGAAATGTTGTGTTGCAGGGTTTGCAGACATGGATTTGTTTGTAATTGATTCAGACAGTGAGTCATACAGTGGAACGAGTGACAGTGAGGACCAAGAAGAATGTGAATTTACGGACCATGCGCAGAGCATCTTATCAAGCTTGGACGAGAGCATCGGCAAGATTGATGATTTCCTTACTTTTGAAAGAGGGTTTCTTCACGGGGACATAGTCTGCCCTGTGTCTGATCCCTCAGGTCAGCTGGGCCGCGTTGTTGGGGTTGAAATGTTTGTGGACTTGGAGACATACTCTGGTGATATAATTGAAGATGTCAACAGCAAGCAACTTTCAAGAGTGCGATCCTTTGTCTCTGGTGACTGCGTGGTTATGGGACCATGGATTGGGCGGGTGATCAGGGCATTTGACCTGGTCACCGTTGTGTTCAGTGATGGGGCAAAGTGTGAAATGCTGTTAAGGGACTCTGAGGTACTGAAGCCCATTCCTCCATTCATCTTTGAAGATGCACCTTATTTTTATTATCCAAGTGAACGCGTGAGGATTGTTCATCCCTCCGTGTCTAAGTCAGGAACATGGTTGTCTGGATCATGGAGGGCCAGCCGAGATGAAGGTGTTGTGTCTCATGTTGATGTGGGGCTGGTGCATGTGAACTGGATAACCTCGGTGGCAAATGTTTGGGGTGACCGATCATCAAGTCCACCAAACTTTCAGGACCCAAAGAATCTCACTTTGCTGTCATGCTTCCCTTATGCTAACTGGCAGTTGGGTGATTGGTGCACTCTCTCTGCTGGTCATGATGGAAGTCTCCCAAGTGAAGACCGTAAGTGTTCTCGATACTCTCAAACTTATGTTGTTGCTAAGACAAAGAGCACTTTTGACGTTCTATGGCAAAATGGAAGCATATCTCTTGGGCTAGAACCTTATATCTTGGCTCCTGTTAGCACCCCCGGTGATCATGATTTTTGGCCAGGGCAATTTGTCCTGGAGAAACTGGCAGTAGAGGAAGCTGCCGAACGTCAGCGTATTGGGATAGTGAGAAATGTGGACGCACTTGAGCGGACTGTAAATGTAAAATGGATTGTTCCAGTGGATGATGACATTGTCAGATATGGAAGTGACCCCACTGAGGAGACAGTGAGTGCTTATGAGCTAGTAGAGCACCCGGATTTCTCTTTTTGCACTGGGGAAGTCGTTATCAGATCAGCTCTGAACATCGACAAGTCTGAAGCAGATCTCACCAATGGAACCATGACAGTTAGCAGGAAAAGTTTAGATACCTCCTCCGGCTTCTTGTCATGCATTGGCAATGTTCTTGGGTATAAGGATGATGGAATTGAAGTACAATGGGCTAGTGGTGTGATATCCAAGGTAAGCTTATCTTTGAGTTGGTTTTCTTCCATTCTTGTTTTGTTGTGTTTTATCTCCCTTTTTTACCCATCTTTTCTAGATACATGGTCTATCCAGACTATTGGTAACATATCTTTCTCCCTTGTATCAATTTCAGGCGCAGCATTTTGAAATAATTGGATTAGAAAGACTTCTAGATAATTCACTAGAATCTGTGAATGAGGTGCATACTTCTGTCGACGACGAGGCTGAGCAGGAAACTATTCGCCATGAGAGTACTAAGGTTAGCTTGGGTTTGCATCTTTCACTGTATCATTTGTTGGTTACATGTATTGAAATTTAAGCAACAACTTGATGTTTTCACCCAGAATGCCCTGGAAGAGTCTGGTGAAGACTGCACTGGTTCATTGCGCAGTGCTTTCTACTTCTCCAAAACAGCTTTTGATTTTCTGACAAATGTGGCTTCTAGTTTCTTTGGTGCTCATGATTCTACGTCATCTAGCTCAGTAAGTTTTATACCTTGCCAAATAATTTATGTTTAATTTTCATAACTCTAAGATCAAGTTGTTGTTTCAGATTACTGCAGATCCTCAGTATCAAATTGTGAAGTCAGCAGATCTACATTCATCTGCAGAAGAATTTTCCGTTGTAGAGTTGGTGATGCAGACCGAGAAGCCACAGTTACCTTCAGAAAATGACGTAAAAATATTTGATGTTGTGGTGGACTGTTCTGATCATCATTTTGTGAAGGAACGTGGCCACGAAAATGTAATACTTTACACCTAATTCAACTTTATTCCTCTATTTTAGAGCTGTAGTAGCTATTGTAGCATGTTCAAATTATTTGTTATAATCTGTAATTCCTGATATATTAGGTTAAAAGAGGTTGGCTGAAGAAGATACAACAGGAATGGACAATCTTACAAAATGATTTACCAGGTCGGTATTTCTTGTTCTTTATTGTCCATTACAAGTCCTTCATGAAACTCAATCTTTTCACTGGCTCATTGCATATAGAATTTTAGCATCTGTTTATGTTTATTATAACTTGGCATTATTTTTTAGTCTACCATAACATGGTTTCATATATACCATAACTCTACTTTAATAGTACATATAGATGCGAATCTGTCATGATGCAAGCTTATACAATTGATTTGTGGTTAGAAATAAGTTAAAATGTTCTACGCTCCACAGGACAGTATAGCATGTTAAGGTTCCTTTCTCAAAAAATCATTGTTTGACATCTTTACGAGATGATTGAAGTTAAAAAGGTCTAGCTTATCATGTGTATGTTATCTTGTCGATTATTATTTCGAGTATGAGAAGTTGATCAAGCTAGTTAAACTGTCAAAGATGAAAAATTGAATGCGAACATAACATGCGTACTCTTGTGAGTTGTCAGTGTTCTTCCCTTCTCTGATAAAACTAGCAAGCTGTCAAAATTAAATCTAGAATTATGCAAACGTTAGGTGGACTCACACAAAATTTGAGTTGTTCACTTTATGAATTAAAAAAAAACATCTTGAACAAATTTAGTGTTTTTTTTTAGAAAAGGAGGAGGACCCCAGGCCTCTGCATCTGGACGATGCATGCAGCCACTTTATTAATTATTCACACAAGACCTTACAAAGTCATACAACAGTAAGACTAAAGCCACCGTCTAGGCAACATCCGTCGCTACTCCTATCCAGTTGATGTAGGGATGCTGATAGTCTGGGCCTAATACCAAACAGACCTCGCAGCCAAACCTAACATCTAAGACCCGAGGTCCCAACCAGGACGCCTGCCGGGTATGGGGCACCCACCAGTCCGGCGCACTCCTCAACCAGGATGCCTGCCGGGTATGAGGTCGCCGCAGCCACCTGCCACCAATCCATCTTCAGTGATGTACTGCTGCATATACCTTGCCCGGTCTAGCTGCCGTCGACGCCACCACGACGCCAGACAACGCCACCATCCTGTGCTCGTCCATCATCGCACGCCCACCGGCGAGACCCCGCTGCTCCATGCCGCCGAGACCCGCCGTCGTCGACGCGAGAGAAGGCACGCCACACCACCTCACGCCTCTTCCATCCGGCGCCGCTCCACAAACGATGCCCCCAATAGGGAACACGACACCGCAGCGCCGCCATCGTCCGATCCGGCGATCTTAGGATTTCTCCCGGAGCGACACGAGCAGGTTGACGATAGTTGCTTGACGATGCCTTCATCAAGGTAACGACGTAGACGCCGCCATCGCCCGCCATGACCGGAGTCGGCTCGGATTTCACCGGCGACTATGTCTCCCCAACTCGCTGCCGGTGCTAATAGTGGGATCCAAGATCGGCCGTCACTACCGGCTTGGCCAACCGCCTTCGGTGGAGAAGGCAGCCACCACCACCATGCCCGGGCCAAGAGACCCGGACGTTCTCGTGCAGCGAAGATTACCCAGGAGGGATCTCCTCTTGCCGTTGTCGAGACGAGGCGCAGCCACAGTGGATCTCGATCCAAACCCCTCGGGCCCAGATCAGATCTCATCGCAGCCAAAATCTCATCCGCCAAACGGCCGCCGGAGATCTCCTGGCCACCGCCAACCCGCTGCGCACTGCCGTTGGAGGAGGAGGGAGATGGACGCCGCTGCCCCCACGCGTTACCGCTGGCTGAGGACAGCGCCGCCGCCGCCGCCTCACCACAGGAGCTTCGCCCCGCGGCGTCCTCAGCGACGGCGGCGGTAGTGGGAGGCGATTGAAGGGGAGGGCTGAGGGTGGTGTGGACGGGGACTCCCCGGGGGCGGCGCGGCGCCGCCGCCTCGGGGGAGAGAGGTCGGGGGAGAGAGAGGTTATAGTACAGTAGTAGTTCGGTTCCGTTCAACATCCCTGTAATATTAGCCTTGGCTTCAATCACTTGTCTGCAGGGACCTTACCTAGTAAAACAGAAAACAATTCTAATTAGATTTGGTAGCAAGTTATATTCATGAAATAACTGATGAAAACATGAAACATATTTTCTGGTACATCGCTTACATGGTGTTGTTTGCTTCCATGCAGATGATATCCATGTTAGAGTTTATGAGGAAAGGATGGACCTTCTGAGGGCTTGCATTGTTGGGGCAGCTGGAACGCCTTATCATGATAATTTATTTTTCTTTGATATTTTCTTCCCGCCGGATTATCCTCATGAACCACCTGTAAGTGTTTTCTTTTCTATTGCTCGTGTGTGTACGTCCCAGCTGAGATCGTCTAGCTGCTGAACAGTAACTTTCTTTTTCCAGTCCGTTCACTATCACTCCGGAGGCCTCCGCCTCAACCCAAACTTGTACGAAACCGGCAAAGTATGTCTAAGCCTTCTCAAGACATGGGCAGGGACTGGTAATGAGGTGTGGAATCCGGAGGGCTCGACTGTTCTTCAACTGCTGCTATCCCTTCAGGCTCTTGTTCTCAACGAGAAGCCTTACTTCAATGAGGCGGGCTACGACAAATTTGTGGGGAAAGCTGACGGGGAGAAGAACTCCATCACGTACAACGAGAATGCTTTCTTGCTGTCTTGCAAGTCCATGATGTACATTTTGCACAAGCCACCAATGGTAAGTCACCAACTCTGTAAATTCTACACTTAATGAATGACCTGAATATCTCATACACTTACTCTGACAAAACTGATAGGGCTTAACTGAATTTTGGTAGCTATGAGTTTTGAGTAGAACGTAAACCAAGATCACTGTATCTCAGATGCATCCCCTAACTTACATACAGTATTTAAATAACTTCTGCTGCACCTTTCAACATTAAGAAGTAATATGTGTAATGAATATTATTGATGGGTCTCTCCCCTCCTATCTCCATCCAGCATTTTGAAAATTTCGCCAAGGAGCACTTCACTTGCCGCGCGCCGCACATCCTGGAAGCCTGCAACGCATACCTCGGCGGTGATCTCGTCGGTCATGCTCGCGACAGCACGTACATATCAGATGATGGCTGCAAGAGCTGCTCGACCGGATTCAAGATCATGCTCGGCAAGCTACTGCCGAAGCTCGTCGCCGCTTTCTCCGAAGCCGGGATCGCCTGCGGCCAGTGACTTAAGAGCGGGCACACCTCCTGCATGGCGATGGTGGTGACGACACGCCCACTGCGACACTGGTATTGTATAGGTCTTGCAATAAAAATGCTGCCTGGCACATGATCCTTATGTTGTGTAATGGCATCTTGTAAGATGGGAAAACTTGTGCATGATTGACGCGATGAACTGAAAGGGTGCCAGATGAGAGACAGAAGCAGCTGGTGTGTAGTTTGGTTTGTGAAATTGTGCCTCCGTAGAGTGTGATGGAAGTATGCAAATTTGTGTGTGGGTGTTGAGATAGTAAGTACCCTGTCTGTATAGTTGGTAGAGGAGCTATCTGATGTGCCTGCAATAATACCAGTGTGAAACACACACATTGCTAAATTACTACTACTTGTACTTTACTTGGTATCACCCTAAGGTTTTCATGTCACTACATGATTTGCTTGTTTGTATGTACGGTTTGAAGTCAACAAATTATGTTCATTAACTGGGTCACACTAGTCATGTTCTAATGGATTGTTGGAGGCCCCAAGCATTCTCTTAAAACATATCAAAACAGATTTCATTTTGAGATATAAAAATCATGCTCAGCTAATCCAACAGTATTTCTATATGGTGTGGCCGAGTCGCCCGAACACCAGTACGTACGGCTGTGGTAGTAAAGCCAAGCCTTCTTCTATTTATCTTTTGATGAATATGGAGTTTCTTTCGTCGTTTTCAAAGTAGAAGTACTACTTTCTTCCTTGCATATGCATGATAAACAATGCCCCGAAAAAAGAACTATAAAGCAAATTAAGCAACATATGGACGTATTGCTTGTCGTGTTTCTAAGACTTCGTAGAAAAATACGGGTCGAGAACAAGATGGCTAGGGATGGAGGAGTTTTTTTTTTCGAAAAGGAGGATTACCCTTGACTTCTGTGTCAAGCGATGCACACAACCATTTATTAGAACGAACCAAGTACCAAAGTGCGAATAACATCTCCAGTAAAATAAAAAATAAAAAGTACAAGACGAAAGACCACAACCGGCAAAAATAGGACACCATGCCTACACATATATCCTATTATTGGACCGCATGGGAGGGAGGAGGCTACGAGGCTACCGGCAGAGAAAAGGGCATGTTGAGATACTCAACGTCCTTGGGATGATCCTAAGAAAGAAAGACAACGTTGTTAGTTTTGACTAGCATGTTAAATCAAGTGAAACAAGGCTAGGTTAGATAACCGAGATGTGTCTTTGGTAGTGCTTAGCCTCCAACAGAATTTTGAAGGCATCTTGATCCCACTGTGCATTGTTAAGATCTGTAAGGTTGGACACTTGGATCCATCTCACCCTTCACTTCTTAAGATGGTTGTACACCTGTGTTGAGGTCACCTATGTGCCACAAAAACCAAACATCATCTTTGCAACAGTGTTTAGGCGCACCTTCTCGAAGCCCTTATCAAATCACACATCTTGTTGAGAATGAAGGTGGACAAGAAAGAAGTCCATTTCGTTGTATTCCCCTTCATGGACCCCCTCATCTGTGCCTTGCCAGCCTTAACGGCCACCTTAGTAGCTACCGCAAGCATCACCACCACTAAAGAACACACATGACGCGCCTCAAACACCTCTGCAGCCCCAGTCAAAGGTGGCCGGGAGTCCTCAAGATAGGAGGAAAATGTCTGGGTTTCTGACAGAACAAGGGTCGTACTAAAGTCTCAATGGTCATTACCTATAATGATTAGCATAAGGACTAGCTGAACAAGAACATGCATCTATCACACTAGATGGACTCATCATTAAGCAGACACTACCACATACCATACTAGCATGGAAAACTTGTAATGCTAGCACATAAGCATCGATCTACCACAACACCATGAACACCATCACCGCCGACAAGCAAAACCTACCATCACTAGTAGAAAACAGGGCACTTGTCCCGGTTCCAGAGGGCCTTTAGTCCCGGTTCTGCAACTGGCACAAAACGATCGGGGACTAAAGCCCCTCACTTTTAGTCCCGGTTGGCTTACGAACCGGGACTAAAGAAGCTCCACGTGGTCGCTGTGGGGCGCCCAGGCAGGAGGACCTTTTACCAACCGGGACTAAAAGGCAGCCACGCGTCAGCAGCTCCCAGGCGCTGGGATTTTTTTTTGAAAGGGGGGATTTAGGGGTTTTGGAGGGTTTAGGGGTTTCATATTGCGTTAGCTAGCTAATAGAGAGAAGTGACCTCTCTTTCTCCGTGCTTGGTCGACGCTAGCTACTACATATAGAGAGAACTCGACGCTAGCTAGTAAGCAAATGAATTAAACCATTAATTACACAAGATTGTCATGAACATATATAGAGAGAAGTGACCTCTCTTTCTCCGTGCTTGGTCGAACAACAAGTTTTCGTATATCTATCCGACGCTACTACATATATACAATATAACATCCATGATATCATCAAGCGCCAAACTCCCATTGAATTTCCGTATGGTATTCTCCCTTTTCATGTATGACGTGGTCAAGAAAGAATGCGGCCAATTCCTCTTGAATTGCTCGTATGCGATCATATGATAGGAGTTCATCCCGCATCTGCCAGGTCTAATTTAAAGAAGGGGGTCAATACATATATATGAATGAAACTCAACACAATTGATGGTAATAAAATAAAATTATGAATATTGTTTACGTACTTCAAATTGTTTGTCAGACAAGAAGCCCCGCTCAGAGGTCGAGTGGCGAATGAACTCGCAAACGTAGTATCCACATAAATTATTCCCACCTGCCTGCCACAAGCACTTTAGAGAATAGAGTTCAATCAAACTAATAATCAAGCATGATAATGGTATTGATGAAATTAGAATCAACGAGAGATGCGCGGAATTAACTAGTACTACTTACTTTGGGGTGTGTAAATCGCAGCTTGTTGTTCAGACCCGGAACCATTCCGGTGAACTTTTTCCAAACCCTGCCAGGCAAAGAAAATGATTACTTGATATCAGGAAATGAACGAAAGTTGCCGATATGGTGCGATAATGATTGAACTTACTTCTGGAGCATTGCAGTCATGTCCGCATAATCCTTGGGATCTTTACGTCTCGAGTCTAAGACAGTTACTACTCCTCCGTCAAGCTTAATGGATAGCAGAATAAAGTGGAATCTGCGCACGCATAACTCATCAATTACATTACTTAACCTCGAGTAAGCAAAACCGAATATGCACAAGACAGTAACACTCACTTGAAGTTGTAAGGAAAGAGTATTTCCCTTTTGTTTTGATGTCTAAGGAACGCTTGTAGCAAGTTTTGCTCAGTATCTTCAACTCTATTTTCTACTGTCCATTCATTTACGGTATTTGGGCTAATGAACCCAATGTCATAGATTTGTCCTCTTTTGCATTCGATGATCTTCAACCTGCATAATATAGTGAGGATAATTATATATACATGCAATGAATGAGATAAGCTAGAGACTTAATTACAGAAGTAATACTTACAGACAGTAGCAAGTCATGAGTTGTTTGTCGATGGCCTCTTGATTGAATAACTGAAATAATTCTACAAGCATCAGGTCGACTCCAATGAGGTCTGCTCATCTTTAATTCTCACCATCAAACTATCGGTCCCATTCTTCCTGCAGCTTTCCAAGTACCACTCATGCAATCTTCGCATCATCGTTGTTAGATGAGGGAGCCGATCAGGTTTGACGAGAGGCTTCCCGTGCTCGTATCTAAAGATCTCTACTACCTCAGCCATTTCAAACTGTACATCATCGCCCACGTAATCACCAAGATTGGTACCGGGCAGTAGCCCCGGATGATTAGTGACGATATCGCTAGACACCTTGAGCGGGAGGCACGATTGCTTCTCCTGTTCGCCGAGCTGGGGATTTTTTTCCCACTTCTTCGTCTTGCAGCACTGGTAGTACTTCCCGACTGCCGCGCTTCATCATATGTCTTTTCAATACAGCGGTCATAGTTGGATTGCGGCGGAGGCGGTGGTGGTCGCTTAAGGGCATCCAGAGTGCGCTTTGCTTTCACCGGATCTATTGTTTCCTTTGGAGGTGGACGTTTTCGTTCAAAATGGGCCTGCACTTCGGCATGCACGATGTCATTGGTTTCCTCCTTAGTCCTCTCATATGGTAACTTTGGAAGAGGCTTGAGGCTTGGACCAGCTTTGAATTTCTTGCCTTTTGTGCTGCTAGCCGTCGGAGCGGCAGCGCCTCTCTTCCACTGTTGCTGTGGCGGCGGAGTCCGCTGATGCGCCGGAGCCCGCTGACGCGCCGAAGACGGCTGCGGCGGCGGAGACAGCTGAGGCGGAGGAGGATTTTGCTGAGGGGCCTCCTCCGTTAGAGTCCGCTGAGGCAGCGGAGACGGCTGACGCGCCGGAGACGACTCAAGCAGCGGAGATAGCAGAGCTGGACTGTGAGGAGGAGTCCGCTAAGGATCCGGCTGAGTCTGCTGAGGTGGCGTCCAGTTTGGAAGCTTGATGTGCCCCTTTCTCCATAGACATGTACTCCTTAAGGCATTTTCCAGAAACATCTCCCCTTCACCTGTAGGGTACTCAAGCTCCAGCCCCTCAAACCCCTCCATTATTTCATCCACCCCGACAATAGCAAAGCCATGTGGAATCGGACGGCAATGAAAAGTTCTCTCAGCTCGAGGAGGTAAGACAGAGCCGACCGCCACCTTCACTGTCAGGTTAATACATTTCGCCATTAGCACACAATGTTCATTCTCCGTGATATTATCCACGAGGTAGCGAGGAGCCGTCATATCAGGCTGAACGAGCTCCGTGGAAGCCACGCTGCTTCTCCGCTGAGATGGTGGGGTAGCTTCAGGGGCAGTGTCGAAGGAAGGATCTTCGTGCCGCTGAGTGGTTGGCCGGTAGCTCGCTGGCTCTCAAGTTCCTCTAGTTTCGCTAATCTTGCACTGATCTTCTGCATTTCGCTTGCTTCCTCTTTCTTCTTTCTCTCTCAGCTTCTATAACCACCGCTGTCGGGAAACCCATGCACCCACGGAACGGAGGCTGATGTGCCTCGTGTTCGTCCAGGGTGTCCAGGATTACCGAGGGCCTCTGTCAGCTCGTCCTTCTCTCTGTCGGGAATGAACGTCCCTTCCCGCGCTGCCTTGATTGCTTCCTCAAGCTTCGTGACGGGTATTGCAAGTTGATCGTTCGTCCAAACACACTTCCCTGATTCTGGGTCCAAAGTTCCCCCAACCCCGAAGAACCAAGTCCTTGCCCGATCTGGCCAGGCGTGGTCGCTGGTTGGACCCCTTTAGTAAGCAGGTCTTGCTCAGCTTTGTCCCATGTAGGCCGGGCTTTGCTGTAGCCACCTGACCCCGTAGTATGGTGATACTTCTTCTTTGCAGCATTTTGCTTGTTTGTCAGTGACCTTTGCTTACCCTTGTCCGATTTCTTGTAGGCCATAAATGCGGGCCAGTGATCTCTTATCTTCTCATATTGACCAATGAATTCTAGAGTCTCGTCTTTGTCGACAAACTTTTTCTTCAAATCTTTCTTCCAGTTCTTGAATAGTTCTACCATCTTCTTAAGAGCAAACGCCTTGACCTTTGAGAGAATAACTCTCGGATCCTTCTCTGCCGCTAGGCTGAAATTTATCATCAGCGAGGTCCAAAGATCATCGTTCAGTCTATCTTGGACATAAGAAACTTTAGGGTCCTTCTTCTTATTTCATTCTTGGATGCTGATCAGGACGCTGTCCTTAACAACAACTCCGCACTGATGTACAAATGTGTCCTTGGTCCGCTTGGGAGCAATCGGTTGGCCATCTCGAGCGACTTCTTCGATCGTGAACCTTTCATCCTGACGCAACCTTTTCTTCGGGCCTCGTCTCCTTACGGAAGTTTGGCTCGATCCGGAGGGCTAAAAGAAGAAAGAAGCGTTAATGTATGTACATACAAAATAATTAATGCATCAAGTCAGCAGAGGCTTAATTAATATATATATATATATATATATATAGTAGCACTATTCTAATCCTGAGATTAGAATAACTATTTGGATCACAACGCCCAATGGTGGCCTTTGTTTGAGCTGCAGCTACAGATTCCAGATTCTAGGTGTCACAAAATCAGAAACTAAAACAAACACACAGATTCTCACCTCCAGCTTCCTAGAATCGCTTCTGGAAATTACATACCAGGCACGTCCAAGCCGGAAGCTGCGAATCTAGTGATTCGGGCGATTCCCGAGCGGCCACTTACCCAAGTTAAAGTCCAGACCAAGTTGTCCCTGTTATTACACCAGGAATGCCACTCCTCCCCTCACCCAAATCCCACGCGCGTGGAACCCCCAACCCGCAGCCCCCACGGCGTGGAACCCCCGACCCGTAGCCCCCACAGTGAACCCTAGACGCCCAAGATCCCGGCAAGTTGGCGCCGCCGCTTGGCTCCCTCCAGCCCCATCTACGGCCGCTCCTCCTCCACCTTCCCCAGCTCCGGCCGGTTGTCCTCCTCCACCCCGTCTCCAGGCCAGCCTCCACGGCCACAGATCGAACTGCTGCTGCTGCTGCTGCACGGGCGAGCTCACCGTCGGTAAAGACGTGTGACTGCGGCCGGCGGTAGGGGCTCGCCGGGACACAGGGATGCTGGCGAGGAGCCACGGAGGACGAGCTAGGGGTCGCCTGCCTCGGCCGCTGCTGCCGGCGACCTCGAGCTTGTGCTTCCGAACGCCTTCAGCTGCCGCCGGCCACCACTCCGAGCCGACGCTGTAGGCGAGTCCCGGGGAGATTTCTGCGTACACCGACCCTCTACGGCGTCCTGCACTCCACAACATTAGGGGCGTTGTAGACACTTCACAATATTTTTGGTTTTTCAAAACCAGGGTAAACAAAGAGTCAGATTTGGATTCTCAAAATCTACAGCTGTACCTGATTTTAGGAATCCAACCCACAGCTGATTCTCCAGAATCGGATGTTCATGATATCTTGAAGACGAAAGAAAAAGACCCGACAGACCGTCCCCCACCTCGTGCTCTCCTCACTCTCCCACTCGATCCCCCGACCCACCCGCGCCGCCGTCCCTAACCCAGCGCGCCACTGCCCCCCGGAAACCCCACTCGCCGTCGCCCCCGCCGCCGGCAACCCCAGGGGCCGCCGCCCCCGCCGCGGGGCTTGGATCCACGCGCAGACGCCAAGCCTGGATCCCACACGCCGTCTCCCACCAGCGCGGCCTCCCGCCACCTTCTATGGCCGCCGCGCCTCCCCAGGACCTCCGCCCGCCGCCGCCGCAAGTCCCCATCGCCTCCGCTCGTCGTCACCGCGGCTCCGTCCTGGATCCCGCGTGTCGTCGCGAGCTGTGGATCCCGTGCGCCGCCTCCGAGCCGTGGATCCCGCTCAGTTCAACTTCACCGAAGCCACCAGTCCGATGGGTAGTGCATGGGAGGTGGTGCTGCTCCGGCTAGGTACTCCGTCCACGAGCATGGCGCGTCGATGGCTGCCTCCTCCTCCTGTTCCCTCCAACCCCGAGCGCGGCGTCTCCACACTCCACTCGCCGGTGACCACCAGCCCACGTGCAGATTGGGCACTACCTGCAGGTGGAGGAGATGTCGACCTGCAGCAGCAAGGGGCCTCGACCTGCAGCTAGCCAAGCGCCGCCACAATGATCCACCACCTACAGTCGGCACTGCACACCCGGGCCGTTCAACTTCGCCATATATCAGGTCGTTCAACTCCGCCCCTGCTCCTCGTGGATGACCTTCAGTCAAGACCGGTGGCTTCTCCTCGGTCCATGAACGAGGTTGCTCAGTGGCACGCATGAGCCGGGGAGGCTGCAGTTCGGCGGCGCGTACACATAGTTCGTCTTTGGCCCGTGGCATCATCCTGCTGGTTGGTGACCAACGGAGCTGGCCTGAGGCATGGTCGTGCTCGCCGGCGCTGGGCGCGACTCGGCTGGAAGGAAGAAGGAGCTCCATCCAGCCTGTGAAGTTCGGCCGGTGAGCCTGTGCAGTCCAACGGTGCATGTGTGCTTGTGTCCGGTTCACGGGCGTAGCGTGTGTGGTGCTCGCGTGCACACGGCAGCCACATGCGGTGTTAACAGAAGCCAAGCTAGAAGCAGAATGCAATACCTTCATACGAGTGTGCACGCAAGACAGACACAGAGAAGTTCAGGCAATGCAATGGTGCAGCCGCGGCAGCATCGATGACAATGGTGTGGCGTTCCTGGTGCTCCTCTCCCTCTGCTGCCTTGCTTGTTGCGATGCCACCGCTTCTGCATGTTTGTACTAAGGCGACTACCCATCCATCTTCACAAGTGATTCTTGTTTGGCAATTTGGAGGAACTTGCCACTCTGAAAATCTAACTCTACATCGTCCTTGTTTTTGTTCTTCAGAAGTTCAGGTAACTAGGTTGCTGACTACGTATAGCTGCTCTTTTCTTCTTGAAGGATTAAAGTTGCTCTGGTTGTGCTAGTTAGTACTAAATCATAATCTCGTAAAGTGCATAATGCTCATGCGCTTGGACGTTGGGCATGGAATATTTTAGTGGTGTGTTCCTCTTATTCGTCGTTGATTCTAGATGTGTTCTGAACAGTGATGTGAGAGTAAAAAAAGTTCATTTCATCGGCGCCACCGCTGCAGCATGACGTTCATCAGCGCCACCTCTGGGTCGTTCAACTACGCCGCCGCTGGAGGTTCACATATGTAGCGCCCCCGGATGCTCTGACGAGATCTGGGCCTCATAGTTTTGATTTCATACTTTCGGTCATCGGCGCCCCGCAATATGCTTGCACTACTATGCTACTACAAATCAGCAGGCCAAAAATCGAACTTCACCAAAAACTAGAAAAAAAGATGAGCACAGACGCCCATCGATGTCCACTGTGTTATCCTACTGGATGAAAAAAAGGAGCATGTGGTTTCATTCACCTAAAGTGCCAACATAAAAAAAATCAGTTTTGGTTCTCCTGTAGTTATTTCCCCAAGCTTGAGGGAGCACCGACCATCCCCCAAAAGTGTGTTTTTCTACGTTTTTTTTAGTTCAGAGTGTGGTGAGAAATGAGAGATACAACATGTCTTTCTTGGTATGGCAACAAGCCAAGAGAATAACTAAAAATATGTTTTTTTTCTTGATCCGTTGTTTCTGTATTTGGCTTATGAAAACATTGACTTGATGTACGTCCAGATATCCCTCGTTTGCAACAAACCGAGTAAATAATTATTTTTCAATTTTTCTTGAAGTTCAAATTGGTGAACCCAGGCCGTTCAAGTCCCCTGATCTCCCTCGTTTCTAAAAAAAGGATTTTCCTGTTTTAAATTTGAAGTTATAGAAAAGGATGATCCCCGTTTCTAAAAAAACCTAGAAGGTCAAATTAAAATAAGGGAATGGTTCAATGTTTTTCATTTCTTACAAAACTTGGATTTTGCCCATTAATGGAAAATAAAACAAGAAGTCCAAATTAAAAGATGGAGCAATTTAATGTTTATAAAAAACTCAGATTTTCCTCGTTACTAAAGAATAAAAACATGAAATTCAAATTTGAAAAACGAAGTAGTTCAACCTATATAAAAAACTCAGATTTTCCTCATTAATAAAGAATAAAATCAAGAAGTTCAATTTGAAAAAGCGGAGCAGTTCAAAAATTATTACAAAACTCAGATTTTTCGCGTACAGAAGAATAAAACAAAGAAGTCCACATTACGGAAAGGAAACAGGGAGAAGTTCGAACAGACATGCCCAGAAGTTCAACTTCTTCATGCAGTGCATTTTTTGAAAACTCTGTTTTCGCAATGAAGGCATCACACATGATCTCGCCGTTTAAAAAAATTCTTGAACGGCTTGGAATTAGAGAAAATTCTCTACATGAAAAAGTTTCACATTTTTGATAGCTTTCCAGTGCTATATCATTTGCCCCGTTCCGATAAATTATGCAAATATGACAACAAAAAAAGATTTTTGGCCATTTTCAAAATTGACTTCAAAACATTTAAAACTCAAATTCTTTCTGTTTCTAAGAAAAATAAAAGTATGAAGTTCAAATTTAAAAAGAAATGTTTTTAGAGCAAAAATGTCATGTTCAAACATTGTATAACATGTCCTAGGGGAAAAATGTCATGTTCTAACAGAAACAAACATTGCTCTAAAACATCATGTTGTATAGTTCAACAATATGTATGGATGCAAAACTAGTGTTTTTTGATATGTTGGTTTCAATTCAAAAACTACAAATCAGAGCACACAAAAAGACTCGTGTGCTAGTCACCGTGCACCTCCTCAAGCACCTTTCTGCTTCTTGAGAGTTAGTTGCGGCTTTCCATGGCCATATCCACGCAATTTGCTGTTTTCCCAACCACTTGTATATGTGTGCATGTTTCCATTTTTGCCAAATTGTATTCTCCTGAGCTTTTGTTTTGAAAAACAAATGTGCATGTGAACGTGAGAAAAAAGTCTGTACAAAGAAGTTCATGTATTACTTCTCAGAAGGTTCGTGTATTACTAAGTGTGTGCACATATAATTTCCCTCTCTACATATGTGTGTATGTCTGTTTGTGTGTTCTGCCAATTCCACTTTAGCTTTGACCAAGGTTCACCAACCAGGTAAACAAACAGTTCGGCACATACATCATTCACATTGTTATCTCTCCCCATTATTTAGTTTAAAAATGTGTTGTCTAGTTCTAGTTCTATACTATTTTTCTGAAGTTCAATAATATCAGTGGTGGCAAAAAAACCGGGGTTTTGATATGTTGGTTTCAGATTCAGAAATGCTCCAGAAAAAAATGTAAAAGAAAAATGGAGCAGGGGTTGCACGAAGAATAAAAATGACGAAGTTCAAATTAAAATAGAAAAGTAGTTCGATGTATACGGGAAACTCAAATTATTACCGTTTCTAAGAAAAATAAAACTATGAAGTTCAATTTACAAAAAAAATTGTTTGATGCTTATTTAAAAACATATTTCCTTTCTAAGAGTATGACTAAGAAGTTGAAATTAAAATAACAGAGAAGTTCAAAGTATATAAAAAACTCAGATTTGTTGCAAGAAGTTCACGTGCACCTCCGTGCACGGTTCAGAATTTATATTGCGGGACGTCCGACATCCAATTACATGTTTTAAAATGACAAAAAATGACATCCGACCTTCAATTGCGTGAAATTCGACGTATGCACAAAAATGTGACAGAAGTTCATAGTGAAAACAATGAGAAGTTCAAGTACTGCAAGGAATGCATTTCAGGTGAGAATAAAAGTATAGAAAAATAAAAGCTTAAAAGGTTTGTTGACAGAAGTTCAAGTGCTCTGTCTGGGGAAATTAAAAAATTCTTGCGCGAGAGGTTCACCTTGTATTTCCATGTTCGAAAACACAAAAAAGAAATTATTTTTTTGTGTTTTAAAATAATTCTCTCAATCCACAAAAGAAGTTCAGTATATTATTTGGGAGCAATTTGATTTCAAAAAGAAAAACAAAAATTTAAATTATAAAAATGAAAAAAGTTCATGTACTACATGGTGTGCGTTTAATATGAGAAAAATGAATAAAAAGGCAAGGTCCAAATTTTTTGTTGTTATAAGTTCAAGTCCATGGTCGGAGAAAGTTAAAAAAATTATTGTGAGAGAGGTTTGTACAAAAGGAATATCATTTGTGTAACACTGACGAATGGATGAGAAAATTACAAACGAAAATACGCCACAGAAGTTCAACGTGACAACAGCAGGAAGTTCAACTACTGCACGGAATGAATTTCAGATGAAAAACTTTTAAAACCGTCGCGAGTAAGAAAAAATTATCAACACGGGAAAGTTGCTTGTTTACAGCAGCTTTCCATCGGTATATCACATGCTCAATTCCGGTGAGAAACAAAAGAAATAAAAGAAGAAGTTCAAATACAAAAACATATGAAGTCCATATCTAACTAAAATACACAACTTAGAAACAATATAGAAGTTCAAATTCACCTACACACAAAGTACACATGCAACGGACTCGCCTTCGCCTGCGACGACGCGGTACGCCGCGTCGTCGCCTGCTCCGGCTCGTTCCTGGCTCGGCCTCGCAGGGGCCCCCCGGCTCGGCCTCGCGCTACCGCGACAGTGCGTGCTAGGTTGACAGGCGCAATGCGGTTATTCTGTTTCCACCCCCACCGCACGCACCCCAGAGCCACACCCCTAAGATAGATAGTGGGGTCACGGATGTGACGGACTCGCCTCCACATGCGACGACGCGGCACGCCGCGTCGTCGCCTGCTACGGCTCGTTCCTGGCTCGGCCTCGCGGGGGGGTCCCGACCCCCCTCCCCTCCCGGCTCGGCCTCGCGCTACCGCGACAGTGCGCGGTAGGTTGATAGGCGCAATGCAGTTATTCTGTTTCCACCCACACCGCACGCACCCCAGAGCCACACCCCTAAGATAGATATTGGGGTTACGGATGTGACGGACTCGCCTCCGCATGCGACGACGAGGCACGCCGCGTCGTCGCCTGCTCTGGCTCGTTCCTGGCTCGGCCTCGCAGGGGGAGGGGAGGGGGTCCTGACCCCTCTCCCCCCGGCTCGGCCTCGCGCTACCGCGATAGTGCGCGCTAGATTGACAGGCGCAATGCGGTTATTCTGTTTTCACCTCCACCGCACGCACCCTGGAGCCACACCCCTAAGATAGATAGTGGGGTCACGGATGTGACGGACTCGCCTCCGCATGCGATGACGCGGCACGCCGCGTCGTCGCCTGCTTCGGCTCGTTCCTGGCTCGGCTTCGCAGGGGGAGGGGAGGGGGGTCCCGACCCCCCTCCCCCCCAGCTCGGCCTCGCGCTACCGCATTGGTCGATAGGCACAATGCCGATTTCAATGTCTACAAAATATTTAAATCCAAAAATAACAAACAAAATTAAAATAAGAAAGTTCAAGTAGTGAAGATATAGAAGTTCGGGGTTTTGTAAAACCTCAAATTAATATGTTAAAAACGATTAGCATACAGAAGTTCAGGATAGTTATTCAGTGAAGTTCAAATACAAAAGAAGTAAGGCATATGAATAAATAAACACTAAGAAACAAAAGAAGAAGTTCAAATACAAAAACATATGAAGTCCATATCTAACTAAAATACACAACATGTTGTTATAAGTTCAAGTCCTCGGTCGGAGAAAGTTAAAAAAATTATTGTGAGAGAGGTTTGTACAAAAGGAATATCATTTGTGTAACACTGACGAATGGATGAGAAAATTACAAACGAAAATACGTCACAGAAGTTCAACCTGAAAACAGGAGGAAGTTCAACTACTACACTGAATGATTTCAGATGAAGAACTTTTAAAACCGTCGTGAGTATGAAAAAATGATTAACACGGGAAAGTTGCGTGTTTACAGCAGCTTTCCATCGGTATATCACTTGCTCAATTCCGGTGAGTGGATGGAGAGCTACGAATAAAAAAAAGCACGTGAAAAACAGAGTGAAGTTCAAGTAGACATGCTGAGAAGTTCAAGTTCTTCACGCGGTGCATTTTCGAAGAATCTGTTTCGCGATAAAGACAGAACGACTGATCTCGCCGTTTTCGAAATTACTTGAAAACGGCTAGGAATCAGAGAAAACCATCAACATGAAAAAGTTTTGCATTTTTTGTAGCTTTTCAACAGTATATTATTTGCCCCATTCGGATAAAGTTTGTAGAAATTACGGCGAAAATACATTTTTAGCCATTTTCAAAATTGACCTAAAACCGTAAAGAATTGGGAAAAACAATATATACCAAGAAGTTTCGCATTTGTTCAAGCTTTCCAACGCCATATCATTTGCTGCATTCGGACGTACGGTTAAAAAATTAACTCGAAAATACGAACTCGATGGAACTTATACCGTTTTCTAAATTACTCTTAAACCGTTCAAAATTAGAAAAAACTTTCAACATGAAAAAGTAGCGCATTTTCATAAGCTTTCCAACGCCATATCATTTACCTCAATTGGATTAGCCGTTTAGAAATGGCATAAAAAATACGAACTCGGCTGCTCGGTTTGTGAAATTTTATGATTTTCTAAATTACTCTTTAACCATAGGAAATTAGAGAAAACTTTCAACATTTGGAAGGAGCGGATTTGCAGCAGCTTTCCAACGCCATATTATTTGCCTCATTCCGATAAACGGTTTAGAAATGCGATCGAAAATACGATTCACGTTTTTTGTATGAACAAAAAACGGTTTTCAAAACTGTTCTTAAACCGCTTACATTTTGCCAAAAAATTAACTTGGGTCATGATACTCGTTTCCATAGCTTTCCAACGGTATATCGCAAGCCCCATTTGGGCAATGTTTGCGGAAGTTCAACCTAGCACCGGGGGAAGTTCAGGTCGAACAACTCAGGCAGTAAAATTGCAATAGATGCATGTTCATCATGACCCGAGAGCAAAATCTGCCAATGAGCGAGATTCCTATTTAAAACGGGCATTTAGTTGATAAAAACCATTTGCAGATTACACTTATATCACATAGAACACGACTGACCAGAATAATTCGCGCGGGGAGACACGGTTGCGAAGATAGCCCGAAGGTCGGGTTCGTACAGAGGGAAGTTTAGGTTGTGTAACTCAGGAAGTTCAGGTTGTGATCAGAATATTATTCTGATCCCGTGATCAGAATAGTGTTTATGTATATATATATATATATATATATATATATATATATATATATATATATATATATATACCTCGCCGGACTTTGCAACAGTTAAGTCTCCCTTCTCCGTTCGGTCACCGGAGCCGTCATGATCTCCTTCCTCCTCCATTTGGTCACCGGAGCTGTCATGATCTCCTTCCTCCTCCATTGTTTGATCACCGGAGCCGTCATGATCTCCTTCCTCACCATCGGTGTCGTTGAGAAACGACAAGGTGATATCACCTCCGTCGCGGATTATATGCCCCAACAACTCTTCTTTTTCCAAGTCTCTGTCCATAGTTTCTACAAATATTACAACATGGCAATATACAACCATGAGAGATGGATTAGTGGCAAACGTAGACCTAATCACAACAAGGAATCATATGCATATGAGCAATGGATTAGTGGCAAACATCATGCAAAGTTCACAAGTTTAATAACAGTCAGTTTCAGACGATCGTCGAGGACTCCTCCCCCTTCATGTCTGAGTTATCGGGGATATGTTGAATTCTCGCGAGAGTTAGGGGTGTTCTAACGCGGCACTACACTATATAGGTGAAGGGGGATAACATCCGGGAATGTTTTCCCGAAGTCTGCATTTTCGGACAGATGAACCGGAGGGGGACGGTTCCAGGTTCGCTATGCTAGCTGCTTGTGACAGTCAGTTTCAGACGATCATCGAGGACTCCTCCCCCCTCATGTCTGAGTTATCAGGGATATGTTGAATTCCCGAGAGAGTTAGGGGTGTTCTAATGCGGCAATACATGATATAGGTGAAGGGGGATAACATCCGGGAATGTTTTCCCGAAGTCTGCATTTTCGGACAGATGAACCGGAGGGGGACGGTTCCAGGTTCGCTATGCTAGCTGCTTCTCCTCTCTCATGGTCATCGATTTTCATATATAAATTATTTTCATCGGAGTTACAGTTAATTTTCTACTTTGTTAGATGATCGCCATTGATCTATATAGTTCTAAATGGAGAAACTTTGTTACAAACATATGAACATAAAAAATTCTATGTTACATCAATCCATCCATCCATCCATACATATGAACATATAAATAATTTTAAGAAAAACAATTCAATGAACATAAAAAAATCTAACTTTGTTACAAACATATGAACATAAAAGACTCTATGTTACATCAATCCATCCATCCATATGAACATATGAACATACAAAAAAATTTAAGAAAAAAAAGTCTATGAACATTAAAAATTCTAACGTTTATACAAACATATGAACATATACATCAATCCATCCATCCATCCATACATATGAACATATATGAACTTTGTTAAAAAAATGCAAGGGCATGGGCAGGGGCGGCAGCAGCGCAGGGCAGGGGTAGGGGCGGCGCCATCGCAGGGCAGGGGCGGCGGCGGGGTAGCGCAGGGCAGCGGCGGTAGCACAGGGGAAGGGGGGCGAGCTCACTGGGGGTGGCGCGTCGGGGCAGGGCTCGGCGGCGTCGGGGCAGGGCTCGACGTCGACGGGAGCGACGGCGACGAGGAGCAGCCTGGGGGCGTCGGGGAGAAGAAGAACTGAGCTTTCGAGAAACTGCTAAGTGCTGCTTATATAGACAAAGCATTGGTCCCGGTTGGTGGCACCAATCGGGACGAAAGGCACCCTTTGGTCCCGGTTGGTGGTTGGGACGAAAGGCCCCCTTTCGTCCCGGTTGGAGCCACCAACCGGGACCAAAGGGCTGGTCCTGTCGCAGCCACATGTTTAGTCCCACCTCGCTAGTTGAGAGGCGTGTGCACTGGTTTATAAGCCCCGCTGCGACTGTGCTATCGAACTCCTCTCTATTGCAAGCAGTACATGCCTAAACTTTGTCAATGCCCTGTTGGGCCTGCTGGGCCCGCAGGCCTGCATCCTGGCCCATGTACAGATGGGTTTCTAGTCGTATGCAGGCCGTGGTGGCCTAGTAGGCGGCATTTTTTTTGTGAAAATTCTTTTTAGTTCATTCTTTTTAGTCAATGTCTTTTTAGTTCATTCTTTTTACTTAATATTTTAGTTGATTCTTTTTAGTTCATTCTTTTTAACAAATAAATACTTTGATAATTTTAGTTAATATTATTTTGATTCTTTTTGCTATTGAAGAATATTATATTTAATTGATTCTTTTTAGTTTATTCTTTTTAGTTAATGTTTTAGTTAATATTTTAGTTGATTCTTTTTAACAAATAAATACTTTGATAATTTTAGTTAATATTATTTTGATTCTTTTTAGTTGATTCTTTTTGCTATTGAAGAATATTATATTTAATTGGTTCTTTTTAGTTCATTCCTTTTGCTATTAGAGTTTTATAAAAGCTTTTTAATTCATTCTTTTTGCTATTAGTTCATTCTTTGAGCTAAATGACCCTGAAATTGAAAAGCAGTACAAATGAACTCCGAAAAGGTTGAAAGTTGGCATGGTATCATCATTTCACTCACATAGCATGTGCTAAAAAGTTGAGAGGGTTACAGCAAAAACTGGATGCACTTCGTGTACAAAATGGACAATCTCTTTCGAAGTATCAGGGTTTCGGACGAAAACTCATCTGTTACAAAGGCATTTCATTTTTTTTAACTTATTTCAACTCCAGACTTTTTTTGCGTTCAACATGCACCATTCAAAGCCACATCATCAATTTTCAACCCTTTCTGACTTCATTTGCTATTTTTCATGCATTTACTGATTTTTTAGCTAAATGACCCTGAAATTGAAAAGCAGTACAAATGAACGCTGAAAAGGTTGAAAGTTGGCATGATATCATCATTTCGCCCACATAGCATGTGCTAAAAAGTTGAGAGGGTTATGGCAAAAACTGGATGCACTTCGTGTACAAAATGGACAATCTCTTTCGAAGTATCAGGGTTTCGGACGAAAACTCATCTGTTACAAAAGGCATTTCATTTCTTGACATGTAACTGCGGTGATATTCTAGATAAAAGCCATCATCAGAATAGTTGTGGAGAGAAAGTCTTCACTTTTTCTTCGCGTGTGTCCCTTGCTTATTGTGCCGCAACCATGGATAATCTTCATCCTTTAACAGGGTGCTTGGGTCAACCTTCACTTTGAAGGGGAGAATTTCATGAAACTTTTCATAATCTTCACACATGTCTGTCTTACCCTCCAGTCCCACGATGTCTCTTTTCCCTGAAAGAACTATGTGGCGCTTTGGCTCATTGTATGATATATTCGCTTCCTTATCTTTTCTTTTTCTCGGTTTGGTAGACATGTCCTTCACATAGAAAACCTGCGCCACATCATTGGCTAGGACGAATGGTTCGTCTGTGTACCCAAGATTATTCAGATCCACTGTTGTCATTCCGTATTGTGGGTCTACCTGTACCCCGCCTCCTGACAGATTGACCCATTTGCACCGAAACAAAGGGACCTTAAAATCATGTCCATAGTCAAGTTCCCATATGTCCACTATGTAACCACAATATGTGTCCTTTCCTCTCTTGGTTGCTGCATCAAAGCGGACACCACTGTTTTGGTTGGTGCTCTTTTCATCTTGGGCGATCGTGTAAAATGTATTCCCATTTATCTCGTACCCTTTGTAAGTCAATACAGTCGAAGATGGTGTCCTGGCCAACGAGTACAACTCATCAGAAACAGTGGTGTTACCCATGAGATGTGTTTGCAACCAACTGTCGAAAGTCCTGATGTGTTCACATGTAATCCAGTCGTCACACTGCTCCGGGTGTTTGGAACACAGAATATTCTTATATTCATTGACATACGGGGTCACCAAGGTAGAATTCTGTAGAACTGTGTAGTGTGCTTGAGCCCAAGAATGCCCGTCCCTACATATTATTGAGTCCGCTCCTAACGTGCCTTTTCCAGTCAGTCTCCCCTCATACCGCGATTGAGGAACACCAATCGGCTTAAGGTCAGGAATAAAGTCAACACAAAACCCAATGACCTCCTTTGTTTGCCGGCCCATTGAGATGCTTCCTTCTGGCTTATCACGGTTACGAACATATTTCTTTAAGACTCCCATGAACCTCTCAAAGGGGAACATATTGTGTAGAAATACAGGACCCAGAATGGCAATCTCGTCGACTAGATGAACTAGGACGTGCGTCATGATATTGAAGAAGGATGGTGGGTACACCAGCTCGAAACTGACAAGATATTGCACCAAATCATTCTTTAACCTTGGTAGGATTTCTGGATCGATTACCTTCTGAGAGATTGCATTGAGGAATGCACATAGCTTCACAATGGCTAATCGAACATTTTCCGGTAGAAGCCCCCTCAATGCAACCGGAAGCAGTTGTGTCATAAGAACGTGGCAGTCATGAGACTTTAGGTTCTAGAACTTTTTCTCTGGGATATTTATTATTCCCTTTATATTCGACGAGAAGCCAGACGTGACCTTGATACTGAGCAGGCATTCAAAGAAGATTTCCTTCTCTTCTTTGGTAAGAGCATAGCTGGCAGGACCTTGATACTGCTTTGGATGCATGCCGTCTTTTTCGTGCACACGTTGCTGGTCCTCCCGTGCCTCCGGTGTATCTTTTGTCTTCCCATACACGCCCAAGAAGCCTAGCAGGTTCACGCAAAGATTCTTCATCACGTGCATCACGCCGATTGCAGAGCGGACCTCTAGGTCTTTCCAATAGGGTAGGTCCCAAAATATAGATTTCTTCTTCCACATGGGTGCGCGTCCCTCAGCGTCATTCGGAACAGAAAGTCCGCCAGGACCCTTTCCAAAGATTACTTGTAAACCCTTGACCATATCAAGTATGTGATCACCAGTACGGAGGGCGGGCTTCTTCCGGTGATCCGCCTCACCTTTGAAATGCTTGCCTTTCTTTCGACATTGATGGTTTGTCGGAAGAAATTGACGATGTCCCAGGTACACATTCTTCCTGCATTTGTCCAAATATATACTTTCGGTGTCATCTAAACAGTGCGTGCATGCGTGGTATCCCTTGTTGGTCTGTCCTAAAAGGTTACTGAGAGCAGGCCAATCATTGCTGGTTACAAACAGCAACGCATGTAGGTCAAATTCCTCCTCATTGTGCTCATCCCACACACGTACACCTTTTCCATTCAACAGCTGTAAAAGTTCTTCAACTAATGGCCTTAGGTACACATCAATGTCATTGCCGGGTTGCTTAGGGCCTTGGATGATGTGACGACCCCGGCTTAATTGTGCACTAACCATACACGCAAATGCACACGATCAAGCCTAAGGACTCACTTGAAGATATCACAACACAACTCTAAAACATAAATAAAGTCATACAAGCTTTATATTACAAGCCAGGGCCTCGAGGGCTCGAATACATAGCTCGATGGCATACAAGCGTCAGCGGAAGCATCAGATATCTGAGTACAGATATATTACAGAAATAGAGATAGGCCATTAGAATGGCGGGGCAAAAATAAAACACTACGATCGAAAGGCGCAGGCCTCCTGCCTGGGACCCTCCGATCCTACTCCTGGTCGTCGGACGGCTCCTCTTAGTAGTACTCGCCAGGAGGGTAGTAGTAGTAGTCGTAGTCGTCAACGGGGGCAGCGGTCTCAGGGGCTCCGTCATCTGGTTGCATCAAACGGATATGGGGAGAAAAAGAAAGTAAAGCAAACGTGAGTACTCATCTGAAGTACTCAGCAAGCAAGGATCTACACTACATATGCAACATTATCAAAGGGAGGCTGTATATGTGGACTGGGCTGCAAAATGCCAGAATAGAGGGGAGAGCCTAGTCCTATCGAAGACTAGCATCTTCAAGCATCTTCATCGGTCTTGCAGCATTAGAAGAGTGCAGATTAACATAATGTAAAGTAGTAGTAATGTCATCAACCTCGCCCAGAGATCCTTCCTCGACTCCCTGTGAGAAAGCAATCCCAGAGCCATACTATTCATTTCATCTCAAGTCACCAGTTCTAGTTGTACCGATCGGGATACAACTCCGAGTGTCCGTTACCGTAGGACAGGCTATCGATAGAATGTTTCTTCCCTGCAGGGGTGCACCAACTTACCCACCACGCTCGCTTAACTCCAGCCGGACACACTTTACTGGGTCATGCCCGGCCTCGGCCAAACGATATGCTGCAACCCGACTTAGGCTCTAAAGAGAGGTCAGCACGCCGGATTAACCTATGCCCCCAGGGGTCTTGGGCCTTCGCCTTGGGGACCCTGCAAATTGCGAGGACGCTCCGGAAGCAGACCTAGCCCCCTTAATACAAGCGCGGGCTTAACCAGTCCAATCCAAAGCGGGCCGCTCCTCGCTGACGTCTAAAGAGCTTCGGCTGATGTATACGACGCAGAACGCCCATACTATGCCCACGTGATGGTTAGTGCTATCAGGCCAGAGGCCCCTCGAATCAAATATCCAAACCGTTAGTGTGTTGGTAGTGCGGTAACGAGCAGAGACTCACGAAGGATGTGACCCCGTCGCCCCGTCTCGAGGACTTGTGGCAAGGGCTAAGAATGCCCGGCCACGCCTCGTATTCATCTCTCGGGCAACATCCAGGTCAACCCGTTTCCACATCACTTCGCAAATATGCTCGCGCGGGTACCCCTCAGGGCCGACCCGTCTTTAGCCAGTTTAATCAGTATCAACAGTAATGTAAAGGCATCCGTGTGGCTACCATATCAAGAAGGAATCCGAGGCATCACCCTCGTAGGATTCCCTCCTGACGTAAACATCAAGGTGAACGAAGGAGGAATCACCCTCGAGGTCCACTCTTGAGGAGTTGCGCGACGGTGTCGTTATCGGGGGTGGTGTAGGAGGAATCACCCTCGCTGACCACGACCGATTAACTAACCTACAAGGTTATCATCAGAAGTGCTGACGAGGTATCACCCTCGGCACTCGATAGTAACCCAGTAGTGTCGGGCAACTAAGGGGAAAGTGATGTGCGGTGCCGGGGCCTGGTCTTCGATCCCGTTGATCGGGTCTTCTGATAATCCAGCGGGGCAGTCAGGATAAGTAGGGTCTCTGCTGGGTCTCTACCCAACCTATACTAAACAGTTTAGGATAATCAGGTAGGTAACAATAGCAGGTTACAATAAACAGGCTATGCAGCAGAAATAGGACAACAGCAGCAGCAGTAACTTCTAATGCAAGCATAAGAGAGAAGAGAGTAGGTGATATCGGAATGCTCAAAAGGGGGGTGCTTGCCTGGAAGCTCTGCGGCAAGGGACTGGTCGTCAGGGGCGTAGTCGACCTCCGGAGCTGCGTCGGCCTCCGGGACTACGTCGGTGTCGGGGTCTACCGAGAGAGAAGAGGGGGAGGAAACAAATAAATACACAACAATATTGCAACACAGAGCATGCTATGCCTAAGATGCAGTGCAGGGTTGCCTAAAGATTTGTCTAAGTCATTTTAGTTATTTTAGGATTTAAGTTGGATTTATTAACCGGTGAATATGCACTATTCATATACCGGAATCAGGCTAAAAGTTACACGTTCTCCTATGTAGGGGGTTCCGACATGGAAACAGACGACACGATCAGATTCGTCTCGTCGTTCTGATCAACTTTCATGTTTTAAGTTTTTCAATCTGAGCTACGGTTTAAAAGTTATGAATTTTCAAAGATTTAAACATTTCTAGAATTTATATAATACTAACAGAAAAGGAATTATGACGTCAGCATGACAGGAAGATGACGTCAGCAGGTCAACTGGTCGGTTGACCAGTCAAACCTGACCTGCGGGTCCAGCGGGACCCACATGTTAGTCTCTATTAGCTTAACAGTGAATTAATCTAACTAAATGGGTTAATTAGGGGTGTGGGCCCCAGGTGTCAGTGAGTGATTAGGTTAATCTAATTAGTTTTACTTATAAAACATTTTATTTAAACTAAATAACGGAGGGGGCCCACATGTCAGTGGCTGGACCTGCCTAGTCAGCAAGTTGACTGGGTCAACGGGGCCCCTCGGACCCACTGGTCAGCGACCCAAGGACGGGGCCCACCGAGCCACGTCGGCGTCGGCGCCGGAGACAACTCCGGCGACCAAAATCGCGGCGGCCGATCGCCGGAGTTGCTCGGAAACGCGCTACACAGCACCATTTAGCGTGCGGCTTGTTGCGTTCGAACGTGCGGAGAACGCCGCGTCGTTCTATGGCGATAGTTTGGCCGGAGACGGCGGTGGCGAGTGGCGGAGCGGACGCTGGAGTTCGGGCGTCGATGGATTCGACGCTACACGGCACGGGGAGGAGTGCTAGGGGTCTCGCTGGACTCGCACGAGCTCCAGGAGCTCGATGCTAGGTTCGGCCACTCGTGACTGCAACGGAGACCACGGCGGCGAGGTGATTTACGGCAGTGAGTTCACGGGCGCAATGTTGAGCTAGCTACGGCGCGCGAGGGGATTAACAGGGAGGAGCAGGAGGCGGAGGAGCTCACCGTGCGGCACGCAAGATGGCCCTCGGAAGTTTAGTAGCAGCAGAACGTCGCCGGAGAAGAAAGGGGTCGCCAGCGATCCAAGGAAGACGACGACGCGTGTGGGCATTGCAGAACTCCTCGGCTCCCTCCAGCGGCTCCAGAGGACGTGGTAGCCCACGGCGATGCTCCTGGACACGAGCAGGTGACGCAGCGAGGCCGCTGGCCACGGCGGTAGCGAGGCGCGGCGACGGTGGCGCTCGGGCGTCGGTGGATCTGAGGAGGAAGAGGCGAGGAGCGAGCTAGGGAGAGGGGGAGAATGACGAGGAGGAGGCCAGGGGGAAGGAACGGGGATCCTTATCCCCTCGGGCGTCGGCGGGCGTCGCCGTGTCGACGTCTCGCCAGCGCGCGCGCGCAGCCACAGGCGAGCCGACACGGTGGCGAGAAGGACGACGACTGTGCGGTTAGCAGGCTGGGCCTGCCACTGTGCACTAGGGTCTAGCCGGTCCAGGCCTTTTTCCTTTTTCTTCTTTTCTGTTTCTTTGTTTATTTCCTGTTTTGTTAATTGTTTGAGCACTTAATGATTTTTGTAAAATATGTGACCTAGCCCATAATTTGCAGTGCAATATATCCTAACATCAAAAACTAGTTTGGTTAAAATACTATTTCATTTTATTTTGTATTAATTTAAAAGGTTATTAAATGTTGTTTTCAGCCACTGTTTGAGGTGGTTAGAGTTACTTAACTAATTCTATAAATGTTGATTACAATTTCATAATTGCCTCTGGATTATTTGCTATTTATTGAGCATTTTTTCAACAGTGTTTGAGGAACTAAATTTTGCACTTTTGAAGTTGAGTTGATTTTCAGAGAGAAATTTGACATGAGGTGTTTAAGCACTATGATGAAGCATTGCTAATGGAGATGACATGGCAAGTTTAGCAGAGGAACACAGTGCTTATTACACAGGGGTGTTACAGATGAGCACTGGCATCATAATGAACTTCCGCTTCATGCACAACCAAGGAGGAAGGTTATAGATACATAGAGTCACGGGCCAGGTGCTATGATTGCTGCTCTACTCCCCAAAAGGATTAATGCCATCTGCGCTTAAACCAAACCATACGTTCCTTGCGTCACCTGCAAAGTCGCCCCACCTTCTCTCGATTTTTCTCCACTGCGACCCGTCAGCGGGTGCTCTCAACTTCCCGTCTTTCTTACGATCCTTTTTGTGCCATCGCATCAACTTCGCATGCTCTTTGTTTCTGAACAGATGTTTCAACCGTGGTATTATAGGAGTATACCACATCACCTTGGCAAGAACCCTCTTCCTGGGGCGCTCGCCCTCAACATCACCAGGGTCATCTCGTCTGATCTTATATCGCAATGCACCGCATACCAGGCATGCGTTCAAATCCTTGTACCCACCGCGGTAGAGGATGCAGTCATTAGGGCATGCATGTATCTTCTGCACCTCCAATCCTAGAGGGCATAGAACCTTCTTTGCTTCGTACGTACTGTCGGGCAATTCGTTATCCTTTGGAAGCTTCTTCTTCATTATTTTCAGTAGCTTCCCAAATCCGTTGCCAGATACACCATGGTCTGCCTTCCATTGTAGCAATTCCAGTGTGGTACCAGGCTTTGTGTTGTCATCTTCGCAATTTGGGTACAACCCCTTTTTGTGATCCTCTAACATGCGATCGAACTTCAACTTCTCCCTTTCACTTTGGCATTGTCTCTTCGCATCAACAATGACCTGGCGAAGATCATCATCGGGCACATCGTCTGGTGCCTCTTGATCTTCAGCTTCCCCCATTGCAGTATCACCGTATTCAGGGGGATAGTTGTCATCATCCTCTTCTTCTTCGTTGTCTTCCATCATAACCCCTCTTTCTCCGTGCTTGGTCCAAACATTATAGTGTGGCATGAAACCCTTCTCAAGTAGGTGGACGTGAAGGGTTTTCGAGGAAGAGTGATCCTTCGTATTCTCACAGACAGTACATGGACAGGACATAAAACCATTCTGCTTGTTTGACTCAGCCACTTCGAGAAATTTATGCAGGCCCTCAATATACTCGGAGGTGCGTCGGTCACCGTACATCCATTGCCGGTTCATCTGCGTGCATTATATAATTAAGTGCATCAAAAACAATTACAAAACATCATGAATAAAGAAGTGACCAAATTAATACAAGTTCATCATCACATTAAAACCAAAGTACAGTAGTGATCAAATGTTATTACTGAAAAAATAAATACATAAAGTTCATACATAGTTCTCATAGAACAACATATAGCTCTCTAGAGCATCTAATTAAAACATACATTGAAACTATGTAAAACATTTAAATGCAACAACAAATGCGATCATAATCGCAACTAAGGTAACGATTGATCCAACAGCATAATGATACCAAGCCTCAGTATCAATGGCATATTTTCTAATCTTTCTAATCTTCAAGCACATTGCATCCATCTTGATCTTGTGATCATCGACGACATCGGCAATATGCAACTCCAATTCCATCTTCTCCTCCTCAATTCTTTTCAAAATTTTCTTCAAGTAATTGTTTTCTTTTTCAACTAAATTTAACCTCTCGACAAGAGGGTCGGTTGGAATTTCCGGTTCACATACCTCCTAGATAAAAGCTTCTATGTCACGTTGGTCGCATAATTGTCATAAACACTAAATGAAACAAATAGTTATAAAAGATAATATACCACATCCGAATCATAGACAGGACGAGTGCCGACGGGGGCGGATACCAAAACCATGGCACTATATAATAACAATCATAATAAAAGTAAGAAAATTATACAAGTATCTATCTAAATCATACAAGTAAGAATTTTTTTTCTTTTAAAAAGAGGATAAGAACAAGAGGCTCACCACAGTGGTGCCGGCGATGAGATCGGTGCGGGCGATCGACGGCGGTGAGGACGGGGACGGACCGCCAAACCTTGAAAAATCTTAGGGAAAATGGAGCTTGGAGGTCGAGCTTGGAGAGGAGAAAGCTTAAGTGTGGCTCGGGCATTTCATCGAACACCTCATGTGCATGCATAGAAGGGAGAACAGAGCAGCGCATGCACACACCTCCCACACGGCCAAAAAACAGAGGAGAGGGTGGGCAGGGGCGAGGGTATATATAGGCATCTCTTTAGTCCCAGTTGGTGGCTAGAACCGGGACAGAAGCCTGATCTTTAGTCCCGGTTCCAGCCACCAACTGGGACTAAAGGGGCTGCGCCAGGAGCGAGGCCCTTTGGTCCCGGTTCGTGGCTGGAACCAGGACCAAAGGGGTCAGACGAACCGGGACCTATGGCCCCCGAGGCCCGGCCGGCGTCCTGGCCTCACGAACCAGGACTGATGCACCCATTGGTCCCAGTTCGTAAGGGAACCTGGATTAATGCCCTTATCTGGCCTGGACCAAAGCCCTGTTTTCTACTAGTGCATACTACCACATCTACCATACTAGAATCGGATGGAATGGAAAACAAGCAATACTAGCACATAAGCATCAATCTACCACAACACCTTGAACACCATCATTGTCCGGCAAGAAAAATCTACCATACTAGAATCGGACGGAATGGAAAACAAGCAATACTAGCACATAAGCATTGATCTACCACAACACCATGAACATCATCACGGTCAACAAGCAAAGCCTACCATAGCACCAAAACGACACAACTAGCATCTCATCTACCACATTCTCACACAACATCGTGAGGCAATACTCGCATAACCTACCATACCACCTGCTCACATCTCTAAGCTACAACGAGTAGGGAGTGATATTACTTTCAACCATGGAAGGAGCAGGGAGGAGGCAAAGAACAACTCGGAGAAGAGGATGTAGAAGGATCGCCTCCGCCGACCAACGATGACCGGAGAAGATGGCACCACTTACCTACTCGTCAGTGAAGAAGCTTCCCGGGACAGAGAGCTTGAGGGGGGAGGGGGGATGGTAGCGGGGGTTGGGCGGTGAGCCAGGGGGGATAAGTAGGCACGCAATCGGCCGGAGGTGACAAAATTACTCCTGCCGACTTCTCGGGGACGCGTGCGAGCTCGCACCATCTCCCCGCTTGCACTAGCTCGGCACCGCGTCCCCCACCCTGCACAAGATGAGCCTGGTTCCCTGGAAGCTGCCGATTAGTGGTGCTTTGAGGTTCATGCTGCCAAGATTTCGATGCAGCCCAGCTGATCAAACGAGTCAATTTGGTCCCACACAGCGTGCCTGGGGATGCGAGCTACCAAACACGTCCTAGATGGGAGCTCCTATTTATCGCTCTATGCAGCAAATTGGCGAGCAAACGCATAGGCCCCCACCCTCGACTGGTTCGACCCATGTAGCAACAATAGTGACCAATGGTTTTGCAAAAAAAAAAAACACAATAGTGACCAATGAACCGGCTACTGTAGCGGCCCGGGTTATTGTAGCTACAATTTTTTTCTAGAATTTGTTTTTTCCTTTGGTTCTCTAAAAACAATCATTGACACAGTTATTTTAAAATGTGTGGACATATTTTGGAATTTTTAGATTTTTTATAAAAAATGTGAACATTATTTGGAAATTTTATGTTTTTTTTCGAAAACATGAACATTTTTCAAAATGTTTTTGAATTTTTTGAATAACACAATTTTTTTTAGAAAACATGGTTTTTAAACATGAACATTTTCTAAAAACAGAAACATTTTTTGAAAATTGTGAACAATTATTAAAAATTTGCAGAACTTCAGGAAAAACAAATATTTTCTAAAATTTTGTTTTTTGTAAAACATTTCTTTTTAAAACGTTAAACTTTTTTTGAAATTGCACACAATTTTTTGAAATTATGAATGAAAATCCAAACTTTTTTAAAAGTTCTACTTAGTTTTTTTGAAAATTTGAAGAACTTCTAAAAACAAATATTTTTGAAATTACACACATATGTTTTAAAACATGAACAGTTTTTTCGGAGACAAGAATATCTTTTGAAAATTCTAAACAAATTTGAAAAGGATAAAAAATAAATGAAAACCCATAAATACAATAACAGGAAAAGAGAAAATGAGAAAAGAGCGAACGAGAACCTTCTAGAAGATTTTGAAACCGGATCCATGTAGGCTACATGATGACTCCTGATTGAGCCAGCCCGTGTACCCTTGTTCACTCGCTTTGCCTGTGTGATTGATCGGCAATTTGCCGCAAGGAGCAGGAAATAGGGATTGCCATCCCAGATGACTCCATGGACATGCACCAGCCTGGGCGTGGCGGAAAATCCTATACGACGCACGCTGCGTCAAAATGTCGGGGTATCACACTCTTTCTTAGCGATCGAACGAGACGGGCCGCCCCCCGGTTTTGGGAACCTGCTGGAAGGTTCCAGCCGGTTTTTCCCGGTTTTGGGAACCTTCTAGTAGGTTCCTGAACCGATTTTTCTTTTTTTTGTTTTTTCTTTCTTTCTTTTTCCTGTTTGTTTATTCTTCTCTCTCTATTTTCATGTTCTTTTTCTTTCTTTTTTCCTTTTTTGTGTTTTTGGAAAAATGTTCTTAAATTTCAAAAAATGTTTGATTTATCATAAATTCTTCAACATTTCAAAAAATATTTCCATTTTCAAATTGTATTCAGAAATTCAGAAAATGTTCGTGCTTTTCAAAAATTGTTCAGAAATTCAAAATTTGTTCAAAATTTCACAACTTCTCAAATTTTGTTCAGTATCACGAAAATTGTCTCAAATTTATAATAATATTTGGGTTTTAAAATTTTGTTCGAGAGTTTAAAAAATGTTCATGATTTTTTTAAATAATGTTCATGTTTTCAAATTTTATTCTAGGATTTCAAAAATTGTTCGTTCTTCGAATTTTCTTCTGGAGTTTCAAAAAATATTTGTGTTTTCAAATTTTGTTCGGGAGATTCAAAAAAAGTTCCCATTTTTCAAAAATGTTTGAGTATCCAAAAACTGTTTAGCCATTATTTTTTTTCATATTTTCAATTTTTTGTGGGGAGTTTAAATTTCCATTTCCAAAAATTGTTTGTGTTTTTCGAAATGTTTGAGTTTTTTCAAATATACACAATTTCGAAAAGTGTTCGTGGTTTCATACAGAATTCACTTTTTCTCCAAAAAAAATATTTCGTGTTCAAAATTTGAAAACGGTTCGTATCCGCGCTTGGTTTGGTTCTTAAGTTTTTGTGCTGCTCATTAAAACACCTAGCACGCCAGCTCAAGTGGTAGGCGTACTACTTGTGAAGCACGTGGTCTTGTGTTTGAATCCTGCTTGGCTCATTCTTTTTTGCGAGCGAGATTGCGCGAGGGTGTCCGTGACTCTCATCCTTGCCACATGCAAATCAAATGTACATGCCTAAAAAAAATGCACGTGTTATTTTTCCTCTCTTTCAATTTTTTTGTTTTTTATATTATGAAAAAGTATAAATACAAATATTCCCAAAATTTTAATTATGTCCATTGTGAAGTTGAAAAAACATAGTGGAATTTTTTTTGTAACTGTTGCTGTAAAGAAATATTCACAACATTAAAAAAGTGTTCATGGCATTTAAAATATCTTCGTGCGTTTCAAAAACTGTATGTGACATTTTTATTTTTAAAAAAAATGTTATACAATGTAAAAAATGATTGTGTAAATCAAATTGTTTTTTGCGTAATTGTAAAATACTGTGTTTCAGATGTATTTGAAGAACTTACAATGTTTATGGAAAAATAGACATCAAAGCATGTATTTGATAGAAAATGGTAATCATGTATTTGAAAAATGTTGTACATGTATTTGAACTAACATACTACGTACCCTATAGATGATTATGCAATGTTCACATTTTTTTCGTGATTATTTCAGTAGACTAATAATCTCTTAAACTATCTAATTTTTTTCCTTACCATGCCAATAATCATCTAGTGTGCTTCAACTTGGGTTTCTACCTAAACACTATAAGTGGCTAATCTAAGTAATGGCATGTATAGAGATCAAAAGTAGTGCAAATAGAGACACAAACTTCTACGTGTAAACAATAAGGGAAACGTTTAGGTGCGGCGCGCCGGTCGCGCACGCACCCTGCGATCACGCACGATCGAAGGGATAGAGGCAGCCCACATGCAGCTTTTTCTGGCCCACCCACCACCCCACGCTCTCCTTATCTTCTTCCACCCCGCACCGCTTCCCCACTTTTCTCTTATCTCTTCGCATGCCCTCTCTCCTCCGTCGGGTGGCCATGTCAGGCGCTACTCTCGAACACTCCCCCTCCATCCCCCAACTGTCGATTTTTGGCGGAGCTACAACCTCTGGCGGCGGAGCTACATCCAGTGGCGACGCTACTGCTGGGTCAAGCTGCACCCCCGCGCGAGCAATTTTTGCTGCCACCGGCCGACGCCGGAGCTGGAACCAGCAAATGTTTTTGCTACAATCAGCAGAGCAATTTTGTTGCCACCTTCCGACGCCGGAGCTGGAACTGATGCCTGGTTTGCTACAACCAGCGAGCAATTTTGCTTCCACCGGCCGACGCCGGAGCTGGAACCGGCAAATGGTTTTGCTACAACCATCAGAGCTATTTTGTTGACACCTGCCGACGCCGGAGCTGGAACCGGCAAGTGGTTTTGCTACAACCTTGAAAGCCCCGAGCTGGAAACAACATCTATTTTTGCTGCATCAACCAGAGCAATTTCTGCGGCGACAATGGGAGATCCCTTTTTTTGTTGCAACCGGCAACCAGAAAAGCTTCCATCGACAAGTTTTTTGCTACAATGGGGAGCTGCATCCAGGGGAGAGGGGGAGGCTGCAACCGGGGGCGCGCGACCGTGCCGCCGGCGAGCGGTGCCGGCGAGGTTGCAGTTTTTTGTCTACAGCTACTGGGTAGGCGCGCTGACGATGTTTTTTTGCCGCAATCCTAGCAGTTTTTGGTACGACTGAATGGTGATTTTTGCTACGAGGGCGGTGGCCGGATCCGGCGAGGGGGGCTCTGCGAGGGAGCGGCCACTGTGCTTCGAGATCTGCGAGTTCCGTGGGTCCGCGGCGAAGCTCGGCGCGGGGTGCGGGAGGGAGCATGGTGAGCTTTGATGCGGCAAGGGGGATGAGCAGAGTTTTGCCCCGTACGGAGGAAGAACTAGTGCGGGGGAAGAAGATGATGAATCGTGCGGCTATGGGTGCCCCAATTGGACGGCTGCTAAGCGACCGGCCGAAACTTTCGGCCGGCGCGCCGGCGCCTAGCAGTCGCCAAACAATAATCACTTTTAAAAAGTTGTTGCTTTAGAACATATATACCATTGTTCTTTGCTTCAGCATCACACATGACCAAAGACCGGCGGAAAACTTTTTCTGAGCGGGGTAAAAGAACTTGGAATCGTTGATCTCTTCCTTCAAGATTGAGATGCAATTGACACGTGTTGGACTTACTAGATCCTTAGCAATTCATGCGAGAATTGATCACTTGTGGGGATCCATTGAGAGTCCGTTTTATGAAATATCTGCTGGGCTTCCTCTTCATCAAGTCACGAAATTCGACCCTTAGTTAGCAGCACCAAAACTAGAGCAGGCCCAAGACAAGCAAGAACAGTCAGTCAGCACCGATCAGGCAGGAAGCAGACAAGCAGTGTGTACAAGGCCCGGGAACGGATTCACCGCCGTATGGCTGACCGGCGATTACTAGCGATTCCTGCTTCAAGCAGGCGAGTTGCAGCCTGCGCGAATTCGGGTAACGGCTACAAGGGATAAAAATAAAGGAAACTGTACCCGACCAGGGATGGACGTAAACTCGTAAGCTACCGAGGGTAGGGATAATCGTCCAGGTCTTATTTGAAAATATCACTCTTCAAGTAATTGACTTTCATGCCAGACATTTCCTCTAAACAGTAGATAAGGAATTAGAACTCGACGAAAGAGCTTTACAAGCGGCATTGCCCTTCTTCACTCGATATTGCTGGATCGGGCTTTCGCCCATTGTCCAAGATTCCCCACTGATCCAATTTGACTACCTCTACGGGATAGACCTCAACAGAAAACTGTTGAGTAACGGCAACAAGTGATTGGGTTCAGTAGTTCCTCATAGAAAATTATTGGCTCTAATTCGTCAGATATTATTTATTCTAGTATCTGGAACACGAAATAGATAGAGTGGATAAAAAAAAATGGAACTATGATTCATACTCACTATTAAGACCTCGCAACCAGCTTACTTTAACTAGTTATTTTGGTTTTCTACTGGCTGCTTTAACTATAACCCCAGCTCTATTTATTGGCTTGAACAAGAGATGCTGGGCTCTAGATATGCGAGTGAGATACCCGCCCTCGGTCATGACCTGGGTTGAAGAAGGAATCTATGTTCTTGGAAGCAAAGAAAGAACTCCGGTCTAATTCAAAAATTTCCCCTAATTGAGAACGCCTCGCATATTTTTTTACAGTAGCAGGATCAGAATAACTTACTCCATTAAGTTCGCCACCATAGAACTCCACCGTTACGCCTACTTGTTCAAGATCTTTTAGAAGCGCATACTCCTCCGGGGGGTCGATTAGGGCGTGGGCATAAGGGCCTTTATGACACAACGCGAATTGTTTGGAGGGGAAGTCTACCCTTTTTAATGGATTCGGCGCATGTTTCTATCAAATCAATAGAAGAAATGATCCTTTCCCTGATTTGAATTCTCAATTCTCTACGGCGTCTAGTAGATAGAAACAAGAAAATCAGAAGAATCTTTCTCTCTATTCACTATCTCCTTTAGCACTCTCTTTTTTATATCAAAAAATAGAAACAGTTTACCTTTACCATACCTTCCAAGCAAGAGTGTTTTATTGCAAGATTAAGTTATTACTGAACAAAGAGAAATTCTCATTATAAAGGGCAGAAGAACTTGACAAGTTTCCAACAATTAAAGATCCAGATCACGAAATTGCATTTCAATTATTTGCGAAAGGATATCAATTGCCTTCTAAACTCGTTGTTCCGCTTGCAGATTGGAGTTTCCTACTGACTATCCGGGGGATGAAGGTCGAAATGTCTAGTTTGAATTGCTTATGCTTATATAGTTTGAATCGTCCAGCTTCATACCAAGGTTGTTCTACAAAAGAACCAAGTAAGAAAGTAAGCCCGTTCAAATCCTGTCATCCCTACCTATTACTTCTTTCTTCTTTATAGGCAGTAGCGACGAGATCAATTAAAGTGAGCAACTAGCGCGAAAGCCGTTGTGCGTTAGCACATCCGTTTTCTTGCTTGATTTTTATACAATTTTTTGAGCAACTAGCGCGAAAGTCGTTGCGCGTTAGCGTGTGGCCCATTCCTCAAAAGATGTTTTTACAGGATCCCTATCCACAACAATTTTTACTTCTGAAGCTGAAGCAGCTACTTTCGAAGTAACAGAAAGAAAAGCAACGACTGGAGTGGGGGAGTCAGAGTCGAAAAGAGGATTCCTCGCTTATTTCTTTTTTTTATTGACCTCCTCCAGACCAGAGAGGAGGTCAAATTGAAATTGGAGTTACAATTCAATTTCGCCCTCTTCCTCATACAGGAACAACTGGAACAACAGTTTCGAACATTGTATCGGGCCTCCTCACCGGGAACCTTTGGGCCCCCGTCATCTCTACCCGGGTACATAGCTTCATCCAAACCATGGATCCACGAATTGTTGACTCGCTCTAGAAAAGAGCTTCGTAGTTGGGAGTATTTCTTGCGCGTACCAATTGAAGTATTTTGAGGTATCTTTTTTGAACTGAGTTGAATGAAGAAAAGAAGAATTGGAAGAAGAAAAGTTTTCTCAACACGGGGGGGGGGGGGGGGGGGGGGGGGCGCAGGCTCAAGCGTTGATTCTGCTCGTGAGCGTACTGGTATAAGCCTGCCTGACTGTGAGACCGACTGGTCGAACAGAGACGAAAGTCCTGAATTTCCAATGAAGTTTTGATTTTCTCGAGGGACGTAGCAAAATAAGAAAAGTTTTTTTGATTAGACGCATGCAATTGGCGAAACATTTTATTCAAACAAATGTAGAACCAGAATCAAAATCCTTTTTATCCGGCATTAATTTGGAACCGCGTGCATCTAAAGCGCCCTGTCTACTTTTCTCAGGGAGATGGTTAAGGACCTCAGAAGATAGAGGAGAGCGCCAGGCCCAGATTTCCGGAATACTTCTACGGGGACAAAAAATAAATCCACTCGGTTTCAGACTTGGTACAACCCAAAAACACCATTCCTTTTGGTCAAAATAATTAATTGGAATTCCAATTAATCATTGAAGAAATTAAAAGGGATTAAATAAAAAAATCCAAAAATTGTTCGTTTGGAAATTTCCCGAAAAGCTAATTATAGGTTCTTCTCTCCATTGGAGCAACTGAAGGAAACTCGTATAGAAATACAGGTTTTGCTTCCGCATAAGAAAGGTCGCTACAAAGCTGGCTCACAGTAGTTCTCTCCTCTAGAGTGTAAAATCCTTAATTGTTGGTACCAAAAAAAGAGCAACAAATTTAGTAGCATCAAGTATATTGACAATTCCAAAAAACTGCTCATACTATGATTATAGTATAATCACGAGCGGTTGTATATGGCCCTATCGTCTAGTGATGCCCCTCCTCTTACTAATACTACAGAATGTTCTTGTATGCCCAATACCTAGTATAAGCAGTGATTTCAAATCCAGAAGAATCAGACTCAAGTTCCGAAGTAATTACACATAATAGAAAAATGGACTCAGGTTCAAGTTCAAAATGGCAGGGACTTCAACTGGTGGAGCAGGCAGAGCGGTGGGCGCATCCGCCGGTTGAGCCTGATCCCCCGCTGGATCTGGCAGAACTGGCGGTGCGTCTGCGACGACCAAAGCTACGGAGCGGCCTCTACCGCTTTCCCTACTGTTCTTGTTGAACTAGGGCTTTGGCTGAGCGACCACCTTCTTCCAGTATTCTTAGCTTTCCAGGCAAGTATGTCCATTGAAAGGAAAGAGTCCCTAAATAGACAGGTTTTCAGCAAATAAAACGGGTCCTGGTCTTCGGCTGACCGAAATCTTTGGGGACGATTCTGTATTACAATTTGGTGGAGGAACTTTAGGACATCCTTGGGGAAATGCACCTGGTGCAGCAGCTAATCGAGTGGCAGAAAAATACATGAAAAAGAAAGGAGGTAGAATTTTTTTTGGATTTATGGTTAAAGAAGAAAAAGAAGAAAACAGGGGTTCTGTTGAATTTCAAGTATTCAGTTTCACCAATAAGATACGGAGAAGTAAAAATTGTTGTGGATAGGGATCCTGTAAAAACATCTTTTGAGGAATGGGCCAGGTGTTACAATAGCACTATTTTCTGAACCCAAGTTCCAAAGGATTAGGGCACTGGATTGAAGAATAGCTCAGTCCGATAGAAACTTAGGATCCTACTCTGGAAACAGAAATACCCACATTAATAGCGGTCAAAGAAATAGGTTCAGTGGTTCGACCTCCCAAAGGTTAAAGAAAGACATCTGGTTCAAAATTATATTGCTTCATCGGACCCGGGGAAATTGCCAAAGCATTTGGCGATATGTTAGTTGAGTCCCTGGCTCCCCAATTGATTGACCTGCTATATCTATGGAATTTCAAAAGAGAGAAAAGGATCCGAATCCGACCCGAGGATGAGCTCAAACCTTAGGGTTTGAAAAGAAGAAGTAAAGCTCTCTTTCGAAATCTATTTCGAAAAAGAACTACTAATCCTTAACTTTTCGAGGAATCCTTCATCAGTGGTTGTGAATGACTGAATTGGCACCTGAATCGGACTGAACCGACTGTTTGTCAGGCTACTGTTCTCCTATTCTCTCGAATCTATGAAGTAAGACATTGATTTTGCAATTTTTTTGTACCGAGGGTTCGAATCCCTCTCTTTCCGCTCCCTTGGATGATTTGGGACTTTCGAATTGGAAAGAATTCTGACCCCCGGATTTTCTCATAGATAAATGTACGAAACAAATCCAACAAGAAAAAAAAACTGAATTTTTACTCTCTTTTTTCTTTATCTTTTATTTCTATAGACCAGACATTTTATTTTATGGAAGAAAAAGCCGTATTTCGCAATAGCAGCTCCGAGAAGCTGGGCTTAGGGTGCGCCTCCTGCGGTCGTTTCAGTGACTCAATTGGCTGGCTTCCCTCAGCTCAGACTGGTGTCGCCACCTCTCCCAGGACCGGAATGATTATCCCTCCAGTAGTTTTCTATGGAACCATACCACTATGGTCATCTATATGATTAGACCGTGCCGCTTCACTAGACTTTCCTGAACCATCCATTTGATCCCCTTTATCAATTTGAGTTTAAAAATAGGAAAAAAAGGGTGTCCGCAACTTACGCTCTCATTGCAGCGGCACCTGTTAAAGTGGCGGCAAGAAAGAAAAGACCAAAAAGAAGGTTTTTTTTAATACCTATGACGAACCGAACCATAAAATCGAAGCAAGAGTTTGCTAATTGGTTTATATGGATTCTTCGCGGCTGAGTCCAAAAACAGAAATAATATTGCCAGAAATTGATAAGGTAGCATTTCCATTTCTTCTTAAAAAAAGTGCTTCTCTTCAATGGAAGCTTCATTTTCCCGGAATGTATCCTAATTTTTGGCCTAATTCTTCTTCTGATGATCGATTCAACCATTTGGCACTGACTTTCCACCTCCCTTTTTCGTAACAACAAAAAACAGAAAAACGACCAAAACGACAGTGAGCAGCATATACAAGACTGCATTTGTAAATGTAAAATAAAAGTTGCCCACATGAAGATCAATTATTGGGTTTATTTATCTTGAAATGAAAGTTGAAAGCGGGTTAATTCTTTTACAGACGTCTTTTTTTAGGCGCGAAATCCATCATTGGCTAAACAATCATTTGGTTATGCCATTTTGAGCTTTGCTCTCACCGAAGCTATTGCATTGTTTGCCCCAATGATGGCTTGAAAAGGGTGCTCAACCGACAAGAACTATTTATGATATTTTAAGGAAGGCGGAATTTATAATATGAGTACCTTTACGCTTTGCCAAAATGTAAGGGGCCATTTTAGGGGTAGCTCAGTAATTCTGATTCTTTTCTCTTCCAGCCCCCGGGCCCCTCTTTGATAAGGAAAGTTTTCATTTCTAAAATCCTCGTTTAAAAAAATACACCGTCTGGGAGCTTTACCAGGACTCACCAAAGATTTGGGACCAAAAGCGGTTAGCAGTGACCATTGAATAAGTTTCTTCAGCTTGAGTCCGCGTCATTCCTTTTTTCTTTCTTTGGTAAGGAAGGGACGGCTATTCCCACAAAACATCCTTCTCGCGGGTTATCTTCTACTCAAGCAAGCTCTCTCCTATTCTTCATCCACCAACTAGCAGGAACGTAGGAGCACAAGAGGGTCATCATCTTCTGAAACGATTGGCTTTCGATCTGCTTTCCCAAACCGTGCTGAGCTCCCAAGCAGTGGGAGGGGAAAGTGATCTCTGAACAACCCATAGAGAACGAAACTCGGAAGAAGATCTAGTTTCAAGTCAGCTAGGAAGACCTCTTTCTTAAATTAAAGGGAAGGGACCCAAGAGGACGAATATGGAACTTTAGAGGAGGACTCAGAAGACGAATATGGCAGCCCCGGTGGAAACACTTTTTCAAGCAGGGGTAAACGGATCTGGTTAGGAAGCCGGAGATGGAAGAGAGGGTGTCGTGTCGGATCTTCAATCGGGGCAAACAACTGATGCTCGAGCTCCGAATGCCAGTATGTAGAGAAGTGATGGAAAGGGTTGTGCTCTTTCATTTGAGAAACTTCCAACCAAAATAGGCGAAATTGTAGCTTCCGAATCTCGCTTAATTGAATCTCCTGCTCCAAGTAGAATTTCCAGGCGTTGGGAAATCTGCACAGATAGGATTGCATACTTGGTTACCCGATGCAATGGAGGGTCCCACTCCAGTATCTGCTTTGATGAATTTGGCGAGCTGATCCGCTTTGATCCAGGAGAAAGCCCAGTCAGCCACCTTTTCGGTGCAGGTCACGTGACCTACAGCTCAAAATACTTCAATTGGTACGCGCAAGAAATAGGCCAATTCGGCAGCTTTTTGTTCAATTTCTCGTAACGGATGTTGGCTCAATCCGAAGGAAATTATGCAGAAGCTTTGCAAACCTCCTGGCTGTCTTTGCACCCCCACCTCCTTTATCACTGAGCGGTCATTTAGGGGCCTTAGCTGGTGATCCGGGCTGTTTCCCTCTCGACCTCCCACATTAGGATTGCTTGTTAATGGTTGATCAAGCTTGATGGATTCCCCCTCTGAAACAAGAAGTTCTGGGACGAGTTTCTGCCTCATACAGCTCGGGCCGAAGACCGGGGAAACCCTTTTGGATTTTTTTCATTGTATTGAAAGAATTTTCAAAATTTAAACGAGAAATTAATTAGAATAAATTCCAATCTGGTACCAATCGTAGAAATCGTATTGTAGAGTTCTTCTCACGCCTAGCACAGCTACAAGCATTCCTCGAAAATGTCTCAGGGCTCAAGTGATTCACCGAAGCGACGAGACCTTGAAAGCAGCTTTTTCAAGTGTCAGTAGCAGGACGTTCTGTCAATCGGGGAAGATTTCCAATCGTAACTAAATCTTCTTAAAATAAGGAACAAGGAAGCCAAATAGCTAAAAAACGATAGTTTTGGTTTACTAGAACCATCCGCATATTGTTTCAGCTCGGTCGAGCTTTAGTGCACACACCTGATCATCTCGTGCCTCTTATATAGTTTCTAGTTTAGGAGTCCGAGCTGGAAGAACAAAAGGTGGAGCTCCGCCCTAGTGTTACCCTTTGCCTCGCTCTTTAGAGGCGGTGGATACCTAGGCACCCAGAGACGAGGAAGGGCGTAGCAAGCGACGAAATGCTTCGGGATTCGGTCTTATACATACGCGAGGAAGGTAATCAAAAAAGAGAGAAGACGAGTTCTTCTTTCTTTTCTTCAAATCCAAAAAATTTCTCTTTTTTATACATAGGTCGTCGATTCGGCATTGGTTAAAAAAGGGCAGGGTGCTCCCGATACTGTATTTGAAGCAGTTCTTCGAATTGGAACCACCTACAGCTCCAGGTGGCGAAGAGCCGACATCGAGGTGCCAAACCTTCCCGTCGATGTGGACTCTTGGGGAAGATCAGCCTGTTATCCCTAGAGTAACTTTTATCCGTTGTAATATAGAGACCTCTTTCAATGATTATAGATCCAAAGGATCGTTATTGATAGGAAACTGCCAGTAGCCCTTGACTTTGACTGCTAAAATAGCAAAGGGGATCCAGATTATTTTAGAACTCCAATCCATTGTACAATTTTTTTGTACCGAGGGTTCGAATCCCTCTCTTTCCGCTCCCTTGGATCATTTGGGACTTTCGAATTGGAAAGAATTCTGACCCCCGGAAAACCCTGAACCAAGAAGAGTTGGATATGTTATGTAGGGTATGTTTTTTTTATTAATTTTATTCCTGCGCAGCTTAGGTGGAAGGCGAAGAAGGCCCCCTTCCGGGGGGGGGGGGGGGGGGGGGGGGCGAGCCATTTACTGATTTATCTTCTTTTTTCTTCTTCTGGCGGAAAATGAAACTTCCATTGAAGAGAAGCAAATGAAACGCTTTCATAAAAATTCTAGATAGACTCCGTCCTTTTTTTTAGATGAGGGTGACTCAAGAAATTGGGGGTGGGACCTGCTGGCATAATGCAGGCTGGAACGTGGGAATTCGAGGCTCATAACCTTGAGGTCACGGGTTCGATTCCCGTCTCCGCACTTAGCAGTCTGTATAAAAGGACTATTCTATTTCTCTAGATATGGTAGAGGAGAGGAGGTCAATAAAAAAAAATGACTCAATCAAAGATCCAACTGATCCCCACGCCTGTATTGCAAATACGCAGTCACGAATAATCCCGCTAAAGTAATAGGAATTAGGCGGGTCTTATGCAATCGATCGGATCATATAGATATCCCTTCAACACAACATAGGTCATCGAAAAGATCTCGGACGACTCACCAAAGCACGAAAAGGCACTTTTTTTTAAGAAGAAATGGAAATGCTACCTTATCAATTTCTGGCAATATTATTTCTGTTTTTGGAGGAGGTCAATCAAAAAAAAATGACTCAATCAAAGATCCAACTGATCCCCACGCCTGTATTGCAAATACGCAATCACAACGTTCTAAACCCAACTCACGTACCACTTTCATCGGCCCACAGGAAAACCCCTCCTTCTTTTGGGAGGAAATCAAATGAGTACGCTCATTCCAATCCTCAATTCTCCTTTCGAGATTCGGGGATAATGAATCAATTGAACGCGCTTCAAAGATTTGTTCCACTTTTGACATTCAATTCAAATAGAAAGAGTAGTCACAGCTGCGACAAGTTGCTCTAAGAGGAAGGAGTTGACTTACTTTCAATTCCTAATACAGCAAGAGCGGATTTTTTTCATGTAACGTAATTGGTTAGTGGGGAAAAACTGGGCCGGGACTCAAAAGAATTTGGCGAAGTGTTTGTTCCTGAATCCGAGCTTTTTCGAGTTGCTCAATGGTCCCTCTACGCAATTCTTCTGAATTTCGGAAACATCTAAAAAATAGAAATGGCTATTAGAAGTTGTATTTTTGGTGGTCAAAGGGACGGCGGCGAACGGGGGGCAAACTCCTCAAAACGAAGTTCTACTTTGTCTTTGGAAGAATTGGAAGGTGGAGCTCCGCCCTAGTGTTACCCTTTGCCTCGCTCTTTAGAGGCATGAGTGGTCACAACTCGACGTAGTCTAGCAGTTCTATTTGGCGCACGAATTGCGTATAGCAAAGTTGAAGAAGGTGTTGGTCCTATGGACCGTGAACGGATTCGCCTCTGGCCTCTGGGCACGTCGGAACCGCATGAGTTCACCGCCAGGAAGAAAAGCTGGATCGATGTGTTATAAGCCGTCACCGTAGCGGAGAGCTCGAGCTGCTGCAGCAGGTTTTGAAAAGGGAATCGATCGTGATTTGGAACCTGTTCTTTACATGATATCTTTGCTTCAGAACAAAACCCTGCAATCAAATAGATTGTCCCAAGGGCACCATATTCTAGGAGCCCAAGTTATGCTATTGAAAATTCGTTCCACACCAGACGAAGCAATGGTTTATCCAAACTTCAAAAATAAAAATCTATTTTTTAATCTGTTTGTGAGAAAGCGTGAGAAAAGGATCCGAATCCGACCCGAGGACGAGCTCAAACCTTAGGGTTTGAAAAGAAGAAGTAAAGCTCTCGTTTACTTCAATCAAAAAAGACGGAAGAGTGCACGTAGAATAACAAAAGGGGTTATTCATGTTCAAGCTAGTTTCAACAATACCATTATAACTATTACGGACCCACAAGGTCGGGTGGTTTTTTGGTCCTCGGCCGGTACTTGTGCATTATTGAGTTGACTAACTCCAACCTCGGTATAAAATTCTTTATCAGCGGGTTCGCTTTTCCAGAATAGAAATTTGTCCAAAAATGTTGGGATTGTATTAATGGGCGATGGGTTGATGATACAAGAGGGAAGTTTTGTAAAAGCAACAGGAGGTCGCTGGTCTCACATGGAAGAGATACGAACCTCCGCTGGATAAACACCAGAACTGGTATCGGCTTCTTTTTGTACATGTGTCTTTAGTTTCCCTTTTATCATCTCGTCCAAGAGAGAAAGTTTTTCTAATTCTATGAATCTTTCTAGAATCCTTTTCTCTTGAATATCAGTTAAGAGCTTTCCCGCTTTCCTTACTTTCCTTCCTCACTCAAACTTCAAAAAGTCCTTCCATGAATCTAGGGAAGGAAAACCACCTCAACGAATGGCCCCGCTTTCAATGCGGGTCGAAGCCTATGGTTGCCCGGATGGTTGAATGTTGTTAATGAGAATAGTAATTCACTTTTCTTAACAATAGGACCTGGGGATTTCTTGGTTCATCATGCTTCAGATTATTAGCCTGGAGTTCGCCACCAGCAGTATAGCCAACCCTACCCTATCACGTCAATCCCACAAGCCTCTTATCCATTCCCGTTCGCTCGTGGCGGCCGCCTGAGCTTTCTCTTTGTTTAGAATTGAAAGAGAAGTTTTTGGTAGTGGGGTGGAAGAAGCCCCGGCTAACTCCGTGCCAGCAGCCGCGGTAAGACCGGGGGGGGGGGGGGGGGGGGGGGGGGGGCAAGTGTTCTTCGGAATGACTGGGCGTAAAGGGCACGTAGGCGGTGAATCAGGATTGGAAAGAATTTGGACCTGGGGACCCTGGATCTATCGGCCTGTCATACTAATTTTCCTATGTGAGGACCCGGTATTTCAGCTCACGCTTGAGTGCTTGCCTGTTTTTCCTTCAATTCTTATTCCGGATTGCCCCTATTTAAAAGTGGCAACCAATGCCATGGGGTAACAGCACCAAGGCTTACACAGACCATGTACAGCTACTGCACACACACACAGACACAACCTTTACGTCGCCGGATCAAAGAAGTGACCAGAGACAGTGCACCAGTGCAGCAGTAGCAGTCAGCAAAGCAAGTCACTATCCCCTGCCTGACTTGACACCATCTCGCTTCCCTTCTTAGAGACTCAGACTCAGCCTGTAGGTGGGACAATCTGCGGGTGTCTCACATCCTGCCACATGTGTCCACCAGTTCAACAAACATCCTAGTACTACAGTACTGCAAAGTCTGTAAACGACAACTTTTTGTACATGAAGTGTTTGACCTCTTCTCTACTATCAGCATGAATGTTACTCAGAATCTAGTTTACTAAATGCTAGGCCAAACCAGAGTTGCAAGTCACCTACAGGATACTTGAGCTCATGACTCTTGACAAACTCGCTTGAGGAAACGTTCCAAGTCACCAACAGGAAAGAAAATTTGCACTGCAGGCAACAGCTAGTTGATAAAAAAAAAAGAACAGTAATGCATAAGAACAAGTTACAGCCACAACAAGATTTTTTCTGTGTGTAACACTGGGCATATTGAAGATCAGGTCCTGAGACAAGTAATCAACAGATCCTGATACAAGATATTAGAGAGTTGTTGGCTGTGACATGTAAATGAACAAATCCTGCAACAAGTAATCGTAGAATTGAAAGGCATTATCAAGATTCAGCATTTGGTTTGAATGATTCTTTGATGGGTAAGAATCTGAATGAGCATGTACCATACTGACAAACAAATACAGCTAAGTGAAAGGCATTGTTTCAACTCGGATATGACAAATACTGCATACCTCAACCTCATTAAGGAAATCGGAAAGCATGCGTCAATTACCTCATTTAAAATTGTAACATCTTGCATTGACAAAAAAGAGAAGAAACAGGGCTGAAGATGCACATACAAATACTCTTTCTTAAAATGCTAACTGTAAATTGTTGAACTACTCCCAGTAAAAAACTATGCAAAAGGTTCAAGTAGTCCAGGCATATATTCTGAATTTAGACTTTCGCCAGAGGCGCTGGTTTCTCGCCTAGCAGGTGCCTCCTTATTCTGTACATGTCTAGAGCTTCAGATGTTATAATCCCACACAAATAGTATGTACAACAGAATTGATGATTCAGGCCAAAACAGCATTAGAGATGTCAGTATGTCACACAAATAGCTTAACTTAGAAACGGCGAAACACCCAAGTCGATACCTATACAGATCACACCGTTCAATTCCTATCAAAGAATGTCTGCTCAGAAGCTTGTATCATACATTCCTAGTTATTCGCTTTCTTCTCTTTCCTGTCATGCTAACAAAATAGATATGTCTGACAGTAATTAGAGACAATATGTCAGTGCATTCTTAAAGATCAACAATAGAGTACTCAGAGTGTCCAGCGGTACCATGCAGCCATCTATCTGAGTAGTTCATACCGGTCTAAAGACAAATGTTCACACTCGCTGCCGTTGGTGGCCTGACTGCATGACCATGAGAATATCCGTGTCTCTGAGCAAGCGAAGCGAGATGGTGAGACAAATGTTCTGTTCACACACAGGCTTAGTGCACGGCCATGAGAATATCCGATCATGTGAGACATGCCGGCGACGTCAGGTCTCCAAATATTATATGACCGTTGCTCCACGGAAACAGAAACAATAGCTGAGGGGCAGTGCAACGCTTATCATCTTCAGGACAGTTACACTTACTGATATAATTCTTAGTTATGATCACTCACTCCAAGTTCTCAAAGGGCAATTCCTTTTTAGTCTTTTGCTGCAAATCAAATCAAATCACTTGTTTGACATGCCTGCAGCCGCTGCTGCATTTTTGTACTCCCTCCATCCCAAAATTCTTGTCTTAGATTTGTCTAAATACGGATGTATCAAGTCACGTTTTAGTATTAGATACATCCGTATCTAGACAAATTTAAGACAAGAATTTTGGGACGGAGGGAGTACAACGCTTTGCTTGGGAGCAATACAGATTTGGAGGTAAGTCGCCTTTCTTTCCCTTAATCTGGTACATTTGAATGCCTAACAGTAATATATCGACAAACCCAGTGTTTGAGGCGCTCAAAGTATCCGCAAGATATATAGTGAGTTGAAACCATTCATTGCCTCATAATCCAAGTTACTGTCGAAACAACTCTAGTCAAAAAGAAGAAGAAACACCCACTGCTATTGCTGTCAGGTGTTCGTTTCTATGGGACTCACGCACGCAACGAGGCTCGGAACAACAAAGGCGGTCCTGTACCGTGAAGGATTGTACCAAGATGGTTATATTGATATGATCCAGCAGCGGTCTTATTGATATGATCCAACAGCGGTCTTATTTCCCCGGTGTCTATCTCTAGGTGTGAGGCATCATCGTCAGTGCCAAGATGGTTAAAAGTAATGTTGATGCTGCAGTGTATAATTGATGATCAAATGATGGGCATGGGGGTGGTGATTACGTGGCCATGATGGTGATGTCCTGGCTCACTTTGACCACACTCTTCAAGGCGTCACCATCCCAGAACTGGCTCAAGCAATAGCGGTTTGACCAGGCCCAGACCAACTGATTTGCTCTCAGGCACAAAACTGACTGACAGAAATAAACTCCTATAACCAAACACTGACTGGCACAGTAAACTTAATGCAGCTAAAAAGAAATCTGCAAGTAATCCAATCTAACAACAGAAATCTGCAACTACTCCAATCTTAAGAAGAAGAGCAACCAGATGAACAGATGAACCTAACACATTAAGCTTCAACAAAGAAGCTCAAATCACAAAGCATCAACTAGACAAGGATGAAAACACCAAGCGAAACTTGTCCTCTCCTTGATGATCTCTACCTTTGACATCCCTGATGAAGGTTATCATGTTCATCATGTGAGCCACCCTTGCCTACGAATCATCAATGGACGTTTTTGGCAGAGGCCTGATGTGCACGTAGCACAACTTCCTCCATGATGGCAGCGAGCAGGGCATCCTTAGTCTCTGCTTGCCGAGGCATGTAGCCCCCAACACCTGCACCTAGCTACATCTCCTCCTCTCATCACTCCATCTCCTACGTGCCTTCCTCCCTCCTCTGCAGTATGCACTCCACGAACATCCATCATCCGACCGCAGCGAATCGTGGGTACAATTCCAATTGGTACTCTCCAGCTTCCTATTCAAGGTCGGTGACAGAAGACGACCCCTCACACTCGTGCAACCACCTCCTCTCCAGAAGAGGCAAGACGCAAGACAACAGCTCGCGGTTCCCTTCTTGCATAGCTCCACAGTGTCACACACCCGCACGCGCCCAGATGTGTGCGCGTCGCCCTCTCATCAGACATGGACCAACAACACTCCTCTTCTAGCTATGCTAGGCCAGCATCCTATACCGGTACAACGCCACCAAACATATTGACTGTCTCCTTAAGATCACAATCACCTAACTAAATCCACCTAAAATCTCACAATCCAATGTGAAATTTGTTTCAAGATCACAATCACCCAACTAAATTCGAATTTTCCAAGATTAACTGAAAATATGTTTATCCACCAATATAATAATCACCATGCTCACATATTACAGCTAAAATCTCATAATCCACCGAATAACCTTGACTATCTCCTCAAGATCACAATCAAAACTAAATCCACCTAAGATCTCATAATCCACCATGAAATTTAATTCAAGATCACAATTAATTAACTAAATCCAAATTGTTTCAAGATTAATTGTGTTTATCCACCAATCTAATAACCAACATGCTCACCTACTAAACCTAAAACAATACACCAAACATCTTTTACTATCTTCACAAGATCACAATCACCAAACTAAATCCACCTAAAATCTCATAATTCACCGTGAAATAATTTCAAGATTAACTAAAGATCGGCTTATCCACCAATGTGATAATCATCATGCTCACCTATTAGACCTAAATTTCATAATCCATCAAACATCATTGACTATCCCTCAATATCACAATCACGTAAACAAATCCATCCAAAATCTGATAATGCACCATGAAATTTGGGCCAAGATCATAATCACCTAACTAAATCCAAATTGTTTCAAGATTAATTGAAGATTTGTTTATCCACTAGTGTAAAATATCATCACGCTCACCTCCTAGACCTAAAATCTCATAATCGATCATGAAATATGGTTCAAGATCACAATCACCCAAATTACCGCAAGATTAATTAAAGAACTAATTATTCACCAATCTAATAACATGCTCACCTACTAGACATAAAATCTCAAAATCCACCACACTTCTTTAACTATCTCCTCAAGATCACAATCACCAAATTAATCCACCTAAAATATCATGATCCACCATGAAATTTGATTCAAAATCATAATCACCTAACTAAATTCAAATTGTTTCAATTAATTAAAGATCTTTTTATCCACCACCGTAATAATCATCATGCTCACCTACTAGACCTAAAATCTCATAATCCACCGAACATCATTGACTATCTTCTCAATATCACAATCACCTAGCTAAATCCATTTAAAATCTCATAATCCACTATGAAATTTTGTTAAAGATCACAATCACCTAGCTAAATCCAAATTGTTCAAAATTAATCAAAGATTTGTTTATCCACCAATATAATAGTCACTATGCTCACCAATTAGACCTGAAATCTCATAATCCACCGGACGGCGGTGGCGGTCCGCTCCCGACAACATTTTCACCCCTTCCCCCACACCCCTCGTGCACTCTCCGCTCCATGCCAATCCCGTTGGGCATCCTTTGCTTGGCTACCGGTTTCTTTGTGTGCTGCCTCGATCCCACAAGCTGTGTTCCCCTGTTGAGCACCGCCATAGCCGAACGCTCGAGAACCACCTATCGGCGGAGCAGGAGCAGGGGCAGTCGGCACCGCAATGTCTAACCCACAGGATGTGTGCACGACGCTACCTGTCACCGGGGCTAAGGGCCCCCAACAAGGGAACGTAGGATGCAACATCAAGTCCGTGACACATAACCGCATACAAGGGAAGGACGCCAAGCTAGATCGACGAGGAACAAAAATTGCACAATTTCAACACCCACTTATTCTAGTTTCACCGTCTAGTGCTTCTTTGTCAACCACTTCAGTTGAGCCCCTAACCACACTGGAGATTACGCGACTTTAGTGTTTGATAGCTGCTTCTTTTGGTTCTCCATCGACAGGTTTTGCTAATGATTCTTCTGGTAACGAGAGACCACTTTTTACACAACCAGGTACATCTCCATGGATCCTTGGTACTGGAGCATATTTTCATATTACTTATGATTCTTCCAGATTGTCAGTCATTCGACCTCCAGATTCTCATGTTCATGTTCTTACTGTTGATGGAACTTCCCTCTCAGTCGATAGTCAAGGCACTTTTAGCACTTCGTCTTTTCATGTTCCTACTTTTGCTCATGTACGTCCTCGACCCATGCAGCTCATTTCAGGTGGTTAGATTGTTGACTCTGGTTGTAGGATCATTTCGACTGTAACTCTTGTTCTGATTAGGACCATCACACAGATGCACGACTTGTCGCTAGCCCTCGACGCTATAACACCCAGGTCCTCTAGGAGGTTGATTGGCTTCACCTTCCCTCTACTGACACCGCCACCAGTCTCTCTGCCTCTCCTCGTCTACTGGCTCTTTGTGGCATCATCTTTTTGGTCACTTATGTGTATCTCGTCTGTCATCCTTAGTTCGATGTGGCCTTCTTGGATATGTCTTTGGCATTGTGTCTTTAGACTGTCAGGTTTGTTGGCTTGGCAAACAGGTTCAATTACCTTATCTTCATAGCGAAGCTCTCAGCATCCTTTTGATCTTGCTCACTTGATGTTTGGGGTCCAGCTCCCTTTGCATCGAAAGGAGGCTATTGATACTATATTATTTTTATAGATGATTTCTCTCAACAAACATGGATATATTTTATGCCTTCTTGTAGTGAGGTCTTGTCTACCGCCATGCTTCATACCCAATTTTCCACTCCTATTTGTGTCTTCCATGCTGATTTTGCTCGTGAATTCATCTATCATTTGTTGTGCAGATTCCTTGTTGAGTAGGCCACACTTGCTCGGTTCTCTTGTCGTGGTCTTGATGCTCAGAATGTTGGTGCTGAGCGCAAGCATCGTCACCTTCTTAAGGTGGCTCATGCGTTGAAGATCGTTGCCTCTCTTCCACCTCACTTTTGGAATGAGTTTGTTTCTACTTCCACCTACCTCATGAACATTCGGTCTTCCTTGTTTTACAGGGTGACATTCATCTCGAGCGGTTCAAGATCACAATCACCCAAATTAGTGCAAGATTAATTAAAGAACAACTGTTTATTCATCAATCTAATAATCACCATGCACACCTACTACACATAAATTTGCAAAATCCACCACACATATCTGACTATCTCCTCAAGATCACAATCACCAAACTAAATCCGCCTAAAATATCATAATCCACCGCTTTGATTCAAAATCATAATCACCTAACTAAATCCAAATTGTTCCAATTAATTGAAAATTTGTTTATCCACCAATGTAATAATCATCATGCTCACCTACTAGACCTAAAATCTCACAATCCACCGAATATCATTGACTATCTTCTTGACATCACAATCACCTAGCTAAATCCATTTAAAATCTCATAATCCGCTATGAAATTTTGTTAAAGATCACAATCACCTAGCTAAATCCAAATTGTTCAAATTAATCGAAGATTTGTTTATCCACCAATATAATAATCACTATGCTCACCAGTTAGACCTAAAATCTCATAATCCACCGAACATCTTTGACTATCTTTTCAAGAACACAATCACCTAACTAGATCCACCTAGAATCTCATAATGCGTGTGAAATTTGGTTCAAGATCATATTCACCTCACTAACAAATTATTGTAAGATTAATTAAATATTTGTTTATCCACCAATCTAATAATCACCACGGTCACCGACTAGACCTAAAATCTCATAATCCATCAAAAATCTTTGACCATCTCCTAAAGATCACAATCACCAAAGTATATTCAACCAAAATCGCCTAACTACCAAAATATTATAATATTAATTAAATATCTGTTTATCCACCAATCTAATAATCACCACGGTCAGCTGCTAGACCTAAAATCTCATAATCTACCGAAAATCTTTGACTATCTCCTCAAGATCACAGTCCCCAAAGTATATTCAACCAAAATCTCAAAAATCACCATGAAATTTGATTGAAGATCCCAATCACTTAACTAAATTTAAATTGTTCCAAGATTAAATAAAAACGTGTTTATCCACCAACATAATAATCACATGCTCACCTACTAAACGTAAAATCTCGTACCATCTTTGACTATATCCTCAATATCACAATCACCAAACTAAATCCACGTAAAATCATTCTCGGATGTTGCCTATGATCTTCCTACAAGGAAGAATAGACCAAGAGGTGATCAATGATGACAACGGTAAACTTGTCCAAGTACTCACAAACATGTTATTCATGATGTTCATCAAATAGCTCGGTGGTGTAAGGATTAGGTTAAGGGCCACATCCTTCATATCCAACTCTGTTGTCGTAGCTCGACCAAATCATGGCTTGGTGAGACAAGGTTGATAGGGTTAGGATGTGAGGGTGAAAGTTCACCATAACACACTTAAATACCATTTCTCTGATACCAACTGTTTTGAGGCTCACATGGCCCAACTCCCACAAGGTTATCACATAGCATCAAAATTGTCATCTCTCTGAATTAATCCAAACCATCCTCCCATGATGATTTTGTACTCATAACATTCTTGGGGAGGGACAACAAAATCACCTAGGTCTAACAATTCCGATCCACATGTGTCGTATCCATGATTATATCCATATGGGGCACATGCAAGCTACTAAGCTTACATCAAAACATCAGAAATCTGAGTGCCCAAGTTATCTCCATCCTATAATCCAAGTAGCTATATCATTTAACCTAAAGGAAACACAAGTTGTGCAAGATCCTTGTTTCCTTACTACTAATCCAATCCCAGATACTCCAATAATCCACCAATTTTCATAATCATGATTGATGTTGCAAACACTCATTCTGACCTAAAGGAAACACAAGTTGTGTTACTCCAATATCCTTGTTTCCTTATACTACTAATCCAATCCCAGATGCTCTAATAATCCACCAATTTTCATAGTCATGATTGATGCTGCTAACTATCATCTAACCTATATAAATCCAATATATCCAAGGTTGATCATACTACACCCTAAAGTTCTTCAACTTCAATCTCCAAAGGTGTGAATTTAACACAAAGAAATCCACCAACATCATAACCATGAGTCAAATAAACTCCAATTTCATGGTTATCTAAATCCAATATAAACCACAAGTTTTATTGACCGACTATGGATCTGTATATGTACTATTGAAGTTATTTATCCACCATGAAATTTGGTTCAAAATCACAATTACCTAACTAAATCCAAATTGTTCCAAGATTAATTAAAGATTTGCTTATCCACCAATATAATAATCACCATGCTCAACTAGACCCAAGTTCTCATAATCCATCGAACATATTTGACTATCTCCTGAATATCACTTCTACATCACCATCAGACTATCTCGTCCAATCATAACTCCTCAAAACAATTTTCGCATGGCACCAACCAACTTTGTGCATGTTGGGGCTTAAGGATGTAACATGATTGACTCACACAAGCACAATCTCATGTTGGCTTTTATTCCAGGCAAAAGTTGTTGGTGCTTAAACGGTGCTCTTACAATTCCATAAGTTAAGCACATCGATATAAGTCCATGCTATCAGAACTTTAATAGCTAGGCTTGGTTTCTTGGGCTAGGTTTGGATCAGAGAAAGGCTTAAGCTTGAGAGCGCAGAAACTCGGAATAAGTTGCACTTGGTATAGTTGAAGGCCTAGACCAGAGCACAACACAACTTCTATCTTTCCAAACTCACCCACACAACACAATAGTTGTGGCACCTCACTCCACAACAACCATGTCATGCCACCCCGAGTAGTAGATCCACGTGAAGACATCAGATCTGCCCACAACTGTCCACCATCGTGGCTGACACATAGGCATAGGGTGGATGATGCCTTTCTCGTTCAAGTGCCCTCTTTCTGCCTTCCTCGCTTCCCCTATCGTCATCCCCTCACCGCTCGACTCCAGGTTCAAAATCTGTCGGCGGCGGCAGTTCGCTCCTGACGACATTTTCAGCCCTTCCCCCACACCCCTCGTGCACTCTCCGCTCCATGCCAGTCTGGTTGGGCATCCTTTGCTTGGCTACGGGTTTCTTTGTGTGTTGCCTCGATCCCACAACCCGTGTTCCCCTGTTGGGCGCCACCATAGCCGAGCACTCGAGCACCACCTATCGGCGGAGCAGGAGCAGGGGCAGTCAGCACCGCAATGTGTAACCCACAAGATGTGTGCACGACGCTACCTGTCGCCGGGGCCAAGGGCCCCCAACAAGGGAACGTAGGATGTGACATCAAGTCCGTGACACATAACCCGCATATACAAGGGAAAGACACCAAGCCAGGTCGATGAGGAACAAAAATTGCATGAGTTCGACACCCACTTCTTCTAGTTTCACCGCTTCGTGCTTCTTTGTCTGATTCTTTCCAGTTTGTCAACCATTCGATCTCCAGATTCTCATGTTCATGTTCTTAGGAACTTGCCTCCCAGTTGATAATCGAGGCATTCTTAGCACTTCGTCTTTTCATGTTCCTAGTTTTCCTCATGTTCCTCGACCCATGCAGTTCATTTCAGGTGGTTAGATTGTTGACTCTGGTTGTACGGTCATTCTTGACTTTAAATCTTGTTCTGATTAGGATCCTCATGCGGATGCTCTACTTGTTGCTGGCCCTCGACGCTATAACAACTCCCAAGCCCTTTGGGAGCTTGACTGGAATCACCTTCCCTCTGATGACACCGCCGCCAGTCTCTCTGCCTCTCCTCGTCTACTGACTCTTTGTGGCATCATCGTCCTGGTCACTCATGTGGCTCTCGTCTGTCATCCTTAGTTCAATGTGTCCCTGGATATGTATCTAGAGGTTTCTTTAGACTGTCAGGTTTGTTGGCTTTGCAAATAGGTTCAGTTCAGTTACCTTATTTTCATAGCGAGACTGTGTCTCAGCATCCTTTTGATCTTGTTCATTTGATGTTTGGGGTCCAGCTCCCTTTACCTAGAAAGGAGGCTATTGCTACTATATTATTTGTCGACACACATGGATATATTTTACGCCTTCTTGTGGTGAGGTCTTATCTATTTGTAAGAAGTTTGCAGCAATGCTTCATACCCTATTTTCCACTCCTATCTGTGTCTTCCATGCAGATTTTACTCATGATTTTATCTATCATTTGTTGCGCGGATTCCTTGCTGAGCAGGGCACACTTGCTCTGTTCTCTTGGCATGGACATGATGCTCAGAATGTTGTTGTTGAGCTCAAGCATCGTCACCTTCTTAAGGTGGCTCATGCGTTGAAGATCGTTGCCTCTCTTCCACCACACTTTTGGGTTGAGGTTGTTTCTACTTCCATCTACCTCATCGACATTCAGCGCTCCTTACTTTGTAGGGTGACAATTGACATTCATCTCGAATGTATTTTTGGTCGTTCTCATGACTACTCATCGCTTCATTTGTTTGGTTGTGTTTGCTACGCTCTTCTTGCCCCCCCCGGTGAACGCACAAAACTGACTGCTCACTCTGTTGAATGTGTCTTCTTGGGTTACAGCGATGAGCACAAGGGCTATCGGTGACGAAGACATGTACCTAGGGTAGGGTAATAGGCCCGACCTAGACACCCTTATCGAGGACACTGCCCTAAGGCCAAGGACATTCAAAGGATGGCACCATCTACCGACTGAAATCGCCACAGGGTGCAACCCACTCGGCCGACAGTTCACTCGGACAACCCAATTCCATTCGACCGGGGTGTACTCACTCGACCACACCGGAAACCACTCGGAAGACAGAAGATCTAAGGTCACTCAGGATGGCAAGGGTCAGGCGTTCACTCCGTAGTCTTAATGATCATTTATTTGCCTTCATTGCTGGCGTTATCAGTAACGTCCTGTCTTTATAGACATTGAAACCCTTGTAACGTGGGACGGTTGGGGTCCTGGCGCACTCTATATAAGCCACCCCCCTCCTCAGGCACAAGGGTTCGCACCCCCTGTAATTTCACGCATAAGTCAATCGACCGAGCCTCCGGGCACCAAGACGTAGGGCTGTTACTTCCTCCGAGAAGGGCCTGAACTCGTAAATCTTGCGTGCACAACCTCACCGTAGCTAAGATCTTGCCTCCTCATACCTACCCCTCATTCTACTGTCAGACTTGGAACCACGACAGTTGGCGCCCACCGTGGGGCAGGTGTCTTAGCAACTTTCCGGTGAGGTTGCGATTTTTTCCGATTCCCATCATCATGGTTTCGGGTGGAGGTTTGGCTGAGGGCCACGAGATCCGTCTCGGTGCGCTCGTCTTCACCGCCGACGACTCCGCTTGGCTCCAGGAGGCCCCCCTCGACGTCGAGACGTTCCCCATCCGCGGGGCGACGCACTTTCGCGCATGCGTCCCCGGCGTCCTTCTGCGGCAGCCGTCGACCCAATATCGGTCGTTTCCTATGGCGTCTTCGTCCCCCGCTGTTCGCCGATGCAAGCGATCCGATCGATCGCGGCTTCAGCGGTGGGTGAAGCATGCAGTGGCATGTCAATCGGCCACTCCTCAAGTCGCGGCAATCGAGCCCGATGAATCTCTCTATGGCCTGTTCGATCTGTCGACTGGCTCCATCGAGACTCTGTCCGAGTGCGACAGCAGCGATCCTGCGGCGGAGGTCCTGATGGTCGACACGCCGCGTAGCCCGCCTAGCATGCGTCGCAATGGAGGCGGCGACGGCGGTGGCGATCCGTCGCATGTTCACGAGGAATACCACCCCGAAACCCTCTCTTCACAGCGGAGGGAGGAACTTCACCGCCGCAACGAGGAAGCACTCCACACGCCCATCGTCGGAGAGACCTCTGAGGCTCGGGCCTTAGAGGCCGCGCGCTTGGCCACTTTGGCTGAACGCACTCGACTGGAAAATCTTCAGCATGCACTCGACGAACGTGCTCGGCAGCGGATTCCTGAGTCCAGTTGACGGAGGCAATTATTCCCTCCTGAACCTTAGGTATACCGCACTCCAATTCAGAACCTTGCAGCCGCAGCTCGTATAGTAGAATCCATCCAGCCATCCCAGTCAGAAGCTGGGCGGGGTTTGATGCAGATCCGGGCTTTGCTCCGGGCGGCAGGAAACCAAAACACTGCAGTATCACAGTCATGTGACAGAATCCATAGCAGATCTGTGGTGGCTGACACAGTTCAGTCGGCTCACAGCCCAAGATCGCCTCCGCGGCGTGAAGGGCGGGTGCATCGCCAGGATCAGCATTTGGGTCGGATCCACGTGCAGTACGATCATCGACTCGGCCGTGATGACCGCCGTCGAGCGCCTACACCTCCTCCGAGAAGCGGATCATATGTGCCCCGGCACTGTGATGACAGGCGCCCGTACAGCGGAGGGCGGCAGACGGCGGTCGACCCAAGGGAGCCAGGGTTTGATGCGAGGTCAATTTTGGTGCAAGGTTTGGTCGACAGGAACCGAGCACACAGAGAGGGGCAAGGCAAAGATCGCCCGAGTGGAAGCAGGATTCATGTTTTGGGTCCCGAGTGTGTTAGCAGATCTATCAGAGCCGCTGAGATCCCCCCAACTTCAGGTTGGCGACTGGGGTCAGTAAGTTCACCGGTGAGTCGAAGCCTGATACTTGGCTGGAAGATTACCGAGTGGCTGTCCAGATCGGTGGTGGAAATGATGAAGTAGCTATGAAACACCTTCCTCTCATGCTGGAAGGGTCGGCCAGAGCATGGCTGAATCAGTTGGCTCCAGGCAGTATATTCAGCTGGGAGGAGTTAGCCCGAGTGTTTGTTAGGACATTTGAGGGCACATGCAAACGACCTGCGGGGTTGACAGAATTGCAGCATTGTGTTCAGAAGCCGAATGAAACTCTGAGGGATTACATCCAAAGATGGACCACACTACACCACATGGTAGAGAATGTATCCCAACACCAAGCAGTTTGTGCCTTCAAGGAAGGCGTTCGGTATCAGGAGCTTAACTTGAAATTCGGTCGGACAGGAGATATGTCTCTGACCCGAATGATGGAAATAGCCACCCGGTATGCTAATGGTGAAGAAGAGGACCGACTCCGCAGTGGGGAGGGCAAGCCAGTCACCCAAGACACCAGAGTGGGTCGGAAGCAGAAACGCAAAGCCGAGCCAGCAGGTCCAGGTGAAGCTGCAGTCGTAACTCAAGGAAAATTCAAAGGAAAGCCCAAGGGACCCTGGATCCCCAAGAAGGTGAAAGATCAGGCTGGGAACGATGTGTTGGACTTGCCATGTCACATTCACACCAAGAAGGATGAAGAGGGAAATCTGATTTATCCCAAACACACCACTCGACAGTGTCGGCTCCTGATCCAGCAGTTCCAAGAGAAACAGCCCAATGAAAAGGAAAAAGAGTCTAACAAGGATGGTGATCAGGAAGAAGATGATGACGGTTTCCCTAACGTCAATTACACTTTGATGATTTTTGCTGATATTGAGAGTAAAAGTCGACTGAAAGTCATCAACAGAGAGGTAAACATGGTTGCTCCGACAACGACGACATACTTGAAATGGTCAAAGACTCCCATCACATTCGACCAATCTGACCACCCACCGCACGTCGCCACCCCCGGGAGGCAAGCGTTGGTGGTCGACCCGGTCGTTGGGGGCACCCGACTGACCAAAGTCTTGATGGATGGTGGCAGCGGCTTGAACATTTTGTATGCAGAGACTCTTCGTGGGATGGGCATTCCGATGTCCAAGCTCAGTGAGAGCAACATGCGGTTCCATGGTGTCATTCCAGGGAAGAAAGCTGATTCACTCGGACAGATCACTCTTGACGTGGTTTTCGGCGACTCAAAGAATTACCGCAAGGAGAAGCTGACATTTGAAGTTGTGGATTTTCACAGTGCCTATCATGCTATTCTGGGCAGAACTGCATATGCCCGTTTCATGGCTCGACCATGTTACGTGTACCTCAAGCTGAAGATGCCTGGCCCCAAGGGCGTGATCACGGTCACTGGCAATAGGCAACGAGCAGAAGAGTGCCTCCAGAAGGGCTCTAAGATTGCCGATGAACAGATGGCAGCGATTGAAATGGAAGAGTATAAGAAGACTGCAGATCCGAGTGATTTGTTGCGCACTAAGAAGCCTGCTTCTGAGTCTGCATTTCAGTCGTCCGGTGAAACAAAGCCTATTCACATTCACCCGACCGATCCCAGTGCTGCACCGACTCGTATCTCAACAACACTCGACAGCAAATAGGAAGAAGCGCTCATCCAGTTCCTCCGTGAGAACTGGGACATCTTCGCATGGAAGCCATCTGACATGCCGGGTGTACCCAGGGGGCTGGCTGAGCACCGTTTGCGAGTCGATCCAAAGGCAAAACCCATGAAAGAGCACCTCCGTCGGTCTGCTGCGGAGAAGAGAAAGGCAATCGGCGAGGAGGTGGCTCGACTTTTGGCAGCTGAGTTCATCCGCGAGATTTACCACTCCGAGTGGCTCGCCAATGTTGTCATGGTTCCCAAGAAGGACGATTCACTCCGTATGTGTATTGATTTCAAGCATATCAATCAGGCCTGCCCGAAAGATCATTTTCCTCTCCCCCGCATCGATCAGATAGTCGACTCGACTGCGGGATGTGAGCGATAGTCCTTCTTGGATGCATATTCCGGGTACCATCAGATCCGACTGTATGGACCTGATGAAATTAAAACAGCTTTTATCACCCCATTCGGGTGCTTTTGCTATGTCACCATGCCCTTTGGTCTCAAGAATGCTGGTGCCACATTCATGCGCATGATACAGAAGTGCCTGCTAACTCAAATCAGTCGGAATGTGGAAGCATACATGGATGACATCGTGGTTAAGTCGCGCAAAGGTTCCGACCTGCTGACCGACCTTGCTGAAACCTTTGCCAATTTGAGAAGATATGATATCAAGCTTAATCCGTCAAAGTGTACATTTGGAGTTCCAGGTGGAAAGTTACTCGGTTTCCTCGTTTCCGAACGTGGGATCGATGCAAACCCAGAAAAGTTGGTGCAATCCTCCGAATGAAACGCCCTGTGCGTGTACACGACGTTCAGAAGCTTACTGGTTGTTTGGCAGCTTTGAGTCGATTCACCTCTCGCCTCGGTGAAAAGGCATTGCCTCTTTACCGACTGATGAAGAAATCTGACAAGTTCGAGTGGACTCCTGAAGCTGACGCAGCGTTTGCAGAGCTCAAAGCCCTGCTTTCCACCCAGCCGGTGCTTGCTGCTCCAATCAGCAAAGAGCCTTTACTGCTTTATATAGCAGCCACTGGACAGGTTGTCAGTACAGTACTCACGGTCGAGCGGGAAGAAGAAGGCAAAACTTACAAGGTTCAACGCCCAGTATACTATATTTCTGAAGTCTTAACTCCATCCAAGCAGAGATATCCACATTATCAGAAGCTTGTCTATGGAATCTACTTGACCACGAAGAAGGTTGCACATTACTTCTCAGATCATTCGATTACAGTCATCAGTGACGCTCCGTTGTTAGAAATTCTAAACAACAGAGATGCAACTGGCCGAGTGGCAAAGTGGGCGATTGAACTCCTTCCGCTGGATATCAAGTTCGAGGCAAAGAAAGCGATCAAGTCTCAAGCGATAGCAGATTTCCTCGTCGAGTGGATTGAACAGCAGTTACCGACCCAGATACAGTCGGAACATTGGACTATGTTCTTCGACGGGTCCAAGATGTTGAACGGTTCAGGCGCTGGAGTGGTCCTAGTATCTCCACGGGGCGGCAACCTCAGATATGTTCTCCAGATTCACTTTGATTCCTCCAACAATGAAGCTGAATATGAGGCACTCTTGTATGGATTGCGTATGGCCATTTCACTCGGCGTCCGCCGCCTAATGGTTTACGGTGACTCAGATTTAGTGGTTAATCAAGTGATGAAGGAGTGGGACGTCAGGAGCCAAGCTATGACTGGTTATTGCAATGCGGTGAGGAAGTTAGAAAAGAAGTTTGAAGGTCTAGAGCTCCACCATATACCCCGACTGAAGAATCAAGCAGCTGATGACTTGGCAAAGATAGGATCCAAGCGGGAGCCTATTCCCAGCAATGTGTTTTTGGAGCATATTCACGCACCATCAGTTCAAGAAGATCCCTTCACAGAAGAGCCCCCACAGCCTAAAAGTTCCACTGATCCGACTGAAGTTGAAATCCCAGCTGTGGTCGACTTGATCATAGAAGTTTTGATTGTTATTCCAGATTGGACAGTGCCGTACATTGCATATATTCTCAGGAAAGAGCTTCCAGAGGATGAAGAAGAGGCTCGCCAGATTGTCCGTCGATCCAAAGCCTTCACAGTAATGGGGGAGCAACTCTATAGAGAAAGTGTCACGGGGGTCGTTCAGAAATGCATCACTCCGAAAGAAGGCCGAATGATCCTCGATGATATTCACTCGGGAACCTGTGGTCACCATGCGTCTTCTCGGGCCATCGTGGCCAAAGCGTATCGAGCAGGGTTTTATTAGCCGCAGGCAAATGAGATGGCAAAGGAGTTAATTGACAAATGTGAGGGCTGCCAGTTCTACTCCAACATGTCCCACAAACCCGCTTCAGCCCTGAAGACCATTCCACTTGTCTAACCTTTCGCTGTTTGGGGTTTGGATATGGTGGGACCTCTGAAGACTGGCAAGAGTGGCTTCACCCATGTGCTTGTAGCAGTCGACAAGTTCACCAAGTGGATCGAAGCTAAACCTGTCAAAAACCTGGATGCAAGTACTGCGGTCAGCTTCATCAGAGGGTTAACATTTAGATATGGAGTCCCACACAGCATCATCACGGATAATGGGTCGAACTTTGATTCTGATGAGTTCCGAGCTTTCTGTGCGTCCCAAGGTACTCGGGTCGACTATGCTTCAGTCGCCCACCCTCAGTCGAATGGACAGGCAGAAAGAGCGAATGGTTTGATTCTCAAAGGGCTGAAACCTCGATTGATGCGCGACCTCAAGCATGCGGCCGACGCTTGGGTAGATGAGCTACCGCCAGTCCTTTGGGGATTAAGAACAACACCAAATCGGTCGACTGGTCGAACCCCCTTCTTCATGGTCTATGGGGCTGAAGCTGTGCTGCCGAGTGACTTGCTTCACAATGCACCCCGAGTAGAACTCTTCTCAGAAGCCGAAGCAGAACGAGCTCGAGAAGATGCTGTTGATCTTCTGGAAGAAGAAAGAGAGATGGCCTTGATCCGATCGACCATTTATCAGCAAGACCTTCGTCGATTATATGCCAGAAATGTGAAGGGTCGAGCATTTCAGGAAGGGGACCTTGTGCTCCGAGTGGACCAGCAACGGCCTCACAAACTTGCCCCCGCTTGGGAAGGTCCCTTCATCGTCACCAAGGTGCTCCGCAACGGAGCGTATCACCTCTACAATGTGGAGCATAATAAGGACGAGCCACGCGCTTGGAATGCGGAGCTACTCCGCCGTTTTTATACTTAAGTGTTCAGACTAATGAGATGTAATAAAGAGTACCTTTCAGTTCGTTTATCAAAGACATGGTTTTACAGTCTCCTAAATGATTGTTGTTACTAACACATGTGTCCAAAATCCCCGAGTGGGTGGCTTAGCCGCGAATCCGATTCGCCTAAGTTCAAAAAATCCTACCGAGTGATGAGCAACCCTCTCACTCGGAGGCTTAGCTGCAGTCCTGTACTCACCTAAGTTTAAAAAATCCTACCGAGTGATGAGCAACCCTCTCACTCGGGGGCTTAGCTGCAGTCCTGTACTCGCCTAAGTTTTTAAAAAAATCCTACCGAGTGGTGAGCAACCCTCTCACTCGGGGGCTTAGCTGCAGTCCTGTACTCGCCTAAGTTTAAAAAAATCATAACGAGTGAGTGAGCAACCCTCTCATCGGGGCTTAGCTGCAGTCCTGTACTCGCCTAAGTTTAAAAAAATCCTACCGAGTGATGAGCAACCCTCTCAATCGGAGGCTAGCTGCAGTCGTACTCGCTAAGTTTAAAAAAAAATCCTACCGAGTGATGAGCAACCCTCTCACTCGGGGGCTTAGCTGCAGTCCTGTACTCGCCTAAGTTTAAAAAAATCCTACCGAGCGATGAGCAACCCTCTCACTCGGGGGCTTAGCTGCAGTCCTGTACTCGCCTAAGTTTAAAAAATCCTACCGAGAGATGAGCAACCCTCTCACTCGGAGGCTTAGCCGCAGTCCTGTATTCGCCTAAGTATAAAACATGCTCCATCCTGATCTGCAAGGACGACGAGGTGCAGGTCGTCCGCGACCTTATCCTCAGAACTGCGTCTGTTCTGAGTGAAGATACAAGTTCCACTCGGAAATAAAAACAAGCATATTTAAGGGCAAACAAAGTCCGGACGAAGGAGCTTAAAAGTACTCGGGCATCAGGTCCGAGGAAGTTTTACGGTTACAAAATCACTCGGCATACCGAGGCAAATTGAACCGGATCATAAAAGTTCGGACGAAGGAGCTCAAAGTACTCGGGCATCAGGCCCGAAGGGAGTTTTACGGTTACAGAACCACTCGGCATACCGAGGCAAATTGAATCAGATCATAAAAGTTTCATTCACTCCGCAGAGGGGCTGGCAGGCTCGACAAACTCGTCCAGGTCAATTCCGTCTGCGATTCGAGTAGCAGCAGCAATGAAGGTCTCCATGAAAGACTGGAAGTCGAGTTTCTTGGTGTTGGCGACCTTGATTGCCGCTACCTTCTCTTCTCTGGCTTCCCTGCAGTGGACGTGAACCAGAGATAAATCTACGTCAGCACCGCATCGAGCGGCGGACTTCTTCCACTCCTGCACTCGACCAGGAATCTCGTTAAGTCGAGTCATCAGAGACTCGAGGTCGTTTCGGAGCGTGTCCCCTGGCCAGAGCGCCGTGTCGATCCGCGAAACTGCGACCTTGAGTCGAGCAAGATATTCCAAGGCACTGGCGAGGCGAGACTCCAGTCGGAGCACATTCATGGCTGCTTCATCTTTGACAGGGGAGTTGATAGGGTCTAAGTTCGTCTCGACTCGCCCAGTTTCTTCCTCAAAGTCTTGGCAGAATTCTACACTCGAAGAAAAATAATGAGTCGACAGCGGTATGATGAGTCGACGAAAGCAAACCAATCGCATAGAGAAAAGTACCTTCAAGCATGAGGAATAATTTTTTGGCGAGTCCTCCCAGGTAGTTCTCCAGCTCGTCCCTCCTGCGGGTGATGTCTTCTACTTTGTCGGTCAGGGTTCGCTTGTCCTTCTTCAGACGAGTCACTTCTTTGTTGGCTTCGTCAAGAGCAGCCTTCAGCTTGGCATTCTCTCCCTCCAGCTGTCCGACTGAAGCCATCTTTTGGTCAGCAAGCGCCAGTTTGTCTTCGGCAGTTTTCTTCGCAACCGCAAGGTCAAGGTCCTTCTTCTCCAAAGCTTGTCTCATTGTTTCTAGAAAGAACAACATTCGAATCAGAAAAAGGAGGAGAAAAGGTGACAAGAGAACTGGTCGACAAACTTTCCTTACCAGCAGCGTCATCCTTAGCCTTCTGCAAGTTGTTTCGAGCCAACTCCAGGTCAAGATTGAGCTGAGTTTGCTTCTTCTCCAAGTTAGCAAACCGGGCTCCAAGATCACAAGATTTCTGCGTTCAGAAGATAGTCAGTCGGCAGACACAAAGACTATTGCCGAATCAAACATTTGCCAATAGTCTCGGGGACTACACCCAGTGGGTGCACTCAGCGTGCCCCCACTGGTCTGACTCTTTCATTCGACTTGGTCCGTCCAGTCAAAAAAAAAACTCAGACCATAGCCGACTGCCCGCAGTCGACTACGGTCTCGGGGACTACACCCAGTGGGTGCACTCAGCGTGCCCCCTCTGGTAAAGGTTCCACTCGGCATGATCTGCCCAGCCCGAGTGGAGAAGATCTCTTAAAAGACCCCCGCCGAATCAAACATTCGACGGCGATCTCAGGGACTACACCCAGTGGGTGCACTCAGCGTGCCCCCACTGGTTCAGAGATTCGATCAGCACAACCGAGTCGACTCAAGTGGAAAAACTACTCAACAGAAATTAAAACACCCAGTGGGTGTACAGACTGACAATGGGTGTGCAATTAAAGGTTCCAAAATGCTCATCCACGGACGTCTTGCAGATAAAGCAGCAGTTCCTAAATATCATATCCCAACAGAACAAGCGTCAAGATGGAGTTCAGTCGGAAGTAAGCTAACCTGGACATTGGCTTGAAGTGCTGAGCTGGCATCATAGGCAGCTTGACTGGCCTCGCGCACCACCTTCATCTGCTCCATCATAACGCCAGCCTGGCGTATAGCCTCCTTGGCAGCACTCACTTGGTCTTCTGGGACTTGATGGGCGGTGGGAGGTGCAGTTGGTGTATCAGTTGCAGTAGCTTGAGAGCTTGAGGCATGAAGTTGGACAGACGGAGGAAGGGCCCGCACAGTCGACGACGAAGGACGAGCACTCGACAAGGGAATCGCAAAAGTAACGGAGGCACGGTTGAAGTCCCCGGATTGCTGGATAGCTGGTTCCGTCGCCGGCGTCGACTGGGACGTCTTGCTAGCTGGCACCTTCTTGACTGAGGCCCTGCTCCTCCTACCCACGAGTTCTTGTGGCTCATTTTCATCATCATATTGAAGTTCAATAACATCTCGCGGAGCTGCAAGAGAATCGACGACAAGAGTTCAGTCGACTGAAGAATTGGCTAGCAAACAAAAGATGAAGATAACAGGGGTCATACTCGCTTTGGAGGTGACCGCGTCCTCCATCTCCTCGTCACCATCATCTTGGTAAGCAAAAGTCCCGGAGGTAGCAGCACTGCAAATCTCAAGGTTCAAGCGGTCGAGCAAGTGGATGGGTCGGCAACCGATATAAGATTCTTCAAACAAAGGGTGAAAACGAAACACTTACGCAGAGGCGACGGGAACATCAACCTTGATCTTGGGCAAAGCCTTCCGTGGCTTGGACGACGCGATCTTGAGCTGCTTCGGAGCCTTCTCAGTCGGCACCGGAGAAGATGTCGGAGTGCGCTTCGAAGTCTGTCCAGTCGGTGCTACCACCTTGCCCCGGATACTTGCTGGGTCGTGCTTGTGCTTGGAACGCTTTTCCGTGCGAGGTGGAGAATCGACCTCCTCCTCACTGCTCGAGTTTTCCTGCTCTTCATCACTCTCCCCATCGGAGTTCCAGTCGCCGCTGTCGCCTCCGCTCTCTTCTCCTTCCTGGATCTGCTCCCCATTGGGCATCGAGTACATCTCAGTATATATCTACGAAGCAAAGAATCGAACAAGCATCAGTCGGTTCCAAAGACAGTTTACAAATTAGAGTAAAAGTCACTCGACATCGAAGGTCTGACCTTGTCTGGTTCGTTATCAGCGCCGAGTGGCAGAATTCTCCTAGACCCCCTGGGGTTGTCTCTGGTTCCGGTAATGCTCTGCAGCCACCACGCCACCGTCTCCTCGGCAACTTCCTCCGGGTGGATCCGAGCAGAATCATCGGCGCCCGAATACATCCACATAGGATGATCGCGGGCCTGGAGCGGCTGGATGCGGCGAGTGAGGAACACCTCTAGCAAATCCATGCCGGTCACGCCATCGCGGACAAGTTGGATTACGCGGTCGACCAACATGTTCACCTCCACCTTTTCTTCTGGAGTCACTTTCAAGGAAGAGGGCTTTTCAATTCGCCCCATGGTAAAGGAAGGAAGGCCAGTCGACTGACCAGGAGTTGGTTTGTCCTTACAATAAAACCAGGTCGACTGCCACCCTCTGACCGAATCGGGAAGAGCCATAGGTGGAAATGTGCTTTTGCCTCTCATCTGGATCCCTAGACCTCCGCACATCTGAATCACGTGTGTCCTCTCATCACTCGGATTGGCCTTTTTCACAGACTGTGAGCGGCAGGTGAAGATGTGTTTGAAGAGACCCCAATGCGGTCGACAACCCAAGAAATTCTCACACATGGAGACAAACGCAGCTAGGTATGTGATGGTGTTCGGAGAAAAGTGATGAAGTTGGGCTCCGAAAAAGTTCAGAAAACCTCAGAAAAAAGGATGAGGGGGCAGAGAAAAACCACGGTCGACGTGAGTCGCGAGGAGGACGCACTCACCCTCCTGCGGTTGCGGCTCGGTCTCGTCACCTGGCAGCCTCCAAGACCCATGGTCGATCAAGCCTCCCTCGACCAGATCCTCCATGTCTTCTTGCTGAATCGTGGAGCGAATCCAATCACCCTATATCCAGCCGGGCGGCAGGCCTGATCTCGACGACGAGCCTCCCCGACTTGTCTTCTTGCCCTTCGCTGCCGCCGCCGCTTTCTTCACACGCTCCAAGGCCGCCGTCTTCTCCTTCCCCATCGTGGCAGGCTGCGCTCGGGCGGGGCGGCGGCGTCGAGGGTGGCGGCGAATGCAGTGGTGAAACAGGAGAGGAGGAAGGAGATGGGGAGCACAGTACCGGGCTCATCGACCCCGACGCCTTATATGGGTCCGCTCCCGAGTGGCTGACTAGTGGGCCCAGGCAATCCAGTCAAATCCCGCAACAGTCGTGCGTTGGATACGTGGCGAAAAAGGTGGCTCGAGAATCGAGGCGTCCCTGCCTAATCCGCTCCGTCTACTGCGGTCCTCTCTGTCCCGCGCGCTTCTCCAAATTTCGAATCCCGTGAGATCCGGAAGGCGGCAGCGTGACAAATCGCGCCAAAGATCTTATACCATATCAACATTCGGAGCTTATCAGAAAAAATCACTCGACGACCTCTGAATGGACCCAGGCGACTGAAAATGAAGTTGAAGTTTTTACTAAGATCACCGGCCCGGTTAGGATGCCTCTGAAGCATATAAATCGGGTCGGAACCATCTTCAACCCCTTCTCCACTCGAATCCAGATCCATTCGGGGGCTAATGACGAAGACATGTACCTAGGGTAGGGTAATAGGCCCGACCTAGACACCCTTACCGAGGACACTGCCCTAAGGCCAAGGACATTCAAAGGATGGCACCATCTACCGACTGAAATCGCCACAGGGTGCAACCCACTCGGCCGGCAGTTCACTCGGACAACCCAATTCCATTCGACCGGGGTGTACTCACTCGACCACACCGGAAACCACTCGGAAGACAGAAGATCTAAGGTCACTCAGGATGGCAAGGGTCAGGCGTTCACTCCGTAGTCTTAATGATCATTTATTTGCCTTCATTGCTGGCGTTATCAGTAACGTCCTGTCTTTATAGACATTGAAACCCTTGTAACGGGGACGGTTGGGGTCCTAGCGCACTCTATATAAGCCACCCCCCTCCTCAGGCACAAGGGTTCGCACCCCCTGTAATTTCACGCATAAGTCAATCGACCGAGCCTCCGGGCACCGGGACGTAGGGCTGTTACTTCCTCCGAGAAGGGCCTGAACTCGTAAATCTTGCGTGCACAACCTCACCGTAGCTAAGATCTTGCCTCCTCATACCTACCCCTCATTCTACTGTCAGACTTAGAACCACGACAATCGGTGTTGGGATCCTGTCAGTCGGTGGATGCACATTTCTCGGGATGTGACTTTTGATGAGTCTCGTCCTTTCTATCCACGCCTATCCTCTCCTTCGGCCTCCCCATCAAGGATATTTATTTCCTAACTTTTTCCCCATACACCTATCACCCATGTATTGCCCTCGTCTACCCATCCCACCATGTCTTCCCATACTATTGTTACAGACCCCATGTTGTGGTCACCCGCGGCTTTCCTGATGATTCCCCCTCGTACTCTTATTTACTACATTGGTCATCCGCATGTTGTGGATTCTTCAGATGGCCATCCTCGACTATTATGTCTCCTGTTGGCAACACACCTCCTCCAGCTCAACCTGGTTATGGCTTCCGCGCTCGCCCGCTTCCGCCTATTGTCCGCTATGGTTATTCTGACACCGCTCTTCTCGAGACGACTTCTTACCGACACATCGTGTTCTTCCCGAACGACAGCATGCAATGGCATAGGAGATTGCTGCTCTTGAGCGCACCGACATGTGGGATCACATTTCCCTTCCTCCTCGTGCTTATCCCATCACTTGTAACTTGTAAGTGGGTCTACAAGGTTTATACTTTGATGGTTCTCTTCAGCGTTACAAAGCTCGTCTTGTGACTCGTGGCTTTCAGCAGGAACATGGTTGTGACTACGATGAGACATTTACTCCTATGGCCCGCATGACCACTCTGCGCAGACTTCTCAGTGTGATATTTGTTCACCATTGGTTTGTCTCTCAGCTTGATGCCAAGAATGCATTTCTTAATGGTGAGTTGCATGAGAAAGCCCCTCGTGTCTGGTATGAGCGTTTTGTCTCAGTGGTGACTGCGGCTAGTTTTTGGCGAGTGCTCATGATCCTGCACTTTATGTCCACCTTTCAGCTCGTGGTCGAACTCTTATGCTATATGTCGATGACATGATCATCACTGGCGATGAAGCTGGGTGGATTGCCTTTGTGAATGCTCGTCTTAGTGAATAGTTTCTATGTCTGATCTTGGTCTTATTTCCTACTCCCTTGGGATTCAGGTCTTATTTTCTATGTCTGATCTTGGTCTTATCTCTAGGGAATCACATCTCCTGTATGTTAGCATGTTTTCCTTCGTGCCTTGCGCATAACGCAATGCTTTCTTTACCATCTTTCAGTGCTCTATGCCTGTATTCTCTTGATATCTACCGAGTACCCCGGTGATAAAAGCTAAGTCAGGGCGAGTGCACACTTGTGCATACTGTAAGCTTCCAACAGCCGAAGCATATGGTACTGCTTTCATTTGATAGATCTCGTACTGGTTCTTGGGACATTGGAATTTCCCAAAACTATCGCCCTTGACTATAGGAGCAGGTGTGGCTTTACTCGCATGCATATTATACTTTTGAAGAACCTTTTCTAAATATGCTTTCTGCGATAGTCCTAAGACTCCATTGTTCCTATCTCGGTGAATTTCTATGCCCAAAACATATGATGCTTCACCAAGATCTGTTATGTCAAAATTTGAGGATAAGAACTTCTTTGTTTCTTGTAGTAGACTAACATCACTGCTAGCAAGCAGGATATCATCCACATACAATATTAGGAAAATATATTTCCCATTTTTAAACCTTGCATAAATGCAGTTATCCTCAATATTTTCTTTAAATCCAAAACTTTTAATCATTTGATTAAACTTTAGATACCACTGTCTAGAGGCTTGCCTTAGTCCATAAATAGATTTCTTCAGGCGGCATCCCATATTTTCCTTGCCTTCCATGATAAAACCCTTGGGTTGTTTCATGTAGACCTTTTCTTTTAAATCACCATTCAGAAATGCCGTCTTAACATCCATTTGATGTAACTCTAAATCAAAATGTGCAACTAATGCCATTATGATTCTGAAGGAGTCCTTACATGAGACTGGGGAAAAAGTCTCATTGTAGTCTATCCCTTCTCTTTGTGTAAATCCTTTTGCCACAAGTCGGGCTTTATACTTTTCTACATTCCCTTTAGAGTCATACTTAGTTTTGTAGACCCATTTGCAGCCTACTGTTTTGGCTCCTTTAGGAATTTCCTCTAAGTCCCAAACATCTTTGGAACTCATCGATTTCATTTCATCTTCCATTGCCTCTAGCCATTTTGATGAGTTAGGGCTTCTAATGGCTTCTTCATATAAGGTGGGATCTTTTTCTGTATGAACTATTTCTGTGTTATAAACTTTAAAGTCAGTAGAAATAGCTGACTTTCTTGGTCTTGTAGACCTTCTAAGGGCCTCAGTTTCTGGCACATTCTGTGCCTCAACTTCTGGCACTTCTTCTAAAATTTGCTGCTACACCTCCCTTTCATGCTCAACGACGGGTTCAGTCGGCTCCTGACGGACAGGTTCCGGGTCTACCCCCATAGTTGTCATGGGTGGAGTTGCAACTGGTAGTGAGAAAAATGGCTCCTGAATCATCGGATTAGGTGCATGCACCCTCTTCTTCTCAAGATCAATTTTCCGAGCTACCAAGCTCCCCCTCATCATTTCGTCCTCTAAGAAGACTGCATGTCTTGTTTCTACAAACTTTGTATATCTGTCTGGACAGTAGAAACGAAAACCCTTTGATCTGTCTGGATAGCCAATGAAGTGGCAACTCACTGTTTTGGGATCTAACTTTGCAATGTTTGGATTAAACATTTTGGCCTCAGCAGGGCACCCCCACACCCTAAAGTGGTGTAGAGAGGGCACTCGTCCTGTCCACAGCTCGTACGGTGTTTTGGGCACCGACTTGCTTGGTACTATATTGAGAATGTGAATGGCGGTTTTAAGCGCCTCCATCCATAATCCCAATGGCAAGGTGGAGTAACTCATCATGCTACGCACCATATCCATAAGTGTACGGTTACGCCTTTCAGCTACTCCATTTTGCTGAGGCTCGCCCGGCATTGAATACTGGGCTACTATGCCAGTCTCCTGCAAGAACTTTGCAAAAGGTCCAGGGACTTGGCCATATGTAGTGTGCCGACCGTAGTATTCTCCCCCACGGTCGGATCTTACTATCTTTATTCTTTTATCATGCTGATTTTCAACTTCAGCTTTGAATATCTTAAATTTATCCAACGCTTCAGATCTCTCTTTGATTGGATAAATATATCCATAGCGAGAGTAGTCATCTGTGAATGTTATGAACGAGTCATATCCATCCACACTTTTCACCGGAAATGGTCCACAAATGTCAGTGTGAATGATTTCTAGTGTGCCTGTGCTATGGATTGCACCCTTTTTGATTTGTTTTATATACTTTCCTTTAATGCAATCTATGCATTGTTCTAAGTCTGAGAACTCTAACGGAGGAAGAATTTCACTTTTAACTAATCTTTGATGAGTCATGAGTTCTCTTTCTTTTCTTTTGTTCTTTGTTCGACGCGACATGCTCATTCACATTACACACAGAATGCACTTTTTCACGTAGTGATAATAAATAAAGCTCATCGTGTAGTAAAGCATCACCCACATAAGTATTATTAAACCATATGGCACACTTGCCATGTCCAAAATAACATTCATAATTATCTTTGTCCAAACATGAAACACTAATCAAGTTTCTATGACACGATGGAACATATAAAACATCTCTAAGCAGAAGCTTGAATCCATCAGCTAACTACAAGGAGATGTCGCCGACAGCTGCAACTTCTGCTTCAACTCCGTTTGCCACTTCAATGCGTCTTTCGCTTATTTGCGTAGTGCGCGTCGAATGGAATCCCTGTAAGGAATTTGCAACATGAACAGTTGCTCCTGAGTCAATCCACCAAGTAGATTTCAAAAACTGTGTATACAAGGATTCATTTACAAAGGAAACAATGTTGTTACCTCTCTTTGCCATTATGGATTTCAGCCAATCAGGGCAATCTTTCTTATAGTGCCCAGTCTTCTTACAATGGAGACATGTGTCTTTGTCCACTGGGAAAGACTTTTGCTGATGATGATGTTGAGCTTTTCCATATGGCTTAGAAGGAGAACCTTTGCTATTTTGATTGTAACTCTTTTTCTTGTTATCCTTCACATAGTTGAGTGAACCACCATGTGAGGCTTTGAGTATGTCCTCTTCTTGGACACACATTGCTATTGTCTTTTCAATGTCCCATGTTCCAGGTGACATATTGTAGTTTACATCAAAGGTTTCAAACTCCTTTGGCAGCGAAGCCATGACCAAGTGGACCAGGAGCGCTGGTTTGATCTCCAGATCCGCATCCATGGGCTTGAGCTTTGCTGCCATGTTGCTCATCCTGAGGATGTGCTCTCTTATTCCATGACCACCGCCAGTGTAGTTCTCTGTCACCGGTTGCTTTATCAACTGGGTGGCATATGTCTTTGAATAACCAGTGAACTGGCTTTTTATCTTTGTAAGCAACTCCCCTACGGAAGTGCACTCTGCAATTGAGCCAACGATGGCATTCTCAATTGTATTCTTTATAAATGCCATGCATTTTTTGTTTGCATTAACCCATTTTTGGTTTTCGATGGAATATAACATCTCCACTGGAGCATGATCTTTTTTCTTTTTCTCCCATGCATCATCATCATCAGTGGCCTCTCTGACTAGCTCTGTAGGTCTGACCGGCTGTGGTTCATCCACAACCCAGTCCACCTCAGCACAGACAAATACCAGGTCTACTTTCTTCCTCCACTCAGTGTAGTTGTCACATCTGAGTGTCGGAACATCTTTTAGGCAACTCATCAAGTGGTAGCCTCCTGAAATCACAATTTAAGTGAGATCATTATAACAATCATATGCATTAATCTAACGTTGGTCAAATTAAACATACAATTGTCTATGCAATTAAATCTATATTACTGTTGGGCAAAATATTAGAAATAAATGCACCTTTAATTTCAATAATAAAACATGATCATGTTATTAACAACGTTGGTCATAAAAATAACATAATCATATTCATTTTAATAATCACTTTAACATGCTCTTAAAAACTTAATTCTATCTAAACTTTTATTTTCTTTGTAAAAGAGCACTATTAATTATTTATGCAGCAGAAAAACATGAATAGAAAATTCATGAACTTTTTATTCTTTACAGAAACTTTTCTTTGACCAAATAAAAAATTCATGAACTTTATTATTTTCTTTGTAAAATTCATGAACATTTCTTTTTCTGAAAATTTTCTATTTTCATTTTCAGAAACTTTTTCTGTTCACTTTTATATTTTCTAAAACAAAATTTTCGTTGGAAAAAATTTGCATAGAAAAACTATTTATGAAATCTGCCCAAAAAACTGGACAAAATTCATCAAAAGTCTGCTCTGTAAAAAAATAACAGAGAAAACTCGACTCGGCCTGGGCCGCCCGCAGCTGCAGCCTCGGCCCAGCGCCTGCCCGGCTGCGCCCGCGGCCCAGCATGCGGCTGCGCCCGCCTGCACTTTCGGCCCACTTGGCCCGGCGCGGCTTAGGGTTTGCACCGCAACCGTCGGATGCGATCGGACGGACGCGCATGCATCTCGGCAGCACAAAAACGGGCAGCTGCCGCAGCCGGGGGAAAACCCTAGTTCATCCCCCCCCCCCCCAACGCCTCTCTTTGACTCCGCAGCTCTCTCTCGCGCCGACGCGGCGAGCTGCTCCGCCACGCCGCCCTGCCAGCCAGCGACGGCAGTGAACACCGGCGCGCGGCTTTTCTCTTCCCCTCCCCTCTCCCATCCTCCTCTATCCCCCACTGTAACAGCAATAGAGACAACCACGGGAGGGCAATCTCTGTTCCTCCCCGCGTCCGACGGCGAGTGGCGGCACCCCTACAGTTCCCCTTGCCGGCGTGCGCGAACACCCGCCGGAGAGCGCGCCGCTGTCAAGTGGTCCTGTGGAGGTGCCCTTTGCCCCGAAGGGTTGTGTTCTTCTTCCCGATCGCCTCGGCTTGCCGATGCGCGACGGGATCGAGAGGAACAACGCGGCCATGACGGCGGCGCTCTTTGCCGGCGAGGCCCGAGGCCCTCTGCCGGTAATCTTTTCCTTTGCCCTCTGATTAGGGTTCTTGGGAGGGGAAAAATTATCTTTGAATTTCTTTTCTACCGAAAGGTCTAAACCCAATCTGGCTGATACCATTGTTAGATCCATTGGATCGGATAGGCTAGATCAATCCGGTACACCTACCTTTTGCCTGGCCTGACGAGCTCGAGCCGGAGGCCATGGTGGTGCTGTGGCGCACGGTGATGGCGGAGAGTGGACGAGGTGGTGGCGGTGCTTCCCGTCACTACTGTGAAAACCCTAGATCGGAAGGGATTGTCGGTGGGGTGTGTGGCTTGCGACGAACCTCGTGTTGCGAGCCGCCGGCCCCCACCTCTTTATATGGCGCAGTGTGACAGGGGCCCGCAAGCCATAGTGGGCTCGGCGCCCCCGATCAGGGCACGGATCTAAGGGCCCGGTGGGCCGTTGGGTCCACACGGAGGAGATCAACCTAACAGGGCCAGCTTTCCTCTGGTGCTTGTGATTGAAAGGGAGAACATCACCGGAGAAAAAGAGGGAATGAATATGTCAAGAGAAGGAGAAAAGGCATGCATCATCTCAACCCCATCCCGTTCAGATCGGCTAGTGGAGAAATTATGCGGAGTATGCAACTGCTCCGATCTGTCTCAACTAATCACACGCAGGAAAACAAAACTGCAAACAAATCTACTTAGGATTTGGCTCTGATTTGTCGCATTGTAGGGAGAAGTGAAGATGCGGGCGGCGTAGTGGAGCAGGTAGGCAAGCTTCTTCACCTCAAGCGACTAAGCCGCCATGTTCGTGGCCGCCTGCGCAACAAGCACAGACGCAATTCCGTCGCCTGAATCCACGGCGTGAGACGAGAGGAGACGAGAGGAGGGGGGACGCTAGCCGGACCTGCGGGGGGAGGTGGGCGACGTCGAAGCCCCGAGAGATGAGGGCGAGAAGGTGCTTGAGGGCGTCGAGCTTGTCGCCGTCGAAGCGGGAGTCGAGGAGCGCCGGGATGGCGACGCCGTCCGGGTCGTCCCAGAGGTGCGCGTCCGCCCCACTGCCCACGACGCTGCCGCGCCGCTGGCCCGCATCCCGCACATCTCCGAATCAGACTCTCGATAGGCGGCGAGGCTGCGCGGCGCGGATCTTGCGTGCCCGAGCTCCCTTGTCGAACGCGGCGGCGAGGCTGCGCGCCGCGGATCTTGGCAGCCGCCGCGTTTCGCCGGGTCCGTCTCGTTCACGGGAGCGCGATGCGTACACATGGAACGGGCCGAACTTCGTATAACCTGGGCCGTCCACGAGAGGGACTGGGGCATATTTTCTGTGGGCCTGGTCCACGTACTCCATCCGAGCTTGGAAGCTGAAATATAGTGAGCACAATGCGGAGGTGTGCGAGACCGAGAGCTCCTATTGGACGCTCTTTGCGTCAAATTGGCGGCCAGACGCACAGGGGCAGCTCGACTGGGCCGGCCCATGAAGCTTCACCGCGGGACCAAAAAGATGGCAAAAAGGAAAGGCAGGCGCGACGAGGATTCGAACTTGTGACCAAGTGCTTGCGACTGCGCACACGTCGCCAACCCAGAAGACTAGTACACTTGGTTAAAGAGCAGCGCATAGATTAAAGAACTAAACCTGACTTGTGCACTGTAGCGAACAGGCACCAATTACTGTAGCGAAACCGAAATTACTTGTTGTATTGATTTTTTTAAAGTATACTTTCTTTGAATGTGTGTCTTTAAAAAAGTGCGCACATTTTTTGAATTCATGAAAAAAATTAGAGACAGGAACATTTTTCGAATATATGAACAAAAAAATTTGAAAAGTCAGAAATTGTTTTTGTGATAACGTGAACCATTTTTGAATTTGTGAACAAATTATGAAATTCCGAACAAATTTAAAACCGTGTGAACAAATTATGAAATTCCAAAGAAATTTGTAACCGCGAACTTTTTTGAATTTGTGAACAAATTATGAAATTCCAAAGAAATTTGAAACCGCGAACATTTCTTGAATTTGTGAACAAAAATTTGAAAAATGGAACATTTCATGATATTCCGAACAAAAATTCAAACAGCGAACATTTTTTGAATTGGTGAACAAAAAAATTAAAAATGGAATATTTCATGAAAGTATGAACACAATTTTAAAACCACAAACATTTTTTGAAATTCTTGAACATTTTTAAAATTTCTATCCAAATTTTGAAAACGTGAACATTTTTGGAAAATGCGAATAATTTTTTGAAAAACACGAACAATTTTCGAAAAATGGGAACAAATGTGAAATTCTAAACCTTTTTTGAAAATTTGAAAACACAAACATTTTTTGAAAATCATGAGCAAATTTTGAAAAATGGGAACAAATGTGAAATTCCAAAACTTTTTGAAAATTTGAACAAATTCAAAAACACGAACATTTTTTGAAAATTACGAACAAATTTTGAAACATCGAACACATTTTGAAACACAAACAAATTTTGTACAATTTTTGAAAAGAACGAAATATTTTTTGAAACCTGAACAAAAAAATATCAAACATTTTTTATAAAAAGCCGAATAAAGTATTGAATATATTAAACTGTTTTTGAAATTGCGATATTTCTAAAACAAAGATAAAACAAAGAAAGAAACAGGAAAATGAAAACGAAAAAAACGTGAAAGAAAGAAACAGGTAATAGCAGACCTCTTTGCATGTATAAGACACTAGTGTTGGTAAGCTTGAGTGGCTAGATACGCATCTCCAGGAGTGGGAGGTTTGAGGTTCGATTCCTCCCTCTCTTCATTTTTTTTAGCGATTTTCTCTGTAGGAAGCATCCGACATGGGCCGGCCCACGAACGGTCGATGGGTGTGCGACAGGTCGACATTTTGCCGCAAAATGCGGCGAATAGGGTTTTCCTGCGAGACCTCCTCGTCGGCGCCTTCGGCGCCCGTAAGGAGTTTCGGCGCCTACGTCGTTTCTTCGTGGGCTGTATTGTTGGAAGCCCACTCGTTCGTTCTAACTGTTTTGCTGTTTCGCTATGATTCACGTTGATTCTAGGTTGTTACATCATTGGAAGCTGTTGCCAGTTGTTCTAGCTGTTTCTCGCTGAATCACGCTGAAACGGGAAGACGGGTCTAAACGGGATGTTCGCTCGTGGTAAAAACAGGAAGACGGTTGTTTTTTGACTGTTTCATATTTGTTTGTTGAATAAGAATAACAAAATTGTGTTTTCTCTCTCATTTTTTTCTGTATGAATTATTGCTTTTGTGTTTGAATAATATTTTGCAAAATAATATGCGTTTAATTCAAAGTAAAGAAAAATTAAAAATGAGTAGTAAATTCTCTAGAAATTGTCAATTTTCATGAATAAGTAAAAAGAAAACTTAATCTTCGAACACATAGTTGCTATGTCTTATATTACATAACATTGGGATTGATGCTTGAGCAAGCTAGTTGACATGATGGTCCTGTTGAACTAAAATGGTGAACCATTTTTGTTTGACGGGAACTAAGCTTCCATATTCAGAACTTACTTCGCAAAAAAATTATTGCGACCTTCATATTTGGTAGATGGAAAAAATGAATTACTTGAAGAGCCGGAATCCCTGTGAATTGAAAAGAAAAAAACAGTAGTTGTCATGTCAGAACAATTTTATACTTATATGTAGGACGATCAATGAGAACAGCAGTGAAAAAGTGACTGTATCTTACATGTTGTTGCAGAAAAGATTTCACTATTGGTAGTTGTACTATACTGTTTGAGCATGTAGCAATCTCGTACATAAAAAATTCTCTTAGAGCCTGCAGATCATGCTGAAAAAAAAGTTGAAGCAGAAATAATGTTTTTGGGAAGAATTAGTTTATTAACTTATATATAGCATTCTGCTTTGTTCAGAACTTACTGTTGAGAAACTAGGTACTCCCATTCCTCGATATGTTTTTATAATTTGTAGTAGGAATACACCTGTGTCGTACCTGGTTTTGAATGAGAAAAAAAAAGATTATTGCCTAACAACAATTCGATCCTGGTGTTAACTTGAAAAGGAGGGAAAAGCATGTACAGAAAAGGAGCACATAAGAGAGAAAAATGATGTTCAACCTGAAATGAGTCCGTGGGACTGGTACAAAACGGTAGTCAAAATCCTTTATGTTGAAAGAAGTGCAGTTGGGGTAGGTTTTGGCAAAAAGATACTTGAAGTTGAAAGTTACTGTGCTAATAATTGTAGTGAATTTGGAATTGCCAGATCCATCAGGATTCATTATGTCAAAGAACCTCCCAGTAGTTAAGTTTGCTGTTATTACAGTCCACTGCTTATCATTAAAGCATGGTAGATGGACCTGATAAGAGGAAAAGGAAAATGCAATGCATTTGAGGCCATTGCATTATTTTTACATGTTAAGAAAAAGTGTGAAAAAAATAGTAAGAACATAGTTGGCAGTCAGTATCAGAATAGAAAATGAAGTGCATATATAAAAAAGAAAGAATGGAAATTACAAAATTTGCGTTCTCCAAACTGAAGCCCACTGTTGCTTCACTCAACATATCACTACAAGCTGGATCTAAAAGATTTAGCATAGGTCTCATAAGAAGATCCTGTGATTAAAAGAAAAGCCATAGAGTAAAGTTAATTCATAGTGTAGAATTGAATTTCATATTGGGTCGTAAGTATGGAAAAAAGAAAAAGTAGAATGATGTTTAGTTTAAATTTAAAAAAAGTAGTGATTGCTTAGAATAATTCAGATAGGAAAATGAAAAAAAGAAGTCGCATTGTAATTAGAGCTGTAGAAATGGACATGGAAGTACCATGTCTTCTCTGCCAACTACGTGGGCAATGTACTGATCACTTGGTAGAAGTCCTTGTCTTCCTCTATGTAGTTGGTCTGTGTTCAGCATTTTGGAGTAGCAGTCCAAGGTGTGCAGGTTCATCCAACAACCAGGCATCATTGAAACAGTCAAAGTCTTCTAGTCAACCCAGACATCATCGATTTGGAATATCCTTTTACTGTTGATGGAATATTTATGTTAAATTCGAGAGAAAGTTGACAAGGAAGGACTAGAAGAATGTTCTATTGTAAGTTTGCAGGAAGAAATTGACTCGACCTATGTAGTTTACCTAATATCTAGGTGTGGGAGAACCGAGTTCATCATCTTGTAAAAATCAGCTTGTAGAGGAGTTGAGTACACTAACTGTTTTGTAGGCATTTGATAGGTCTTGTAAATAGTTGAGGCTAAAGAGAATTTTTTTTCAATTATCCTTTGTTCTGCAGCTGCCTTTTCTCTCTAATAACATTCAGCTTCGAAATTTTCTAGTAACTGAAACATCAAAGGATCTGCTACAGGCGTTCCAAACCTATTGGCTACTTGTGGTGATTGGTTTTGGAACCTCCTGTGTGGGCTGTTGCTATATATAAACGGAGACTTGCTATTAGAAATCCTGGGAAGAGAATGGTAGTTTGTGTTTGGAACTAATACAGAAGAAGCTGCCGCTGATTGGTTTGCTTGATAGAAAGTAGTCATTTCGTCAGCATAATCTGCATGAATTACATCTGTTTTGGTACAGAAAGAAGGGAAGTCATGGGGTTCGTTTTGAGGTTTTGACGAAACAATCAAATTTGGGTTTATCCCACCAGTAATGGTAGCTGGTTCATCATCCAGACAATATATATTATTCCCTGCAAGGCAACAGTGAAGAAAAAAAGTGCGAAAAAAGTAATTTTGACTCTTATCTCAAAAGATATAAACACGTAACAGTTTTGTAATTGAAGCGGGAGAATGTAGCTTAAATTACCTCTATAGATTGGATCACTGGCTATGAATCTGAATTCAGATAGGCTGAATTTTTCATTTCTCCATGCAATTTCATTGGATGTTGATAAATCTGTCTTGTTTGGCTTAGTTTTGATATATGCTTCAAGCACTGCATATTTATGAGGGGGAAGAAAGAAAACAAAACACATAGTTATTTCTTTGGCAAACTTGGTTGATTTTAGTGAACTAAAAAAAAAGAGGAAATACATTAACAGAATTAAAACCAAAAATAGAGAAAAGTCTGTGTTATCATTAGGAACACTCATTTTACTTAAAGGGAAAAGACCAAAAAAGTGTACCTTGCATAGGATTAGTTTCTTCGTTGCTATTTGGTATACTAATTTTCTCAATGTTGAAAAGCTCTTTCAAGCTTGGTAAGTTTGTTGAAAATAGGACACCCATATTTCCATAGTCTTCGATTACTGCAGAATCTGCCAGTTTTTCTAGTAACGCTGATGTTGTGATGTCCAATGAGTTTGTTGGAGGCAAGACAGAAGGTATTGGGAAATTCATTAAATCATTTGAACATGTATCAAAATTAGATTTGTCTTCGATCTTTGGGGGAGTGAACGCTTTTGTAGGACAAGAGATTAGCACTTTTGAAGTTGCTGTTTCATTTCTAGTTGCAGAATAATTCTCCTTCATTGAGAGAACAGGATTTGCGAAATAAGAGTTTACACCATCAATATATGCTCGAAGTGTTGGAATGGAGTTTGTAACAAGCGTTTCCCAAAACTTTTGGCTGCTAGATTCAAGAACTGTTTTCTCTTGTATTCAAAGAAAGAAGGACAAATCAGTAAAAATAGTTTGGGTAGTACATTACTGCATTGTTTGTATACGAAGTGGAAAAAAGGGAATTGTACATTACTCCATTGTTACTTTAGAAAAGAACTTACTGACCTGCGCATTATGAAAAGAAGGGTATTTGTTGTCAATGTACTGGAGAATAACTTCAGGTAGTTGCAAATCCGTACTATTTGATGTATGATTGAAAGGAGTTGATGAGATATGCTTCATCTGGTACGGAGAAAAAAATGTTGTAAGGAAATCATAGTGGGGACTGATTTCAGTAGAAAATAATGAAAGGTATATATTTTTTTCATTTAGTTAATTATACAAATGAAAGGAAAAAATAGAAGCTGCAAGATAAGTGAATGTATTACGAAGCGACTTACAGAAAGTCTACCGAACTGGTTGTGTTCACCGTGCATAGTATCGAGAGCAATGAATGATTTTAACAGGCTTGTTGACCAGAGAGGTAACCTTGGTTTGATGTTTATTGGAATCTTGAATTCAGAAGTAATCAAGAATTCGAAGTGGGAAATCTGCAAAAAAGAGATTAGTTAGATAGAAGAGCCCTGATTATGAGCAGAAAGTTTGGAAACAGGAATAGAAAAATTAGTAAGAAAAAAAATGTTTTAAGAAAAGTATTATTCCTACTTTAAAAAAAGAACTTACCACCAAGATTAGTTTACAACCTCCAGGCAGATAAGTCTTGTTATTAAGAAGATTGGTTTTGAATTTTTTTTATTTGGTGCGTCAAATATGAAAGTGCGAATGAGCACCAGTTGTAATTGGGTACAGATTTGAGATTCCCCAAAACGCTGTAGATTTTCTTCGTTGGATATCCCTTTGAATTAGGACCAATTAAGTAGGAAACTGCTAGGAGCAAGAAAATTATGGAAAATGTTTCCTCTACCATATCATCAGTAATCAGTGATAGTAGATACTCCGTGCTGGGAGCTGATGAACCAAGTAAATTGTGTATGAATTCCGCAGTTTCTTTTGATGGTGTGGTTAGAATTGGTAATCCACCACAAGGAATCCCTAGAATAGTTTGAACTACCGATGGGGTAAACTTAAATTTGAAACCATTGTTGAGTTCAATTGCGCTTGTGATGGTGTTGAACTGGACAGCTAGCCACAAGAATATGTCATCAATGTTGCATTCGCAGCAAATTTCTAGTAGAGAACCAAACCCGAGTTTCCGAACTATGTTCTTCTGAATATCATTGAGTTCTAATAGAAATTTCAGGAATAACTTTAGATGATCATAACCATTCACCTGCTAGTAGAGAACAAAGTTAAATAAGTTCACGTAGATCGGATTGTATGTAGCATATGTAAACAAAGAAAAAATGATTAGACTAGTTACAAAAACTTGTTATCTCTGGCCGTTTACAAAATTAATCATTCGACTATTTGAATGACTTGTTTTCATTGTAACTGACATTTAAGAAAAAGAGAAAGTACTGTGTGAAATAACATTTGATGTACTGTTTTCTGACCTTCTTTCTTTTAGGGGGGTGAAATGCATTGCTTTCATTTGCTGGCATGTCTTGGCTCCCCCTTTTCTTAGGTGCGCAGTCATCCATTTTGGAACCCTGGATTAAAAGAAATGTTGGTAAAAAGAGGAGGTTTCAGTTAATGAAAAAAAATGATCATAGTTTGAAAAATGCAGTAGTTAGTTGCAGGCAGTTCGAGGAAAAAAATGTTTCATATCTGCTAGTTGTAGCCGATTACTAGTTTCAGATCAAACAACTTGAACTGCCCGTTGCAGATCATAATTCTTAAAGATGTAAGTGCTACTGTATGTATGAAAGTTTAGATGCGGTCGATAACTGCTTTGGATCGAACAATTTAGCTGCCCTTTCGAGTTGTAATTTCTCCAGATGAAAACCTAGGACGAAGTTGGAGCTGTGTAGGAAAATTGTAGGACTAGGATGCGGTTGTGTGGATCTGTAAAAACTCGTAGGGGGGAAGCAGGTTACTTGAAGATTCGAGTAGGATTGGGAGACGTAGCCGTAATTTTGAAGCAGCGTCGGGCAAGAAAATCGCCAGAGCAAAGTTGGAAATCCGTAGAGATTTGGGGAAAGTGGTTCCGTGGGGAATGTGTGTTTTTTTCAAGTTGGCCCTCCTATTTGTTTCTTTTCCGCGTGTTGGTACGACGGGGCCACCTGTAAGTGTAACAGTGGTCTATTGCAAAGTTTATTTCTCTGATAGTCGGACCCACACTTGTATGGTAAGCTAAAAAAAGAAAAATAATTCCTTTCCTTTCTGTGTGATAATAGAAGCAAGAAATAAAAGGGCGAGGGGGGGGGGGGATCGAGCAGCGGCGGCGGCAACTAGGGCAGCGGTAGATTCACCACCGCTCGCGCAGCGCCGTTTACCGGCATGGATGATCCACCGGAACATAGGTGCGAGCGAAATTCGACCAGAAGATTTGAAGGGGGATCAACCAACCGGAAACCAGATGGAGGCGCCGGTGTGGAGATTCGGGTAAATTATTTACTTGAAATAGCTGCCTAACTAGTGGATGCTTGTAGAGATTGATCTTCTATTCAAGTGCTTTCGTGTGAGATTAGTGTGTTGGCTTCAGGTTTAACAGAGCCTTCAGATTGATTATGTATGTTTTGTTTAGCAGTTACAAAAAAATTGAGACATATGGGAAAGAAAAAATTGCAGTTGATCGCCATCTTCATGTTTCTTTGTTTGTTATAAATGAAAAATTGTGTGAATAAAATTGAAACTGTTGTCTGAATACAATGTAATGTTTGTAGTTACGTAGCAAAACATTTGTTAGGCCTGAAAAAATCCCACGATCTAGTACTTTTCACTAGTCTAAAAAGGCTGATGATTTGTTCTTCTTCTCATGGAGTGGAAGCATAATATTTAGCTCCTGTTGCGATCAATTAACAAGGCGTTCAACCTATTTTCCCAGCTTGCTTCAGAGTAGTAAACTGTATTGTATGCATTTATTTCAGCAGCTAGATTCAGAAACTATATATGCTTTGGAACTAGACATTTGATAATATTGTTGGTCATTCGACGTTGTTGGATGGACTGATGTTTACAAGTATGTATGCTTTGGTAGTTGTTGCCAAATGATCGAGTCGTGATCAATGCTTATGAAGATCGTCTGGTTGTTTATTTTCTAGTCTGATGTTTAATTCTATTGGAAGTGAAAGTGTGACTCTATTAGACGGTGATGAACTTTTTATAATTGAGGCGGAAAAGGTACTTGAGAAGTAGGATTTTTGTGTGAGAGACTGCTGCCTTGACGCTGTGATTTTAATGGAAAACAATTCTTCAATTGAGAAGGACACTTATGCGTGACAATATTGTGTGTGAAGATAGTCAGTGTGAAAAAAGTAGAAAAAAATGAGAAAATACTTTGTTAATATCCTTTATATGTTTGGAAGGATTTCTTGATGTCGTTTTAGTTTTTTTGTACTGCAAATTATTGAAAAACAGAGTAGTACTAATGCTTTCCTTTGTTATTTTAGAGTTCTTCAAATAAAAAACCAGATAAAGTTGCGAAACGGAAGATAGCCAGGAAGAAGAAAGTTGCTCCTGACATGTCTAACACTTCAGGAGATTCTAATGTTTTCAAGAAAGCTGCTGAAGTATGTTTCTAAAATAATGTGTAACATACTTTCAATTTGAATGGTAAAAAGGTGTATTTGACAAGAAATCCTTTTATTTTTTGAAAAAATAGGTTGACAATGTGATGCAAGAGTTTGATCAGTATGTCTTGTACCATGACATGAAGAAGAAAACAGAGGTTGGTATATTGCTTGTTAGCTTCATGTCATTAAAAGTTATGAATTAGAAGACCCTAAGTGTACTGTAAAAATATTTGCAGGAATTGATTAGTAGTTAGGAAAAAAATCCTAAGCCAAGGGAGAAGCAGTAGCAGTCAGGAAGGGGCAGATAGAATTTTTGTGGAAGCTTCTTGTGCAGATGGTCATATTGAAGAACTTGGAGGTGAGACCGAGGCGACAAGAGGAAATCTGTTTGTAAATGAAGCACATGAAACAGAGGGAGAAAAATCATGACATTGCCCATGGGAGCTACTGATGAAAATGAGGATCATGTTGCAGAGGCAGCATGTGAAAATGTGGAAGCAAAGGTATACAAAAAAATGAAAAAATATTATTTAGTTGTTGTAAACATGGTTTGTTAGTATTGTAGTGTCAGTAACATATTTTATTTAGGAATAAATAAAGTACTAAAATAATTGTCCATGTTTCATTTCAGGTTCAGAATGATTCTGTGGGTGATGAAGTACCTTTGTCTTCTATCATCGCCTTAAATTCAGTGGCTGAAAATGAAGGAGTAGAATGCACATGTACTGAAAAAGATGAAACACTGTCTGTTTTGGAAGCATATGAGGAAGTAAGAACCCAAAAAATGTCCCAACTTTTAAAAAAGTAGGAATTGAAAATAAACCAAGTGTAGTAGTATTACTTTGCAGGCTGTTTGTTTTAAACTTTTCTTTTTGGTTGTCATAAAGCATATATTTGGCATTGTACTATGTGACAAAAAGGTATTTAAATTATTTTTGTGATGCTTTGTAGGAAGAAGTTGGTGCAGAAGAAGCTTGTCAACTTTCAGACGATGGTTCAATCATTAAGGATTCTGAGGAGGATGAAACTGACAGTGATTGTAAACTTGAAGAATATATGTTTCCAACTCCAGATGAATTGGAGAAAACCAATATACCACAGATTGGTAGGGTGTTTTCAACTCTAGAGGAGGTTGTTAGATTTGTTAATGTGTATGCTCATGTCAGTGGGTTTGGAATTAAAAAAGGGAGGAATTACAAAGACACGAAGATTACTATTTGCTGCATTAAGAGTAGGAAGAGTGTGACAACATATAAAGGATTAAGAAAACGCAAGCGCAGTGTAGTTGAAAGGACCAACTGCCAGATGCATGTGGTAGTTAGTTTGGTGGACGGAAAATGGCATATAACAGCTCAGGATCTGATGCATAACCATGATTTGGTCAGTTCTCCATCGTTGACAAAGTATTTTCTAAGCCATAGAAGCATGAATGAGGCTGAGAAGCTACTATCCAGGCTTTTACAGGAACATAGAGTGAAACCAAGGAAGATTATGAGCATATTTAGGAAGCTGAGTGGTGGGAAATTGGGAAATATTACATTTGATGTGAAGAAGCTTGACAACCTAAAGCGGGAAGAGCGAGAAAAGAGGAGAAACACTGATATTGAACACACTCTGGAATACATTGAGAAACTGCAGATTGACAAACCTGGTTTCATATACAAGGCGCAAAGAGACTCTTCTAATACAGTGCTTAGCTTGTTCTAGACAGATTCAAGGTCAAGGCTAGACTACTTGTTGTATGGTGATATAATATCTTTTGATACAACATTCAGCACAAACAAGTACAATATGCCCTTTGCGCCAATCATAGGAGTTAATGGTCATTCTAGAAGAATAGTTTTTGGATGGGCTCTTTTGCAAAATGAGAAGGCAGACACATTTAGATGGCTGTTTGAAACTTTTGTTGAAGTCATGGGTGGGAAAAAACCTAGGGTGGTACTTACTGACCAAGATGCAGCTATGAAGATAGCAGTTCCAAAAGTTTTCCCAGAAGCATTCCACAGATTTTGTATTTGGCATGTTAGGAGGAAAGCAAGAGAAAACTTGAGTGTATACATGACACTAAAAAAAGGAATGGAAGAAGACATGGACAACTGTATCATGCAATCCATGACTGTTGAGGAGTTTGAAAAGAATTGGCATGAAATGGAACTGAAGTACAACTGTGGTAAGCATGCTCACATTAAGCGGATGTGGGATAACAGGCAGTACTTTGTTCCAGCTTATTTCCAAGGAGTTTTCTGCCCTTTCATAAGGTCAACAAGCAGAAGTGAGAGCTTCAACTCGAACTTCAAGGACTATGTTATGAGAAAAGATTCAATTGAAACTTTCATACGTTAATATGAATTATTTCAGGAGAATGTGATCCATATAGAGAATCAAGACAGGTTCATCTCTAATGAAAAGGTGCCTGTTATGTGGGGATACCAGCGAGTGGAATGGCATGCAGCTGAAATATATACAAGAGCTATATACTGCAAGTTTCTCACTGAGTTGTTGAACTCAACAGCTTTTGGAGTAAAAGAGATTGAAAAAGATCAAAGTTATGAAGTGAAGAGAAACTTTCCATATGAGAACCCAGAGTTTGACAGAGAATTATTTTCTGTGCGTGTGGATCGTGATAAAGAAGAATTTGTTTGTAATTGCGGCAAGTTTGAAAGGGATGGTATCCTATGCTGCCACATTCTGCGACTTTTTACTCAGTTTGACCTCCTGAAGATTCCTGAACAATACATTGTTCCTAGATGGACTAGAGAATTCAGGGAGAAAGAATTGCAAAAACACAAGTTTGATGCACTTGGTATTCATGCAGAAGACCAGTCACACAATGCTGTTAGGTATGCTATAGTTATGAATAGAGTTGGGGAGGTTTGCTCGGACATAAGTCATGATTCAGCGTTGTGTGATGAGCTGATGGATGCAGTCCACGCTATTCATAATAAATACCTCGTAAGCACGCATCAAAAATTGGGCAGTGACGAGCAGAAACAACAAGCAGAAGGCCAAGATGATGGAAGCATGAAATTGAAAGATCCTGTTGTGATTAAAAATAAGTCTGTGCGGAAAGGGAACAGGTTGAAGTCTCGTTCTGAAAGAGAAGGATGGAGGAAAGCTGCTGAGAAAAGGAAGACATCAATTTGAGGTTGGAAAAGAATTTTATTAGAAGCTGCGAACAGAGTTGGTTGATAATGTATGTCAAGGAAACTGATCCGCAAGGCCATAATTATTCTTTGCCACACCCCCTTATTGGAAAGATATGGGGTGTGTAGTTTTGGTTTGGAGTATTTATTTAATAGGAAAATGAAGGGACAAGTATGAAAAAAAAGGTCGTTTACGAACATCATTCTTTCTATCTTTGCGAAAAACAGAATGTATTTTCATGTGGTTTTGAAAAACATGTTTTCCTTTTGGTTGTTGAATAAGACGCTTCTAGTTGTATGATTTATGACAGCTTTTACTACAATAATGATTTGTTTGGCCAAAACAATATGTTAGTTTGACATAAAAAATAAGTTTAGAAAAAAATCTCCTTTCGTAACAATTTTAGTGAGTCTACTGTACCATGCTATTCAAAAAGAGATTGTATCCATGTTGCCGGGTTTTTTGAATGAACATTGCGTCGTATTGAAAAACAGTTACTCGGTTTTCAAAAAAAGAGTTCATCACTTTTGGAAAAAAGTGTTCGTTGATTTTGAAAAAAAAATGAACGATTTTGAAAAGAGTTCATGAAGAATTTTTTAATAAAATTGAACGATTTTGAAAAAAAGAGTTTCATCGCCTTTGAAAAAAGAGAGTTCAAAGTACCAATTTAGTGAACTTTATTCATCATTTTTACATCAAAAATTGAACGATTGTATCCATGTCGCTGTTTATTTTTTCTTTTTACATCAAAATAAAGTTCACTAATTTTGTTCATCATTTTCAAAAAATGAGTTCATCACTTTTACAAAAAAAAAATAGTTCATTGATTTTTCAAAAAAATTGAATGATTTTGGAAAGAGTTCATCGATTTTTTAAAAAGAGTTTCAACGGCTTTGAAAAAAGAGAGTTCAAAATACGAAAGCGACATTGTAGTGAAGTGAAATTGAATGTTAGTGAACTTATGATTGAATTTTTAGTGAACAAAATTTCAACGTAGTGAAGTAAAAATTGGAACTTAACTTCCATGCTTTAAAAAGTTTAGAATTTTTTTTAAAAGTGAACAAAATTAGTGAACTATGTTTTGAATATGCAATGAACTATGAATGAAACTTACTGAATAAATTTGAAACTTAGTGAACTATATTTGAATTTACTAAACTTTATCAAAATTCTAGTGAATTAAAAAATGAACAAAAATTATGAACTAAAAATTGAAACTTAGTGAAGTATATTTGATTCTATGTAACTTTATTCAAAATTTTAGTTCACTAAAAAATTGACCAAATTTAGTTCACTGAAATTTGAAAATTTAGTGAACTATATTGAATTTACTGAACTTTATTAAAAATTTAGTTCACTTTATTCAAAAATTAATGATCTAAAATATGAACTAAAAAAGTTCACCAAAAAAGTGAACAAAAATTGAATGTTATTGAACTATATATGAAATTAGCGGACTAAATTTGAATAAAGTTAGCTACGTTTGAATTTGGAGTGAATTTATGAAACTATTGAATTAATTTGAAAACTTAATGAACTATATTCAATTTAGTGAAATTTATTCAAAAATTTAGTGAAATAAAAATCAGGGAAAAAGTTACCAAAAAAAGAGTGAACAAAAAGTTTACTAAATTTTTTTAGTGAACTAAAACTGTAAAATTGTTGACTAAACATTGAACTTTTTCAAATATTATTGAACTAAAAATTTAAACTTTGTGAACTAAGTTTGAATTTAGTGAACTTTTATTCAAATTTTAGTGAACTAAAAATTGAACAGAAAAGTTCATAAATTTAAAAAAAAAGTGAACCAAATTTGAAAGTTTCTCAACCATATTTAAATTAGTGATCTTAGTGAACAATTTTGAAAGTTAGTTCACTATATTTGAATTTAGTGAACTTTATTAAAAAAATTAGTGAAACAAAAAATCGAAAAAAAGTTGAAAAAAAAGAGTGAACAAAAAACTTCACTAAAAAATTTAGTGAACTAAAAACTGAACAAAAATTAGTTCATTACATATTGAATAGTGAACTAAAAAGGAAAACGTAGTTGACCATATTTGAATTTAGTTCACTTTATTCAAATTAATGACCTAAAAAGTGAACCAAAAAAAGTTTAGAAAAAAAAGAAGTGAAAAAAATTGAATATTGTGAACTTATATGAAACCTAGTGAACAAATTTCATTAAAAAAATTCACCAAAATAAATGAACTTTTTGAACCATATTTGAACCATAGTTGGCCAAAAAAACTTAGTGAACTAAATTTCACCAAAAAAAATGAAATTTCATTATATTTTAATTTAGTGAACTTATTCAAAATTTTAATGAAATAAAATTTGAACAAACAAAAGTTCACCAAAAAAACGTGATTTTTTTTGAATATTAGTGACCTATGTTTGAATTTGAAGTGAACTATATAGAAACATATTCACTAAATTTGAAACTTACTGAACTATATTTGGATTTAGTGATTTTATTTTAAAAATTATGAACTAAAAATTTGAAAAATTGGAAAAAAATATACAAAAAAGTTGACCTGAAAAGTTGGAAAAAAAATCACAAAAAAAGTGTGAACAAAAAGTTAATTAAAAAAATTTGTGACCTATAAAGCTGAACGAAAATGTTCACTAAAATTGAACTACATTAAGATTTAGTGAACTTTATTCAAAAATTAGTGAACTGAAAATTTGAAACTTAGTGAACTATGTTTGTATTTAGTGAACTTTTATTCAAAATTTTAGTGATCTAAAAAGAACAAAAAAGTTCATTTTTTTTTAAAAAAAAAAAATTAAATTTGAAATTTTGTGAACTATTTTTGAAAATAATGAAACTTACTGTACTAAATTTGAAACTTAGTGAACTATATTTGAATTTAGTGAACTTTATTCAAAATTTTATGGAACAAAAATTGAATAAAAAGTTCAAAAAAGATTGAACAAAAAACACTAAAAAATTTAGTGAACTAAAAACTGAACAAAAATTAGTGAACTAAAATATTGAATAACTAAATTTGAAACGATTCACCATATTTTAATTTAGTTCACTAATATTCAAAAATTAATGATCTAAAAAGTGAATAAAAAAAGTTCAGCAAAAAAAAGTGAACAAAAATTGAATATTAGTGAACTATGTATGAAAATTAGTTCACTAAAAAATTGAACTATATTTGAATTTAGTGAACTTTATTCAAAAATTAGTGAGCTAAAAATTTGAAACTTTTGAACTATGTTTGAATTTAGTGAACTTTTATTAAAAAAATTAGTGAAGTAAATTTGAACATTGTGAACCATATTGAAATTACTAACTTTTATCAAAATTTAGTTAAATAAAATTTGACCAAAAATTTAGTGAAGTAAATTGAAAACGCAGTTCACCATATTTGAATTTTGTGCCGTTTATTCAAAAAAAACAATGATCTAAAATGTGAACAAAAAAATTTCACCAAAAAATAGAATTGAACTAAAAAATGAATATTGGTGAACTATATATAAAACTTAGTGAACTATATTTGAAAAAAAAGTTCACCAAAAAATAAGAAAGTGAACTTTTTGAACCATATTTGAAATTAGTGAACTTTTTTCAAAATTTTAGTGAACTAAAAATTTACAGTGAACTAAATTTTAAAACTTAATGAACTATATTTGAAACTTTTTTATTCATTAAATTTGAAACTTTGTGAACTACTCCCTCCGTTCCTAAATATAAGTCTTTTTGGACATTTCAAATGGACTACAAGATACAGATGTATGTAGACATATTTTAGAGTGTAGATTCACTCATTTTGCTCCGTATGTAGTCACTTGTTGGAATCTCTAGAAAGACTTATATTTGGGAACGGAGGGAGTATATTTGAAAAAAGTGAAGTTACTGAACTAAATTTGAAACTTAGTGAACTATATTTGAATTTAGTGAACTTTTCAAAATTTTAGTGAAAACAACATTAAAAAAAAAAGTTCAAAAAAAAGAGTGAACAAAAAGTTCACTAAAAATTTTAGTGAACTAAAAACTGAACAAAAATTAGTGAAGTAAAATATTGAATAGTGAACTAATAGGAAACGTTTTCACCATTTTTTGAATTTAGTTCACTTTTATCCAAAATTTTAATGATCTAAAGTGACAAAAAAAAGTGAAAAAAATTGAATATTAGTGAACTATGTATGAAAATTGGGAACTATGTTGAATTTAGTGAACTTTTATTAAAAAAATTAGTGAGAATATGAGCAAAAAAAGTTCATATTTTTTTTAAAAGGGTGAACTAAATTTTGAAACTTTGTGAACCATATTTGAAATTAGTGAAATTATTCAAAATTTAGTTAACTAAAATTTGACCAAAAATTTAGTGAGTAAATTTGAAACGCAGTTCACCATATTTAATTTTTTTCACTTTATTCAAAAATAATAATGATCTAAAATTTGAACAAAAAAAAGTTCACCAAAAATTCGCCAAAAAAAGAAGTGAACTTTTTGAACCATATTCGAAATTAGTGAACTTTTTTCAAAATTTTAGTGAACTAAAAATTTATAGTTACTAAATTTTAAAACTTAGTGAACTATATTTGAATTTAGTGAATTTTTCAAAAGATATGTGGACTAAAAATTTGAAACTTAGTGAATTATATTTGAATTTAGTGAACTTTATTATTCGAAATTTTAATGAAATAAATTTGAACAAACAAAAGTTCACCAAAAAAACATGGAAAAATTTGAATATAGTCCCTATGTTTGAATTGCAGTGAAGTATTATGAAACATAGTTCACTAATTTGAAACTTAGTGAACTATATTTGAATTTTGGAATTTCATTTTAAAAAATTGTGAACTGAAAATTGAAAAATTATGAACTAAATTTGAAACTTAGTGAACTATATTTGGATATAGTGGACTTAGTGAACTATATTTGAACAACAGTTTTTTTTTGAAAAAAACACCCCCTATAGTTCACTATGTTTCGAGTTTTATTAACTTTTTTTGGGTGAACTTGATTTTTAGTGAACTATTTGTGAAAGAAAAAATTGAACTATTTTTCAGTGTACTAAATTTGAATAAAAATTATTCAAAAAGTGATATATTTAGTGAACTATATATTTTGTACTATTTGTGAAATTATGAATTAATTACGACAAAAAAAGTTATTAGTCAACTAATTTTGAATAAAAAGTTATATGTTTTTGAAAAAAATCAATGGTTTTTTGACAAAAAAATTTAATGAATTTGAAAAAAAGTTCATCAGTTTTGTGATTTTAGTGAACTAAAAAGTTTGAAATTTGAAAAGTTAGTGAACTTAATTTCAGTGTACTATTGTGTGTAAAACAAGTGATATAATTTTCAAATTTTCAATTAATTATGATGGATAAAAGAGTTAGTAAACTAAATTTGGAAAAAGTTCAATAATATCATAGTACATTCTTCGAGCACTAAAGTATAGAAAAAGTTGTCAAGTTTTAAAAGGATGAGAATGAGGACAAACGATTGGTATTTGATGACCAAAAAACATATCAAGAAAAACCTTGAATCTCCATGCCCTACATTTATATGTTGAACGCACTATAATATTATTGAATGATGACATAATTTGTTGGGGTTCGACATGCAGGAGCAAAGAAAATTAAAAAGGTAAAAAGTATGACAACAGAATTCACTATTAGACATTGAGGTTTGAAAAGAAATCATCCCACATTGAATATACTGTTTAAAAGAAACATTCAAACATCCTTCCCGTTTTGCATTTACACATGCGCTGATTGAAAAACGCTAGAAAAAAACACAGAAATCTATCAAGAAGACACGTCTTTAGTTGTTCATTGGCAGATCTTCTTCGGTCAGCTTGTTCAACGAGCTTTTGAATAGCTTGAATGCTGTTATCATTCTGTACTTTGGAACATTAGCCTGTGTATAAAAATTAGATTTTTGTTTAACAAAAAAAAATGAGACCATAACTGTATATCATTCTGTTATCAACCTGTACTTGGGTACATTATTCTGAACTTAGAACTAGAGGATATAACTCTATATACCAAAATGTTGCTGATATCATTAACTTTCCGTTGCAAAAATAAAGGGAAAAAGAATTTGTAGCATAAAAGAGTTTTCACTTGCTTGGTCGCTGTGGGTCTTTCTAGTTTAAAATGAAAGTCCCTAGCTAGCTAGTTTTACATATATCTTTTGAAAAATCTAATTTGGTTTGACAGCTACACTTGCTAGCTGCTGTGAATAGTACAACACATTTTTGTTTTTTTAGGCATACATCTACGAAGAAGTTAAAAAAAGGATTGCCTTAACCTTAATATACATGTGATGTAAATTTGACAATGTTGTGGCTGAATACTTCTGAACAACTCACCTGAGGGGAGTGGCAAGAAAAAAAATGCTAGGATTAAGTTTGACTAGATTATAAAATTACCGCATTGAAATTCTTCATGATCTTGCCTTCGAAATTGTCCAGGTATAGAGGGATATAGTGACCTGAGTCATGCCTGAACCAAACAGGGAAAAAAAGGGGTTTGCATCAGTTCCTGTATTAGAAAATTTTGAGTATATGTTGGAGTAGTTTGAACATGAGTTTGAGGAAAATTACATATATTAAAATATATGTAAAATAAAATTATATTGAAACATTGCTTGAGATGGAGAAAGCTTACATGAGGCAGTTGGTAGGATACAGTCCTGTAGGTTGAAGCTTAAAAGAGAAGACATTCTTGAAAGGCTTTTTGCTGAGTTTGGTGAGCAAATGGAAGTTGGAAACCTGTCATGCAGATAGTAAAAAAAATCACATTCTTTGGGATTAAAAAAATGTTAAGCAAATATCGAAAAAATGTAGTGTTTCAGGATGAAAAAGTTAGGAAAAAGACCATACCAAATTGTGAATAATTTCTTGCTGGGCACTATCCTGTGTTGTTCCACATGGGTCAAAGAAATGTGTCCTTTCGAAGAGCGAGTTAATGCAACACAAGACCCAGTGTGTCTTCTTGATGGTAGGGAAAAATAACTGAGAGAGCATAAATGATTCATGGTATTACGCGCGTGGCATTTGAAAAACAAATCATGTTTTTAGTATCTACTACTGTTACCAGTGAACAGAAACACAATAAAGAACAGTACTAGATCATCTTTCCAAAGACTTTCTTCTGAATTAATTCTGTCAAATTCTCTTTGGCAGCTGATAGGATCAAAAACTTCTGGTCTAACGAACAAATTATCCTGTAAAAAATAAATTAAAAGAAGATGAGGGTTACACATGTTGACATAGAAAAAAAAGTCTGAATGAGGCAGTGAAGAAAAGATGTGGGAAAAAAGGGACTCACAGTGAAGTAAGATGTGAAATAGAATTTCTTGATGAAAGGTTTAATCTGAGAACTTGTCTTTGAATCAAGGTTAATCGTCTGAATGAGGCAGTTCATAACTTCATCGCCAATATCAGCTCTTGCCTTAAAAGAGTTGTAGAAGTTCTCGTAGCTAACAGGAAATCCGACGACATCAACGAAAAGAGTGCTGAGGAATAAAACCAAAAAAGTTAATATGAAAAAGAAGAATTAATGAACAAGTAAAAGACAAAAAATTATATTGGATGTTGAAGTGGAAACAAAATGTTAAACTTCAAAGTTTCTCTTGCATGATATGACTGACGAAAAAAAAGATAGACCACCGAATGACTTATGTCATTTGTATACTATGTATAGAAAAAATTGAATGTCGAAGGATCTAGTTATTCAAAACAAAAATAGTACGGTATAGATTGATGAGTCTGAAAAAAGAGAAATGAAAACAAATGGAAAAAGATTCACAAAAAAGGTTTAGGGGGATTATACTATTCTTTGTAGATTGCCCTCCTCAAAAATTTTGTAAAGAAGAGATCGACATCTCTGGAAATTTTCATCTTCTTAGGTTCATCAGGAGACTGAGTTTTGGCTGCCCTTTTCTTCCTATTCTTCTTATCAATAGTGTTTGGTCCCGTGCTTGTTCCAGCCCCTGCATCGTTCACACTAGAAGAATCTGCGCATGTTGATTAAAAAAAAGACAAATAAGGCCATAATAGAATCAATAAAAAGAAAGATGGAAAAACAAAAAAATGAATAAAGTAAAATAGGGGTAAAAATAACCTGGTATATCAGCGAAGGACATGGCTATGTGAATTCCTACATTAGGATCATTATCAGGAGGTGGTGTGTTCTGGTTACCACCAAGAGCAACAGGAGTGAAAGGAGTTTCATCTTCAATTTGTGATAGGGGATGCGTGAAAAACTTTTTGTCTATCAGGTGCAGGTGTTGAGCTAATCAATACAAAACTGCGGGGCTCCGATGATGAATTCACTTGTGCCTGAAAACAAAAAGACAGAAAAATAAGGGGATTGTGAAGAAACATGAATGTTAGATCATAGCAAACTCCACATTCAGAAAAAACAATGATATAGAAACAAAAATCATTAAATCCTGAGTTTCACATGGAACTAACAATGAAGGAAAAAAAATGGCATACATACAAATAGCAGTTACGTACCTTGGGTTGTGAAGTATCTTCTCTGGGAATTGATATCCTATTAATATTTGCAGGATTGATAGGGAGTTTTGGAGTTTCAAGCACAGAATTGATTTGCACTTTAGTCTGTGAGTAATTCAAAACCATGAGAGAGGAAAAAAAGGGGATTCAATGTTAAACTATGGAGAACGAGATATGTACATCATTATTCAGAAGACCATGAAAAAAAAGGAACGAAACCAAGAAAAATACCTCAGTTTCCATAAGGATTTCACCGTTGGGTTCAATTGGTTCTTGTTTAAAACCTTGTTGTTCAAAGTGGATCTGGACAGAAACATAAATGTATAAGCATGAAAAACCTCGACATAGGATTTACTAACTTGAAATGCAATGATGTGATGCTTGTTTGAAAAAAGAGTGAAAACGAGGTATAGTATGCAATGATGTGACATTGACGATAATGAAGCAAGACAGTTGTAATCATGCTATAAAAAAACAAAAAAAGTGAAAAGGAACATCAATTTCTAGGTACTGGATATTAAAAAAGAGCATGGTGCAAATGTTAGGTAGCCCAATCGATTCTAATCTCCTCATATAGCACTCTATTCTAGTCAGCTTCAAGTTGGGCAGTGAGTGAATGCAAAAAGATGTACCTGAGATTCTAAATGATTTTCAGTTTTCACTTTAACATCATCCTCATCTTTAGGCGTGTATTTTGCTTCTTCTGAATTGTTCTGCTGGTTGCTCAAATCATTTACCGTGATTAGCGATGGAAGTTCAATGTCATTGTTTCCCTGTGTTTTGAGATGTTGAACGCACTATAAATGATCAACGATGGAACGCACTATAAATGATCAGCGATGTTGAACATCATACCTCTGTTTCAGCAACTGAATGGGAAGCAGCTGGCTCATTAGGAGCATTCACAAATGGAGTGGCCATGGCGTACGGGGTTTGAGATATGTCTCGTAGCTACAATCAAGGATGAACAAAAATACAAAAACTAAGTTAGATAAGAGATGAAAATAGACCAAACTTTTTCGCTTCTTCAACAAATAAAAATAAAATAAAATAAAAAGTAAAAGGGAGCATAGTTATTACTGGTAGAACTCCAAAAGCCTTCCTGGACGGATAATTCCTATCCACCAAGACAAGATATTCAAAATCTTCATTCTTAATATGAGAAATGCGTGGAAGAGAGTAGTTCACAGTGGACTAATGATGTGGGATGACATCAAAATCAACGAAGTCCAGATAAATGATCTGTAGTTAACCAAAAGTTAAGTAAGTAACCAAGACATACAAAATGTTAAAAAACCAAACTATAGAAGAAAGACAACTAAGCTTTGCAGGTTATAGTAAAAGTCAAGAAAATACAAACGAAAAAAATGGTAACCACTTACCCCCCAGATAGGAAGGCAGCCGCCTATGTGAGAAGGCTTATTCATTTCCTCTAAAGTCTCTCTGTTGAAGATCATTTCACAATGCCTCTCTGATTCCTCGAGCATGCATTGTAGGCCCAGGCTACCAAAGTCCAGTGTAGGAATAGCAGACACATCCAGGAGGGAGAAAAGGTACTTGGAACTAGCATAACAGTACGATGCAGGATAGAGGATAGATGCTATGAAGTAGAAAGCAAAGCTCCTGATAAAACCTTCTTCACTTTCATCAGCAAGCATAACTTGTTCAATTTTGTTGATTGGTATCTTATTTCGATAGTCTGTGTACTTGCTTCTTAGCTGAGCAGCCTCTGCTTTCACTTGAGGGTCGTTGCTACTAAAGACAAAAGGGACAGTACCACCAGGAAAACCGAATATTTTATCTACCATGTCTTTGGTGATCTCAATGACTTTGTCCTTATGTTTAAAACGAGGTATGCTCCCGCCAATATGTTGATCTAGCCACTCAAGAAGATTCATTGGGATGGAGAGGTGGTATGGCATATGAACTAGAGCTTCCATTTTATATTTAATGACATGACCTTTTTGAATTTCACTAAACTTCCTGGCAGTTTTGATGAAACACATAGTGGATAGTCTAGTTTTGTAGGTTGGATTACATAACTTCCTAGGGTACACTCTTGCTGCAAAAAAAGAAAAAATGACAACTAAAAAGATCAAAAGATTGAAAAAAGTAAACATGTGCTATAACATAAACTAGAATTTCATAAAAAAGTACTGTGCTAAAAAAAGACATAGATTATTTGTATATAGGTGACATTTCAAACGCATAGCAGAACGACAAAAAACTGTAACAAAAACAGTCATGGATTCAGGTATCAGCAGTAACTGAAACATAACAGGATCAACAGTTGGACATAAAAAGAACATAACTGTAACAAAACAGAGTAGATGATAATTCATGCATTAGTTGACATAACGAGGACCACTTCACTTCTCACAATGCATTGGCTATCATATGTCAACTCAACTATCACTATATGTATGGCTAGTACACCACAAACTAACAGCCCAACAATGCTACCTAGAAGAACGCAAGTGACAGTGCAATCTTAAAAGATTTCCCAAGATAATTAAGGCAGGTCAGCAGCAGAGTTGGAAAACAAATAGTTATCAAAATTATCATCTTATAGCATAATGAAATCATAAGACAAAATTCAACCATCACAATAAAAACATTAGAATCAAAACTATATAGAAAAACATTGTTGTTTGATGTTTTTCACAAGTTAGCATTCTCACATCCTCACAAAATAAAAAAAAACAGTGAATCATATTAGACCACAAAGAACATGGATCGGAAATTAACCATAACCTATTTTGTGATTATGTATGACCGGCCTAAAAACAATCTCTTAAAAACTAACCTAATCAAAATCCTAATCCAACCCTTAACATATTTTGTTCCCCTAGACGGCTCGATCAGAACTAGGATGAGGTCGACGGACATTTGAGCAAAAGAAATGCCCAAAAGAACAATCTGATTTGAACAAAAAATTGATAAACTCACAAACAGGGCTGCGTGAGTGATGGAGTAAGTACATACCGCCTTGGTCATCACGGAGACCCCTTACAACCACCTGCTGTGTATCTTCATCTTGCGCATCTCGAATACCATCTGGTACTACAAAAAAGAAGTGCATATGAAAAAAAATAGTGAGCATCATCTGATTCTAAAAAAAACATAGCATATTACTTCTGCTATTGGGAAGAACATCAAGAGTCTTCAAAAAAATGCCAAGGTCTGTATTCAACACCAGATATAGCTAAACCAAGCGTATTACATTACGTAGTGGTATCTGCTCAAGTACTAGGATGGGAATTTCAATGTCCAAATTCCAAAAATTGAAACCCTAGAACGTGACCTTAATAAGAGCGAATCTGACTAGAAAATCAAGCAAAAACTCGTTTCAGATCACTAAAAAACCACCCAGATCTGACCGCGCATGAACACAAAAACATACCTACACACAGATCACTAACCCTACCATCCACACCGCACCCCCCTTCCAGTACTAAAACGCGCGTGAACACAACTCCTACCAAAACACACAGATCACTAACCCCACCTACACATATACAACCGTGCATGAACGCAACCACTATGGAACGAAGTAGCATAAAAAAAATTGGACGGAGAGAGAGCACGAACCATCTGAATCCATGGCGATCTCCGGCTAGGGTTCGATCCAAACCCTAGCGCCGGCCTCCGCCTAGGGTTCCAATCAGAAAAGCAAAGGAGACAAAGAAGAATCCGCCGCGGGGAATCGATCCAAATGAAGAAGAAGCCGCCGCGGGGAATCGACCGAAACGAAGAAGAAGCCGCGCCCTAACTAGGTGCGGCGGCGGTGCGGGGAGAGATGAGGAATACGAATAGGAAACAGAAAGAAGAGGAAAAGATACGAAGGAGAGAAGGGTACGGGTCGGAGGAAGGAGTCGGGTAGCTCACGCGAGATAAACGGGCCAGGCCCAATAACGCGACGCGAAGGAGAGGGGGGTATGCGCCCGATTGCAAAAAGAACTAAATCGGGCGCTTAAGGCGCCAAATAGGAGTTGGCGAGGTGTGCGTTGATCTGAACCGTGAGAACTATATCTTGCTTATGACGAAAGTATCAACCGTCTCGTCTGAAGATTTTTCCTGCACCCTACAGTATTGGGCCAGCCTATTCGTCCGCTCGCTAAGTTTGATGCGTTCACTCCGGTTTTATCCTTTTTTTCTTTCGTTTTTTCTGTTTTCTCTATTTCTTTTATGGTTTTCGGTTGTCTGTGTTCCCCATGTTTTATTATTTTCATCAATTTTTTCATTTCTTTATTGGTTTCACTGGGTTTTTTTTTCTTTCCATTGTTTTCTTTAGTTTTCTTAGTTTCTTTCTTGGTTTTTTCTTTCTTTTCCTTTTTTTCTTCATTTTCCCTTTTTCTCCCGTTTTGCTTGCTTATTTTTCTTTTTTACAATGGGTTTTCTTTGGTTTCATGTTTTATTTTGTTTCTTCCTTGGTTTTTCTTTTTTTTATTATACTTCTATTTTCTCTAGTTTTTTCTCTGTTTTCTTTGCTTTCTTATGTTTCTTTGTCACTTTTCATCATTTTTCCTCTTTATTCAACACATATCTAACATAGCGTACATTTTTGGTGTACACGTGGAACATTTTTTGGATGCGCGTTCTACATTTCTCAAATACATGATGTGTATTTTTCTTAAAAAAACATGTTATGAACACTTTTTGAAATACATGTTCATCAATTTTTTTAATACATGCTGAACATTTTTTTTGCTTTAATAAACATTTTTGTAAACTGCGTGAACATTTTATAAAACATGACTAACAATTTTTTCAACATTTGTTTTTTATGTCTATTTTTTAATACCATTTCTACATTTTTGTATACACCAAAAATATTTTTTAATATGTATTTAATATTTTTTAAATACGTGCCTAACATTTTGGACAACTTATATTTTTTTATGTCTACATTTTCTATACACATTGTAAAAAAATGTATACACCAGGAACATTTTTTATATACACATTTAGCATTTTGGAAATACATGATTAACATTTTTTAAAACATATAGTTTTTCATGTCTACTTTTTCCACAAACATGGAACATTTTTTATATACATCAGGAACATTTTATATAAAACGTTTAATTTTTTTCCAAATACATGATTACATTTTTTTAAACATATTTTTTTTATGTATACTTTTGCCATACACATTCTACATTTTTGTATACATCAGCAACTTTTTTATATACACATTTAACATTGTCCAAATACATGATTAAAAAAATTAAAACTTGTTTATGTCTATTTATTTCCATACACATTGTAAATTTTTTGTATACATCAAAAACATTTTTTTGATACACATTTAACATTTTTATATGCATAATTATCATTTATTAAAAAAATTGAAAACTTGTACCTTTTTAATTTTACTTTTTCGTACACGCCATTTTTTTCTATACACATTTAACGTTATTTCTACTTGTATACATCAAAAACATTTTCTCTATACACATTTAACATTTTCTAAATGCATGATTAACATTTTTCAACTTGATAGCACACAATGTGCCCTTTGCTTTTTTTAGTGGAATGTGCCCTTTGCTATGACTACAATGTGGAAGATAGAATGCATTTATTTTTCAACCTTAGTCAAGGCTTCTGGTGTAGCATTGATATAGAATGGAACACTGATGGAACATATATTCTGTGACCATTGATGCTAGACATAGATACCAATGGGAATTCTTCATGGAAATCCTAATTATTGGATGTTGGTCCATATGAAAGCAGAGAAATGGCAGAATGTTTGAGAATAAGCAATGGTCCATTGATGCATGCAAGCAGGGTTTCAGGAACACTTTTCACCTCACAATGATCAGGGCAAACCCTAGTATCAAGGACAGTATGATGTCAAGGATTGATAGTGTGTAATAGGGCCTTCTTTTATTTTTAACCCTGACATGCTTGTATATATCTTGGCCTGGGCATTCGGTCTAACCGATGCTTTCGGTTCGGTTTTTTGGGTTAAAATAATTTTCGTTTTCCTAAAAATGCTGGCCGATCGGTTCCTGCATAAGAAGGTAACCGATATTTTTTTGAACCGAAAACTCGGTTCTGACCGAACAAACCGAATGTTCAGGCGCGAGAATCTGCTTTTCTTTTTAGCCAGCCTGTACGTGTCAGTACAAGCAACGGACAAGACGGATGGCTAGCTGGTACTACCTTTTATATTCTTGCCTACGGTACCTTTCTCAGTGGCTGCCCGAGGTGGTACTAAACCACAAACTACTGTAGTGCAATTAACGTACTTTGTATGGGCCGATTGCAACAGAATATTTGGGCCATGCCAAACATGTACGTTGTTAAACTGAGATGAGAGAAAAGGACTAGAGAGAGAGACTTGGAGCGGTCTACATGGGCCAGCTGGCCCAGCCGGCTATGGGCATCGACAGGGGGTATACAGAAAGAGCCAGGCGTGTTCTGTAGCTTCGGGTTATTAGGTTATTTCGGTTAACCAGGTGCTAAAACCGAAATTACTGAATAAATTTTGGTTCTGCAGATTTGACAACCAAAATTTTTGGTTTCGGCCCCGGTTATTTCGGTTCGGTACACCAGTTCTCGGTTAATATGCCCACCCCTATATATATCCATTGAACTATTGTACATCCTCTCATTTTCTAATTATAAATGAAAAAGATCGTATTAGGGGTTTCCCTACTGTATTTTGTAAAAAAAATGATTTGTATAATAGATATATTCAGAATATTTAGAAATACAAGCAAAAATAAAAAAATGAATGCAAATGTAAAAAAGCAGAAAAAAAGCTTTGAAGGTCTGTGTCCGCTCTGGGCCGGCCCAATCGGGCGGCTACCTTCAGCAAGAAGTCCTATCTCGTTTGAAGCGAGGCATAGGCGCGCCTAATCTCAACTCCGGCCATCTCCTCCCCCAAATTCCTCGGAGGAGTGCTGCCTCCTCCATCGCATTCCTTCCTTTCTCCTCCCTTCTAGTCTCGTCGTGCCATCCCACGAGTGTAAGATCACTTGAAGTTGAAGTTTGTGAGCATGGGAGGAGGCGCTAGCTGGCGGCCAGCGTGGGAGAAGGAGGAGAGCATCGTGCATCAACGTGTCGTCGTTGTTTCCTAGGCCAGAGATGAGTGCCGGGACGGCGGGCGGAAGTAGCACTCGTGGTGGAGGGGAGCAGACGCCGGCTGGTTGCTACGAGTAAGTTGTACCTAGAAAGTTTCCACATTGTGGATTTAGTAGATTTCCACCGAGTTATAATTGTTTTCCTCATCCAAGGTATCACCTAGCAGCAATACAAGGAGATAGTAGGGTATACGGTCTAGTATAGGGGGTGAAAATCCGCATCTGAGCCCGGGCTCAGATGCTCCCGCTCGGAAAAAAATTCAAAATAAATACTAGAAAAATTAAAAAAATTCCAATTTTTTTTGTATGGTAGATAATTTGATGCGTGAGATCCGCTCCAAATTTCAACTCATTTGGATATCTGAGCAGCTCTCGGCAAAAAAGACAAATCGGGTCAAAACAGTTCGTGAACAATAAACTTTTTTACGGACCCCAATTTTGTCTTTTTTGCTGAGAGCTGCTCAAATGTCCAAACATGTTGAAATTTGCAGCAAACCTCACGCATCAAATTATCTACCACACAATTTTTTTTTGGAATTTTTGATAATTTTCTAGTATTTGTTTTGATTTTTTTCGTCGGAGCGGGTGCAGCTGAGCCCAGGAGCCAAATTGGCCTTCTCGTATGGTACGGTAGTTAGTGCAGGGAGATACAGTCTTAGGCTTGCTGGAAGGGGCATATGTATAGGTGGGGTCTCTGAACTATCATTAGTGTAGATCCGTGCTATTAAGCCCCACGTTCACACATGATAAAGAATAAACATGTGTGATGAACACACCGCACACCATAAACCAACGTGTGTGAAACTAGAATCATAGCACACACATAATTTTTTTTAAACTGTTTGCAATGGGGTACACACAGTTTCGAAAAATTAATTGTGTGCGATCAACCAATTATTAGACATGGTTCATTTTAAGCACATATGGGCGATGCATTGCACACAATTCATACATATGAATTGTTTGCATTGTATTCAATCATCAGCCATGATTGATCCGCCAAACCTGTGTGCGATTGAGTTTTACGTCAATACCAAATAGCTTGTGTGCGCTGCTGCAAAATCGCACATGGGTGGATAAAAACTAGTGTCAGCCCAAGCAACTTGTCAAATCACTCCACGTTGCAGCAAGGGCTGGACCGGATTAGTTTTGTTCCCGCCAGAACGCTCGTCGGCGCGCATCCACCCTGCCCATTTTTCACTGATTGCCATGCGTCGGCGCTGCAACGGTGCGATGCGAGCATCGATGCCTCTATTCCCGCACATCACCAAGCCTTATAGCCCAAGTATGGCGGCCGGCTGCTCTAGAAAACCCCCAATCGCCCCAAAGGTCAAGAAAACCCCTATTTCTTCGCCACCGCCGCCGTTGCCGCCGATAGACCTAATGGCTTCGGTACACCAGAATAGTGAGAGGAAGGGTAGCAAGCGCTTGGAGTTGCTGCCGCACCGCCTGTGTTCCAAGCACGCTGAGCGCGCTTGGTAAGCTATGTTGGCGCGCCGACATGCCTACGTCAGCCCTGTGCGCAGAATGCGGACGTAGGGCCGAAAGGGAGGTGCCAGCAGGCATTGCCATCCTGGGGATCATGGCGGCAGCCGGCTGATGACCCACAAGTATATGGGATCAATCGTAGTCCTTTCGATAAGTAAGAGTGTCGAACCCAACGAGGAGCAGAAGAAAATGACAAATGGTTTTCAGCAAGGTATTTTCTGCAAGCACTGAAATAGTTGGTAACAAGTAGTTTGATAGCAAAATAATTTGTAACGAGCCAGTAACGGTAACGGTAAATAATATGCAGCAAGGTAGCCCAATCCTTTTGTGACAAAGGACAGGCCAATACGGTCTTTTATGATAAGCAAAGCGTTCTTGAGGGTACATGCGAATTTCATCTAGTCACTTTCATCATGTTGGTTTGATTCGTGTTCGCTACTTTGATAATTTGATATGTGGGTGGACCGATGCTTAGGTGCTGTTCTTACTTGAACAAACCTCCTACTTATGATTAACCCCCTCGCAAGCATCCGCAACTACGAGAAAAGTATTAAGATAAAATCTAACCATAGCATTAAACTTTTGGATCCAAATCGGTCCCTTACGAAGTAGCGCATAAACTAGGATTTAAGCTTCTGTCACTCTAGCAACCCATCATCTAATAACTACCCCAGAATGCATTCACTTAGGCCCAAATATGGTGAAGTGCCATGTAGTTGACGTTCACATGACACCACTAAGGGAATCACAACATACATATCATCAAAATATCGAACACATATCAAGTTCACATGATTATTTGCAACATGACTTCTCCCGTGACCTGAAGAACAAAAATAACTACTCACAAATGATAATCATGCTCAAGATCAGAGGGGTATTAAATAACATAATGGATCTGAACATATAATCTTCCATCAAATAAACCATATAGTAATCAACTACAAGATGTAATCAACACTACTAGTCGCCAACAAGTACCAATCTAAGGTTCCGGTACAAAGATTGAATGCAAGAGATGAACTAGGGTTTGAGAGGAGATGGTGCTATTGAAGATGTTGATGGAGATGGCCCTTCCAAAGATGGGAGAGTTGTTGATGATGACGATGGCGATGATTTCCTCCTCCGGGAGGGAAGTTCTCCCGGCGGAATCGCTCCGCCGGAGGGCAAAAGTGCTCCTGCCCAAGTTCCACCTTGAGATGGCGGCGCTTCATCTCGAAAGTCCCCTCCTGATTTTTTCTAGATCAAAATGACCTATATACCAGAAGATGGGCACCAGAGGTGGGCCGAGGAGGGCACAACCCACCAGCGCGCCTGGGGGGCCTGGCGCGCCCAGGTGGGTTGTGCCCACCTGGTGGGCCTCCTCTGGTAGTTATTTGCTCCAATATTTTTCATATATTGCAAAATAATTCTCCGTAAATTTTCAGCTCATTTGAAGATGTGCAGAATAGGTAACTCTGACGTAGTTTTTTCAGGTCCAGAATTCCAGCTGCCTGTATTCTCCCTCTTTGTGTAAACCTTGCATATTATGAGAGAAAAGGCATTAGAATTACTCCAAAAGGCATTATTATACAGAAAAACATTATAAATAACAGTAGGAAAACATGATGCAAAATGGACGTATCAACTCCCCCAAGCTTAGACCTCGCTTGTCCTCAAGCGAAAAACCGAATTCGAAAAACATGCCCACATGCTTAGAGAGAGAGGTGTCGATAAAAACAAAATATGGACATAGAAGCATCATGCATATTATTATAACAGCAAGGAACTTTAACATAAAACTTTATCAAACAACTTTTATCATATAACTTCTCATGAACAAGTAACAATTCATCATAACATTGAAGTATAAAGCATAAACCTTATTGAAAACCAACAAACTATGTTCTCAGTCAACTGTGCAACTACAATTCATCATATTTGCAGGAAGGGTCACGTATCGGAGCCTTTAGGCAACTCCACATACTCAACCATAATTTAATCTTCTATGATTGCTAACACTCACAGCATACCCATGCACAAAAAGTTTCATCCGGACACATAGAAAGATAGGGGCTTATAGTTTCGCCTCCCAACGTATTCACCTCAAGGGTGATGTCAACAATAATAACTCATGCTCACTCATATCCAACTGGATATATGTGCCTAGATGTTTCCTCACCACATGATGCTTGCAAAAAGAGAAAATAAAAAGGAATAGGGGAGAATACTTTGACTCTTACATAAAAGTAAATGCATAAAAGTAAAAGATAGGCCCTTCGAAGAGGGAAGCAGAGGTTGTCATGCGCTTATTTGTTTGTATGCCAAATCCCTTAATGCAAAAGAATGTCATGTTATATTGCCGCTTATGATAGCAACCCTTATTATGCAGTCCGTCACTTTTATTACTTTGCCATCATAAGTTTGTACAATGCTCAATTTTCTCTTACACTAAATGATCCAACACTTTTAGAAGCAATTTTTATTGCCTTATTGCACCGATGACAACTTACTTGAAGAATCTTACTCAATCCATAGGTAGGTATGGTGGACTCTCAAAAAGATTTTGGGTTAAGGGTTTTTGGATGCACAAGTAGTATCTCTACTTAGTGCGGATTTTTGGCTAGCAAAGATATTGAGCAAGCACCACATGTTGAAGGGTCTATGACAATATAACTTCTATGTGAATATGAACAAACATAAATCATTACGTTGTCTTCCTTGTCCAACGTCAATAATTTTGACACAAAATATTTAATGGGGGCTCACAGTCATAAAAGATGTCCAAGATAGTGTATTTGCATGTGAATCTTCTCTTCCCTTATTAATTCTTTCATGAATTGCATCATTGACCAATGCTATGTTTGTCAATCTCCAATAAATTTTACCACTTATACTTTTCCTTATGTGATGTCATTACTTACCATCAGATTAGCATATGATCTTTTTCATTTATTTTCCTTTCTTTTTATTGGAACAAACCAAGAAGGAAACAAAACTCAAACTAATCTTTATTATATATCTTGCACACGATTACATAGATAGATCATTAAGCAAGCACTCGAAAAGAAAGGATTGAACTAAACTTTTATTCAACTAAATCATAGGATAACTAAAGATCGAACTAAAATAGATGAAAGCAAAGATAGTGGTGGTGATACGATACCGGGGCACCTCCCCCAAGCTTGGCACAAGCCAAGGGGAGTGCCCATACCATGAACCCAAGTTTCTTTTGGTGGAGAAAATGATGAAGGTGGTGGAGAGGTAGCTTGAGTGTTCTTCTTCCTTAGCTTATGCTTGAGGATGGAATTTTTCTCCTTCAAGTCATCGATCTCCTGCTCAAGCTTTAATATCTTTTTGCATAATTCTTGCTTGTTTTCCTGCAAGAGACGAAAAGGGATAAACTGGATCTTAGGTTTCTTTGCTTTATTAGGTAGACTTGACTTCCTGAATTCCACATGCATGTCCCCAGGTTGGGTAATGGAACTTCATCTTCATCTGAGCTTGTCTGTTCTTTCCTTTTCGGATCATAGTCTTCCTCTTCCTCCATGGTCCAACCATAATGTTCCACATCTCCGTAAACCTTGGGGTTTGAAATATAATCAGCAACATAGCTCTCACCCTCCGAATCTTGAGACGACATATTTTCAGATCTGCCAGAAAATGGCAAGAAAGAAGAACAGAGGATTTTTCCGCGATACGATGGTCAATACGTTCGGTGGGTATATAAATATTTTTTTATCTTGGGAAACAAGCAAACGAGAGGAAAACAGAGTCGGGAAGGTTCCCGAGGTGGGCACAACCCACCTGGGCGCGCCAGGTGGCCCAGGCGCGCCCTGGTGTCTTGTGCCCTCTTCGGTTGCCTTCCTGGTTGTTTCTTATTTTCCTAAATTTTGTAATATTCCAAAACTGACATAAAATATTTTTGCGGATTTTTCGGAGTCCGTTTACTTACCGTATCACGTACCTCCTCTTTTTTAGTATTCTGGAGTGTTCCGGAAGGTCTCTTTTATGTGTTCCTCCGGTGTCATGGTTTGGATAATATTGCTTTCAACATTAATAGGTGTACCTGAGATATAGTGTTTAATTCTTTGCCCATTGACCACCTTCGGGTTAGTACCTTTAGCATTATTGATTTTGATAGCTCCAGAGCGATAAACCTCCTCGATAATATACGGTCCTTCCCATTTATAGAGCAGTTTTCCTGCAAAGAATCTAAAACGAGAGTTGTACAAAAGAACATATTCTCCAACTTTGAATTCCCACTTTTGGATTCTTTTATCATGCCACCTTTTAACCTTTTCTTTAAATAACTTGGCAGTTTCATAAGCTTGGGTTCTCCATTCATCTAACGAGCTAATATCAAATAACCTCTTTTCACCGGCAAGTTTGAAATCATAGTTGAGTTCTTTAATAGCCCAATATGCTTTATGTTCTAACTCTAGAGGTAAATGACAAGCTTTTCCATAAACGATTTTGTAAGGAGACATACCCATAGGATTTTTATATGCTGTTCTGTAGGCCCAAAGTGCATCATCCAATTTCTTAGACCAATTCTTTCGGGACCTATTAATAGTTTTTTGTAATATTAGTTTTATTTCTCTATTGCTAAGTTCAACTTGACCACTAGATTGAGGATGATAGGGTGATGCAATTCTATGGTTAACATCATATTTAGCAAGCATTTTACGAAAAGCACCATGAATAAAGTGTGAACCACCATCAGTCATTAAATATCTAGGGACTCCAAACCTCGGGAAAATAACTTCTTTAAGCATTTTAATGGAAGTGTTATGATCAACACTACTAGTTGGAATAGCTTCTACCCTCTTAGTAACATAATCAACAACAACCAAAATATGTGTATACCCATTAGAGGAAGGAAAATGTCCCATATAATCAAAACCCCAAACATCAAATGGTTCAAAAGCAAGTGAATAATTCATAGGCATTTCTTGACGCTTACCGATATTACCAATTCTTTGACATTCATCACAAGATAAAATAAACTTACGGGCATCCTTGAAGAGAGTAGGCCAATAGAAACCAGATTGCAATACCTTATGAGCAGTTCTATCTCCCGCATGATGCCCTCCATAAGCTTCGGAGTGACATTTCCGGAGGATTTGTTCCTGTTCATGCTCAGGTACACAATGTCTAATAATACCATCTACTCCTTCTTTATAAAGATGTGGGTCATCCCAAAAGTAATGTCTTAAATCATAGAAGAACTTTTTCTTTTGTTGGTATGTGAAACTAGGTGGTATGTATTTAGCAACAATATAATTCGCATAGTCAGCATACCAAGGAGTATTATGAGAAACATTTATTGCAACTAGTTGTTCAGTAGGAAAACTATCATCAATAGGTAGTGGGTCATCAAGGATATTTTCTAACCTAGATAAGTTATCAACTACAGGGTTCTCAGCTCATTTTCTATCAGTAATATGCAAATCAAATTCTTGTAGTAAGAGAACTCACCTAATGAGTCTAGGTTTAGCATCTTTCTTTTCCATAAGATATTTAATAGCAGCATGATTGGTGTGAACAATTACTTTGGAATCAACAATGTAAGATCTGAATTTGTCACAAGCAGACACAACTACTAAAAATTCTTTTTCAGTAGTAGCATAATTTCTTTGGGCACTATCTAGAGTTTTGCTAGCATAATGAATACCATTTAATTTCTTATCAACTCTTTGTCCTAGAACAGCACCAACAGCATAATCACTAGCATCACACATAATTTCAAAAGGCAAGTTCCAATCAGGTGGTTGAACAATAGGTGCAGAAGTTAAGGCTTTCTTAAGTGTTTCAAAGGCTCCTACACAATCATCATCAAAAACAAATGGAACATCCTTTTGTGAAAGATTTGTAAGAGGCCTAGAAATTTTAGAGAAGTCTTTAATAAACCTCCTATAGAAACCAGCATGACCAAGGAAACTACGAATACCTTTAATATCTTTAGGACATGGCATTTTCTCAATTGCATCAACTTTAGCTTGGTCCACCTCAATACCTCCTTCAGAAATTTTATGCCCCAAGACAATACCTTCATTAACCATAAAGTGCCACTTTTCCCAATTCAAGACAAGATTAGTTTGCTCACATCTCTGCAAAACTCAATCAAGGTTGCTCAAGCAATCATCAAAAGAAGTTCCATAAACAGAAAAATCATCCATGAAAACCTCAACGATCTTTTCACAAAAATCAGAGAATATAGCAGTCATACATCTTTGAAAGGTAGCAGGTGCATTGCATAAACCAAAAGGCATACGTCTATAAGCATAAGTTCCAAATGGGCAAGTAAAGGTGGTCTTCTCTTGATCAGGTTGTGAAACAGGTATTTGAGAAAAACCAGAATATCCATCCAGAAAACAAATGTGTATGTGCTTAGATAATGTTTCCAACATTTGATCAATAAAAGGCAAAGGGTAATGATCTTTTCTAGTAGCTTTATTTAATTTTCTAAAATCAATTACCATTCTATAGCCAGTAACAATTCTTTGTGGAATAAGTTCATTTTTATCATTAGGAACAACAGTAATACCTCCCTTCTTAGGGACACAATGAGCAGGACTTACCCATCTACTATCAGCTATGGGATAGATTATACCTGCTTCCAGAAGCTTTAATATTTCAGTTCTTACCACTTCTTTCATCTTAGGATTCAAACATCGGGTTTAGCATCAGGTTCCATATTAATCTTGTGCTGACAGAGAGTGGGACTAATGCGCTTAAGATCATCAAGAGTATATCCAATGGCATCACGGTGCTTCTTTAGAATTTTTAATAGTCTTTCTTCTTCATGTTCTGAAAGGTTAGAACTAATAATAATAGGATATATCTTTTTCTCATCGAGATAAGCATATTCCAAAGTGTCAGGCAATTGTTTTAATTCAAACATGGGATCACCTTTAGATGGAGGAGGACCTCCTAGAGTTTCAATAGGCAAATTGTGTTTGAGCAGAGGTCGTTGTTCAAAGAAATTTTTATCTATCTCATTTCTTCATGCATATGCATATCATTTTCATGGTCTAGCAAATATTGTTCTACTGGATCAGTAGGAGGCACGGCAATAGAAGCAAGACCAATTATTTCATCCTTACTAGGTAATTCTTTCTGATGAAGTTGTCTATTAAACTTGGAAAAATTAAATTCGTGAGACTCATCACCAAAGCTAACACTGACAGTTTGTTTATGACAAACTATAATAGCATTGACAGTGTTCAAGAAAGGTCTACCAAAGATAATGGGAGAGAAGTCATCTTGTGGGGAACCAAGAACTAGAAAATCAGTAGGGTATTTTATTTTCCCACACAAGACTTCAACATCTCTAACAATCCCAAGTGGTGTGATGGTGTCTCTATTAGCAAGTTTAATAGTGACATCTATGTCTTCTATTTCAGCGGGTGCTATGTCATTCATAATTTCTTGGTATAAGGTAAAAGGAATAGCACTCACGCTAGCATCTAAGTCACATAAACCATGATAACAATGATCTCCTATTTTAACTGAGACAACATGCATAACAACAACAGGTCTATGTTTATCTTTTCAATTGGGTTTGGCAATCCTAGCAGCTTCATCACAGAAGTAAATAACATGCCCATCAATATTTTCTACCGGGAGATCTTTAACCATAGTAACACTAGGTACTACTTTAATTTGTTCAGCAGGTTTAGGTGCTCTAATATTACTTTTACAAACCACTCTTGAAACCTTAGCATGTTCCTTTATCCTAACAGGGAAAGGTGGTTTTTCAATATAAGCAGTAGGCACAATTGGATCAACATTGTAAGTAATAGTTTCATCTTTAACTATGTCGGGTTCTTTAATTTCTTATTTGATAGGGGAATCATATTTAAACCACTTCTCTTTGGGGAGATCAACATGAGTAGCAAATGATTCACAAAAGGAGGCTACTATCTCAGAGTCAAGTCCATATTTAGTGCCAAACTTGTGAAAAGCATCGGTATTCATAAAAGATTTAACACAATCAAATTCAAGCTCAATACCTGACTCTTTACCTTCGTCGAGTTCCCAATCTTCAGAGTTGCGTTTAATTCTTTCTAAAAGATCCCACCTGAATTCAATAGTCTTCTTCATAAAAGAACCAGTACAACAAGTATCGAGCATGAATTGATCATCACGAGAAAGCCGAGCATAAAAATTCTGAATGATAATTTCCCTCCCGGAGGGGCATAAAAATTATTATTCAGAATTTTTATGCTCGGCTTTCTCTTGATGATCAATCCATGCTCGATACTTCGTGTACTTGTTCTTTTATGAAGAAGACTATTGAATTCAGGTGGGATCTTTTAGAAAGAATTAAACGTAACTCTAAAGATTGGGCACTCGATGAAGGTAAAGAGCCAGGTATTTAGCTTGAATTTGATTGTGTTAAATCCTTTATGAATACCGATGCTTTTCACAAGTTTAGCACTAAATATAGACTTGACTCTGAGATAGTAGCCTCTTTTTGTGAATCATTTGCTACACATGTTGATCTCCCTAAGGAGAAGTGGTTTAAATATCACCCCCCTATCAAAGAAGAAATTAAAGAACCCAACATAGCTAAAGATGAAACTATTATTTACAATGTTGATCCAGTTGTGCCTACTGCTTACATTGAAAAACCACATTTCCCTGTTAGGATAAAGGAACATGCTAAGGTTTCAATTGTGGTTCGCAAAAGTAATATTAGAGCACCTAAACCTGCTGAATAAATCAAGGTAGAACCTAGTGTTGCTATGGTTAAAGATCTCCTGGTAGAAAATATTGATGGGCATGTTATTTACTTCTGTGATGAAGCTGCTAGAATTGCCAAACCCGATGAAAAAGATAAACATATACCTGTTGTTGGCATGCCTGTTGTCTTAGTTAAATAGGAGATCATTGCTATCATGGTTTATGTGATTTAGGTGCTAGTGTGAGTGCTATTCCTTTTACCTTATACCAAGAAATTATGAATGACATAGCACCCGCTGAAATAGAAGACATAGATGTCACTATTAAACTTGCTAATAGAGACACCATCACACCACTTGGGATTGTTAGAGATGTTGAAGTCTTGTGTGGGAAAATAAAATACCCTACTGATTTTCTAGTTCTTGGTTCCCCACAAGATGACTTCTGTCCCATTATCTTTGCTAGACCTTTCTTGAACACTATCAATGCCACTATAGATTGTCATAAACAAACTGTCAGTGTTAGCTTTTTGTGATGAGTCTCATGAGTTTAATTTTTCCAAGTTTAATAGACAACCTCATAAGAAAGAATTACCTAGTATGTATGAAATAATTGGTCTTGCTTCTATTGCCGTGCCTCCTACTGATCCACTAGAACAATATTTGCTAGACCATGAAAATGATATGCATATGCATGAAAGAAATGAGATAGATAAAATTTTCTTTGAACAACGACCTCTGCTCAAACACAATTTTCCTATCGAAACTCTAGGAGGTTCTCCTCCACCTAAAGGTGATCCCGTGTTTGAATTAAAACAATTGCCTAACACTTTGAAATATGCTTATCTCGATGAGAAAAAGATATATCCTGTTATTATTAGTGCTAACCTTTCAGAACATGAAGAAGAAAGATTATTAAAAATTCTGAAGAAGCACCGTGCTGCCATTGGATATACTCTTGATGATCTTAAGGGCATTAGTCCCACTCTCTGTCAGTACAAGATTAATATGGAACCTGATGCTAAACTCTTTGTTGATCATCAACAACGTTTGAATCCTAAGATGAAAGAAGTGGTAAGAACTAAAATATTAAAGCTTCTGGAAGTAGGTATAATCTATCCCATAGATGATAGTAGATGGGTAAGCCCTGTTCATTGTGTCCCTAAGAAGGGAGGTATTACCGTTGTTCCTAATGATAAAAATGAACTCATTCCACAAAGAATTGTTACTGGCTATAGAATGGTAATTGATTTTAGAAAATTAAATAAAGCAACTAGAAAAGATCATTACCCTTTGCCTTTTATTGATCAAATGTTGGAAAGACTATCTAAGCACACACACTTTTGTTTTCTGGATGGATATTCTGGTTTTTCTCAAATACCTGTTTCACAACCTGATCAAGAGAAAACCACCTTTACTTGCCCTTTTGGAACTTATGCTTATAGACGTATGCCTTTCGGTTTATTCAATGCACCTGCTACTTTTCAAAGATGTATGACTGCTATATTCTCTTATTTTTGTGAAAATATTGTTGAGGTTTTCATGGATGATTTTTCTGTTTATGGAACTTCTTTCGATGATTGCTTAAACAACCTTGATCGAGTTTTGCAGAGATGTGAGAAAACTAACCTTGTCTTGAACTGGGAGAAGTGCCACTTTATGGTTAATGAAGGTATTGTCTTGGGGCATAAATTTTTTGAACGAGGTATTGAGGTGGACCAAGCTAAAGTTGATGCAATTGAGAAAATGCCATGTCCTAAAGATATTAAAGGTATTCGTAGTTTCCTTGGTCATGCTGGTTTCTATAGGAGGTTTATTAAAGACTTCTCTAAAATTTCTAGGCCTCTTGCAAATATTTTACAAAAGGATGTTCCATTTGTTTTTGATGATGATTATGTAGAAGCCTTTGAAACACTTAAGAAAGCCTTAACTTCTGCACCTATTGTTCAACCACCTGATTGGAACTTGCCTTTTGAAATTATGTGTGATGCTAGTGATTATGCTGTTGGTGCTGTTCTAGGACAAAGAGTTAATAAGAAATTAAATGTTATTCATTATGCTTGCAAAACACTAGACAGTGACCAAAGAAATTATGCTACTATTGAAAAAGAATTTTTAGCCGTTGTGTTTGCTTGTGATAAATTCTGATCTTACGTTGTTGATTCTAAAGTTATTGTTCACACAGATCATGCTGCCATTAAATATCTTATGGAAAAGAAATATGCTAAACCTAGACTCATTAGATGGGTTCTCTTGCTACAAGAATTTGATTTACATATTACTGATAGAAAAGGAGCTGAGAACCCCGTAGTTGATAACTTATCTAGGTTAGAGAATATCCTTGATGACCCACTACCTATTGATGATAGCTTTCCTGGTGAACAACTAGCTGCAATAAATGTTTCTCATAATACTCCTTGGTATGCTGACTATGCTAATTATATTGTTGCTGAATACATACCACCTAGTTTCACTTACCAACAAAAGAAAAAAAATCTTTTATGATTTAAGACATTACTTTTGGGATGACCCACATCTTTATAAAGAAGGAGTAGATGGTATTATTAGACGTTGTGTACCTGAGCATGAACAGGAACAAATCCTACGGAAATGTCACTCCGAAGCTTATGGAGGGCATCATGCGGGAGATAGAACTGCTCATAAGGTATTGCAATCTGGTTTTTATTGGCCTACTCTCTTTAAGGATGCCCGTAAGTTTGTTTTATCTTGTGATGAATGTCAAAGAATTGGTAATATCGGTAAGCGTCAAGAAATGCCTATGAATTATTCACTTGTTGTTGAACCATTTGATGTTTGGGGTTTTGATTATATGGGACCTTTTCCTTCCTCTAATGGGTATACACATATTTTGGTTGCTGTTGATTATGTTACTAAGTGGGTAGAAGCTATTCTAACTAGTAATGCTGATCATAACACTTCCATTAAAATGCTTAAAGAAGTTATTTTCCCGAGGTTTGGAGTCCCTAGATATTTAATGACTGATGGTGGTTCACACTTTATTCATGGTGCTTTCCATAAAATGCTTGGTAAATATGATGTTAACCATAGAATTGCGTCACCCTATCATCCTCAATCTAGTGGTCAAGTTGAACTTAGCAATAGAGAAATAAAACTAATATTACAAAAAACTGTTAATAGGTCCCGAAAGAATTGGTCTAAGAAATTGGATGATGCACTTTGGGCCTACAAAATAGCATATAAAAATCCTATGGGTATGTCTCCCTATAAAATGGTTTATGGAAAAGCTTGTCATTTGCCTCTAGAGTTAGAACACAAAGCTTATTGGGCAATTAAAGAACTCAACTATGATTTCAAACTTGCTGGTGAAAAGAGGTTATTTGATATTAGCTCATTAGATGAATGGAGAACCCAAGCTTATGAAAATGCCAAGTTATTTAAAGAAAAAGTTAAAAGATGGCATGACAAAAGAATCCAAAAGCGGGAATTTAAAGTTGGAGAATATGTTCTTTTGTACAACTCTCGTTTTAGATTCTTTGCAGGAAAACTTCTCTCTAAGTGGGAAGGACCATATATTTTTGAGGAGGTTTATCGCTCTAGAGCCATCAAGATTAATAATGCCGAAGGTACTAACCCGAAGGTGGTCAATGGTCAAAGAATTAAACACTATATCTCAGGTACGCCTATTAATGTTGAAAGCAATATTATTCAAACCATGACACCGGAGGAACACATAAAAGACACCTTCCAGAACAATCCAGAATACTAAAAAAAGAGGAGGTACATGATACGGTAAGTGAACGGACTCCGAAAAATCCGCAAAAATATTTTATGTCAGTTTTGGAATATTACAAAAATTAGGAAAATAAGAAACAACCTAGAAGGCAACCGAGGAGGGCACAAGACACCAGGGCGTGCCTGGGCCCCTTGGCGTGCCCAGGTGGGTTGTGCCCACCTCGGGAACCTTCCCGACTCCGTTTTCCTCCCGTTTGCTTGTTTCCCAAGATAAAAAAATCTTTATATATCCCCCGAACGTATTGACCACCATATCGCGGAGAAATCTTCTGTTCTTCTTTCTTGCTGTTTTCTGACAGATCTAGATCGCCATGGCCGCTTCGAGCTCCCCCAAGGACAAGTTCTTTGAGAACATCATCAACCCGTATTTGTGGGAGGTGATGCAGCACCCTCAAGCCATTGAGACGCGTGAGGGGGTGCTCCACATCCGGGATGACCAGGGTCCCAAGGGGACGGGAACCGTGGATGCCAGGCTCGAAGCTATGGAGCAGAAGGTCTTCAAGTGCAAGGGGATGGTGGAACGTGGACTCAATGCCAATCACCTCATGATCGCGGATTACACCCATGATCTCAAGGTGGATGGCAAATCCATGAAGGACATCGTCTTCACCTTCAATGAGCAAATCAATTTTCTGCAGAGCCAAATCTATGATCTCCAAAATCAAGTCTTTGAATATGATGCGAGATTTAAAGGTATGAGTTTAGCTGCCAGTTGCAGAACTCGTGAGACTCGCGCTTCTTCTTATGATGGTGAGCTGCTGCCCTGGAAGCTGGAGGATAAGCCGGCTACTACTTCACCACCACCTTCATCATCTTCTCCAACAAAAGAAACTTGAGTTCATGGTATGGGCACTCCCCTTGGCTTGTGCCAAGCTTGGGGGAGGCACCCCGGTATCGTATCATCACCACTATCTTTGCTTTTATCTATTTTAGTTCGATCTTTAGTTATCCTATGATTTAGTTGAATAAAAGTTTAGTTTGATCCTTTCTTTTCGAGTGCTTGCTTAGTGTTCTATCTATGTAATCATGTGCGAGATATATAATAAAGAGTAGTTTGAGTTTTGTTTCTTTACTCTTTTGTTCCAATAAAAATAAAGGAAAATAAATGAAAAAGATCATATGCTAATCTTATGGTAAGTAATGACATCACATAAGGAAAAGAATAAGTGGTAAAATTTATTGGAGATTGACAAACATAGCATTGGTCAATGATGCAACTCACGAAAGAATTAATAAGGGAAGAGAAGATTCACATGCAAATACACTATCTTGGACATCTTTTATGATTGTGAGCCCCCATTAAATATTTTGTGTCAAAATAGTTGACGTTGGACAAGGAAGACAACGTAATGATTTATGTTTGCTCATATTCACATAGAAGTTATATTGTCATAGATCCTTCAACATGTGGTGCTTGGTTAATATCTTTTCTAGCCAAAAATTCCGCACTAAGTAGAGATACTACTTGTGCATCCAAAAACCCTTAACCCAAAATCTTATTTCGAGAGTCCACCATACCTACCTATGGATTGAGTAAGATCCTTCAAGTAAGTTGTCATCAGTGCAATAAGGCAATAAAAATTGCTTCTAAATGTGTTGGATCATTTAGTGTAAGAGAAAATTGAGAGTTGTACGAACTTGTGATGGCAAAGTAATAAAAGCGATGGACTGCATAATAAAGGTTGCTATCATAAGGGGTAATATAATGTGATGTTCTTTTGCATTAAGGGATTTGGCATATAAACAAATAAGCGCATGACAACCTCTGCTTCCTTCTGCGAAGGGCCTATCTTTTACTTTTATGCATTTACTTTTATGTAAGAGTCAAAGTATTCTCCCCTATTCCTTTTTATTTTCTCTTTTCGCAAGCATCATGTGGTGAGGAAAGATCTAGGCACATATATCCAGTTGGATATGAGTGGGCATGAGTTATTATTGTTGACATCACCCTTGAGGTGAATACGTTGGGAGGCGAAACTATAAGCCCCTATCTTTCTATGTGTCCGGTTGAAACTTTTTGTTCATGGGTATGTTGTGAGTGTTAGCAATCATAGAAGATTAAATGATGGTTGAGTATGTGGACTTGCCTAAAGGCTCCGATACGTGACCCTTCCTGAAAATATGATGAATTGTAGTTGCAAAGTTGACTGAGAACATAGTTTGTTGGTTTTCAATAAGGTTTATGCTTTATACTTCACTATTGTGATGAATTGTTACTTGTTCATGAGAAGTTATATGATAAAAGTTGTTTGATAAAGTTTTATATTAATGTTCCTTGCTGTTATAATAATATGCATGATACTTCTATGTCCGTATTTTGTTTTTATCGACACCTCTCTCTCTAAGCATGTGGGCATGCTTTTCGATTTTGGTTTTTCGCTTGAGGACAAGCGAGGTCTAAGCTTGGGGAGTTGATACGTCCATTTTGCATCATGTTTTCCTACTGTTATTTATAATGTTTTTATGTATAATAATGCTTTTGGGAGTAATTCTAATGCCTTTTCTCTCATGATATGCAAGGTTTACACAAAGAGGGTGAATACCGGCAGCTGGAATTCTGGACCTGAAAAAGCTATGTCAGAGTTACCTATTTTGCACATATCCAAATGAGCTAAAAATTTACGGAGAATTATTTTGCAATATATAAAAAATACTGGAGCAAATAACTAACGGAGGAGGGCCACCAGGTGGGCACAACCCACCTGGACGCGCCAGGCCCCCCAGGCGAGCCCTGGTGAGTTGTGCCCTCCTCGGCCCACCTTCGGTGCCCATCTTCTGGTATATAGGTCATTTTGACATAGAAAAAATCAGGAGGGGACTTTCGGGATGAAGCGCCGCCGTCTCGAGGCGGAACTTGGGCAGAAGCACTTTTGCCCTCCGGCGGAGCGATTCTGCTGGGGGAACTTCCCTCCCGGAGGGGGAAATCATCGCCATCATCATCACCAACAACTCTCCCATCTTTGGGAGGGAAATCTCCATCAACATCTTCGACAGCACCATCTCCTCTCAAACCCTAGTTCATCTCTTGTGTTCAATCTTTGTACCGGAACCTTAGATTGGTACTTGTGGGTGACTAGTAGTGTTGATTACATCTTGTAGTTGATTACTATATGGTTTATTTGGTGGAAGATTATATGTTCAGATCCATTCACTACTAGGGAAATGCTTATAGGTAGGACATCAGTAGTAGCGCTGGAAAATAACAAGCGCTGCTGCTAATTAGCAGTAGCACTGGGTTCGGGCAGCACTACAAGTAATGCTTTAGCAGTAGCACTGGAAATGAAAAAAGCGCTACTGATAAGTGGGACCGAACGAGCCCACCGACGCTAGCTGTAGTAGTAGCGCGGCCCAAAATAAAGCAATACTGCTAAGATTTTAGCAGTAGCGCTTGCTTTGACAACACCGCTACTGCTAATGGGCCCCACTTAGTAGTAGCACTGCTCCTGACAAGTGCTACTACTAAGCACCATAGCAGTAGCGCTGTCTAGAAAATAGCGCTACTGCTAGGCGTGGCTGGTGCCACCTTTTCACCCCCTCTCCCCCTCCCCCTCCTCCCCCCTTTGCCCTCTCCCCTCCTTACCCCTCTCCCCTCTCTAAGTTAGTTCTCCACCATTGTTGCCCTTCTTCTCTCTTCCTTCTACCTCTGTTCTCTCCCCATTAATGCCCCCCTCCACCATAATTCTCCTCCATAAATGGCCTCTCTTCTCTATCTACCTCATTTATTTGGCTCTCCCTCCTTCCATACATATAGATCTAGCTAGATCATCTCTCTCCGTCTCCATTAGTTAGCTAGAGTCATCTCTCCTCCCAACAACTAGATCTAGCTAGCTATTTAGCCATCCACACTTTCGATCGTCCCTATAGGTAGCGAAGGCCTCATCTAACCGTGCTCGATCTCTCTCGGGAGATAAGTGAGTAAAAAGTTGTGCATTTCAAGAATGAGAATATGTGTGTTTGAGATATGGAGGGATTTGTGCGAGTGACATGCCCCCAAGTTGCTTATGTTTTGCCGAAATGTCGATTTATTTCCGTTTCGGTGAATTTCGAGCAAACTCGATATGTCCTATTTTTAGGCAAGGTCATGCCAAATTTTTATATGACTTTGATGCATGCATGCATTTTGTTTATAACCCTTTTGCTTGTTATACTGTGCAGTCGGTCATGAAGGTGAGTGGATGGAAGGTGGAGCGATACTTGCAATCCGCGATGATGGACATGTATGCAAATAATCGGACTAGGATTAGATGTCCATGTACAAGATGCAAAGAAGGAGTCCTTTTGGACCCTTTTGATCGTGGCAGTTTGAAGGCGCACCTGCTGATGAATGGTTTCATGGATGGCTATACTTGGTGGATAAGTGAAGATGATGATGAGGATGTCCACATGGCAGGGAATAACGACATGGGGCTAGACAAAGAGATGACCGATCGACACGAAGACGATGGCGCCAGACATGGCGGTGGGGAAGATTCCGGACATGGCGGCGGCGGAGAAGATTCCACACACATCGAAGAAGAGTCCGGACATGGCGGAGAAGAGGCGGCGGACTAAATGCCGCAGTCTTCGACGCTACTAAGTTTAGTCGTGCAGGACCCTCATGTTCGAGACCTCCTTCGCAAGAGTATGAGTAGCAACAGAGCTACTTCTAGAGAGGAGGCCAAGCTAGCGCAACTTGAAGTAGACTCGAACACTCCATTGTATGACGGTTGCGATCCCGAGGTGACCCACTTGAGTTTCACGTTCGAACTTCTAAAGACGAAGGCCAAAAACAATTGGACAGACAAAAGCCTCAATGAGCATTTGAAGTATCTACATACTAAAGTTCCACCTACGGGGAACCTATGTCCCACTAGTGTCGAGGAGGCCAAGAAAATCATTTGCCCCCTTGATCTGCCGCACATTAGATACCATGCATGCATCAACGATTGCATCATTTATCAGGGGGAGCATGCTAAAAAATCAGCTGTCCAGTGTGCAATGCTTCTCGATACAAGAAGGTAGGAAAGAAAGCTCCTCAGAAAGTTGTATGGTACTTTTCGATCACTCCCCGTCTGCAGCGATATTTCGTAGATCCTAAGGAAGCAAAGCTCATGCGCTGGCACGCGGAGAGGAAGAAGCCCGACGATGGAGATGATCCGAAGCTGAAACACCTCGCAGATGCTAGCCAGTGGAGAGCATTCAATGCCGAATATGGATTTTTCGCAGAAGATGCAAGGAACGTCGTGCTTGGTGCGAGTACCGATGGCATGAATCCGTTTGGAAACTAGAACACCAACCACAGCACATGGCCCATCTTTGTATGGATGTAGAACCCCCCCCATGGAAGTGCATGAAGACAAAGTACATACACATGAGGATGCTGATTCAAGGGCCGAAACAACTGGGAAATAATATTAACCTGTATATGGGGCTTCTGAAAGAGGAGCTAGACACGTTATGGAAAACACCGGCATGGACATGGGATGCCAGCAAATGAGAGTATTTCTATATGAGAGCCGTGCTGATGATGACGGTGCACGACTATCTCGGTTACGGGTACCCCTCAGGCCAGGTGTGCCATGGATACTACAGATGCACGAGGTGCATGGATGATACAACGTCTCAGCAGCTTACGTCAACAAAAGATGGCGAGTTTGGGAAAATCGTGTACATGGGGCATCGTAGATGGCTCGAGAAGGATGACCCATGGAGAAAACGTGGAGATCTATTCAATGGTTTGGCTGAGCATCGAGGACCTCCACGTAAGAGGAGCGGCGCCGAAATCAATGAGCTGTTGAAAAACTGGGAACAGTGCCCCGCGCTGGGAAAGATGAAAAAGGCGTCGGAGCCGCTGCTGAAGGTATGGGAAACGAGGTCTGTTTTCTGGGACTTGGAGTACAGGCCCAATCATGACACGCCTCATTGCCTTGATCAAACGCATATCATGAAGAATGTCCTCGAGAGCTTGCTTGGCACACTGATGAACATGCCAGAGAAGACCAAGGATGGGCCGAAGGCAAGGAAAGACTTGGAAGATTTGGAGACCAGGAGAGATCTCCACATGCCGCCCCATAAAAATTCGACGGAGGAAACAGAGACGGAGGCGGGGGAAAGGGGTAGAAAAGTCAACAAGAAGGAGGAGAATTATTGCCCCCCTTCTTGCTTCACCTTAAGTGCGAAGGAGATCGATCAATTCATCAAGTGCCTTACGGGAATCAAAGTCAGTTCCGGTTACTGTGGGAAGATAAGCAGATTTCTAGACACCAAGAAGAAAAGGTTCAGCGGGATGAAGTCTCATGACTGTCACATGATGATGACACAGATACTCCCGGTTGCCATTAGAGGGATAATGGAGAAGCACGTCCGTGACATGCTTACTGGTCTCTGCAACTTCTTCAACATTATCTCTCGAAAGTCCATCAGTGTGAAGCAACTCCGAAGTCTACAGGAAGAGATCGTTGTCATAATATGTGAGCTTGAGATGTACTTCCCGCCCGCGTTCTTTGACGTCATGGTGCATCTGTGTGTCCACATCGTGGACGACATCATCGACCTCAGGCCGACATTCCTTCACAGCATGATGTCGTTCGAGAGGATGAATGGGGTCATCAAAGGATTCGTTCGTAACATGTCCCGTCCCGATGGGAGCATCGTCTAGGGGTATCTGACGCAAGAGTGTATCTCCTTTTGCAAGAATTATATAGGCACCGGAGACCCTGTTGTTGGTTTGCCCATCAAGAAGCACCATGGGCGGCTCGGAGGAGAAGGTCACAGCAACGGTCGAAGGGAATTGCACGTGGACTACTCGGATCGACGGAACGACTTTGACAGGGCTAACTTAGTAGTGCTACAACACCTAGATGTGGTAGATGATTATGTGACACTGCACAAAGAAATCATCGCAAAGAAGTACCGTGATAAGGAGATGCGCAAGACGGACGACGAAGTTACTGTAGAGCACAATGCCACTTTCTAGCGTTGGTTCAAAGAGAAAGTTCTTGCTAATCCCCCGGAAGAGGGCAGTTCGGACGGATTGCTCATACATGCCTTAGCACATGGCCCCGCACCCAAACTCGCGACCTATCAGGCATACGATATCAACGGGTACATGTTCTACATGGAGGCCAAAGACATGGACAGTGATTACCAGAACTCAGGGGTGATGATTGAATGCGTGACCGACGCCAACGGCACAACTGAAAGATTCTATGGAAGGGTCGAAGAGATCTGGGAGCTTGACTACCCTGGAATGCATGATGTGATGATGTTCCGTGTCAGATGGGCTAAGGACGTCGTAAGAGAAAATAAGTATTTCACTACCATGTCTATACCTGACGTGAAGAGCGCTACCGTGAACGTTAACATCATCGCCAAAACTGAGCCATGGGTACACGCTAAGCACGTGACACAATGCTTCTTCATAACTGACCCGACCAATCCCAGCCGTGTTGTCATGAGGAGAGGCAAAAGGAGCATCGTCGGAATGGATGGAGTCGCCAACGAGGAAGACTACGACCAATACGGCAAACCGATGAGGGAAGATGACGATGACGATGAAGCATACGTGAAAAGAAGAATCAAGACTACATTACCTAAGAAAGATCGTACTCCATGGTTCCGGAAAAATCACAACGAGGGGCTCAATTATTCGACAACGAACAAGAAAGGGAAGAAGATCAATGTGAAACGTCCTCAACGCAGCTGAGAAACCATCATTTATATATATGTATCTATTTTGTGTACGCACTTAAGTAACCGTTATCGGTCAAATGATGTATACATCATATCCCCTTCAATTACCACCACATGCATGGTTCCGGTGATATTCGCGCAGTGTGGAAGGGAGACGTTCTCGTCGACTGCGTGCGAGGCCATCGGGAGAAAAACAAAAAATAAAAACAAAAGGGAGAAAGCAATACAAAAGAAAAAGAAAAATAAACAGAAAAGTAAAGGAAAAAAATAAAAAGAAAAGAAAACTAAAAACTAGAAAAGGAAAATAATAAAAAGAAAAGAAAACTAAAAACTAGAAAAGGAAAATAATAAAAAGAAAAGAAACATATCAGTAGCGCTGGATTATGAACCAGCGCTATAGTGTTGGATCCTAATCCAGCGCTACTGCTATGTGTATTTTAGAACTAAAAAAACTAAAAATTGGAATAGTCGCTATAGCTAAGTTAGCTCTAGCGCTGGATCCTAACCCAGCGCTACTGCTATTTTTAGTTAACCCACCGCGCGGGCTTCAAATTTTGCCAAGTCCCTTCCCCCCTCTCCCACCTCTCCCCCTCCTCTCTGTCGCGCGCCCCCATCGATCGCCCTGCCTGCCCTCGACCTCGACGCCGGCCATTGCCCCTGCCCGCCCTCGACCTCGACACCGGCCGTCGCCCCTGCCCGCCCTCGACCTCGACATCGGCCGTCGCCCCTGCCCGCCCTCGACTTCACCGCCGCCGCCGACCTCTCCCCTGCCCGCCCTCGACCTCGCCGCCGCCCTCTCCCCTGCCCGCCCTCGACCGCCACCGCCCGAGCCCGAGCCCGTAAGCCTCTCCCTCTCCTCTCCTCTCCCCTGCCCTCCTCTCTCTCTCTCTCTGTGATGAACCCTAGCTACTGTTTAGGGCAGTAGCAAAATTGTTTAATTAGAGCAGTAGCAAATTTGTTTAGGAAATTGTTTTTGTTGTAGTTTTAGGGCAGTACCATTTAGAGTAGTACCAGATTTAGCAGATTTAGCAAATTTATCAAAATTATCATCACATTTTAGGGCAGTACCATTTGTTGATGTTGTTCATGCTTGCTAGGAGCATATTTTAACTCTCTTCCTTGTTATAGGGCAGTACCAAATTTATCAAAATTATCATCACATTTTAGGGTTGTACCAAATTTAGCAAATTTAGCTAAATTAGCAAATATGTTGGTTAGGGCAGTAGCAGAGAGAGAGAGCATTTAGCAATTTTTGTAGGTATATAAATTAGCTATAAATAAAAAACAGTAGGTCCCTTCCTAGACTTTTTTAGCTATAAATAAAAAACCTTAGCAATTTTTAGGAAATTAGCTAGGCAATTTTGTAGGTTTATAAAATAGCTATAAATAAAAATAGTAGCTCCCTTCCTAGACTTTTTTAGCTTAAATAAAAAACAGTAGCAAATGTTTAGTGAGGTCATTTTGCAAAGGTTTTTGTGTTTTGAAGAACCACTATTTTGTAATGTTTAGTGAGGTCATTTCACTATGTGTACTTGCTTTATATATGTGCTCCTGTGATGCTCATATGTCATTGATGTTATATGATATATGTCATTGAGTTATATGATTTTGCAATGTTGGTTGAATGTTGAAGAATATCGAGTGGCCTATGTTTTGCCGGAATGTTGATTCATTTCCGTTCCGGCAAATTTCAGGCGCTCCATATGTCCCTTTTTTAGCAAAGGTCATGCCGAAAATTTCCGTGATTTTCAGCATGACTTGTGCTAGAAATTAGGACATATGGAGTGCCCGGGATTTGCCGGAAGGGAATGAATCAACATTCTCGTCGACTGCGTGCGAGGCCATCGGGAGAAAAACAAAAAATAAAAACAAAAGGGAGAAAGCAATACAAAAGAAAAAGAAAAATAAACAGAAAAGTAAAGGAAAAAAATAAAAATAAAAATAAAAGAAAACTAAAAACTAGAAAAGGAAAATAATAAAAAGAAAAGAAAACTAAAAACTAGAAAAGGAAAATAATAAAAAGAAAAGAAACATATCAGTAGCGCTGGATTATGAACCAGCGCTATAGTGTTGGATCCTAATCCAGCGCTACTGCTATGTGTATTTTAGAACTAAAAAAACTAAAAATTGGAATAGTCGCTATAGCTAAGTTAGCTCTAGCGCTGGATCCTAACCCAGCGCTACTGCTATTTTTAGTTAACCCACCGCGCGGGCTTCAAATTTTGCCAAGTCCCTTCCCCCCTCTCCCACCTCTCCCCCTCCTCTCTGTCGCGCGCCCCCATCGATCGCCCTGCCTGCCCTCGACCTCGACGCCGGCCATTGCCCCTGCCCGCCCTCGACCTCGACACCGGCCGTCGCCCCTGCCCGCCCTCGACCTCGACATCGGCCGTCGCCCCTGCCCGCCCTCGACTTCACCGCCGCCGCCGACCTCTCCCCTGCCCGCCCTCGACCTCGCCGCCGCCCTCTCCCCTGCCCGCCCTTGACCGCCACCGCCCGAGCCCGAGCCCGTAAGCCTCTCCCTCTCCTCTCCTCTCCCCTGCCCTCCTCTCTCTCTCTCTCTCTGTGATGAACCCTAGCTACTGTTTAGGGCAGTAGCAAAATTATTTAATTAGAGCAGTAGCAAATTTGTTTAGGAAATTGTTTTTGTTGTAGTTTTAGGGCAGTACCATTTAGAGTAGTAGCAGATTTAGCAGATTTAGCAAATTTATCAAAATTATCATCACATTTTAGGGCAGTACCATTTGTTGATGTTGTTCATGCTTGCTAGGAGCATATTTTAACTCTCTTCCTTGTTATAGGGCAGTACCAAATTTAGCAAAATTATCAAAATTATCATCACATTTTAGGGTTGTACCAAATTTAGCAAATTTAGCTAAATTAGCAAATATGTTGGTTAGGGCAGTAGCAGAGAGAGAGAGCATTTAGCAATTTTTGTAGGTATATAAATTAGCTATAAATAAAAAACAGTAGGTCCCTTCCTAGACTTTTTTAGCTATAAATAAAAAACATTAGCAATTTTTTTAGGAAATTAGCTAGGCAATTTTTGTAGGTTTATAAAATAGCTATAAATAAAAAACAGTAGCTCCCTTCCTAGACTTTTTTAGCTATAAATAAAAAACAGTAGCAAATGTTTAGTGAGGTCATTTTGCAAAGGTTTTTGGTTTTTGAAAAGACCACTATTTTGTAATGTTTAGTGAGGTCATTTCACTATGTGTACTTGCTTTATATATGTGCTCCTGTGATGCTCATATGTCATTGATGTTATATGATATATGTCATTGATGTTATATGATTTTGCAATGTTGGTTGAATGTTGAAGAATATCCGAGTGGCCTATGTTTTGCCGGAATGTTGATTCATTTCCGTTCCGGCAAATTTCAGGCGCTCCATATGTCCACTTTTTTAGCAAAGGTCATGCCGAAAATTTCCGTGATTTTCAGCATGACTTGTGCTAGAAATTAGGACATATGGAGTGCCCGGGATTTGCCGGAAAGGGAATGAATCAACATTCTCGTCGACTGCGTGCGAGGCCATCGGGAGAAAAACAAAAAATAAAAACAAAAGGGAGAAAGCAATACAAAAGAAAAAGAAAAATAAACAGAAAAGTAAAGGAAAAAAATAAAAATAAAAGAAAACTAAAAACTAGAAAAGGAAAATAATAAAAAGAAAAGAAAACTAAAAACTAGAAAAGGAAAATAATAAAAAGAAAAGAAACATATCAGTAGCGCTGGATTATGAACCAGCGCTATAGTGTTGGATCCTAATCCAGCGCTACTGCTATGTGTATTTTAGAACTAAAAAAACTAAAAATTGGAATAGTCGCTATAGCTAAGTTAGCTCTAGCGCTGGATCCTAACCCAGCGCTACTGCTATTTTTAGTTAACCCACCGCGCGGGCTTCAAATTTTGCCAAGTCCCTTCCCCCCTCTCCCACCTCTCCCCCTCCTCTCTGTCGCGCGCCCCCATCGATCGCCCTGCCTGCCCTCGACCTCGACGCCGGCCATTGCCCCTGCCCGCCCTCGACCTCGACACCGGCCGTCGCCCCCCTGCTCGCCCTTTACCTCGACATCGGCCGTCGCCCCTGCCCGCCCTCGACTTCACCACCGCCGCCGACCTCTCCCCTGCCCGCCCTCGACCTCGCCGCCGCCCTCTCCCCTGCCCTCCCGCCCGACCGCCACCCCCGAGCCCGAGCCCGTAAGCCTCTAGCCTCTCTCCTCTCCTCTCCTCTCCCCCTGCCCTCCTCCTCTCTCTCTCTCTCTCTCTCTGTGATGAACCCTAGCTACTGTTTAGGGCAGTAGCAATTGTTTAATTAGAGCAAGCAAATTTGTTTAGGAAATTGTTTTGTTGTGTGTTTTAGGGCAGTACCATTTAGAGTAGTACCAGATTAGCAGATTTAGCAAATTTATCAAATTATCATCACATTTTGAGGCAGTACCATTTGTTGATGTTGTTCATGCTTGCTAGGAGCATATTTTAACTCTCTTCCTTGTTATAGGGCAGTACCAAATTTTATCAAAATTATCATCACATTTTAGGGTTGTACCAATTTTTAGCAAATTTAGCTAATAAGCAAATATGTTGGTTAGGGCAGTAGCAGAGAGAGAGAGCATTTAAATTTTTGTAGGTATATAAATTAGCTATAAATAAACCATTAGGTCCCTTCCTAGACTTTTTTAGCTATAATAAAAAACATTAGCAATTTTTTTAGGATTAGCTAGGCAATTTTTGTAGGTTATAATAGCTATAAATAAAAAACAGTAGCTCCCTTCCTAGACTTTTTTAGCTATAAATAAAAAACAGTAGCAATGTTTAGTGAGGTCATTTTGCAAAGGTTTTTGGTTTTTTGAAAAGACCACTATTTTGTAATGTTTAGTGAGGTCATTTCACTATGTGTACTTGCTTTATATATGTGCTCCTGTGATGCTCATATGTCATTGATGTTATATGATATGTCATTGATGTTTATGATTTTGCATGTTGGTTGAATGTGAAGAATACCGAGTGGCCTATGTTTTGCCGGAATGTGATTCATTTCCGTTCCGGCAAATTTCAGGCGCTCCATATGTCCACTTTTTTAGCAAAGGTCATGCCAAATTTTCCGTGATTTTCAGCTGACTTGTGCTAGATTAGGACATAGGGAGTGCCCGGTTGCCGAAAGGAATGAATCAACATTCTCGTCGACTGCGTGCGAGGCCATCGGGAGAAAAACAAAATAAAAACAAAGGGAGAAAGCAATACAAAAGAAAAAGAAAAAATAACAGAAAAGTAAAGGAAAATAAAAATAAAAGAAACAAAAACTAGAAAGGAAAATAAAAAAAAAAGAAACTAAAACTAGAAAAGGAAATAATAAAAAGAAAAAACATATCAGTAGCGCTGGATTATAACCCGCGTATAGTGTGTGGATCCTAATCCAGCGCTACTGCTATGTATTTTAGAACTAAAAAACTAAAAATTGGAATAGTCGCTATAGCTAAGTTAGCTCTAGCGCTGGATCCTACCCAGCGCTACTGCTATTTTTAGTTAACCCACCGCCGGGCTTCAAATTTTGCCAAGTCCCTTCCCCCCTCTCCCACCTCTCCCCCTCCTCTCTTTCGCGCGCCCCCATCGATCGCCCTGCCTGCCCTCGACCTCGACGCCGCCCATTGCCCTGCCCGCCCTCGACCTCGACACCGGCCGTCCCCTGCCCTCCTCTGACCTCGCCATCGGCCGTCGCCCTCTCCCGCCCTCGCTCCTTCCCCGCCGCCGCCGACCTCTCCCCTGCCCGCCCTCCGACCCGCCCCCGTCCCTCTCCCTCCCTCCCTGCCCACCCCTCACCGCCACGCCCGCCCTCCTCCTCTCCCTCTCCTCTCCTCTCCCTCCCCCTCTCTCTCTCTCTCTCTCTCTCTGTGATGAACCCTAGCTACTGTTTAGGGCAGTAGCAAATTATTTAATTAGACAGTAGCAAATTTGTTTAGGAATTGTTTTTGTTGTATTTTTAGGGCAGTACCATTTAGAGTAGTAGCAGATTTAGCAGATTTAGCAAATTTATCAAAATTATCATCACATTTTAGGGCAGTACCATTTGTTGATGTTGTTCATGCTTGCTAGGAGCATATTTTAACTCTCTTCCTTGTTATAGGGCAGTACCAAATTTAGCAAAATTATCAAAATTACATCACATTTTAGGGTTGTACCAAATTTAGCAAATTTAGCTAAATTAGCAAATATGTTGGTTAGGGCAGTAGCAGAGAGAGAGAGCATTTAGCAATTTTTGTAGGTATATAAATTAGCTATAAATAAAAAACAGTAGGTCCCTTCCTAGACTTTTTAGCTATAAATAAAAAACATTAGCAATTTTTTTAGGAAATTAGCTAGGCAATTTTTGTAGGTTTATAAAATAGCTATAAATAAAAAAACAGTAGCTCCCTTCCTAGACTTTTTTAGCTATAAATAAAAAAAACGTAGCAAATGTTTAGTGAGTCATTTTGCAAAGGTTTTTGGTTTTTGAAAAGACCACTATTTTGTAAATGTTTAGTGAGGTCATTTCACTATGTGTACTTGCTTTATATATGTGCTCCTGTGATGCTCATATGTCATTGATGTTATATGATATACGTCATTGATGTTATATGATTTTGCAATGTTGGTTGAATGTTGAAGAATATCCGAGTGGCCTATGTTTTGCCGGAATGTTGATTCATTTCCGTTCCGGCAAATTTCAGGCGCTCCATATGTCCACTTTTTTAGCAAAGGTCATGCCGAAAATTTCCGTGATTTTCAGCATGACTTGTGCTAGAAATTAGGACATATGGAGTGCCCGGGATTTGCCGGAAGGGGAATGAATCAACATTCCGACCAAATATAGGCCCCTTTTTTCTCTTCATTATATCTTTTATCTATAATTGTTGAATAGGAAACATGTCTAGCCACACCGAAATCGGGGGTTCTGGTCGCCTCGAAGAAGACCCCGTCGAGGCAGCAAATCATTATTTTGATTACCTGGACGAACACCAGTTGCGGGTGCAGGGTGGCGGCAGTGGCACCAACCCCGACACCGACGCCGACACCGGCACCGACATTGGCACCAGCACCGACACCACCCCCGACACCGGTAGCGATGTTGTCGTAGCGGTAAAGCACCGAAGCGGAAGAGGACATGAAAACCAAACGAGCTTGGCATCAGACAAATTGTGGTCACGGAGATGCACCCCAAGAAATTAGAGTCAACGGCGCCGGAGGAACCGCGCTCATGCTGGGGCAATCAACTAGGATGCATCCTCAGGGAAATCGCCAACATCAACGACGAGAAGTTAAAGAAGATACCACATATGGAGCACATGCTCCTAAAGAAGTTGCACAATAGGTTCCTGTTCCCCGGCCGGATGAAAGCAAACATCCGTGGGACGACAAACCCATGACAAAGATAAACAGCAAGGCAATGGTGACGTTCACCAACGACTTGTCCGCCTGGAAAGTTAGGGTGAAAAAAGCGATTGCGATGAATGAACTGTGGTCCAAGATTCATGCTGACAATCCGTCACTAAAGGAAGAGGACTTTGAAAAAATTCAAGGAGACTTGCGCTAAAGAAGAAGTCAAGCAAAGGTCGGAGAAAATGAAGGCGCTCCAGTCCAGGAACACGCCTCCCCACCGCCTCGAAAGCCGTGGTTACAAGGGGAAGAGGCACGTATGGGCCAAGGAGGACGCCAAACATGAAAGTCACAGAATCCCAGACCCCTTGGCGGAGTTCACCGACCCGCAGGAGCGTGACTGGATCAGGGCCCGGTACAAGTGGGACCGCGTCAATAAGATCTTTTACATAGACCCGAACACGAGGGAGTTCATGAGACTTCTGGTAATTGTTATATTACCACCTTATCATATTAGCTTCCAATCAATTCGACTACAAGTTTTGTCACATTTGTAAACCATCCACGTTCCTTTTGCAGAAAGAGCAGCACCAAAAGGCAGCCGAAAGCGATGAGTCATCACTGTCCTCGGCGAGGCCCAAGTGGGACACCCCTTTCAACCGAGCCCTGAACATACTGAAAAAGGTCCTGGAGGACAAACCGCCGTCGTATGGACGTGTGCACGGCGTCGGAGATGGCGTCTCATAGAAGACGTGCTACCACGAGTAGAAGCCAGAGGAAAGAAGGCAGAGACGGTTGCTTACTCAACAGACCATCGTCGAGAAGGTCGCGATGGCGGTCAAGAAGACCAAAGCTGAGACCAAAGAAGAGTTGGTCAGGGTAGTCAAAGCAGCGGTCAATGCAGTGGTAGCTGGTGTCGTGGGAAACCACGGCCACCTATGGGGCCATCAGCCCCTTTTGGTTCGGTGGGGGGATGGACACGTTGCACAAAGAGCAGAGAAGCGTCGCGCAGCATGGTAGAGATCACACAGGCAGTCTTTACCCAGGTTCGGGCCGCCGTGAGGCGTAAAACCCTACTCCTGCTTTGGTGGAATAATGGTGGATAATGCTGGTGAAATGTAGCACAATCACCCAGCAAAGTTGCTCTGGGGGCGAGAGTGGCTACGCGCGTATGGATATGCGAGCATCCAACCCTTTCTACGGTCGCCATGGGCCTCCTTTTATAGATCAAGGGGTCACCACAGTGGCAAATCAGTCTTTGTCTACTGATTAGATAGCTAACAGTGCTATCATATCTAACTCTGCAGGCTGACAGAACACATTAAATGCGCCGCTCAATGTCACATCACAACTTGCCCGGCAGGCCCTGCCGGGCTGTTTTGCCAGCTTCGCGCCTGCTTGCTTGACACGTCTCATGACGGGTGTCATATGGAGGTGTTTGCTGTAGGAAGTGGCTGCCATGTGGCAGAAAGCAGCCACTTAGTCACCTTGGAGCTTGACACCGCTTCGATTATTGACTTGCGTCGCTTGTGAGGTGGAGCGGTGGAGTGGCTTGCCTCCGCCAGCCTTGGCAGGCCTGCTGAGACGATCTGGGAGCTCGGTTCCGGGGCAAAACCCAACCCTGCCAGGCTCGCCTGCCCGGCAAGGTAGGCCCTTCCCTTAGCGATGCCTCATTCCTCTGGCTCGCCTTGGCCTTCTCGACTTGCTCTTGGATCCTTCAAAGGAATTGATCCTCCTTGTTTGGTATGATCTTGGTCTTGTAATCTTGTCTCTGGCCTGTGCACAGTCTGTGCAATGGACCCAGGGTCTGTTGCACCAACAGGAGCCCCCGGGCCTGGCACGGACGCGCCGCTGGGCATCGTCGGGGTAGGCCCTAACCAGTGCACAAGCAGGAATGTAAGGGCGGCTTCGCCCCTTAGGATCTTCTTTGCTTCTTCATTAACTTGAGCTCGGGTCAGTTTCCAGTTTTCCCGTGCGTTGTGCAGCGCCAATTGTAGTGGGGCCATTCTTGTAATGGCCCGTGAATGACTTTAACGCACGGGCGGGTAACTGCCAATTCACCCTTCCCATCGCGCCCTTATCCTCAGCCATGTATGCCGCATGCATTGAGTGGGGTAGGTAATGGAGGCGCGTGGTGCAGGAGAGCATCAAAGCAGGGGCCCGATCTTCTTGGATTGGTGGAGGAAGACGGCGGGTACTCACCAGGGAATCAGCCCCCGCCCCCATCTCGCCTATAAAAGGAGGAGCGGGGGAGGAGCGGAGGCATTCATCCACATTCCAGTCCTCCTCCGCCTTCTATTTCTTCTGGGTATGCTGAAAGGAAGAGCCTGGGGCCAGCCCCCGGGCCCTAGCTTGGAGTTTCTGATGATGTCGAATGCTCGTGCTGATACTTGGGGAGTGAGTCTGGTCCAGTGCCGCGCATTGCCAGTGGCCGCCATCCTGTTGTCGAGGTGTCCGGGTTTCTTGACGCTTGCCTGGGATGCAGTGTATGGGGCCCTTGGTAATCCCAACACTGCTCCTTCTGGTGGACCTCGTATTCTTGCTAAGGACGGCGATGTCTTCCTGCCCGCCAAGGTGGGGAGCGGCGCGCCTCGAGTGTCCTGCTCATCACAGTCGCTCACCGTCTCTTCGGGGGAGGTGCCGGGCTGGGGGCCCGGCGTCTTCCTAGAGCGGCGGTGATGGAGAGAGAGCGAGGGAAGGATGGGGAGGCGGGAGGCAGGGCGTCAGGTCGGAGTACGATGGCACTTACGCCTTCGTCTCGTATTGGCAACCTACTGCCTCGTCTTTCCGTTCTTCTCATCCCTCCTCGACACCATCATCACCAGTCTCTTCGGGTGATAGCCGGGGAGGGATGTTCCCTTGGTGCCTTCCCCCTCCTCTAGCAGTCTTCCAACTGGGTGTCAGCGGCTGATCCCTCCAGTGCCCGAGCTGGGGCTTCTTGCTGGCCCTGGAGGGCGTGATCACGACGCCGCCGTGCTGCTCTTTGTGCCCCTCCTTCGCAGCCTCGCCACTCTCGATCTTGTCAGGCCGCGCCCGGCAGGCCATGATGGGATCGGGGGCGGGATCCTGCTTGGGTGATCTTTCATCCATCTTCTCTTCCCACCGCAACACCTGGTGGAGGGAAAATGAAAAGAGGGGATCACGGGGCACTTATCTTTTTTCAGTCTTAAATCTGTAGGCACTTGCCAAATTTTAGTTCAAATAATGTAATCTCTTATATCCATGTTTATGTTCCGTGAGATTTGTACTTGTTGATCAGCATATTAATGAAAAAGATAAGCTTGACGGGCACTTGTGCATGTATGACATCCATGCAGAGGTAAAACACCTCCATACTTTCACGTAAACAAGTAGGTCCCGGTAAGCTACCTTGCCAGCACCCCATAGGACTACTGCCGTGAGGCTGGGCCTGCCGGGCACAGAACCTATTGAGAGAGACCAGCCCCCCGCCAACCCTTTTCAGCCGAAGGCCACTACGACCATCCTAATCGAAGCAACATTCGTGCTAGTAAATGGGAGCACCTTTGCTTCTGAGGCGGTGAGGTTTTCGTATGCACAAGTTCTACTCACGGAACATGTATGGATAAGAGATGGAACTTATTTGTTTGGCTTGCCGGAGATCATAGTGTTGGCTTGTCTTCGCATCCTCTTCCTAGGACTAAGTCCACGGCAGGATCCTGCAGTTTATGCAAATGAAGATGATGCCAGATGCAATCTATCTACATGATCATGCAACCTATCTACATGAATCATGCAATGCTTATGGAATGCTTATGCATGCATGCAACTTGTCGGGGGCCCCCAACGCTTCATTTATTTCTCTGTTGCTCAGGGTCTTCGCCTGGCTTTGTACCAGAGGTTACATGCAGCTGAGGCAAGGCCTGTACAAAAGGGTGGCTACCGGGTAGGGCCCGACAGCCGCGCCTTATGGGTAGAACTTGCGAAGATGCTCAATATTCCAAGAGTTTTGCAATTGAATGCCATCTTCGGTCTCCAGACGGACTGCACCAGGTCTGGTGACTCGTACTACCCGATAAGGGCCTTCCCACTTCGGCGATAGCTTGTTTGTACCCTTGGCGGACTGAACACGCCTAAGGACAAGGTCGCCTTCCTCAAAACACCGAGCATGAACCCTGCGGCTATGATAGCGACACAGGGCTTGCTGATAGCGTGCAGCATGCGTAGCAGCCTAGAGACGGTTCTCCTCGAGAAGCACGGCGTCATCACGCATGTGCTGTTCCTGCGCTACTTCATCGTAGGCAAGCACTCGAGGTGACCCGTAATTGAGTTCCGTGGGGATAACTGCTTCTGCCCCATAGACTAGGGAGAAGGGAGTCTGTCCGGTAGCTCGGTTTGGTGTCGTTCTGAGGGACCAAAGAACCACTGGCAGCTCATTGATCCATTGCCTGCCGTGCTTCCGCAACTTATCAAACGTTCTTGTCTTGAGTCCTCGCAGCACTTCAGCGTTCGCCCTCTCAGCTTGTCCATTGCTTCTGGGATGTGCGACAGATGCAAATGAGACCTTGCTTTCGAGGGCATGAACATATTGCATGAAGGCGCGGCTCGTGAACTGGGTGCCGTTGTCGGTGATGATTCGGGCAGGAACCTCGAAGCGGCACACCAATCCTTTCAAGAACTTGATAGCTGACTGAGCAGTCACCTTTCTCACGGCATCTACTTCCGACCACTTTGTAAACTTGTCGATTGCAACGAACAAGAATTCAAAGCCCCCGGTAGCACGGGGGAAAGGGCCGAGGATATCGAGCCCCCAGACCGAAAACGGCTATGACAAAGGGATTGTCTGGAGTGCTTGGGCAGGCAGATGGATATTTTTGGAATGGAACTGACAGGCTTCACACTTGGTGACGAGCTCAACTGCATCTTGGAGGGCTGTGGGCCAATAGAATCCTTGCCGGAATGCTTTCCCAACCAAAGCCCTTGATCCAATATGGGAGCCGCACATGCCTTTGTGTATCTCTGCCAGCAGTTCGTTTCCTCCTTCCCGGCAAATGCACTTCAATTTCACACCGTTGGGCCTTCTTCTGTACAGTGTGTCATCGACAAACTGATACATACTGGCCCTCTGGGCTACTCTTTCAGCTTCTTCTTGCTCTTCGGGAAGTTCTCCGGTTTGGAGGAAATGGACTATGTGCCTTGCCCAAGTTGGAGCCTGAGGCTCGGCAACGAGGACTAGCGGCACCTCCTCATTCGTGGGGGCGCATCCCTTGACTGCGGGGACCAATGGCCCGGCAGGAGGGTGCAGCCCGGCAAGCGAAGGGGAGTTCTTTCCGGCAGGTCCCTGCCAGAAGCCCCGAAAGGCTTTACCGAGAGAGGCTTACCGAAGTCCAATTTCCTCTTTCGGGCCATTGTTGTCGGGGATATGGAGGGCTGAGTAAGATGGAGAACAAAAGTCCCTGGTTTCACAGGAAGCTTCTGCGCAGCACACTTTGACAGGTGATCAGCAATGCTGTTTTCCGCACGGGGTACGTGTTCTGTTTGCAACCCGTCAAAGCGCTCCTCCAATTTTCTCACTTCCTCGACGTATGCCTCCATCAATGGGCTTTGGTAATCCTTGTTGACTTGTCTCACCACTAGTTGTGAATCTCCTTGAATGATCAGCTTCTTGATTCCCAATTCTGTGGCAATTCTAAGCCCAGCAAGAAGCCCTTCATATTCTGCTGTATTGTTGGTTGCCTCCTCCCGGGGAAAGTGCATATGGACGACGTACCTCAAGTGTTCTCCAGTGGGAGCCACAAGAAGCACGCCATCCCCTGCACCTTGTAGGGAGAAGGCACCATCGAAATACAGGATCCATTCTTGGGGCGCTTCTTTGCCGGGGATAACTGTTTCCTGTACTTCTTCATCAGGGGTTGGCGTCCATTCTGCAATAAACTCTGCCAATGCCCTGCTCTGGATTGTTGATGTGTTCTCAAACTTCAAGCCAAAGCTGGATAACTCCAATGCCCACTCTACTATCCTACCGGTGGCCTCTGGGTTTCGAAGTATCCTTTCCAACAGGAAGCGGGTGACAACCGTGATCTCATGGGCTTGGAAGTAGTGGCGCAGTTTCCTTGAGGCCATGACAAGGCCAAAGATCAAATTTTGCACGCCAGAACACCTGGATCTAGCCCCCTGCAACAGGGAGCTGACGAAGTATACTGGGCGCTGCACCACCTTCTTCCTTGTCGTGTCCTTGGGGTTGCTTCCACTGCCGTGCTCTTCCTTGTCCTGATCCGTATCTGGCCTTGCCGGGCCGCTCTCTTCCTCTTCCCCTGGCGGGACACTTGCTGAGGTGGCTGCTTCTTCCACTTCTCGCTGTGCTACTAGGGCCGCACTAACCACTTGATTAGTTGCTGCCAGATATAGCATTAAAGGCTCTTGTGGTTTGGGTGCGACCAAAGTGGGCACAGAAGATAAGTAGGCCTTCAAGTCCCGCAGCGCAGCATCTGCTTCCGGGGTCCACTTCATGGGCCGTGCCTTCTTTAAAATCTTGAAGAACGGCAAGGCGCGCTCGGCAGACTTGGAGATGAATCTGCTAACGCGGCAACACATCCTGTCAAATGCCTCACATCCTTAACCGTCTTCGGTGCCTGTATCTGCTCAATAGCCTTGATCTTATCAGGGTTGGCCTCTATCCCACGGTGGGACACAAAGAAACCCAGTAGCTTGCCGGAGGGAACGCCAAACACGCACTTCTCCGGATTCAGCTTCAAGTTGATCTTGCGCTGATTAGCAAATGTCTCTTCTAAATCCTGAATGAGGGTTGATCTGTCCTTGGTCTTGAGCACAATATCATCCATATAGGCTTCAATGTTCCTGTGCAACTGTGGTTCAAAGCCAATCTGGACTGCTCTTGCAAAAGTGGACCCGGCACTCTTCAACCCGAAAGGCATGCGCACAAAGCAGTACGTGCCGCATGGGGTGATGAATGAGGTCTTTTCTTTGTCTTCCTTGGACATAAAAATCTGATGGTATCCAGAATATGCATCCAAAAAAGAGAGCAACTCACATCCTGAGGTAGAATCCATGATCTGGTCGATGCGCGGCAAGGGAAATGGGTCCTTCGGGCACGCCTTGTTCAGGTCTGTAAAATCTATGCAAAGTCTCCATTTTCTGTTAGACTTGCGCACAACCACTGGGTTTGCTAACCATGTTGGATGCAGTACTCCTCTGACTAAACCAGCTGCTTCAAGTTTCTTGATTTCCTCGGCAATGAACTGCTGCCGTTCCAAGGCCTGCTTCCGAACCTTCTGCTTAACAGGCCAGGCATGTGGGCAGACAGCAAGGTGGTGCTCGATTACCTCCCTGGGAACACCGGGGATATCAGATGGTTGCCAGGCAAACACATCGATATTCGCCCGCAGGAAAGCAACGAGCGCGCTTTCCTATTTGTCATCAAGGGTGGCGCTAATAGTGAAAGTACTATCAACGCCAGCCAGCCCTGCCGCGACCTTTTTCACTTGGGGTGGAGTAGCCTTGGATCTCTTGCTGTTGGAACTCTCTGGTGTGTCATCAATGGGCGTGGCACATTCCACAGAGGTTCCTGGATTCCTTGCAAGTGCCTCTGCTATGCTTTTCCTTGGCGGGAACTGTGGCTTCCGCGACCTCTGCCGCGACCGCGTCCCGGTACATCTTATCCACGCAAATAATTGCGTCTTTCTTGTTCGATGGAACGGAAATGACGCCCATCGGCCCTGGCATCTTCAAGGTGTTGTAAGCATAGTGGGATGCTGCCATGAATTTGGCCAGGGCCGGGCACCCAAGGATCCCGTTGTACGGCAGAGGGAGGTCAACCACATCAAATACAACTTTCTCAGTCTTGTAGTTCAACTCCCCTCCAAATGTCACTGGCAACGTAACGTTTCCCTTAGGACGGCTCTTGCCGGGATTGATTCCTTGAAATGTGCCGATGGCCTTATGTTCTTCCTCTGCTATCTGGAGTTTGCTGATAACCTTTGGGGAAATCAGATTCAACCCGGCCTCGCCGTCAACCAGCATCTTTGTGACCTTGAGGTTACGAATTGTTGGTGAGACCAACAACGCAAGCACCCTACCGCAGTGATGCGGTCGGGGTGGTCATCTTCATCAAAGATGATGGGCGTGCGTGCCCACTTGAGCGGCTTCCGAGAATCTGCCGCTGGCTCCATGGCATTGACTTCACGCGCCCACTGTTTAAGTTGGCGGTGAGAGGAGTGCAAAGATGCACCCCCGTCAATGCACAGGGCGTCTGTGGCCTTCTGGAATTCCTGCTCGCTGGTTTCCTCTTCATTCCCTCCATCACTCTCATTACTGCAATCCTCCTTCTCTCGGCCCTTGGCGGGTTTCCCTTGGTTCCGAGGAGCCTTCCCGGGGCGATTTGCTTCACCACCCCGGCCCTTCCCGCCAGCGCCATTCTGACCTTTTTCCTTATCACGCTTCTCATACTCGGCTTTCTGTCTCTTGACGAGTTGCTCAACTTGATAACACTCCTGGAGATCATGGCCCTTGGTCCGATGAATCTTACAGTACGGCCCATCACCTTTCCCAGCTTTCTCGGCAGCCGCCGCCTCCTGGCAGTCAGCGCATGCGGTAGCCTCCTTGCTGGGGGCTTCAGCCTTGGCCTTCTTGCCGGTACTAGGCGTGCCTGACCCCTCAACAGCCATCACTGTCTTATCCTTGCACTTCTTGTTGTGCTTCTTGTTCTTCTTCTTACTGACGGTTTCGTCATCATCTTCTGAGTCGATGTCGACGCAATCTTCCTCTCCAGGAAGTTTCCTCCCCTCCTCCACCCGAGCACACTTGTCCACGAAAGTGTAGAGCTCCTTCATAGTCTTGGGCAACCGAACTTTCATCTTGGAATGTATCCTGCGGTTGCGCACGTTGGATTGGAAGGCAGCTATCACGGCAGCTGGGTGGATATCTGGGATATTTCTGTGGACTCAACTGAATCTCTGCAAGTACCTCCGCAAAGATTCTCCTTCTTTCTGCCGGAGGAGCTGCAGGTCGCTAGGCCGCCCTGGTTCTTGATGGCCACCCGTGAAGGCACCAATGAACTCGTGGCACATGTCAGCCCAGGTTGAAATGGAGTTCTCCGGCAAGTGCATCAGCCAAGACCTCACATTTGACTTGAGGGCCAAAGGGAAGTAGTTGGCGAACACCTTCTCATCTATTCCCCCGGCAGCTTGAATAGCGATGGTGTAGATGCTCAAGAACTCTGCCGGGTTTAGTCTCCCATCATACTTCTCGGGTATCTCTGGCTTGAACGTGCGAGTGGACGGCCAACGGACTTGCCATAGCTCACGGGTGAAGGCAGGGCACCCAACCTCGAAAGGTAGGCACCCGCCATCTCCGAGCGCCGGCTCGTCGACGTCGGGGCCAGCGCAGCCATTGGTCTGGCGGGGGTTGTCGCGGCGCCGCTCGTCGATGAGGCGCGCGCCTTCCCTTCGCCTACCCTCCGAGGCACGCTGTCGGCCTTGATGCGCTCGAGGATCTGACGAGGCCATCGAGACGTCATCGGGCGCTTGGACTTGCAGCTCCCGGGCGGCTTGCCATGGTGGGGATTGCATCGTGAGGGTGGCCCCTCCCGCACGACCAGCCGCACGAGCCGTCGTTGCTGCCTGGGGAGGCCGTGGCGGTCCGGTCCGCTGTGATCCTTCTGCCTCGGCAAAACCGATCAAACTTTGGATGGTGGCTCGCCACTCATCCATCTGATCTGCCACCGGCAGAAATCTCAACAGCAGTTGGGCTCGCGCCATGGCCTCTGAGGCAGTGCTTGGCATAGGTGATGACGATGTAGACCATAGCGTCGCTCGGCTCCTGACGTTGCCGGTAGCAACTGCGCCGCACCCTTGCCGCTGTGAACCAGCCGTTTGGATGGCATGGTGACGCGGCAGAGGTGCCTGAGGGCCAGCAGCTCCATTGGGCACAGTAGCTAGGTCAGCCCGCCCCGGGGGTGGCGCGTGCCCTGCGGTCGTGCCCGCAGCGGGGGCGGCCGAAGGGTTGCGATTCGCCCCACAGCGAGCATCATCACTACGGCTGTGCCTGTTGGCGAGGAGAAAGGGTTCAAGTGGAACGACCCCTCCATCTGTACCTTGTGGAGAACGGCCGTCGGGATGTTGCTGATGCTGTCCTTCCTCGGTACCTCCCGTTCCTGCTTCGGCCATGGGGGAGGTGGCGACGGCGCCGCCTACGCCAACCACGTCCCCCGCAGCATCCACACCCTCGCGAGCCCCCGCATTCCCCGCGACGTCAGTGGTCGCGGGCGGCGAAGCCTTCAAGGTGGATGGGTGATTTGTAGCTCCGGGCTTCCTCTTGGGCGCCATAGTCGATGACGCCGTCGATGATGAAAATGTCGATGAAGATGACGCGTAGCGTACGCTCTTGGTTTCGCGCAAGTGATCCCCCTACCTAGTGCGCCAAAGATGTGGGAAACCACGACGACCTATGGGGCCATCAGCCCCTTTTGGTTTGGCGGGGGGATGGACATGTTGCACAAAGATCGGAGAAGTGTCACGCAGCACGACAGAGATCACACGGGCAGTCTTTACCCAGGTTCGGGCCGCCGTGAGGCATAAAACCCTACTCCTGCTTTGGTGGATTAATGGTGGATAATGGTGGTGAAATGTAGCACACTCGCCCAGCAAGGTTGCTCTGGGGGCGAGAGTGGCTACGCGCGTATGGATATGCGAGCATCCAACCCTTTCTACGGTCGCCATGGGCCTTCTTTTATAGATCAAGGGGTCACCACAGTGGCAAATCAGTCTTTGCGTACTGATTAGATAGCTAACAGTGCTATCATATCTAACTCTGCAGGCTGACAGAACGCATTAAATGCGCCGCTCAATGTCACATCACAGCTTCCCCGGCAGGCCCTGCCGGGCTGTTTTGCCAGCTTCGCGCCTGCTTGCTTGACACGTCTCAGGACGGGTGTCATATGGAGGTGTTTGCTGTACGAAGTGGCTGCCATGTGGCAGAAAGTAACCACTTAGTCACCTTGGAGCTTGACACCACTTCGATTATTGACTTGCGTCGCTTGTGAGGTGGAGCGGTGGAGTGGCTTGCCTCCGCCAGCCCCGGCAGGCCTGCCAGGACGATCTGGGAGCTCGCTTCCAGGGCAAAACCCAACCCTGCCAGGCTCGCCTGCCCGGCAAGGTAGGCCCTTCCCTTAGCGATGCCTTGTTCCTCTGGCTCGCCTTGGCCTTCTCGACTTGCTCTTGGATCCTTCAAAGGAATTGATCCTCCTTGTTTGGTATGATCTTGGTCTTGTAATCTTGTCTCTGGCCTGTGCACAATCCATGCAATGGACCCAGGGTCTGTTGCACCGACAGCTGGCGTCACGTATGACTTCCAATCTTCCATTATTACCAGCTTGATTCCGGCAATTATCAATTGGTCGAAGAGCAATCCAAATAAAGGGCCAGAGGACTTTCCCCTTCCCAGCTACGTCGGGAGCAATTTGGTGAACATCGCACCACCAACACCTGCTCACGCAACCACACAAGGTCCCGCTCCTGTTCATAGCAGCCCGACCTCCGTCTTTGGCATGCTCGGTAGGGCTTCGTCTTTGGTTGAGCTCGACGCCCTCACGGTAATTACGTGTCATGCCCTTTTCACCAACATGTCTATAGTCTTCCGTTTTAGTTGCCTTTCAGATGTTTGACGTCGCAGACATGTCTTCGTAGGTCGACGAAACCCCGTGCACCCTACTGTACGACATCAATAGCCAGAAGGTGGGCGTGGGAAAGGCAACGATCATGAAGCCAAAGGACCGCATGTTTCACAACCGAGAGATGCCCCATGGCGTCTTCAAGGTTAACGTGGCCAGTGTCAAAGCGGGCTTCGAGGATTTGCCTCCTCTAGTACCAGTCGATGACGAGGAGACCCCTAAACGGATTGGCGCATGCAAGAGCTAGTTCTTGCCTTGGCCGAAGACTCTTCTTCGTGTCGAGGCGCCCGGTAGCACACAAATGACAGCTCCTCAAGGAGGTATGAACACCACCCCACCTACCAAATTACCTGCACCTGTCGTGGCGGGTGATAGCGGACAACGCGAGGGAGAGCCTCCATTAGTGCCAGATGATATCGCCCCCGTCGAAGAAGCAAATGCTGATGATGTCATGGAGGAGGATGATGATGACCCTCTCAAGTATATCAATACCGCCTATGACGATGGAGGATTGATGGCTCGGGACTATGACTCAGGCTATGAGCGTGGAGATGATGACTTGATGCTGCCTGATTTGCCGGAGCCGGAACGTCCTAAGGCGGAATGCAAAAAGTCTCTCTTCATGCAATCCTCGCAGGAGACGCCTCCAGATGCTGCCTCTACCCAGGAACAACAACCCGAGGGCCATCCATTGATTAGCCCGACGACACTGGGGGTGGTGGTTAGGGAAGGTATGGTGGGCTCACTACCGCCACCCGCCAAGAAGCAAAGTAGGAGACCGGACAAGAAAGGCCTTAAAGGTGCCAGAGCTGCTTCAAGCAGCCAGCCACCTCTGAAGCCCCGGGAGGTAGACGGAATACCTATCAAAGATGCATAGCGTTTCCATGTCACCGGCCACCCGATCCTACCTCCGAAAGCGCTAGAGCACATACTGAACAATGATCTAAGGAGACTTCATGAAGATGTTCTGGCCAGAGAGAAAAGCCTTCTCATCTCGAAAAATCCAGGATACCCGTTTTACGTGGCTCAGGTGCCGGGTGGGAAGTTGTACGTCGAGAGATGGCTCGCGGATAAGTTCATCCTGCGATTTGACTACATCTACGACATGTTCCACATGACCAAGCTGGATTTCCAGTTCATCCGCATGTATGCGCTGTATCTCAACTACATCATCATGCGCGAGAACATAAAATATATCTGCATCGCGGACCCGTACTATATGCACAAGAGCTTCTTGGTAGTCTGCAAAGAGCACCGTGACTATGCGAGCAAGTACATCGGTGAGTTCATGATCGCTAATAAGGACAAGGAAACGATTCTCCTGCCTTATCATCCCACGTAAGTCATCCGCGGATATCCTTTCGTAAGTTTTAATCATTCCTTCACAAGCATTATTGGCTAATTTGAGGTGTAGTTATTTTGCGCAGCGGGGCGGGGGGCATCCTCATCTGTCTGTACCCAGAATACTCACATGCTCTGTACTTGGACTCATCGAAGAACATCAAGAAAAAGGATTACACGCACATAAAGAGTGTTCTCGATAGTGCCCTATTAACCTTCACCTGTCTGGTGGATATATCAAGGTGAAAAAGTACAGGAAAAACGGGCTGGGTTTTGGCCATAAGACCGACTTTTGCTGCATCCAGCAACCGTACACCAGTAAGGCTGATGGATTCTACCTCACGCATCACATGATCGAGTACAAAAGGGATAATCAACGGCTTCACATGTCAGCTACTTCCAACGATGCCGAGATTGTCAACTGGGCCACAAGCATAGGAAGGACACCGGATCATCGAATCCGAGCTGAGTTTTATCACGTATAGTGTGAACTTGCCCAAGTGATCATGAAGGATGTCCTCGAACTAACAGGGATGTTCTACCATGGGCCAATCACGCGGGATGATGTCTGAGCACTGCTACTCGCTCAGTGTCTGGACCTGAAGCCTTTCAACAAGCTCAGGTGCTTCCTCCCTGACTATGAAGATTGGACCACCGATATGGAGGACTGATTGTCGATGACAATGTGTCACTACTGTCTTTCTATGGCAAAACTTTGAATTTATGCACGGCAAAACTCTGTGATGTAATTAAACCGTCCTCCTGAACTAGCGTAGATCGCTCTAGTTAATTAGTTTGGGTATGAGGAACTTCGTTATTTATGTTTACTATAGGTTGCTTGTATTTTGCTAATTATGCCTCTTTGTGTTTCTCAAGTAAATTATGTTGCATATTATCGTTGAATTCATCAACTGACGATGCAGGTACATAGATCAGAGATGGCGAAGGACTGCTATGCCGTATTCGTTGGGAGGGTTCCAGGAGTGTACGACCACTGGCCAGATGCTCGGGCCCAGGTGGACAGATACCCGGGCGCTAGCCACAGAGGGTTCGACAGCAGAGCCGAAGCGGAAAATAGTTACTTGAGGTGGACGCTTCGGCAAGAGAGGGAGCGAAACCGGTGCCTCAAGAAGTACTACATAGTCGCGCTCTTGCTCATACTTATCGCTCTTCTCTTCTACATCATGGTTTAGATAGAGATGATGAAACTTGTGTGTGTGCCATGACCATGCAGTTGCATTTATTCGAGACATGACATGACTTGTGTATCGCAATTTTCGAGATGTGATGATATTTGTGTTGGATGATGATGATGATGGTATGACGAGACTACTGTATGTGTATGATATGATGAGGATAATGTATGTTTATTATTATGTGATGAAACTACTGTATAGAGCATGCACAAATATATCACAAATCCGTAGAGGGGAAATAAATCTGTGAAAGAAGGAATATTAGCAGTAGCGCTGGTAGGCGTCTAGCGGCAGTGCTGGTTTAGTAGCAGCGTTCGCTTTGGTGCAGCGCTACAGATAGTTAGTACTAGCGCTGGTTGAAGCAGCGCTACTGCTAACCATACTTACCAGTAGCGCTGGTCCGAGCAGCGCTACTGCTACAACTTAGCTGTAGCGCGTTAGCAGTAGCGCTGCCTCCAGCGCTACTGCTATAGGTATTTCCAGCGCTACTAGTAGGCTTTCTCCTAGTAGTGATTATGCTATTTAATACCTCTCTGATCTTGAGCATGATTATTATTTGTGAGTAGTTACTTTTGTTCTTGAGGTCACGGGAGAAATCATGTTGCAAGTAATCATGTGAACTTGATATGTGTTCGATATTTTGATGATATGTATGTTGTGATTCCCTTATGGTGTCATGTGAACGTCGACTACATGGCACTTCACCATATTTGGGCCTAAGGGAATGCATTGTGGAGTAGTTATTAGATGATGGGTTGCTAGAGTGACAGAAGCTTAAACCCTAATTTATGTGCTACTTCGTAAGGGACCGATTTGGATCCAAAAGTTTAATGCTATGGTTAGATTTTATCTTAATACTTTTCTCGTAGTTGCGGATGCTTGCGAGGGGGTTAATCATAAGTAGGAGGTTTGTTCAAGTAAGAACAACACCGAAGCACCGGTCCACCCACATATCAAATTATCAAAGTAGCGAACACAAATCAAACCAACATGATGAAAGTGATATGATGAAATTCCTGTGTACCCTCAAGAACGCTTTGCTTATTATAAGAGACCATTTTGGCCTGTCCTTTGCCACAAAAGGATTGGGCTACCTTGCTGCATATTATTTACTGTTACCATTACTTGCTCGTTACCAATTATCTTGCTATCAAACTACTTGTTACCAACTATTTCAGTGCTTGCAGAAAATACCTTGCTGAAAACCACTTGCCATTTCTTTCTGCTCCTCGTTGGGTTCGACACTCTTACTTATCGAAAGGACTACGATTGATCCCCTATACTTGTGGGTCATCATTCCCCCAGCGGAATCGCTCCACCGGAGGGCAAAAGTGCTCCTGCCCAAGTTCCGCCTCGAGATGGCGGCGCTTCGTCCCGAAAGTCCCCTCCTGATTTTTTTCTAGGTCAAAATGACCTATATACCAGAAGATGGGTACCGGAGGTGGGCCGAGGAGGGCACAACCCACCGGGGCGCGCCTGGGGGGCCTGGCGCGCCCTGGTGGATTGTGCCCACCTGGTGGGCCTCCTCCGGTAGTTATTTGCTCCAATATTTTTCATATATTGCAAAATAATTCTCCGTAAATTTTCAACTCATTTGGAGATGTACAGAATAGGTAACTCTGACGTAGCTTTTTCAGGTCCAGAATTCCATCTGCCGGTATTATCCCTCTTTGTGTAAACCTTGCATATTATGAGAGAAAAGGCATTAGAATTACTCCAAAAGGCATTATTATGCATAAAAACATTATAAATAACAGTAGGAAAACATGATGCAAAATGGACGTATCACCGGCATTGCCATCCTGGGTATCATCGCCATCCAAACTTTGCCGGAGGGTGCCTCAGGCAGCGGTGAGGGGAGGAAGGTGCGGCGGGGGAAGGTGGCAGCGGAGGAGGGATCTGGCGATGGTGTTGGGTGGCAGCTGATGACCCACAAGTATAGGGGATCTATCGTAGTCCTTTCGATAAGTAAGAGTGTCGAACCCAATGAGGAGCAGAAGGAAATGACAAGCGGTTTTCAGCAAGGTATTTTCTGCAAGCACTGAAATTATCGGTAACAGATGGTTTTGTGATAAGATAATTCGTAATGGGTAACAAGTAACAAGTGTAACAAAGGTGCAGCAAGGTGGCCCAATCCTTTTTGTAGCAAAGGACAAGCCTGGGCGAACTCTTATATAAAGCAAAGCGCTCCCGAGGACACATGGGAATTGTTGTCAAGTTAGTTTTCATCATGCTCATATGATTCGCGTTCGTTACTTTGATAATTTGATATGTGGGTGGACCGGTGCTTGGGTGCTGTCCTTACTTGGACAAGCCTCCCACTTATGATTAACCCCTCTCGCAAGCATCCGCAACTATGAAAGAACAATTAAGATAAATCTAACCATAGCATGAAACATGTGGATCCAAATCAGCCCCTTACGAAGCAACACATAAACTAGGGTTTACGCTTCTGTCACTCTAGCAACCCATCATCTACTTATTACTTCCCAATGCCTTCCCCTAAACCCAAATCATGGTGAAGTGTCATGTAGTCGACATTCACATAACACCACTAGAGGAAAGACAACATACATCTCATCAAAATATCGACCGAATACCAAATTCACATGATTATTTATAACAAGACTTCTCCCATGTCCTCAGGAACAAACGTAACTACTCACAAAGCATATTCATGTTCATAATCAGAGGGGTAATAAATATCATTAAGGATCTGAACATATGATCTTCCACCGAATAAACCAACTAGCATCAACTACAAGGAGTAATCAACACTACAAGCAACCCATAGGTACCAATCTGAGGTTTTGAGACAAAGATCGGATACAAGAGATGAACTAGGGTTTGGAGAGGAGATGGTGCTGGTGAAGATGTTGATGGAGATTGACCCCCTCTCGATGAGAGGATCATTGGTGATGACGATGGCTTCAATTTCCCCCTCCCGGAGGGAAGTTTCCCCGGCAGAATAGCTCCACCGGAGCCCTAGATTGCTTCTGCCTAGGTTCCGCCTCGAGACAGTAGCGCTTCGTCTCGAAAGTTCCTTATGATTTTTTCCAGGTCAAAACCCTCCATATAGCAGAAGATGGGCACCGAAGACCTGCCAGGGGGCCCACCAGCCCTAGGGGCGCGCCCCCCAGGCTTGTGGCCACCTGGTGGGTCCCCTCTGGTATTTTCTTTGCCCAATATTTTTTATATATTCCAAAATAGTTCTCCGTAAATTTTCAGGACTTTTGAAGTTGTGCAGAATATGTCTCTCAGATTTGCTCCTTTCCGGTCCAGAATTCCAGCTGCCAACATTCTCCCTCTTTGTGTAAACATTGTAGAATAAGAGAGAAAAGAAATAAGTATTGTACCATAATGTGTAATAACAGTCCATAATGCAATAAATATCAATATAAAAGCATGATGCAAAATGGACGTATCAACTCCCCCAACCTTAGACCTCGCTTGTCCTCAAGCGGAAACCAGAATCGATAATCATGTCCACATGTTTAGAGATAGAGGTGTCGATAAAATAAAATACGGACATGAAGGCATCGTGATCATCTTTAGAACAGCAACATATATTGTCATATAATTTCTTATGCTAAAGTAACAATTTGTTCACAAGGTAAAGTATGAAACAAGAACTTTATTGAAAACCAACAAACTATGATCTTGGTCATTGAAACAATTGCAATTTATCATAACATCGGAAAGAGTCAATGTAAGAGCTTTTGTTTAGCAAGTTTCACATACTCAACTATCATTTAGTTTTTCATAATTGCTAACACTCACGCGATACTTATGAGATCAAAGTTTCAATTGGACACAGAGAAAGATAGGGGCTTATTATGCAGTCCGTCGCTTTTATTTCTTCCATATCACAAGTTCGTATAAAGCTTATTTTCCTCACACTAAAAGATCATACATATTTAGAGAGCAATTTTTATTGCTTGCACCGATGACAACTTACTTGAAGGATCTTACTCAATCCATAGGTAGGTATGGTGGACTCTCATGGCAAAACTGGGTTAAGGGATTTTGGATGCACAAGTAGTATCTCTACTTGGTGCAAAAGATTTGGCTAGCATAGGATGAGAAGCAAGCTCAACATGTTGGAGGATCCATGACAATATAACTTCTATTCGGATATAAAGAAACATAACCCATTATGTTGTCTTCCTTGTCCAACATCAACCTTTTAGCATATAATATTTTAATGAGTGCTCACAATCACAAAAGATGTCCAAGATAGTGTATTTATATGTGAGACCTCTCTTTCTTTATTACTTCCTATTAATTGCAACAATGACCAAAACTATGTTTGTCAACTCCCAACAAATTTCACGCGACATACTCCTTATATGTGAAGTCATCACACCCATAAGATCATTATATAATCTTTTTATTTCTTTTATTCTTTATTTCCCTTTTTTTCAAGATCATAGCCAGAAAGCAAAGACCTCAACTCAAAACTAATCTTTATTATATAACTCTCGGACTCGATTACATAGAGGGAACACAAAGCAAAACTCAAAGCTAGATCATACTAAAACCTTATTCTACTAAATCGAGATATAACCAAAAAGATCAAACTAAGAAAAACGATAAAGATAAAGGTGTGATGGTGATACGATACCGGGGCACCTCCCCCAAGCTTGGCAGTTGCCAAGGGGAGTGCCCATACCCATGTACTTAGGTCTCTTTCTTCGGAGGTGGTGATGATGGAGTTGATGTTGTAGTAGGCTTGTCCTCCATCTTCCAGGGCATAGGTTCACCATCATAGAAAGATGAACGAGTCTCCGGGATCCTCAAATCTGCAGCCAAACTCGTCCTCTTAAATCTATATTCATACTCATAGTTTTGGTTCTGCAGGTCATAGATCTGGGCTTGGAGATGCTCGTTTTTCTCATGAAGCTTGAAGATGGCCTTCTCAATCTCACTAGCATCCAGCTTGTGGTCACGGGTAAAATCCATGATCATGGAGTGATTGGCGTTGAGTCCGCGCTCCACCATCCCTTTGCACTTGAACACCTGTTGCTCCACTGCTTCGAGCCTGGACTCCACGCTTCCGGTCCTCCTTGGCCCTTGAACATCACGGATGTGAAGCACACCCTCGTGCATCTCGATGGCTTGAGGGTGTTGCAGCACCTCCGCAAGGTAAGGGTTGATGACCTTCTCGAAAAACTTGTCCTTGGGGGCGCTTGGAGACGTCATGGCGATCTAGATCTGTCAGGAAAAACAGCTCGAAACAAGAACATAGGATATTGCCGTGGTACGATGGTCAAAACTTTCGGGAGATAATATAATGAATTTTTACCGACCAAAAGGAGTGCACTACAAGAAAACGGAGTCCGGAGGGCACACGAGGTGGCCACAAGCCTGGGTGGCGCGCCAAGGGGGGTAGGGCGCCCCCCAAGGCTTGTCTCCTCCTCGTGCACTTTTCAGACTACTTTTTATTTTCCTAATTTTTTAAATATTCCAAAATGGAGTAAAATTGCTTTTGGAAAAGTTTTGGAGTCGGTTTACTTACCGTACCACATACCTATTCCTTTTCGGAGTCTGGAGCATTCTGGTAGATATCCCTTATGTACTCCTCCGGTGTTATGGTATTAATAATATTGGTTTCAATATTTATGGGAGTACCTGAGATATAATGTTTGATTCTTTGCCCGTTTACCACCTTCGGGTTGTTGCCTTCGGCATTGTTGATTTTGATGGCACCAGAACGATAAACTTTCTCAATAATGTAAGGCCCTTCCCATTTAAAGAGAAGCTTTCCTGCAAAAAATCTTAAACGAGAATTGTATAGCAAGACATGGTCACCTACATTAAATTCACGCTTTTGTATCCTTTTATCATGCCATCTTTTAACTTTCTCTTTAAACAACTTGGCATTTTCATAGGCTTGGGTTCTCCATTCATCAAGTGAGCTAATGTCAAATAACCTCTTCTCACCGGCAAGATTGAAATCATAGTTGAGCTCTTTAATTGCCCAATAAGCTTTATGTTCTAATTCAAGAGGTAAGTGACATGCTTTTCCATAAACCATTTTATATGGAGACATACCCATGGGGTTTTTATAAGCAGTTCTATAAGCCCATAATGCATCATCAAGTTTCTTAGACCAATTCTTTCTGGATCTATTAACAGTCTTTTGCAAAATCAACTTTATTTCTTGGTTACTTAATTCTACTTGATCACTAGACTGAGGGTGATATGGAGATGCAATTCTATGGTTAACATCATATTTAGCAAGCAATTTACGGAAAGCACCATGAATAAAGTGTGAACCACCATCAGTCATTAAATATCTAGGGACTCCAAACCTCGGGAAAATAACTTCTTTAAGCATTTTAATGGAGGTGTTATGATCAGCATTACTAGTTGGAATAGCTTCTACCCACTTAGTAACATAATCAACAGCAACCAAAATATGTGTATTCCCATTAGAGGAAGGAAAAGGTCCCATATAATCAAATCCCCAGACATCAAATGGTTCAATAACAAGTGAATAATTCATAGGCATTTCCTGACGTCTACTAATATTACCAATTTTTTGACATTCATCACAAGACAAGACAAATTTACGAGCATCCTTGAAAAGAGTAGGCCAATAAAAACCAGATTGTAATACCTTGTGTGCAGTTCTATCACTAGCATGGTGTCCTCCGTAGGCTTCGGAGTGACCCTTGCGTAGGATCTGTTCATGTTCATGCTCAGGTACACAACATCTAATAACACCATCTACTCCTTCTTTATAAAGGTGTGGGTCATCCCAGAAGTAATGTCTTAAATCACAGAAAAAGTTTTTCTTTTGCTGGTTTGTGAAACTAGGTGGTATAAATTCAGCAACAATATAATTAGCATAGTCTGCATACCATGGAGTACTACGAGAAGGATTTATGACAGCTAATTGTTCATCAGGGAAACTATCATCAATAGGTAGTGGGTCATCAAGAACATTTTCTAACCTAGACAAGTTGTCTGCTACGGGGTTCTCAGCTCCCTTTCTATCAATAATATGCAAATCAAATTCTTACAGCAAGAGAACCCATCTAATAAGTCTAGGTTTAGCATCTTTCTTTTCCATAAGATATTTAATAGCAGCATGATCGGTGTGAACAGTTACCTTGGAATCAACAATATAAGATCTGAACTTATCACAAGCAAATACAACCGCTAATTTTTTTTTTCAGTAATAGCATAGTTTCTTTGAGCACTATCTAGAGTTTTACTAGCATAATGGATAACATTTAATTTCTTATCAACTCTTTGTCCTAGAACAGCACCAACAGCATAATCACTAGCATCACACATAATTTCAAAGGGTATGTTCCAATCAGGTGGTTGAACAATAGGTGCTGAAATCAAGGCTTTCTTAAGTATTTCAAATGCTTCTACACAATCATCATCGAAAACAAATGGAACATCCTTTTGCAAGAGATTAGTAAGAGGCCTAGAAATTTTAGAGAAGTCTTTAATAAACCTCCTATAGAAACCAGCATGACCAAGGAAACTTCTTATACCTTTGACATCTTTAGGACAAGGCATCTTTTCAATAGCATCAACTTTAGCTTTATCAACTTCAATACCTCTTTCAGAGATTTTATGCCCCAAGACAATACCTTCATTAACCATAAAGTGGCACTTCTCCCAATTCAAGACAAGATTAGTTTCTTCACATCTCTGCAAAACTTGATCAAGGTTGCTTAAGCAATCATCAAAAGAAGTTTCGTAAACGGAGAAATCATCCATGAAAACCTCAACAATCTTTTCACAAAAGTCAGAGAATGTAGCAGTCATGCATCTTTGAAAATAAGCAGGTGCATTACATAAACTAAAAGGCATACGTCTATTAGCAAAGGTACCGAAAGGGCAAGTAAAAGTAGTTTTTTCTTGATCCTCTTGTGACACAGGTATTTGGGAAAAACCAGAATAACCATCTAGAAAGTAGAAGTGTGTATGTTTTGATAGTCTTTCTAGCATTTGATCTATAAAAGGTAGATGATAATGATCTTTCCTAGTAGCTTTGTTTAGCTTTCTAAAATGAATAACCATTCTATAACCTGTGACAATTCTTTGCAAAATCAATTCATTCTTATCATTAGGAACAACGGTAATACCTCCCTTCTTGGGGACACAATGAACATGACTTACCCATCTACTATCAGCAACATGGTAAATTATACCTGCTTCCAGAAGCTTTAATATTTCATTTCTTACCACTTCCTTCATTTTAGGATTCAACCGTCGCTGGTGATCAACAACAGGTTTAACATCATGTTCCATATTAATTTTGTGCTGACATAGAGTCGGACTAATGCCCTTAAGATCATCCAGAGTATATCTAATAGCTGCTCGGTGCTTCTTCATAATTTTCAATAATTTCTTTTCTTCGTGCTTTGAAAGGTTAGCACTAATAATAACAGGATATATCTTCTTTTCATCAAGATAAGCATATTTCAAAGTATCAGGTAATTGTTAAGATCAAATACAGGATCACTCTTGGGTGGTAGAGGATCTCCAAGAGTCTCAACAGGCAAATTTTGTTTCAAAATAGGCATTTGTTTAAAGAAAATCTCATCCATTTCCTTTCTTTCATTCATGAACATATCATTTTCATGGTCTAGCAAATATTGTTCTAAAGGATCAGCAGGAGGCATAGCAATAGAAGCAATACCAATAATTTCATCTTTACTAGGCAATTCTTTATCATGGGGTTGTCTACGAAACTTAGAGAAATTAAACTCATGAGACACATCCCCAAAACTCACACCAACAGTTTCTTTCTCACAGTCTATTTTAGCATTGACAGTATTCAAGAAAGGTCTACCAAATATAATGGGATAAAAATCATCTTGTGGGGAACCAAGAACTAGAAAATCAGTAGGGTATTTTATTTTCCCACACAAGACTTCAACATCTCTAACAATCCCAATTGGTGATATAGTATCTCTATTGGTGAGCTTAATAGTGACATCAATATCTTCTATTTCAGCGGGTGCAATATCATTCATAATTTCTTGATATAAAGTAAAGGGAATTGCACTCACACTAGCACTCAAATCACATAAAGCCATGATAACAATGATCTCCTATTTTAACAGAAACAACAGGCATGCCAACAATAGGTCTATGTTTATCTTTATTATCGGGTTTAGTAATCCTAGCAGCTTCATCATAGAAATAAATAACATGCCCATCAATATTATCAACCAAGAGATCTTTAACCATAGCAATACTAGGTTTAACTTTAATTTGTTCAGGGGGTGTAGGTGTTCTAGTATAACTCTTTCGAACCACAGCTGAAGCTTTAGCATGTTCCTTTATCCTAACAGGGAAAGGTGGTATCTCAATATAAGCAGTAGGAATAACAGGATCAACATTATAAGTAATAGTTTCCTCTTCAGCTTTAATGGGTTATACTATTTTCACTTCAATGGGAGGATAATATTTAAACCACTTCTCCTTAGGGAGATCAACATGAGTAGCGAATGATTCACAGAAAGAAGCTACTATCTCAGAGTCACGTCCATATTTAGTGCTAAATTCACGAAAAGCATCGGTATCCATAAAAGATTTAACACAATCAAACTTAAGGTTTATACCTGACTCCTTACCTTCATCGATTTCCCAATCTTCAGAGTTAAGTTTAGTTCTTTCCAAGATATCCCATTTTAATTCAATAGTCTTCTTCATAAAAGAACCGGTACAAGAAGTATCGAGCATGGATTGATCATTACGAGAAATCCAAGCATAAAAGTTTTGAATAATAATTTATCTTGAGAGCTCATGATTGGGGCATGAATATAACATTGACTTAAGCCTCCCCCAAGCTTGAGCGATATTTTCTCCTTCACGAGGCCAAAAATTATATATATACTTCCGATCACAATGAACCAGATGCATAGGATGAAACTTCTAATGAAATTCCAATTTCAATCGGTTGTAATTCCAAGTCTCAATATCATCGCATAGCCTATACCATGTCAATGCCTTCTCCTTTAAAGATAAATGGAAGACCTTCTTCTTGACTTCATCCTCGGGCAAACCTGCAAGCTTAAATAATCCACAAACTTTATCCACATAGATTAGATGCATATCAGGATGTAATGTTCCATCTCCTGCATAAGGATTAGCTAGCAGTTTCTCTATCATACCCAAAGGAATTTAGTAATAAATATTTTCAGTAGGTGTATTAGGTTGAGGGGCAACTCTTTGCTCTTCTGGTCGGGGTGAAGATACCCCGAACAAACCCCTTAAAGGATGATGTGCCATAGTAACAAGTGACAGTAAATTTCAGCACGTAATATAAATGTTTCCTTACCAAATTCCATTTAAAAAAGGCGCTTCACTCCCCGGAAATGGCGCCAGAAAAGAGTCTTGAAGACCCACAAGTATAGGGGACCTACCGTAGTACTTTCGATAAGTAAGAGTGTCGAACCCAACAAGGAGCAAAAGGAAATGACAAGCGGTTTTCAGCAAGGTATTTTCTGCAAGCACTGAAATTATCGGTAACAGATAGTTTTGTGATAAGATAATTCATAATGGGTAACAAGTAACAAGTGTAACAAAGGTGTAGAAAGGTGGCCCAATCCTTTTTGTAGCAAAGGACAAGCCTGGATGAACTCTTATATAAAGCAAAGCGCTCCCGAGGACACATGAGAATTGTTGTCAAGTTAGTTTTCATCATGTTCATATGATTCGCGTTCGTTACTTTGATAATTTGATATGTGGGTGGACCGGTGCTTGGGTGCTGTCCTTAATTGGACAAGCCTCCCACTTATGATTAACCCTTCTCGCAAGCATCCACAACTACGAAAGAAGAATTAAGATAAATCTAACCATAGCATGAAACATGTGGATCCAAATCAGCCCCTTACGAAGCAACGCATAAACTAGGATTTAAGCTTCTATCACTCTAGCAACCCATCATCTACTTATTACTTCCCAATGCCTTCCCCTAGACCCAAATCATGGTGAAGTGTCATCTAGTCGACGTTCACATAACACCACTAGAGGAAAGACAACATACATCTCATCAAAATATCGAACGAATACCAAATTCACATGATTACTTATAACAAGACTTCTCCCATGCAATCAGGAACAAACGTAACTACTCACAAAGCATATTCATGTTCATAATCAGAGGGGTAATAAATATCATTAAGTATCTGAACATATGATCTTCCACCGAATAAACCAACTAGCATCAACTACAAGGAGTAATCAACACTACTAGCAACCCACAGGTACCAATCTGAGGTTTTGAGACAAAGATCGGATACAAGAGATGAACTAGGGTTTGGAGAGGAGATGGTGCTGGTGAAGATGTTGATGGAGATTGACCCCCCTCTCGATGAGAGGATCATTGGTGATGATGATGGCTTCGATTTCCCCCTCCCGGATGGAAGTTTCCCCGGCAGAACAGCTCCGCCGGAGCCCTAGATTGCTTCTGCCCAGGTTCCGCCTCGAGTCGGCGGCGCTTCATCCCAAAAGCTTCCTTCTGATTTTTTCCAGGTCAAAACCCTCCATATAGCAGAAGATGGGCACCGGAGACCTACCAGGGGGCCCACAAGCCCTAGGGGCACGCCCAGGGGGTAGGGCGCGCCCCCCAGGCTTGTGGCCACCTGGTGGGTCCCCTCTAGTATTTTCTTCACCCAATATTTTGTATATATTCCAAAATAATTCTCCGTAAATTTTCAGGACTTTTGGAGTTGTCCAGAATAGGTCTCTCAAATTTGCTCCTTTCCGGTCCAGAATTCCAGCTGCCGACATTTCCCTCTTTGCGTAAACCTTGTAAAGTATTGTACCATAATGTGTAATAATAGTCCATAATGCAATAAATATCAATATAAAAGCATGATGCAAAATGGACGTATCAGCAGCGGTGCTAGATCGCGAGTCCTAGGTCCCGAGTCCGTATGTCCAACTGGCCCTCATATTGAAATATCTAAAACATCTTATATTTGTGAACGTAAATACTCTGTATAAGAGTGGTGGGAATCTCCGGTCGCCGCAACATATGCTCTTTGTGGGAGACCTCTTTCCCCGACCCTCGCGTCGCCTAGCTCGGGCAGCTCGGTGGAAACAAAGCCACCTGCTGCAGGCCCTCTCCCCTGTCATCTTCTCCCTCCACCGCTGCCGCTGGCCCCAGCCGCAGTGGCGGAGGGCCTCGCTCCCAATGGGGGGTGGGGATCTTTAGTCGACTACAGGGCGGCGGTGCACATGCCCTTGGGCGCGGCGTGGTGCGGTGGAGTGCTGGGGCGGTGACGTCAGTCGATCTCCCGACATGGCCTAGGTGTGGACGACATGCATGGCAAGGTGCGCGCGGCAGTGCTGGGCTCCAGATGTGTGCGCGGGGCGCGAATCGCCGTGCTCGGCAGAGGTCAGGCATGGCAACTGGCTGGGCGTGGCGGGTTGGCTACTCGGGCGCGAGGAGTCTGTCGGTGGCGGGCATGCTAGCTTCTCCGCTGCTCGCTGGGGTGGCCCCGATCTGGATATGCTATTCAATCTAAGTGCTCCTCCTTACGACGCAGAGCTGGTTACTACGACGATGGTGGTCATGGTGGTGCTGCGGTGGTGGATGGCGGCTACGGCCAGGGTGGTGGTGCGTGTCTGGGTGTGGTGGATCAAGGGATCCCGCATCCAGAGTGAGTTCCCTCTCAGCAAGGGTGGTGTTGGTGGGCAGCGGTCGCTGGCGGCAGGTGGCTGGCGCATCTCCGGGAGAAATCCCTTCTCTGATCCTCATCGGAGCCGGCGGCGGCGGTGCCCGCGGGTGTCGCGACCTTTATTGGAAACGTCGTGATGGCCTGCAAGTTCACAAGGCTATGTAGCAATCTCGTGTTAAGGTTTGGCGATCCCACAGAAAGCGAATAGGATGGCACCACAATCCCCGCAGTTATGTTGTCACTAACACAATCATGCTCACACCCAAACCGGAGTTTGGAAATAGCTCACTTAAGTAAGTTGCTAGGGAACAGTAAAAACAAGGAATTAAACTAAGGACTAGAGAGAACGGAAAATAATACTAAACTAAACAGAGGAAATAAACTAGTAGAAGTATGTGATGTTTCCGATGAGATTGCTTGCATCTAGGTATGGCCTCGTTCGGCTCCGGCACAAAATGGAGTTCAGCCTTATGACTATGCCATTGTGGCTAAGTCAGTACCTGCATTATAGGATACGGTGGTCTACTTTTGGTGGACGATCCCACACATAACATTGTCTCTCAAGACACGCTATGTTGAGATAACTCATTCATCCTACTTCTTATCCCATACATGCGGCTACTAATGCAAAGATAAGAAGGTCCTCAGGGTCATGAGGACCGGACGAAGGCATTGAGTTCTATGGACAACCATGCTCCTAGAATATCTACGCCTATTGTCGAGGTGAAATCACGGCAGATGTCATGAGATTGCTGAAAGTGGGGGGCTGTGTGAGGACACCGGTGGGTTCCGGAGGTGAGGTTGGCACACACTAGTGTGAGACACAAGACTTACCCAGGTTCGGGGGCCTCTGGGGCCTAGGCGTGGACGACGTGCATGGCAAGGTGCGCGCGGCAGTGCTGGGCTCTAGATGTGCGCAAGAATAGCTCCATGGGACACTTTATAAATTAGTGCCCAGGAGGACATGGGAGAGCCCATGGAACCTAGCGCGTACTGTAGATGATGACATAGCAACACGTATAATTAGACAACACGTATCAAATAACCACTTACTAATTGACCGACCCATAGCCAACAATTACTCAAATAACATCACATAAAACGGGGGGTCAAGAGTTGTTACAAGCCATCACGGAGACCGTGATGGATGAGGAAGAAGGGATGATTGTGAAAGAAGTCCACATAACCCCCTGAGATTTCACAGAACGACTACATAACCCCCTAAACTTTAAAACTGGGTATTTCACCCCCTAAATTCTACAATACCATTCAAAACACCCCCTGGGAGCTTTGGAGGTGGTTTTGAGAGTGGTTTTGTGTTTTTTCCATGTGTTGGCCTACTGCGAGCATGCTTCTCCTGGAGCGCATCCCCGGCCAAAGGGCCGAGCAAACCGTGCTTCCTCGCTGTTGGAATCCCCACCTTCATCTCATGCTGCAACTCCCTCTCGCCCCTTTCCATCCCCGTCTCTTGTGTCTAGCCACTCAGCCCGTGGCCATGCACAGCATGGCGCCATGGCTGCCCTGGCTTCGTTGCTTGTTGGGTCTAGCTCCGGAGAGGCCTTCGTCTTGCTGTCGTCCATGGATATGAAGAACTCACGGAGCTCTTGCCACGGCCAATTCCGGTGAGGTCATTGCACTAACATCTACAACGGTGCAACCATGCATTTCCAGGAACCTGCACACATCTTTGCGGCGGGTCCAAACCCTCATTCCGCCTGCTATGCGCCAGTGATATGAACCACTCCAACTACTGCTCATCCTGCCGCCATCAAATGAATCCAAAACAGGAGCACCAACAGCCGTCGGGCACTACTGGGTGGTGTGCCACGAGCGGGCACTGCCGCTGGATGTGGAGACAAGGCTCTACTGCATAGGTCCATGATCGACATGTACGCGCCTCAAGATAGCAGCTGCACCCGCCAGACTGCTTCGGCAATGCGGTCATCCGCACATCTTCGCGTGCACATATCCCCTTTTAGCTGGATGGGCATGTCGCTTAGCGACGCCGACTTCAGCTGCGGCGCGCCCTCGTTCATTGGGCCGGCACGTTATACATATGTATCCATGGGGCAAGGACAAAGTCGTCGAGCTCGAGGCTTAGACTGCGTATGAATAGCAACTGAACGCATGCCGACGTGTGCATGCATGCATTGTTTGAGCTTCCATGCTTAAACTGCCTCCAGGCTTAAACTGCTTCCGTGCTTCCATATTTGGTTGTTTGATTTTTCTCCTTTGGCAGTTTCTGTGTAGTGTATTTTCAACCGTGAGGCAAAACCACCTGCTGAAACCACTTATAATAGAGTGAGGGGGTGATATGATTGGTTTTGTAAACATTAGAGGGGCAAATAGCTGGTTTTGTAGTTTAGGGGGTTAAGTGTCCGATTCGTGAAACTTTGGGGGGTTATGTGGACTTCTTTCGATGATGGTGGTGATCGTGATGGTGCGACGGTGGATGGTGATGGCGATGGCGTCCCACCGGGGCGGCTCCCTTCCGGTCTCCTTCAAGGTTGCAACAATGGTGTTCTTGATGTGGATGGTGGCTAAACTTGGAGATGAGATGACGAATGACGAACTGATGAAGATGGAGGCGGCGGCTAGTGTCGGCGCAACAAACCTTCACGTGTGTTGCCTGGACTGTACACAGGCATGACAACAAGGAAGCAAACATCACCAAGCATTCAAGACAAAACCAAGCCAGAGAGATAGCCCTTTGAGGAATCAAGGGGCGGATCAAGAAGACCAAGACAAGCCAAGAGAACAAGATATCACTAAGGAAAAGCCTCCCTTGCCGGGCAGGCGAGCCTGGTCAGGTCGAGGCCACCCTGAAGACAAGTCCCAAGACTTCCCCGGCAGGCTTGTCGGGGCCGCTGGCGGCCTGCATCCTCGCCAAGACTCCACCGCTCCACTGCATCGCAACGCAAGTTATCCATCGGTGCGGTGTCGAGCCCCCAGATAGCTAAGTGGCTGTCATTTGGCACATGGCAGCCATTTAGAAGGAAGATCACCTCTATATGACACCCGTCCAGAGGCGTGTCAAGCAGACAGGTGGAAGATGACTAAGCGGTGCGGCAGGCCTGCCGGGCCGCATCCACAATGCGACACATGGCAGTGCATTTAATGCACTTTGTCCTAACTGTCAGAGTTAGGTATGATAGCATTGTTAGCTATCTAATCACTGGATAATGACCATTTTGCCATTGTGGTAGCCCCTTAGCCTATAAAAGGAGGACCGTGGCAACCTTAGAAAGGATTCGGACCCTCGTGTACTCATACGTGCGTAGCTACTCTCCCCAAGGCGACCTTGCCGGGGTTGAGCCCCACGCGTTCTTCACGGTCCCTACATCAATCCACCAAAGCAGGAGTAGGGTTTTACAATTCTCAGTGGCCCGAACCTGGATAAAAACCACCAGCGTCATCACTGCCGTGCTATCCCATGGCCTCCGCTATTTGTGCAATGCGACCTCCCCCCTGCCGAACCACAAAGGGGCTGATGGCCCCATAGGTGGCCATGTTCTGCCACGACATCTTTGGCGCACCAGGTAGGGGGAGCGCTTGTGCGAACCCGAGGTCGTGAATAGCGCGTCAGTCTTCTTCATCATCTTCTTTATTGTTGGCTTCATCATCCATGGCGCCCAAGAAGAAGTCCGGCGCAACTACTCATCCTTCCACCTCGAAGGCCCCCTCGCATGCAGCCACCGATGCTGTGGGGGCTGCAGCGGCGTTGGGGGACGTGGACACCGTGGGGAACGTGACCGGCACAGGCGGCGCTATCATTGTTCCCCCGCGGCCGAGGCAGGAGCAGAAAACGTTGGAGGAGGGCGACATCAACAGCATCTCGGTGGCCGTGCTCTGCAAGGCGCGGATGGGGAGAACGTTCAGTCGCCACCTCCCCACCGTGCTGGAGGACACAGCCGCAGCGACAATGCTCGCTCTGGTGCGAACCGTGACCCCCTGGCTGTCCCTGCTACGGGCGCAATGGCGGGGCAAGCGCATTCCCCAGGGCGGGATAACCAAGACAAGGCACCGGACGGGGTCGTCAACCCACAGGCGCACCCTTCTTGCCACCGTACCACTGTGGCGGCTGGCTCGCGGCAACGAGAGCCCGGTGCCGCCGCCACTAGTACTGGCAGGAGCCGAGCGACGTCGTGGTCTGCATCATCGTCTATGCCAAGCACTGCTTCGAAAGCCATGGCGCGAGCTCAACTCCTGCCGAGGTTCCCACTAGCGGCCGATCAAATGGATGAGTGGAGAGCCACCATCCAGAGTTTGATCGGTTTCGCTGAAGCGGGAGGATCACAGCGGGCAGATCCGCTGCTATGCACACAAGCAATAACCACAGCCCAAGCCGCTGGCCAAGTCGAGGGGGCCACTCCAATGGTGCAATCCCCTCCATGACAGCCAGCGCAAAGGCTACAACTAGAACCACACAACCAGGAGCCTGACGAGGTATTGATGGCTTCATCTGACCCTCGGGCCCGTCAAGATCAGCGGCAGGTCCTGGAAGATTGGCAGAGGGAAGACGCGCGCGTCACCATAGAACAACGCCGCGAAACCCGCCGCCAATCCGACAGACGCAATGGCCCAGACGACGACGGACCCGCGCCCAGTGAAGGCGGATACTTGCCTTTCGAGGTTGGGTGCCCTGCCTTCACTCGCGAGCTGCGGCAAGTCTATTGGCCATCAGCCCGTGTTTTCAAGCCAGAAATACCAGAAAAGTATGATGGGAGGCTGAACCCGGCAGAGTTCTTGAGCATCTACACCATCGCTGTTCAAGCTACCGGAGGAAGAGATGAGAAGGTGCTTGCCAATTACTTCCCTTTGGCACTCAAGCCAAACGTGAGGTCGTGGCTGATGCACCTTCTGGAGAATTCCATCTCATCATGGGCTGACCTGTGCAATGAGTTTGTTGGCGCCTTCACGGGCGGCCATCAAGAACCAGGACGACCCAGCGATTTATAGCTCCTTCCACAAAAGGAAGGGGAGAGCTTGCGGAAGTACATGCAGAGGTTTAGTCGGGTGCACAGGAACATTCCAGACATCCACCCGGCAGCTGTGATTGCCGCATTCTAGTCCAACATGTGCAACAGAAGGATACGTTCCAAGATGAACGTCCGGTTGCCCAAGACTGTGAATGAGTTGTACACCTTGGCAGATAAGTGTGCCCACACAGAGGAAGGGAGGCGGCTCCCCAGGGAGGAGGACGGCATCGAAGTCGACTCAGAGGATGACGATGATGCCACTGACCCGAAGAGGAAGAACAAGAAACGCAATAAGAAGCGCAAGGAAAAGGCAGTGTTGGCTATTGAGGGCTCTGGCACTCCTAGTACTGGCAAGAAGGCCAAGACCGAAGCCCCCGGCAAGGAAGTTGCCACATGCACTGATTGCCGGGGGGCTGCGGTGGCCAAAAAAGCTGGGAAGGCTAACGGGCCATACTGCAAGATCCACCGGACCAAGGGCCATGATCTCCAAGAGTGTCACCAAATTGAGCAACTTGTCAAGAAGCAGAAAGCTGAGTACGAGAAGCGTGACAAGGAAAGAGTCCAAGAAGGTGTTGGCGGGAAGGGCCGAGGCGGTAGAGGGGGCCGCCACAGCAAGGTTCCCCAGCATCTGGAGAAACCTGCAAGAGGCCATGAGAAGAAAGAAGGTGATGACGGAAGTGATGAAGGGGATGAAGAGGAAACCAGTGAGCAAGAGTTCTAGAAAGCCACTGAGGCCCTGTGCGTTGACGGAGGCGCATCTTTGCACTCCTCTCACCACCAGCTTAAACAGTGGGCGCGTGAGGTCAATGCCGTAGAGCCAGTGGTAGACTCCCGAAAACCGCTCAAATGGTCCCGCACGCCCATCATCTTCGACGAAGAGGATCACCCTGACCGCACCACCGCGGTAGGGTGCTTGCCGTTGTTGGTTTCACCAACAATCCGCAACCTCAAAGTCACGAAGATGTTGGTTGACGGAGGGGCCGGGTTGAATCTAATTTCTCCCAAGGTACTCAGCAAGCTTCAAATATCAAATGAGGAGCTCAAGGTTACTGGCACTTTCCAAGGGATCAACCCTGGCAGGAGTCGTCCTAAGGGAAAGATCACACTGCCGATGACGTTTGGAGGGGAATTAAACTACCGGACCGAGAAGGTTGTGTTTGATGTGGTCAATCTCCCCCTGCCGTACAATGGGATCCTTGGTCGTCCAGCCCTAGCAAAATTCATGGCGGCATCCCACTATGCCTACAACACACTGAAGATGCCAGGACCGATGGGCGTCATCTCCATTCTGTCAGACAAGAAGGACGCAATCATATGCATAGATAAGATGTACCGAGATGCAGTTGTTGCCGAGGCTGCGGAAGCTGCAGCTCCCGCCAAGGAAAACAAGAAAGGGAAGAAAACTAGTAGATATACCGGCAAGGATTCCGGGAAGCGCACCTCTCCGGAGTGTGCTGCACCCGTCGATGATTTGCCGGAGAGCTCCACTAGCAAGAAGCCCAAGGTTGCCTCACCTGCTATGAAGAAGGTCCCGGCAGGGCTGGATGGCACTGATGGTACGTTCACCATCAGCTCCACCCTTGATGACAAATAGGAAAGCGCGCTTGTTGCCTTCCTGCGGGCGAATGTAGATGTGTTTGCCTGGCAACCATCTGACATCCTCGGTGTTCCCAGGGAGGTAATCGAGCACCACCTAGCTGTCTACCCTCATGCCCGGCCCGTCAAGTAGAAGGTCAGGAAACAAGTTTAGAACAGCAACAGTTCATTGCCGAGGAGATCAAGAAACTTGAAGCAGCTGGCTTGGTCAGAGGAGTGTTGCACCCAACATGGTTGGCGAACCCGGTGGTGGTGCGCAAGGCGAATGGGAAATGGAGGCTTTGCATAGACTTCACGGACCTGAATAAAGCATGCCCAAAGGACCCATTCCCCTTGCCGCGCATCGACCAGATTGTAGATTCCACTTTCGGGTGTGATCTGCTTTCCTTCTTGGATGCATACTCTGGGTACCATCAGATATTCATGTCCAAGGAGAAGACCGCGTTCATAACCCCGTGTGGCACATACTGCTTCATGCGGATGCCCTTCGGGTTGAAGAGCGCTGGATCCAATTTTGCAAGGGCAGTGCAGATTGGTTTTGAGTCCCAATTGCACAGGAATATTGAAGCTTACATGGATGACATAGTGGTCAAGACCAAGGAAAAGTCAACTGTCATTCAAGACTTGGAAGAGACCTTTGTGAACCTGCACAAGATCAACTTGAAGTTGAACCCTGAGAAGTGTGTGTTTGGCATTCCCTCCGGCAAGTTACTTGGTTTCTTTGTGTCCCACCAGGGGATAGAGGCCAACCCCGACAAGATCGAGGCGATCGAGCAGATTCAAGCACCCAAGACAGTCAAAGACGTGAGGCGCCTAACCGGATGTATTGCTGCGCTAAGTAGGTTCATTTCCAAGTCTGTCGAGCGTGCCTTGCCGTTCGTCAAAATTTTGAAGAAGGCATGGTCAATGAAGTGGACCCCGGAAGCAGAAGCAGCGCTGCGAGACTTGAAAGCCTATCTTTCCTCTGCTCCCACCTTGGTCGCTCCTAAACCACAAGAGCTTTTGCTGCTATATTTGGCGGCAACCAATCAAGTGGTTAGTGCAGCGTTGGTGGCGCAGCGGGAAGTAGATGAAGGAGCAGCCATAGCTACTGTCCTTCCTGGAGAAGGAAGTGAACCCCTCCCGGCAGGGTCCGGTGCAGATCAAGAGAAAGAAGAGCAGGATAACAGAGACAATTCCAAGACCGCGGCAAAGAAGAAGGTGGTGCAGCGGCCAGTGTACTTTGTCAGCTCCCTGTTGCATGGGGCTAGATCAAGGTTGAAAGCACAAGTGCTCCCTGGATGATTTTGGTAATTAATGTCAACATATCTCTTGTTGGACTAATACCTTTATCTAGTATATTTCAGATGAGTTCAACAATGGCATGGCAAGGACAAGAGGATGTGGAACCCGTTCAAAATGCTAAGGACAAAGATTGGCAAAAGCTCAAGACTCTTCATTTATATTTTAGTGATCCAAGATCACATTGAGTCCATAGGAAAGCCAATACTATTAAAAGGGGATGAGGTGTTGCTTAATGGTCTACTTGCTCAAAGTGCTTAGTGATATTGCTCCAAAACCCTCAACCACTTTATCATTTCCACATATGTCCAAAACTTCAAAGTCAAACTCGGCCCCACCGATTTGATCTATCCGGCGCCACCGAGTTCAGTTGACATAGCCACTGCCAGAAACCCTAGACAATTCGGTCACATCGATACGGATCTCGGTCTCACCTAGATGGCCCTGCAAACTCTCTGTTTCCCTTTGTAACATTTCGGTCTCACCGAAATGAGCAATCGGTCCCACCAAGTTTGCTTGACCAACTCTCTGTTTGCTCGTTGCTGAAATAGGTCTCATCGAGTTCAAGCAATCGGTCACACCGAGATGAGGTTTTTCCCTGGCCATTGCACATTGGTCCCACCGAGTTGTTCCATTCGGTCCCACCGAGATTCCTAACGTTCACATTTTGAACTGAATCGGTCTCACCGAGTTCTTCTATTCGGTCTGACCGAGTTGGGTCAAATGCGTGTAATGGTTGGATTTTGTGTGGAGGCTATATATACCCCTCTACCCCCATCTCCATTCATTAGAGAGCCATCAGAACGTGCCTACACTTCCACTACATATTTTCTGAGAGAGAACCACCTACTCATGTGTTGAGACCAAGACATTCCAATCCAACCACAAGATTCTTGATCTCTAGCCTTCCCCAAGTTGCTTTCCACTCAAATCTTCTTTCCACCATATCCAAATCTATGAGAGAGAGTTGAGTGTTGGGGAGACTATCATTTGAAGCACAAGAGCAAGGAGTTCATCATCAACACACCATCTATTACCTTTTGGAGAGTGGTGTCTCCTAGATTGGTTAGGTGTCGCTTGGGAGCCACCGACAAGATTGTGGAGTTGAACCAAGGAGTTTGTAAGGGCAAGGAGATCTCCTACTTCGTGAAGATCTACCCGAGTGAGGCAAGTCCTTCATGGGCGATGGCCATGGTGGGATAGACAAGGTTGCTTCTTCGTGGACCCTTCGTGGGTGGAGCCCTCCGTGGACTCGCGCAACCATTACCCTTCGTGGTTTGAAGTCTCCATCAACATGGATGTACGATAGCACCACCTATCGGAACCACGCCAAAAATCTCCGTGTCAACATTGCGTTTGCACACTCCAATCCCATCCCTTTACTTTCTTGCAATTAGCATGCTTTACTCTTTCTGCTGCTCATACTCTTGCCATGCTTACTTGAAATGTATTGTGAATGCTTAATCTTGTGCTAAAACTCCACCTCAACTTGAAGAACTTAAAAATTGCCACTTTTGCTTGTTGAGGGTCTAATCACCCCCCTCTAGACACCTCTTCTCGATACTTTCAATTGGTATCAGAGCATTGGTCTCCATTGCTTTGGTTTAATCACCATTGGAGGAAGATGGATGAGTCTATGATTGGGAGTATTAGACGTAGAGTGCCTATGCTTGACGGAGAGTTCTATTGTGCTTGGAAAAATGGGATGCTTGAGATTTTCAATGAATATAATTTGAACAAGTATATTACTAGCCCTTGTGCGCCTCATATTGATCCCTTGCATCCTACCCCCGATGAGTATCTTGACATGACCCGCAATCTTAGAACTATTAATCTTATCATAAGAGGATTGCCTAGAAATTTGCTTGTATGCTTGCCTACATTTGAATGTGCTTATACTATATGGAGATATCTTGAGGAATGCTTTCCAAACTATTCCTTGAAAAATCTAGATGAGATTCTTCAAAAGTCCATTGCTTTTCATAAAATGCATCCTAATGATCCTAAATTTGATGATTGTCTATTTGAGCTTTGTGACCTTATGCGTGCCAAAGGAGATGTTGGAGTCATTAGTAGCATCATCTCACAAGTCATTAGAATTCATAAAGATGCACATTGTCATGGTCATAAATCTAATGAATCACTCTCTCTAGGTAATGATCAATCACATGATGATGTTGAACATGGATATTATGATGACGATGATGATAGTGACTTTGATCTTGATGAGTCAATGAGACACTTTGGTCTTATGGCTAACCTTCACGGTTACATGGCCGGATGAAAGGAATGGGTTCTTGATAGTGGATGTACCAATCACATGACTGGAGACAAGGACATGTTTCGAGAGCTCGCTGAAAATGACGGTCCCCGAAAGTATGTCACTTTTGGTGATAACTCAAAGGGTAAGGTGGTTGGCCTTGGTAAGGTGGCCATCTCACATGACAGCTCTATCCAAAATGTTATGCTCGTTGAATCTCTTGGTTACAATTTACTTTCCGTATCTAGACTAGCTGATTTCGGATTCAATGTTCTATTCACTGAAGTAGATTCCCAAGTGTTTCGTAGAGATAATCATAATATGGTCTTTACCGGTATACGTAGAGGTGATCTATACATTGTTGATTTCACTAAAAGAGCTCTACCTCGTACTTGCTTAATTGCTAAATCTTCTAAAGGTTGGTTGTTGCATAGAAGGTTAGGTCACGTGGGCATGCGAAATCTTGATAACTTATTAAAGGTGATCATATCCTTGGTGTTAAAGATGTCATATTTGACAAGGATAGACTTTGCAGTGCTTGTCAAGTAGGAAAACAGGTTGGAGGAAGTCATCCCGTAAAGAACATCATGACCACGAGGAGACCGCTTGAGCTACTCCATATGGATCTTTTTGGTCCCAACACCTATAAGAGTCTCGGTGGTAACTCGGTCGGTCTGGTCATTGTTGATGATTTTTCCAGATTTACGTGGGTGTTCTTTCTTGATGATAAATCATAGGTCCAAAAGATCTTCAAGAACTTCGCTAGGAAGGCCCAAAATCAATTTGAAGTGAAGATCAAGAAGGTTCAGAGCGACAACGGAACGGAGTTCAAGAACGCCAATGTGGATACCTTTCTTGATGAAGAAGGGATTTCACATGAGTTCTCGGCTATGTACACACCTCAACAAAATGGAGTTGTTGAGAGGAAGAACCGGACACTTATTGAGATGGTGAGAACGATGCTTGATGAGTACAAGACGCCAAGACACTTTTGGGCAGAAGCGGTTGAGACAGCTTGTCATGCTACGAATCGACTATATCTTCACAAGCTTCTCGGCAAGACGGCATACGAGCTTCTCACCAGTAACAAACCCCAAGTTGGATACTTTCGAGTATTTGGCTCAAAATGTTACATTCTTGATAAGCATCATCGTTCAAAATTTGCCCCTAAATCTCATGAAGGTTTCCTACTCGGTTATGGCTCAAACTCTCACACTTACCGTGTCTACAACAATTTCACCCTAAAGGTTGAAGAGACGGTAGATGTGAAGTTTGATGAATCTAACGGCTCGCAAGTAGAGCAATTGCCAATTGATGTAGGAGACAAAGATCCTTCGGAAGCAATTCAAGACTTGTCTATTGGCAAGATTCGCCCAACGGAGGTGAAGGAGAGTACCTCGTCCGTTCAAGTGGAAGCCTCAACTTCACGACAAGGTGAACCACAAGTTGACTTGGAGGCATCCACAAGTGGAACACGTCAACATGAAGGAAACAAGGAAGTACAACAAGATGAACCACATCGACCTCCTTCTCCACCTCCACAAGAGAACAACAACACCAACAACAATGAAGAAGGACAAGAAGAAGAACACAATGAAGAGGATGTTCCACCCCGACCCATACAAAAGCTCTCACGAGTTCAAGCAAGAGTCTCAAGAGATCATCCCGTCGAACAAATCTTCGATGATATTCAAACCAGGAGAATCAGTCGCTCTAAAACTCGTTTGGCTAACTTTTGTGAACACTACTCATTCATTTCTAGTATTGAACCTATGAAGGTTGAAGAAGCCCTTGATGATCTGGATTGGGTGAATGCTATGCATGAAGAGCTACACAACTTCGAGAGGAATCAAGTATGGACGTTGGTTGAAAAGCTCAATGAGAAGCATAATGTCATTGGAACCAAATGGGTGTTTCGGAATAAGCAAGATGAGGATGGACAAGTTGTATGCAACAAGGCCCATCTCATCGCTCAATGCTACACTCAAGTCGAAGGTATGGACTATGGTGAGACATATGCCCCCGTTGCTAGACTTGAGTCCATACACATCTTACTTGCTTATGCCAATCATCATGATATCACCTTATACCAAATGGACATTAAAAGTGCTTTTCTAAGTGGTGAAATTGAGGAGGAATTCTATGTTAAACAACCTCCCGGCTTTGTTAATCCCAAGAAACCCGATCATGTTTACAAACTTCACAAAGCTCTTTATGGTCTTAAACAAGGTCTTAGAGCATGGTATAAATGCTTGACCAAGTTTCTTATTGAAAAAGGCTTTGAAATTGGGAAGATTGATTCTACACTTTTTACTAAAAGGGTTAATGGTGAATTATTTGTGTGCCAAATTTATGTGGATGATATCATATTTGGTTTGACTAACCCTCATTATAGTGAAAAGTTTGGAAGGCTAATGTCGGAGAAGTTTGAGATGTCTATGATGAGTGAACTCAAATTCTTTCTTGGTTTGCAAATCAAGCAAACTAAGGAAGGTACCTTTGTGTCTCAAACAAAGTATACCAAGGACCTTTTCAAGAAGTTCAACATGCAAGAATGCAAAGGTATGAAAACACCCATGCCTACTAGTGGACATCTTGACTTGACTAAGGATGGCAAACCGGTTGACCAAAAGGTTTACCGCTCTATGATTGGTTCATTGTTATATCTATGTGCCTCCCGTCCCGATATTATGCTAAGTGTGTGCATGGTATCAAGCGGCCCCTAAAGAATGCCATCTTAAGGCTGTGAAAAGGATAGTGAGATACTTAATTCATACACCAAATTTTGGCATTTGGTATCCTAAGAGGTCTTCTTTTGATTTTATTGGCTACTCCGATTCGGACTATGCCGGTGACAAGGTTGATAGAAAGTCCACTTCGGGTACTTGTCAATTTATTGGTAGATCTCTTGTGTCTTGGTCCTCCAAGAAACAAAACTCGGTATCATTATCCACCGCCGAAGCAGAATACATTGCCGTCGGATCATGTTGTGCTCAATTACTTTGGATGACTCAAACCCTTAAGGATTATGGGATACATGTGAAATAGGTTCCATTGCTTTGTGATAATGAGAGTGCTATTAAGATTGCTCATAATCCCGTGCAACATTCTCGAACTAAGCATATTGAAGTTCGTCATCATTTCATTCGAGATCATGTTGCTAAAGGAGACATCAATCTTAAGCATGTTTGTACCGATAAGCAATTGGCAGATATATTCACCAAACCGCTTGATGAGAAAGTATTTTGCCGTTTGAGAGGTGAATTGAACATCATTGATGCCTCAAACTTGGAGTAGAAACTCCATTTGGACACATGCAAGGCATGAGCCTTTTATTTACTAATCCTTGATATTTCTCTTATGATCATATGTCTTGGATCTATACTTGTACCCTTGCATGTTAGCTAATCCTTTTAGGTACTTGGATGAACCCAAATCTATGAGATTGCAAGTCACTCACATTTTGAGCAATCTCTACATCACCAAGTCCCTATGATATGGTTGTTGATTACAAGGAAGCATGAATCCACTCAACATATCCTTTTTTACTATCTCAATTGGTATCTAGTTTCATGATTGTCATTTTGGATACACAAGTGCTTTTCCTTGCAAGACTAACCCATGTAGGAAGATGAACTCAAACTCCAAGTGGTGCTCCAAACTCTTGATGGACTACATCAACCTTGAGCATCCAACACAAGTTCGACTACATGATCAACATTAACACCACCCAAGGTATGATATTCCATCTTAGAGAAGCTTTGCTCCAAAGTCATGAGTCAAAGCAACTCAACAAGATGTGAATACATCAAAATGCTTAAACGAAAAATGGAAACCCCATTTTTGAGCTTAAACGATGAGTATGACCTATGATCAAGTGATCTCACTTGACTCCTAAGTCAATATACTCTAACATAGGTGACTTTGTCACCGACACTTTCTAGATGAAGTTCTCTAGTGTTTCTCTGTTCACTTACTTTGTGCTTTGCATATATCTCTTGCTAGCTTGTTCCCCTTATAAAAAAAAACTTCATCTAGATCTCTTTTCTGTTTTTACTTCTGTATCAAATTCCTTGCAAATATTTTAGTTAATTCATTGCAAATCCTTGTGAGATTTAACTTGCCTAGTGAGCTGAGCTGACAATTTTTTTTACTCTGCATTGAACTCGGACTCATCGATCCAAGCCTATCGGCTAGACCGAACTACAAGAATATCTTGTAGATAGTTCATTGGTACAACCGATGAGGACTAACCCGGTCTGACCGATATGCATCATCCATGACACTGCCAACTCGGTGTCACGGATGGAAACAGGTCGGCGTTACCGATTTCACTGCTGAGAAAACATTTTGCCATTGCATATTTCATTTCTTCTCCAGCTCCACTCAATGATTCTTGTCCTCTACCAGCATCTTAATCTACATGCTGCTTTGTAGTGTGTCTCGAGGACCGAACCTATTTGACTCATGCTCCAGAAGTTCCCTTCTTGGAAAATGATGTCAAAGGGGGAGAGAGAGAGCACATCAAAGCTTATCACATGGGAGAGAGAGCACATCACATCCAAGCTCTTCCAGATGCTTGTTAACAAAAAGAGGAGAGAAGTTACATGTCTTTAAGAGGGGAAAGACATGTCAATATATGGTTGATTGCACCATTTCCTGCTCTGATTTTTCTTGCTCTGATTTTCTCTTACCCTACCTTCTCCCATTATCCAATATCAGATTCAGGGGGAGAAAGAGTCCATATCTAGGGAAGAAAAACTCTGGAATTCATTACATATCTTTAATCTTTGGGGACATGTCTATATCCAGATGAAGTACTAAGTACTCACTCATTACATGTCATCCCAGTCTTGGTACTCTTGTTGTTTCCTGAAATTGCTTTGTCTAGAGTGTTCTTGTGTTATTTAACCCTGTTTTCTCAGGTTCACCTATTCCAAAGCCAGCTCAAGACTACAAGGTAAGTATATGCATCACACTCATGTGCATGATGATCTCTTGTTGGTGTACATATTGTTTGCAAGAAGGATTCATGAACATGAAGGTACACATCTCTTTATCTACATCATTTGCTCTGATGCATATAGCCAAGATATATGTAACTCATTGCCTGCTCTGACATGCTTATGCATTCACGTGTTCTTATATTCCATTCTTACATGATTGCATACATGTAGGGGGAGCCTATGCATGTTACATGTCTTTCCAAACTTTACTTGTTACTCTTCATCTTATCTAAAGCTTTGATGTATGTTGTCATCAATTACCAAAAAGGGGGAGATTGAAAGCACAAGTGCTCCCAGGGTGATTTTGGTAATTAATGTCAACATATCTCTCGTTGGACTAATACCTTTATCTAGTATATTTCAGATGAGTTCAACAATGGCATGGCAAGGACAAGAGGATGTGGAACCCCTTCAAAATGCTAAGGACAAAGATTGGCAAAAGCTCAAGACTCTTCATTTATATTTTAGTGATCCAAGATCACATTGAGTCCATAGGAAAGCCAATACTATTAAAAGGGGATGAGGTGTTGCTTAATGGTCTACTTGCTCAAAGTGCTTACTGATATTGCTCCAAAACCCTCAACCACTTTCTCATTTCCACATATGTCCAAAACTTCAAAGTCAAACTCAGCCCCACCGATTTGATCTATCCAGCGCCACCGAGTTCAGTTGACATAGCCACTGCCAGAAACCCTAGACAATTCGGTCACACCGATACGGATCTCGGTCTCACCGAGATGGCCCTGCAAACTCTTTGTTTCCCTTTGTAACATTTTGGTCTCACCGAAATGAGCAATCGGTCCCATCAAGTTTGCTTGACCAACTCTCTGTTTGCTCGTTGCTGAAATTGGTCTCACCGAGTTCAAGCAATCGGTCACATCGAGATGAGGTTTTGCCCTAGCCCTTGCACATCGGTCCCACCGAGTTGTTCCAGTCGGTCCCACCGAGATTCCTAACGTTCACATTTTGAACTGAATCGGTCTCACCGAGTTCTTCTATTTGGTCTGACCGAGTTGGGTCAAATGTGTGTAACGGTTGGATTTTGTGTGGAGGCTATATACCCCTCCACCCCCATCTCCATTCATGAGAGAGCCATTAAAATGTGCCTACACTTCCACTACATATTTTCTGAGAGAGAACCACCTACTCATGTGTTGAGACCAAGACATTCCAATCCAACCACAAGAATCTTGATCTCTAGCCTTCCCCAAGTTTGTTTCCACTCAAATCTTCTTTCCACCATATCCAAATCTATGAGAGAGAGTTGAGTGTTGGGGAGACTATCATTTGAAGCACAAGAGCAAGGAGTTCATCATCAACACACCATCTATTACCTTTTGGAGAGTGGTGTCTCCTAGATTGGTTAGGTGTCGCTTGGGAGCCACCGACAAGATTGTGGAGTTGAACCAAGGAGTTTGTAAGGGCAAGGAGATCTCCTACTTCGTGAAGATCTACCCGAGTGAGGCAAGTCCTTCATGGGCGATGGCCATGGTGGGATAGACAAGGTTGCTTCTTCGTGGACCCTTCGTGGGTGGAGCCCTCCATGGACTCGCGCAACTGTTACCCTTCGTGGGTTGAAGTCTCCATCAACATGGATGTACGATAGCACCACCTATCGGAACCGTGCCAAAAATCTCCGTGTCTACATTGCGTTTGCACACTCCAATCCCATCCCTTTACTTTCTTGCAATTAGCATGCTTTACTCTTTCCGCTGCTCATACTCTTGCCATGCTTGCTTGAAATGTATTGTGAATGCTTAATCTTGTGCTAAAACTCCACCTCAACTGAAGAACTTAAAAATTGCCATTTTTGCCTATAGACACCTCTTCTCGGTCCTTTCAAAGGTACTCTGGCGTGCAAAAGTTGATCTTTGGCCTCAGCATGGCCTCGAGGAAACTGCGCCACTACTTCGAAGCCCACGAGATCACAGTTGTCACCCGTTTCCCTTTGCAACGCATACTGAGGAACCCGGAGGCCACTGGCAAGATAGTTGAATGGGCTACCAACAACACCGCAGAATATGAAGGACTCCTTGTCGGGCTCAGGATCGCAACAAAATTGGGAATTAAGAAGTTGATCATTCTAGGAGACTCACAGCTTGTGGTGAGACAAGTGAACAAGGATTACTAGAGTCCATTGATGGAGGCGTACGTGGAGGAAGTGAGTAAGCTGGAGGAGTGTTCTGATGGATTGCAAACAGAGCATGTGCCACGTGCGAAAAACAGTGTTGCCGATCATCTGTCAAAATGCGCTGCACAAAAGCTTCCTATGGAACCAGGGACTTTTGTTCTCCACCTGACTCAACCCTCTATCATGGGAACGAATCTGACAGTAGAGATGGGGGGTACGTAGGAGAGGGCAGAGACTAGCTATGGCGAGGTTGTACACTCGGATTTACGAGTTCAGGCCCCTCTTGAAGGAGGTAATAGCCCTACACCTTGGTGCCGCGGAGGCTTTGTTGATTGGAGTGTTGAGTTACAGGGGGTGCGAACCCTTGTGCAAGAGGGGAGGGGTGGCTTATATAGAGTACGCCGACCCCTCGCAGTCCTCAGTTACGCAAGGGTTCAATGAGAGAATAAAGTCACGAATGTTACTAGTAATGCCCGTGTTTAATGGTCTTTAAGCCAACGGAGTGAATGTCCGACCGTTGCCATCTAGAGGTGGCTCTTGGCCTTCTGTCCTTCGAGTGAATTCTTGTACTCCGATTGAGTAACGACGGTCGAGTGGAATTGGTGTATCCGAGAGGATCTTCTGTCAAGTGGGTTGCACTCTGTGATGATTCCAGTCGGTATCTTCCTTTCATCTCTATAGGTCTTGGCCTCTTGTGTAGTGTCCTTGGGTAGAGCATGTAGGTCGGGCCTAGGAACCTACCCTAGGTACATGTCATCGTCATTAGCCCCCGAATGGATTGAGGGCCGAGTGAGGAAGGATTAAAAGTTGATTTCGACCCGACTCAATGTCTCGGAGACACTTTTTAAGGGTCGGAAAGTACATGAGCTGTTTAATCCTCCGTCAGTCACCTTGATCGATTCTGGCTTCCTGAGTGTCCGAGTGAAACAAATGGCATAGCATTGAGCAGACTGGAGAAGCGCGCGGGCTGGCCGCAGCGCGGTAAGCGGGGCAAGTGGGGATGGACTCCTTGATCTTCGCTCCCCCTTTTTCACCACGTATTGGGCTCGCGCCGGTTATGGGATGCGCTGAGATTGCGCTGGTCCACCGGTCAGCCACTCGGACGGGCGGATATAAAAGTCGATGCGGCCGAGGCGTGCAACAGTGCCCTCCACTTTTCCCCTTTCTTCTGCTTCACCCACCTCAGCGCAGCGTGGCTCCGTGCAATCCTGTCGACCACCACGGGGATGGTGAAGGACAAGACGAAGGCTCTGTAGCGCGCCAAGAAGGTGGCCAAGGGGAAAAAGGGGTCGAGCTCGCGGCCCGCTCTGCCGCCGGGTTGGATCCAGGGCGATTGGATCCCCTCAACGGTCACGAAGGAGGACCTCGATGGGTTCGTCGCCGACGGCATGTTGGCCCCTGGGTCTTGGAGGTTGCCGGAGGGGGAGACCGAGCCCGCGCCGCGTGACGGCGAGCGGGTTCTTCTTCTAACCCATGAGGAAAGAGGTTTCTCCTTGCCCCCGCATCCATTCTTCCGCGGTTTCTTGAACTTCTTTGGTGCACAAATCCACCATTTCCCTCCGAACACCATATCGTATCTTGCCGCCTTTATTTCAATGTGTGAAAATTTCCTGGTATTCCATCCTCATTAGGGGCTGTTCAAACACATTTTTACTTGCCGATCCTAGTCGGTTAAGAAAGCCAATCCGAGTGATGCAAAAAGCCACATGATTCAGATGTGCGGGGGTTTGGGTATCCAGATGAGAGGTAGAAGCGCTTTCCCTGCCGTGACTTTTCCCGAGTCGGTTAGGGGTTGGCAGTCGTCCTGGTTCTATTGTACTGACATTCCAACCCCCGGTGCGTCGACTGGACTTCCCCCTTTCTCTCTAGAGAGGCTCCACGCCCCCCGTTCAAGGAAAGTGGAGGAGGAGGAGAAGGGCGAGGTGGCGATCTTGGTCGAGGCAGTTGTTGAGCTGATCCGGGGTGGAGTAACGGGCTTGGATCTGCTGGAGGTGTTCCTCAGTCCACGCATCCAGCCTTTGCAAGCGCGCGATCATCCCATGTGGATGTACTTAGGTGCAGACGACACTGCTCGGACCCATCCGGAAGAAGTCAGTGAGAACACCATGGCCCAGTGGTTTAGGAGCATCACTGGTGCCCGAGATAATCCACGCGGGGCCAAACGGATTCAGCCTTTCGATGTCGAGCACCCACCAGGAGAGGTGAGATATAGCTTGTCGAGTGAATCATATCTGTTTTCATCATGCCACTGCATTGGAACCCGACTGATTCTGAAACCCGTGTCTTGCAGGTATTCACGAAGATGTACTCGCCCGTGCCGAACGGGGAGCAATTCGCTAGAGGAGTGGAGAGCGAGGGCGGGAGTGCCGATATTGATTGTGCCGATGTTAGTGAAGGCGACAACGACGACTCTGACGATAGCGAAGAAGTCGAGTCACCACCATGCTCAGAGCGCCGCACCAAGCAAACTCAAGATCCAGCGGCTGGCCAGGGCAAGGCTGGAGTGTCAAGTGCTAGGAACCCGAAACGCACTCGGACGCCAACACCTGACCCGACTGAAAAAACTGCCAAGCAAGCCAAGATTGCTCCTCCCAAGCCTCGGAAAGCCCTGCCCAGGATAAAGGTGGCTGTGCCTATTGCTTCAACATGAGTATTTCTTCTTTTCTTTCTTCATTGCTGTTGCGGACCTTCATGTCTCTGCTGACCGGGTGAGAATTGTGCCAGGGCCGCTACTTCTGTGACATCAGCTATGCAGGTTGATGAGGAGCACGCGGAGGCGGAAACTACGGACATGGCAACTTCTTGGCAAGGTAGGTCAAGATTTCACTCTGCTTTTCCTCAGTGATTGACTCGACAACTGAATGGATTGCCATCGTCGAATGATTGCAGTGCCAACAGACGTCATCCATCTGGCTGACGATGATGAAGATGAGCCCCAGAAGGATGCACGTGACACGGGCACGACCTCGGCAGCTCCCTGAGGACTTGCTCGAAGGGTACTGTCGAGTCAAACACCCCGAGCGCCACCTGCGGCTGCTCCTCAAGAGCCAGGTGGTTCGTTTGGCGTTGGAACCATCAGCACTGCTCCACTGTCCACTACTCCGCCTCTGGTATCGACTGTTCCGGCTTCAGGACCTACTAGCCAATCTCAAGTGCCAATCTTTCTGACTGTATCATCAGCTCATGTGTCAACTGTGTTCACTCTGCATCACGTCCCTGAAGACCAGACCGGGGCTAGCAAGGAAGCCATGATCCAAGGCGGTCTCATGATGCAGCATTTGAAGGAAGTGTATGAAAACAGCAAGTTAGCTTATGATGCAAGCACAGCCCTCCAAGCGAATGTCCGAGTAAGTGTGATCGTAAGTTGATATCCGATTGGATTTTGGCCGTCTTGAATTTGTACACCCACTGGGTGTTTTCTTTTTACTCTGTAGTTTTTCCACTCGAACCGGTCAGGCCGTGCCGAGTGGGAAACTGATCCAGTGGGGGCACGCTGAGTGCACCCACTAGGTGTAGTCCTCGAGACCACCGTCGAATGTTTGATTCGATGGGGGTCTTAGAATATCTTAGCTTGAAGTTCTTCACTCGGGTCGGTCGGGTCGCACCGAGTGGAAATAGATCCAGTGGGGACACGCTGAGTGCACACACTGGCTGTAGTCCCCGAGACCGCTGTTGAATGTTTGATTCGGCGGGGGTCTTAGAACAAGTTGCTTTCTCTCTCTGTCTCCTTTTTTTACACTTGGGTCGGTCGGGCCTTACCGAGTGGAAATGGATCTAGTGGGGGCACGCTGAGTACACCCACTGGGTGTAGTCCCCGAGACCGCCGTCGAATGTTTGATTTGGCGGGGGTCTTAGAACTTGTTTGGTAGTAGCAATCTGGATTTTCTCTTCTCCACTCGGAAGTAGAGGAAATACTTTTGGAAATCTTTCCCTTCGTCGACTGAATTGTCTTTTGTCGATCTCAGAAATCTTGTGAACTTGGGACTCAATATGTTGCTCCAGAGAAGGAGAAGATCCAACTCCAATTGGACCTAGAACTTGCCAAGAAGAACTTGGAGCAGGCTCAGGAGGAGGTGAAGACCATGGGAGGTAACACTTCGCTGACTGTGTGCTTCGTCATTTTCTACTTTCTTTCTTTGAACCGAGTGATTCCACTCGAACAGATGTGCATAGTGAGAACCGTCAACTCCAATCGCGACTGAAGAATGTTATTTCTTTAGACACCATGAAGCAGGCGCTGGAGAGGAAAGACAACGAACTCGTAGGAGCATAGAAGGTGGCTCGAGATAAGACTGAAGCAGCTGAGGAGAAACTAGCTTCAGTCGACAAGCTCGAAGAGGAGAATGCGACCCTGAAGACTGTCATTGAGGAGGCGAAGAGGGAAGCTGCTCAACTTAAAGAGGAGAAAATCGTCCTGACCGACAAGGTGAACCATCTTACTCAAAAGAGGGATGAGCTGGAAGAATACTTGGGGGGCCTTGCGAAGAAGATGTACATCATGCTTGAATGTATCCTTCTTAATCCGAGTGAATTCCCAAAAACCTTGAAAACCATACTGCTGCTGACTCATATTTTCCCCCTTTGTGCAGAGTTCTGCCAGAAATTTGAGCAAGAAACAGAACGAATTGAAACAGGACTAGACCCCACCAAGTCACTCGTCAGAGATGATGCTGCTATGAATGTGCTACGACTTGAAGCTCGCCTTGACAGCGTCTTGGGGTATGTCGCTCGGCTGAAGGTTGCACTGACAAGGATAGACAAGGAGCTGTGGCCAGAGGATACACTTCAGAACGACCTCGAGTCACTAATGACTTGACTCAATGAAATCCCTGGTCGAGTGCAAGCATGGAAGAAATCAGCTGCCCGCTGTGGAGCCGATGTGGCGCTCTCACTTGTTCGTGTCCATTGCAAGGAAGCTAGGGAAGACAAGCTGAAGGCTCTTCAGGTGGTGAACACGAAGAAGCTCCAATTTCAAAGTTTTATGGAGACCTTCATTGATGCAGCCACTCGGATCACAGATGGAATTGATCTAGACACCTTTGTCGAGCCCGCAAGTCCTCCTGCCAAGTGAAAAAAACTTTATGATCCAAACTTATTTGCCTCGGAATGCCGAGTGATCCTGTAAGCGTTAAACTCGTTCAGGCTTGTCGCCCGAGTACTTTGCTTTCATTTCTGAACTTGATGGATTTATCCGAATATTGGTTTCCAGTTTATTGCATGTTTCGAGTGAATGGATTTTTGAACTTAGGTGAGGGCTGGCTCGCATCTAAGCCCCCGAGTGGGAGGGATGCTCTCACTCAGAGTAGTTTTTTTTTAACTTAGGCGAGGACATGCTCGCGGCTAAGCCCCCCGAGTGGGAGGGATGCTCTCACTCGGAGTAGTTTTTTTTAACTTAGGCAAGGACAGGCTCGCGGCTAAGCCCCCGAGTGGGAGGGATGCTCTCACTCGGAGTAGTTTTTAGCTTAGGCGAGGACGGGCTCGCAGCTAAGACCCCGAGTGGGAGGGATGCTATCACTTGGAGTAGTTTTTTTTAACTTAGGTAAGGACGGGCTCATGGCTAAGCCCTTGAGTGGGAGGGATGCTCTCACTCGGAGTAGTTTTTTAACTTAAGCGAGGATGGGCTCGCGGCTAAGCCCCCGAGTGGGAGGGATGCTCTCACTCGGAGTAGTTTTTTAACTTAGGCGAGGACGGGCTCATGGCTAAGTCCTCGAGTGGGAGGGATGCTCTCACTCAGAGTAGTTTTTTAACTTAGGCGAGGACAGGCTCGCGGCTAAGCCCCCGAGTGGGAGGGATGCTCTCACTCAGAGTAGTTTTTTAACTTAGGCGAAAACAAGTTTCGCAGCTAAGTCACCCGCTGGGGGTTTTGAACACATGCTTATGCGAGAGAAATCATCATGGGACTGCGGGAGTCATGTCTGGATAAACAATCTAAAAGTGCTCTTATTACATCTTGACAATCCGAGTGCTAGGTATAAAATCAACGGAGAAGATCTGCATTCCAGGCGCGTGGCTCGTCGATCTTCTTCGCAAGGTTGTAGAGGTGGTAGGCCCCGTTGTGTAGCACCTTGGTGATGATGAAAGGGCCTTCCCATGCGGGGGCAAGCTTGTGAGGTCGCTGCTGATCCACTCGAAGCACGAGATCTCTTTCTTGAAATGCTCGACCTCTGACATTCCTGGCGTGGAATCGATGAAGATCTTGCTGATAGACAGTCGATCGAATTAGGGCCATCTCGCGCTCCTCTTCCAAGAGATCAACGGCATCCTGCCATGCCTGCTCTGCCTCAGCTTCCGAATAGAGCTCCACTCAGGGTGAATTGTGGAAGAGATCACTCGGCAGCACGGCTTCAGCTCCATACACCATGAAGAAAGGGGTGCAGTCAGTAGACCGGTTTGGAGTCGTCCTCAAACCCCATAGGACAGATGGCAGTTCAGTCACCCAGGCTCCAGCTGCATGCTCTAGGTCGCGCATGAGTCGGGGCTTCAATCCTTGGAGGATAAGACCGTTCGCCCTCTCAGCTTAACCATTCGACTGCGGGTGCGCAACGGACGTGTAGTCTACCCGAGTGCCTTGGGTGGTGTAGAAGTTTCTGAACTCTTACGAATCAAAGTTTGAACCATTATCTGTGATAATGCTATGTGGAACTTCGTATCTGGATATCAATTCTTTCAAGAACTTAATGGCCGTTCTTGAATCTAACTTTTTAATAGGCTTGGCTTCAATCCACTTGGTGAATTTGTCGACTGCCACAAGCAGATGAGTGAAGCCACTCCTGTCGGTCCTGAGAGGCCCAACCATGTCCAATCCCCATACAGCGAACGGCCCGATGAGTGGAATGGTCTTCAGAGCAGATGCGGGCTTATGGGACATGTTTGCATAGAACTGACATCCTTCACACCGTTGTACCATTTCCTTTGCAGCTTCATTGGCTCGTGGCCAGTAAAATCCAGCTCGGTATGATTTGGCCACAATTGTCCGAGAGGACGCATGGTGACCACAGGTCCCCAAGTGGATCTCTTCCAAAATCAGTCGACCTTCTTCTGGAGAAATACATCATTGAGCTACACCGGTGACACTCTCCCTGTAAAGTTGACCATCTATCACTGTGAAAGCCTTGGACCTGCGGACAATCTAACGTGCCTCAACTTCATCCTCTGGTAGTTCTTGTCTGAGCAAGTATGCAATGTAAGGCACTGTCCAGTCAGGGGGAATCACCAAAATCTCCATAACCAGGTCAATGACTGCTGGGACCTCGATTTCAGTCGGATCGGTAGGGCTTATCGCTTAGGGAGGCTCTTCAGAGAAAGGATCCTCTTGCACTGATGGGGAATGGAGATGCTCGAGAAACACGTTGCTGGGGATAGGCTTCCGAGTGGAACCGATTTTTGCCAGGTCATCGGCTGCTTGATTTTTTATTCGGGGAATGTGGTGAAGCTCCAAACCCTCGAACCTTTTATCTAGCTTCCTCACAGCATTGCAATATCCTGTCATGGTTGGGTTTCTGACATCCCACTCCTTCATCACCTGATTGACCACCAAATCTGAGTCGCCATAGACCATCAGGCGACGGACGCCGAGTGAGATGGCCATACGCAACCCGTAAAACAGTGCTTCATACTCGGCTTCATTATTGGAAGAATCAAAGTGAATCTGGAGGACATAACTGAGTCTATCACCTCTTGGAGATACTAGGACCGCTCCGACACCGGAACCATTCAACATTTTAGACCCATCAAAGAACATAGTCCAGTGCTCCGAGTGAACTTGAGTCGGCTGTTGCTGTTCAATCCACTCGGCCAAGAAATCTGCGAGCGCTTAAGATTTGATCGCCTTCTTCACTTCAAACTTGATATCCAAAGGGAGAAGTTCAATTGCCCATTTAGCCACTTGGCCAGTTGCATCCCGATTGTTCATGATTTCAGATAACGGAGCGTCACTGACAACTGAAACCGAGTGGTCTTGGAAATAATGTGCAACTTTCTTCGCAGTCAAGTAAATTCCATAAACAAGTTTCTGATAATGCGGATATCTCTGCTTGGACGGAGTTAGAACCCCAGAGATATAGTACACTGGTCTTTGAACTTTGTAGGTCTTGCCTTCTTCTTCCCGCTCCACTGTGAGCACTGTGCTGACAACTTGACCAGTGGCCGCAATGTACAAAAGCAGAGGCTCTTTGCTGTTCGGAGCAGCAAGCACCGGCTGGGTGGAGAGCAGGGCTTTGAGCTCAACAAATGCTACTTCAGCTTCAGGAGTCCACTCAAACGTATCGGACTTCTTCATCAGTCGGTAAAGAGGCAGTGCCTTTTCACCGAGACGAGAAATGAACCGACTCAGCACTGCAAGATAGCATGTGAGCTTCTGGACGTCATGCACACGCATAAGGCATTTCATTTGGACAATTGCGCTGATCTTCTCGGGATTGGCATCTATCCCTCGTTCGGAAACGAGGAAACCGAGTAACTTGCCGCCAGGTACTCCGAATGTGCACTTGGACGGGTTCAACTTAATATCATACCTTCTCAGATTACCAAAGGTTTCAGCGAGATCAGTCAGCAGGTCGGAACTTTTGTGTGACTTGACCACAATATCATCCATATAGGCCTCCACATTCTGACTGATCTGAGTGAGCAGGCACTTCTGAATCATGCGCATGAATGTGGCGCCAGCATTTTTGAGACCGAATGGCATGGTGACATAGCAAAAACACCCGAACGGGGTGATGAAGGCCGTTTTTATTTCATCTGGCCCATACAGTCGGATCTGATGGTATCCGGAATACGCATCAAGAAAAGACAAACGCTCACATCCTGCGGTCGAGTCGACTATCTGATCAATGTGGGGGAGCGGAAAATGGTCTTTTAGGCAGGCCCGATTGATATGCTTGAAATCGATGCACATGCGGAGTGAATTATATTTCTTGGGAACCATGACGACGTTGGCGAGCCACTCGGAGTGGTATATCTCACGTATGAACTCAGCCGCCAGGAGCCAAGCCACTTCCTCGCCAATCGCCTTCCTCTTCTCCGCAGCAGAATGATGTAGATGCTCTTTGACAGGTCTGGCCTTCGAGTCGACACGCAAACGGTGCTCAGCCAGTCCCCTGGGTACACCTGGCATGTCTGGTGGTTTCCATGCAAAGATGTCCCAGTTCTCATGGAGGAACTGGATGAGCGCGGCTTCCTATTTGCTGTCGAGCATCGTTGAGATGTTGGTTGGAGCAGCTGTGGGATCTTCCAGGTGGATGTGAACTGGTTTTGTCTCGCCAGCTGACTGAAATGCGGACTCAGAAGCAGGCTTCTTAGAACGGAGCAAATCACTCGGATCAACATTCTTCTTGTACTCTTCCAACTCCACCACTGCCATCTACTCATCAGCAATCTTGGACCCCTTCTGGAGGCATTCCTCGGCTCTCTGCCTATTTCCAGTGAAGGTAATCAAGCCCTTGGGTCCGGGCATCTTCAGCTTAAGGTACACGTAACACGAGCGGGCCATGAAATGAGCATACACCGATCAGCCCAGAATAGCGTGATAGGCACTGTGAAAATCTACAACTTCAAATGTCAACTTTTCCTTGCAAAATTTTTTCGAGTCACCAAAAACCACATCTAAAGCAATCTACCTGAGTGATTTCGCCTTCTTCCCTGGGATGACCCCGTGAAACTGCATGTTGCTTTCACTGAGTCGGGACATCGGAATGCCCATCCCCTGGAGGGTCTTAGCATACAGAATGTTCAGGCCACTGCCGCTATCCATAAGAACTTTGCGCAACCAAGTGTCTCCGACGACTGGGTCGACCACCAAAGCCTACCGCCTGGGGGTAGCAACGTGAGCTAGGTGATCCGACTGGTCGAAGGTGATGGGAGTCTTTGACCACTTGAGGTACGTTGTAGTTGCCGGAGAAACCATGTTCACCTCTCGGTTGATGACTTTCAGTCGACTTTTGCTCTCAACATCAGCAAAAATCACCAAAGTAGCATTGACCTTCGGGTAATCTTCTGCCTTTTCTTTGTCCTCATCCTTGTCGGAGCCCTTTTCACTCGGCTGACCTTTGCAGAACTATTGAATGAGGAGTCTGCACTGTCGAGTGGTGTGATTGGGTAAAATCAGGTTACCCTCCTCGTCTTTCTTCGTGTGGATGGCACACGGTAGATCGAAGACATCTTGACCAAACTGATCTCTTTTCTTCTTGGGAACCCACTGCTCTTTGGCTTTCCCTTTGAATTTGCCTTGAGGAGCAACCACTGCGGCTTCGGCCTGACTGGTGGCTTCAGCTTTGCGTTTCTGCTTCCGACTAGAATTCCCACCTTCGGTGTCAGGATCTGTAGCTTTTCCTTTGCCACTACGGAGTCGGTCTTCTTCTTCGCCGTTCGCATACCGAGTGGCTATCTCCATCATTCGGTTCAGAGTTATGGCCCCGGATCGACCAAATTTCAATATGAGCTCTCTATAATGGACGCCCTCCTTGAAGGTGCAAATCGCTTGGTGCTCCGAAACATTCTCCACCACATGGTGAAGTGTGGTCCAATGTTGGATGTAATCCCTCAAAATTTCACTTGGTTTCTGGACACAATGTTGCAACTCTGTCAGCCCAGCAGGTCGCTTGCAGGTGCCTTCAAACGTTTTGATAAACACTCGGGCCAAGTCTTTCCAACAGTATATGCTGGCTGGAGCCAACTGGTTCAACCATGCCCTCGCTGAGCCTTCAAGCATCAAGGGCAAGTGCTTCATGGCCACTTCATCATTGCCTCCACCAATCTACACAGCCACTCGGTAATCCTCTAACCATGTGTCTGGCTTCGACTCGCCAGTAAACTTGCTCACTCCTGCGGTCAACCTGAAGTTGGGAGGAATCTCAGAAGCTCGAATGGCTCTACTGAAATACTCGGGCCCGAAGATGAATGCTTTGCTTCCACTCAGGTGATCTCTGTCCAAACCTTCTCGGTTAGCCCTGCCTCTGTCAACCAGGCCCTGCACGAGGACTGACCTTGCATCAAACCCGGGCTCTCGGGGATTGACTGGAATCCTCCGCTCGTCACCGAACGGGCGCCTGTCATCATACCGCCGGGGCGCATACGAACCACCCCTCGGAGGGGGTGTAGGCACTCGACGATGGTCGTCACGATGATATCGAGGATCAAACCGCCCGTGGCCATGATCCAGGTACTGGTCCTGGTGATAACCACGATCTTCACGCTGCAGAGCCGATCTTGGGCTGTGCGCAGACTGAACCGTGTCCGCCCTGACGGACCTGCTGTGAATCCTGTTGCGCGATTAAGAAACAGCCAAATTCTTCTCCCCAACTGCTCTGAGCAGTGTACGAATCTGCTCTAGGCCTCTTCCATCCTCGGAATAGGATGGTTGGATTGAATCTGCAATACGCACGGCTGCTGCAACATTCTAGATGGGAGTGCGGTATACCTGACACTCATCTAGAGATCCAGTCGGGAACAGTTGCCGTTGTCGTCGACTGGGATTTGGAGGTAGCCTGCGAGCGCGGTCGTCAACTGACTTCTGGAGATCCTCCAGACGCGCATGTTCAGCTAGGGTGGCTACGCGTGCAGCTTCCAAAGCCCGAGCCTCGGCGGTCTCCCCAACGATGGGGGTCTGGAGAGCTTGCTCATTCCTGCACTACAGTTCCTCTCTCTGTTCCACTGTGAGGGCTTGCGGATAGTACTCGTCGTTGCCGTGCGACGGACCACCGCTTTCGCCTCTGCCATGAGGAAATCCTGGCGGGCTATGCTGGGGGCCAACCATGAGGACTTCCGCCTCGGGATCATTGCTTTCGCACTCGGAAAGGGTGTCCGAGTGGCCAGTCGACACATCGAACAAGCCATAAAGGGATTCATCAGGCTCGATCGCCGCGATCTGAGGAGTGGACGACTGACGAGCCACTGTGTGCTTCACCCACCGCTGGAGCCGCGAGCGACCGGATCGCTTGCGACAGCGAGCAGCGGAGAGGGAAGACGCCATCGGAGCCTACAGATACTGAGTCGACGGCTGCCGCAAGAGGACGCCACAGGCACTCGCACGAAAGTGCGCAACCCCATGAATAGGGAGCGCCTCGATGTCAAGGGGGGCTTCCTAGAGCCAGGCCAAATCGTCGGCGATGATGGTGAGCGTGCCGAGACGTATCTGGTGGCCCAAAGACAATCCACCGCCGGAAACCATGTCGATGGAGATCGAAGATTGCATCCTCGTCGGAAGTCGCTTAGACGCCTGCCCCACGGTGGGCGCCAACTGTCATGGGAACGGATCTGACAGTAGAGATGGGGGGTACGTAGGAGAAGGCAGAGCCTAGCTACGGCGAGGTTGTACACTGGGATTTACGAGTTCAGGCCCCTCTCGAAGGAGGTAATAGCCCTACGTCTCGATGCCGCGGAGGCTTTGTTAATTGGTGTGTTGAGTTACAGGGGGTGCGAACCCTTGTGCAAGAGGGGAGGGGTGGCTTATATAGAGTACGCCGACCCCTCGCAGTTCTCAGTTACGCAAGGGTTCAATGAGAGAATAAAGTCACGAACGTTACTGGTAACGCCCGTGTTTAATGGTCTTTAAGCCAACGGAGTGAATGTCCGACCGTTGCCATCCAGAGGTGGCTCTTGGCCTTCTGTCATTCGAGTGAATTCTTGTACTCCGAGTGAATAACGACAGTCGAGTGGAATTGGGGTATCCGAGTGGATCTTCTGTCGAGTGGGTTGCACTCTGTGATGATTCCAATCGGTATCTTCCTTTCATCTCTGTAGGTCTTGGCCTCTTGTGTAGTGTCCTTGGGTAGGACATGTAGGTCGGGCCTAGGACCCTACCCTAGGTACATGTCATCGTCACCCTCAGTATCCCCGACAACAATGGCCAGAAAGAGGAGGAAACTGGACTCCGGCAAGCCTCTCCCGGCAGAGCTTCCCAAAGCCCCCGGCAGAGAGGTTGACGGGAATAACTCCATTTCGCTTGGTGAGCAGCACCCTCCCGCCGAACTACCAGTTCTTGCCGTTGAGATATGTGCCCCCACGAACAAGGGGGTGCCGTTAATCCTTGTTGCCGAGTCTCAGTCTTCAACTTGGGGACGACACATAGTCCATTACCTCCAAACAGGAGAACTTCCCGAAGAGCAAGAAGAAGCTGAAAAAGTAGCCCGGAGGGCCAGTATGTATCAGTTTGTTGATAACACGCTATACAGAAGGAGGCCCAACGGTGTGAAATTGAAGTGCATTTGCCAGGAAGAGGGGAAGGGACTGTTGGCAGAGAGACACAAAGGCATGTGCGGCTCCCATATTGGATCAAGAGCCTTGGTTGGAAAAGCTTTCCGGCAAGGTTTCTACTGGCCCACGGCCCTCCAAGATGCAATTGAGCTAGTCACCAAATGTGAAGCCTGCCAGTTCCACTCCAAGAGTATCCATCAACCTGCTCAAGCTCTCCAGATGATCCCTTTGTCATGGACATTTTCGGTCTGGGGGCTCGACATCTTGGGCCCCTTCCCCGGTGCTACCGGGGGCTTTGAATTCTTGTATGTTGCAATCGACAAGTTTACAAAGTGGCCGAAAGTGGTGCTTGTGAGAAAGGTGACCGTACAATCAACTATCAAGTTCTTGAAGGGATTGGTGTGCCGCTCTGGAGTACTCGCCAGAGTCATCACTGACAATGACACCCAATTCACAAGCCGCGCCTTCATGCAATATGTTCAAACCCTCGGAAGCAAGGTTTCATTCGCCTCTGTTGCTCATCCCAGGAGCAATGGACAAGCTGAGAGGATGAACGCTGAAGTGCTGCGAGGACTCAAGACAAGAACTTTTGACAAGCTGCAGAAGTGCCGCAGATGCTGGATCAACGAGCTGCCGGTGGTTCATTGGTCCCTCCGTACAACACCAAATCGAGCTACCGGCCAGACTCCCTTCTCCCTAGTCTATGGGGCAGAAGCAGTGATCCCCACGGAACTCATATACGGGTCACCTTGAGTATTTGCCTACGATGAAGTAGAGCAAGAGCAGCACCGGCATGACGATGCCGTGCTCCTTGAGGAGAACCGTCTCAGGGCTGCTACACGTGTTGCACGCTATCAGCATGCTCTGCGCCGCTATCACAGCCGCAGGGTTCATGCCCGGAGCATTGAGGAAGGCGACCTTGTCCTTAGGCGTGTTCAGTCCGCTAAGGGTGCAAACAAGTTGACGCCAAAGTGGGAAGTCCCTTACCGGGTAGAGCGAGTCACCAGACCTGGCGCAGTCCGTCCGGAGACCGAAGATGGCATTCAATTGCAAAACTCATGGAACATTGAGCTTCTTCGTAAGCTCTACCCATAAGGTGCGGCTGTCGGTCCCTACCCGGCAGCCACCCTTTTGTACAAGCCTTGCCGATGCGCATGTTACCCTTTGTACAAAGTCAGGTGCAGACCCTGAGCACAGACAATAAATCGAAGCATTGGGGGCCCCAAAAACTTGCATGCATGCATAGCATAACAGGAACTTGCCATGATCATTTAGATAAGATCATTTGTTGCTTTGTTTTCCTCTGCACTAATTGCAGGGCTCTTGCCGTGGACTCGGTCCCAAAAAGAAGAAACAGAAACAAGCCTACATATCGATCCCCGACAAGCCAAACAGATAAGTTCCTTTTTATCCATGCATGTCTCTGTAAGAAGAAAACTTGTGCATAGAGAAACCACGTCACCCTCGAAGCATTTGTGCTCCCATCCTTTGACCCGAACATTGCTTCGGTCAAGATGGTTGTAGTGGCTTTTGACGGAGAAGGTTCGACGAGGGGCTGGTCCCCTTCCATAGTTTTGAGCCCGGCAGGCCAAGCCCCGCGGCAACAAACGGAAAGCACCGGCAGGATAGCTTGCCGGGAAAAACTTGTTTACCTAAAAGTATAGAGGCGTACCCCCTCTGCATGGATAAAACACATGCACAAGTACCCGGCAAAGCTTGTCTTTTTCATCAAATATGCGGATAAACAAGTACAACTTTTACAGAGTACAAACATGGATAGAAGAGATTACATATTTGAAACTAAAGTTTGGCAAGCACCTACATATTTTAGATTGAAAAAAGATAAGTGCCCCGTAATCCCTTTCTTGTCCCTCTCCTCCTAGGAACTACAGTGGGAGGTGAAGAGGGCAAAATGAGTGCCTGGGTAGAAGCCCAGCCTGACCCCGTCAGGGCGCGCAAGGCGTGGCCTGACAAGATCGGGAGTGGCGAGGCTGCAAAGGCGGCAGGAGCAGCTAGGAGGTGCCCCGGACGCCACCGCCCGGACCAAGGGGTGCACCCATTAGAAGGCGCCAAGAGAGCATTCCTTCCCCGGCAACCGTCCGGAAGAAGCTGGTGATGATGGTGCCGGGGAGGGAGGGGAAGAGCAGAAAGATGAAGCAGCAGTCCGGCAGTACGAGACGAAGGCGTCGGTGCCATCGTACTCCGACCTGATGGCTTGCCACCCGCCTTCTCCGTCTTCGCCCATTTCTTCCTTGTCACTGTCGCTCTAGGAGGACACCGGTCCCTTGGCCCGTCACCTCCCCCGAAGAAGCGGCTGACGGTGGCGGCGGCGCCTGAGGTGCACGGGGAGCACCACTCTCCACCTTGGCGGGCAGGAGGGCATCGCCATCTCCAGCGCCATCCCCGACCTTGCCGGAGAGAACAATGCTGGGATTACTAAAGATCCCAAGCACGGTGCCGCGGGCAGGCGCCAGTAGCCCTGAGGACTCCGCCAACGGGTTAACACGCCCCAACGGCTTGCGGCAGGGGCAACTCCTATTCTCCGGGCGGTTAGCTCACGTGGGGGAGGTGAGCGCTCCACCATTATGGAGAAGCACAACGTCTTCCATACCGGAGTCGACACGGCGTCCGCGGATACGCCGCCACAGACTGCAACCACCCCTACTACGGTCACCACGTCTCCGGACCAAACTCACTCCCTGAGCATCAACACGAGCATTTGGCATCGCCACCCCCGAGCTAGAGCCCGGGGCCTGACCCCGGTCTTCCCCTCTCAGCATGGCGAAGGAGGAGGCAAGGAAGAAGTAGGAAGAGGTGCATGGATGAATGCCTCCGCTCCCTCTCGCGCCCCCTTTTATAGGTAGGCTGGGATCGGGGGCTGATCCTTCACCCCCCAAGGGCTCCTTCGAATCTGACCCGTCCAAGCCACTGCCGATGGTCGGGCCCGCCTACCACCCTCTTGCACCAATCCAAGAGGTTCAGGTCTTCGCCATAGCGCTCCTTCCCGTGCCACGCGCCACCATTACCTACCCCGCGCAATGCATGCGGCATACGTGGCGAAGGATAGGGGCGTGGTGGGATGAGTGAAATGGCAGTTACTTCCCCGTGGGATAAAGTCATTCACGGGCCATTACAGAGATGGCCCCACCACGTTTGGCATCGCACGACGCGCGGGAAAACCAGAATCTGACTCAAGCGCCGGTAAATAAAGAAGCAAAGAAGGTATTAAGAAAGAAGAGAATATTGTCATAAATGCCCCGCCTGTGTACCTGATAGGGCCTACCCCAACAATGCTGGGCAGTACGTTTGGACCAGGCCCAGGGGCTCCTTTCGGTGCAACAAACCTTCGCGTGTGTTGCCCGGACTGTACACAAGCACGACAACAAGGAAGCAAATAGCACCAAGCATTCAAGAGAAAACCAAGCCAGAGAGATAGCCCTTTGAGGAATCAAGGGGCGGATCAAGAAGACCAAGACAAGCCAAGAGAACAAGATATCACTAAGGAAAAGCCTCCCTTGCCGGGCAGGCGAGCCTGGTCAGGTTGAGGCCACCCCGAAGACAAGTCCCAAGACTTCCCCGGTAGGCTTGTTGGGGCCGCTGGCGGCCTGCATCTTCGCCAAGACTCCACCGCTCCACCACATCGCAACGCAAGTCATCCATCGGTGTGGTGTCGAGCTCCCAGATAGCTAAGTGGCTGTCATTTGGCACGTGGCAGCCATTTAGAAGGAAGATCACCTCTATATGACACCCGTCCAGAGGCGTGTCAAGCAGACAGGTGGAAGATGACCAAGCAGCGCGGCAGGCCTGCCGGGCCACATCGACAACGCGACACATGGCAGTGCATTTAATGCACTTTGTCCTAACTGTCAGAGTTAGGTATGATAGCACTATTAGCTATCTAATCACTGCATAATGACTGTTATGCCATTGTGGTAGCCCCTTAGCCTACAAAAGGAGGACCGTGGAAACCTTAGAAAGGATTCGGACCCTCGTGTACTCATACGCGCGTAGCTGCTCTCCCCAAGGCGACCTTGCCGGGCTTGAGCCGCGCGTTCTTCACGGTCCCTACATCAATCCACCAAAGCAGGAGTAGGGTTTTACGCTTCTCAGTGGCCCAAACCTGGGTAAAAACCACCAGCATCATCACTGTCGTGCTGTCCCATGGCCTTCGCTCTTTGTGCAATGCGACCTTCCTCTGCTGAACCACAAAGGGGCCGATGGCCCCATAGGTGGTCGTGTTCTACCATAACAGCTAGGGTTGATAGTGTTTATATAAGAGCTCTCCCAATGCCTCCCCCCTTGATGTTGCCTCTCTCCTTTGATCCAAGGGCTCTAGGTGAGCCCACTCTTCTCCCAAATCATCCCTTGAAGGCCAGGGAAGTCATAGGTGTAAACGGGGACGAAATCCACGAAGAATCCCGTCATGAGAGGCAAATTTCGGTGTTGTTTGGACTTCATACGGCCGCCCATACTACGCCATGGTCGCATGAAACGCCTTCTTTTGTTCAGACCTCTTCTGGTAAAACGGTTGTCATTTCTTCATAAGAACTCGGAATTTGACGTTCTTGGGCTTGTTGGATTCGTATGAACGACGCAGATCCTTTTCTGGTTTTAGGCCTTGATTTGGAGTACTTTGGAAAATTGACCTTTTCCACCTTTGAAATGGCTAATTTTAGGGTCCTGGATGTCCACCGTTTGAATTCCTTTCATCAGGCTAAGTGCATGGGAAGTCAATCTCACCAACAGGACACAAAAAGACAAAGAAAACTAATAAAAACTAACAAAGAATAATGATTATGGAATGTTCACAGTGAAAGGATAAAAACTAGAAATCATGCATATGGACATGTAATTGGCTCAATGGAACATGATATGACTTGATATACAGAGATAATGTGCAACAAATGAGCTTTAAAGATGCGTAAAATATGGAGCCATCAACCTCCCCAAGCTTAAACCATGCTTGTAAGAAGGTTGACTCTCATTGTTGCTAACTCTAACACATTAAAAACCAAAGTCCAAAAGTGTTATCCATGTTTATCGTGCAAGCTTTGCAAGAGTTGGCTAGCATGGGAGTAATACATGCAATCCTCTTAGTTCCATTGCCATGAAGGTCAAGAAAGAGGGAAATATTTTGTGGAGTCCAAATTCTCATTACCAAAGGTTTAGATGGAATGTCAATATTATGCTGGGAACATAGCAATGACTATCATAGACAAAGAAATCATGTATCGGCATTTGCTTCAAAAACACCAACTTGAGGCATACCAGGTACAATAGCAAGATCTCATGTCTGCGTTAATCAACCACTCAACTACCTATGCAGAGCTGAGCGCAAGCCTATGCCTCGCACTTAAAGGGAAAAAGATAATGATTGGGCCGGGGTTTAAGAAGACAAAAACAAAGAAAGTCTTGCATCAATGCAACTGACCATTACGCAATGGAAAAGGCCTTATGATCGATGTCAATGCAAGGAGTAGGGATCGCCATGCAACTAGGATGCACATAGAGCTATGAATATACGAAAGCCCTCCTATAGACTAAGTGGGGGTGCATCAAACTTGCTTGCTCATGAAGACCTTGAGCTTTTGAGGATGCTCGTCATCGGAATATACAAGCCAAGTTCTATAGTGTAATTTCCCCACTAGTATAAAACATGAAGCTCATGAAACTTTCTACTTTATAGTGCATGAAGTGCTGCTACTTTGAAGCACAAGTGTGTACTAAAAAGGATAATGGTGTTGCTCCTTCTCTCATCCTCAACTTTTTCTTCATTTTTTTTCTTTTTTTGTGGCACCTCCTTGGTGCATCTTTTACTTGATCTCTCTCTTTTTCACTTTTTTGTAGAAGCAACACCTTACAATGATGACTGATACACTTTCTATTGACACACTTCAACTGAAGTAATCATAACTTAAAAATGAATACATGAGAGAAAATCTATATGATGAATGCCTTTGGAATGGTCATGCAAGGCAAATGATAAACATGTCTCTAGTCATGTAATGTAATAATGATGGTAGTGCAAGGAAATATACTATGAATGGCTATGAAAATGCCATGGTAGGTAGGTATGGTGGCTATTTTGAGGACATGTGGTGTTTTATGTGTAGGAGAACAAGAGGAAGTCCTCCGACGGGTTTGGATGTACCTGCGGGGTGATGTCGCTTGAATTACGTCAGTATTTCCCCAAAGAGGAAGGGATGATGCAGCACAGCTACGGTAGGTATTTCTCTCAGTTATGAAACCAAAGTATCAATCCAGTAGGAGAACCAACCAACACTATGTAAATGGTACTTGCACACAAATAAGAAATACTTGCAACCCGACGATTAGGAGGGGTTGCCAATCCCTCTACGGGTAACGGCGCCAGAAATTGTGAAGTTGACGGGATAAAAATTGTATAGATTGGATAGATAGCTCTCGATAAAACGCGAAATAAAATAAATAGCAAAAAGGTGCCGCAAGGTATTTTTGGGTTTTTGGTATAATAGATCTAAAAATAAAAGCAAAAAAATAGATCTCGAAGCAAATATGATAAAGAATAGACCTGGGGGCCGTAGATTTCACTAGTGGCTTCTCTTAAGAAAATAGCATACGGTGGGTAAACAAATTACTGTTGGGCAATTGATAGAAGATCGAATAATTATGACGATATCCAGGCAATGATCATTATATAGGCATCACGTCCAAGATTAGTAGACCGACTCCTGCCGGCATCTACTACTATTACTCCACAAATCGACCGCTATCCAGCATGCATCTAGTGTATTAAGTTCATGGAAAAATGGAGTAATGCAATAAGAATGATGAGATGATGTAGACGAGATCTATTCATGTAGGAATAGCCCCCATCTTGTTATCCTTAATAGCAACGATACATGTGTGTCTTGCTGCCCCTTCTGTCACTTGGAAAGAACACCGCACGATCGAACCCATCACAAAGCACCTCTTCCCATGGCAAGAAAAATTGATCTAGTTGGCCTAACTAAACCAAAGATTCGAAGAAGATATACGAGGCTATAAGTAATCATGCATGAAAGAGATCAAAGAACTCAAATAACTTTCATGGATATAGATCTGATCATAAACTCAAAGTTCATCGGATCCCAACAAACACACCGCAAAAAGAGTTACATCAAATAGATCTCCAAGAGACCATTGTATTGAGAATCAAAAAGAGAGAAGAAGCCATCTAGCTACTGCCTACGGACCTATAGGTCTACAATGAACTACTCGCACATCATCGGAGAGGCACCAATGAGGATGATGAACCCCTTCATGATGGTGTCTAGATTGGATCTCGTGGTTCTGAAACTTGCGGCGGCTGGAATTGTGTTTTGTCGACTCCTCTAGGATTTTTGGAATATTTGGGTATTTATAGGGCGAAGAGGCGGTGCAGGAGGCGACAGAGGTGGGCACAACCCACCAGGGCGCGCCTGGGCCCCCAGGCGCGCCCAGGTGGGTTGTGCCCCCATCGGGGCAACCCTCTAGTACTTCTTTGGCCCAAGTTGTTCCTTCTGGTCCATAAAAAGTCTCCAAAAAGTTTCACTATGTTTGGACTCCGTTTGGTACTGATATTCTGTGAAGCAAAAAACAAGCAAAAAAACAGCAACTGGCACTGGGCACTATGTCAATAGGTTAGTCCAAAAAATGATATAAAGTTACTATAAAATGATTGTTAAACATCCAAGAATGATAATATAACAGCATGGAACAAGCAAAATTATAGATACTTTGGAGACGTATCAGCATCCCCAAGCTTAATTCCTACTAGTCCTCGAGTAGGTAAATGATAAAAACATAAATTTTGATGTGGAATGCTGCCTTCATCACATATTATTTTATTTTGTAGCATGGGCATATGGACTTTTATATGGTTCAAAGCAATAGTCTAGTTTTGACATGAAGATTTCAATACTCAAGCATATCAACAAGCAACCATGTCTTTCAAAATATCAACACTAAAGAAAGTTATCCCTAGCCCATCATGCTCAATCATTGATCCATTCATGAAACACACTCGCATATTAGCTACATCCAATGCTCAAGTACGATCATAGTGCCCCTTAGTTGGTGCTTTATAAGAGAAGATGGAGACTCAAATAAAAATAAAAATTGCATAAAGTAAATAGATAGGCCCTTCGTAGAGGGAAGTAGGGATTTGTAGAGGTACCAGAGCTCAAAGCTTAAATTGAGAGATAATTTTTTTTGAGAGGCATACTTTTCCCGTCAACGAAAACGACCGAGTAATTCCCAACACTTTCCATGCTATATATATCATAGGCGGTTCCCAAACAGAAAATAAAGTTTATTCCTTTTTCCACCATTCTTTCACAATCCATGGCTAGTTGTATCCACAGGTGCCCTCCATACCAACACTTTCCAAGGAATTTATTATTTGACAACATAAAGTAAATTTCTTTATCATTTCGGGACTGGGCATCCCTATTACCGCCGCACTCTCGTGCAATGACAAGTGAATAAACACTCATCTTGAGAATAACACATCTAGCATGGAAAATATTGGCCACCCCCTGCCGCTTCATGAGCGGTACAAGCACACAAAAGGGAAATTCATTTTGAAAATTAGAGATGGCACATACAAATTTGCTTAGAACGGCACGGGAATACCGCATATAGGTAGGTATGGTGGACTCATATGGCAAAACTAGGTTTAAAGATTTTGGATGCACAAGTAGTATTTCTACTTAGTACAAGTGGAGGATAGCAAAAAGATTGAGAAGCAACCAACCAAGAAACGAAAAATCACATAAGCGAGCATTAAGCATAACTAACACCGAATAATGCACCACAAGTAGGATGTAATTTCATTGCATAACTATTGACTTTCGTGCTTGCATAGGGAATCACAAACCTTAACACCAATATTCTTACTAAAGCATATAATTACTCACAACATGACTCACATATCACTATCATCATATCTCAAAACTATTACAAAGAATCAAGTTTATTTTGTCCAATGATCTTCATGAAAGTTTTTATTATATCCCTCTTGAATATCTATCACTTTGGGAATAGTTTCATATATTGCAATTGCTTTTGACAAGCTCAAACAAATCTAAGTGAAGAACATGAGCATAAAATTTTCCGTCTCTCAAAATAATATAAGTGAAGCATGAGAGAATTTCTTCAAAATTACTAACTCTCAAATAAATCTAAGTTAAGCATGAGAGCATTTCTTCAAAAAAATTAAAGCACACCGTGCTAAAAAAGATATAAGTGAAGCACTAGAGCAATTCCATAGCTCAAAAAATTTAAGTGAAGCATAAAGAGCAATTCTAACAAATCATAGCATAATTTTGGCTCTCTCAAATAGGTGTATCCAGCAAGGATACTTGTGACAAACTAAAAAGCAAAAAAATCAAAGACTCATATAATACAAGACGCTCCAAGCAAAACTCATGATATGTGATGAATAGAAATATAGCTCCAAGTAAAATACCGATGGTCGTTAGAAGAAAGAGGGGATACCTTCCGGGGCATCCCCAAGCATAGTTGCTTGGTTATCCTTGAATATTAACTTGGGGTGCCATGGGGCATCCCCAAGCTTAGGATTTTCTTACTCCTTATTCCTTCATCCATCGTGATCTCACCCAAAACTTGAAAACTTCAATCACATAAAACTTAACAAAACCTTCGCGAGATCCATTAGTATAAGAAAACCAATCTTTACTTTAAGTACTATAGAAAACCCATTCAAATTTTGTTATTGCATTATATTTACTGTATTCTAATTTTACCATGGCTTATACCCCCTGATACAATCCATAGATTCATCAAAATAAGCACACAATGCAAAGAAAACAAAATCTGTCAAAAACAGAACAGTCTGTAAATATGTGATTGTTCTTATACTTCTGTAAGTCCAAAAATTCTGAAAAAATAGGAAAACATACGAAATTTGTATATAAATCTTTCGTAAAAAAATCAGAATTTTTGATCTCTTCTGTGAATTTCGAAAATTATGTTACTGGACGCAACAGTTTCTGTTTTTCAACAGGATCAAATCAACTATCACCAAACCTATCCCAAAGGCTTTACTTGGCACAAACACTAATTAAAACACACAAAAACACAATCATAACGGAGGCATAATTGTGCAAACACTCAAGAATAGAAAGAAAAAGGCAAAAATATATTTTATTCATTGGGTTGCCTCCCAACAAGCGCTATCGTTTTATGCCCCTAGCTAGGCATAATTCATAGATTCAAGTATTGTCATCTGTAGTTTTTGCAACTTTTGTAAGGGCCTTTTCAAACCCGGGAGGCTCTTTACGCTTCCCAAGATTTTCTGGTAAATAGGCCATTGAGATCTAAAATATCCAAAGGCTTATTGCAAAGGGTAATCAAAATGCGATTGAGGTTCCCACTGATATGTTTAAGAGGTTCGTTATATTTTTGCAACTCAACCAAATGTTTATGCAAATCACTTAACTTGTCTAAAATTTGAGCCCCTTCTTGATAGCGGCAAAATCCAAAAGTTGTCTATGATGCAAAGCTAACCCTATATAAAAATTACGAAGCAAAATCTTTGCATCCCCTTTTAGATTGCAAATGTGATAAGATTCCATTAGCCTAAACCAAGCATCTTTCAAATTTTCTCCTTGTTTCTGCTTGAAGTATAAAACTTCAAAATCTGGTGACAAAGGAGGAGTGGTCATGCTAGCCATAGTGACAAAGTAGGCAAACAAGATCACACACAAGATAGATCTGACGAGAAAAAGTGAACGAAAAAGAGGGTGAATAAAACGGCAAATTTTTGTGAAGTGGGGGAGATGAAAACGAGAGGCAAATGGTAAATAATGTAAATTGCAAGGAGATGAGATTTCTGATTAGGAACCTGATAGATGTTGATGATGTCTCCCATGCAACGGTGCCAGAAATTCCTTTTGATGTCGCTTGAACTACGTCGGTATTTCCCCAAAGAGGAAGGGATGATGCAGCACAGCTACAGTAGGTATTTCCCTCAGTTATGAAACCAAGGTATCAATCCAGTAGGAGAACCAAGCAACACTATGTAAACGGTACCTGCACACAAATAACAAACACTTGCAACCCGACGATTAGGAGGGGTTGTCAATCCCTCTGTAACACCCCCATGTATCAACTACAGTGATCTTTTCTTAATCATGCCAAGTCATCATCATTATGCCATAAGAAAAACAGTTAAGAAATATTTCTACCTCAAATTCAAAATTCAAATACAAGCCATATCATTATTTCTTCAAACTGCAAAACTAAAGTTTTCATAATTTTGCAAAAATTCACTAAGTAATTGTCAATTTGAAACCAACTTAATTTGACTCGCAAATAAATTCCTAGGAAATTAATAAATGGTTCAACAACAAATAAAATGTCCTTTTCAAAATAAATAAATAATTACACATTTCCAATTTGCCTAAAACTTTTTGTGCTACACCATAATGTCACCTAGTATTTATGTGCCAAATCTCATAGGCAACAAAAGTCGTTTGGTCACTCAACTTAATCCAAAACAGGAGAGAAAATAAGGATAGAAAAGAATAAAAAAAAAGGAGCATACTACTGTGCTTATGGACTCTAGTTGCACAGTGCACATAGGCCCAGACCACCAGGCCTTCTACTACCTCACGTACAGGAGAAGGCAGGGGCCATGGCGTGGCCGTGCACATGTCGTCCACGCCCCATACGTCGTCGTGTCGCTCATCCGTCGGCACCCCGAGGAGTATATGGACGCCCTCAACTCCTAGGACAAACCCTAGCCCACCAAATCCCCCTCGCTCGTTCTCTTCCTCTCGTTTTGACGACGCCCGATACATGAGTGCCATGGCCATCATCGCCGTTGCGGCCACCGGCCTCCCCGTCACCTGATAGCATGTCCAGGAGCTTCAGCGCGGATGACTCCTCCGACTACGTGCACCGGTTCGAGCTCGGAGGCCTCATACGATCGCCATCGCCGTCGTCTTCGCCCACGGCCGACGCATCTCGTCGTCGAGTTCGTCGCATCCGGCCACCCCCGCACCTCCTAACCATGTCTACGAGCATCGCTGTGAGATCCTCTGCCGACGCCCCCCATTTCCCCTTTTGATCCGTGCCATATTGTGCCGTTGTTTGCCGTGGACCGGAGCTTGCCCGAGCCCCTGCTTATGCATGTGTGTGTACTTTTGCTGTTGCTCCTTGCGCTGCTATTGTTGTAGCCTGCTGCTGCTATTGCTTGCTTCTTCGTCTCCTCCTACTACTACACTGCGGCTTGCCGCTGCTGCCGAAGCCCCCGTTCGCCGCTCGCTCGTGGTCGCGCCCATGTTGCACGCGCGCGGCTGCCCGTGCGCCCCTGTCGCACCCCGCGCCTGCGTCCCGCGCGCCTTGGCCTCACGCCACGTCGGCGCCCACCTCTATGAGCCACCGCACCGCCCGTCCCTGCTGCCCGTCGCCTAATGCCTCCCCGCATGCGTGCTGCTACTGCTCTTGGCGCGTAATGCTCTCGTGCCGCTGCTGCTTTTGTTGATGCGCTGCTGCTTGCCTACTGATGCTGCTTACTAGCTGCTGCTAATCGCTGCTACTCGCGCATAGCTCCTGCGGCTCTGCTGCCTCTGGCCAGGAGGCCGGCCCGATTAGATTAGTCTAGGATTAGTTAGGTCAGCTGAATTGTTTACTTAGTATTATGTGTGAATGACATATGGGTCCACCTAATTAGATTAGGTAAATCTTTTTGGAAATTAATAAAACAGTGACAGGTGGGCCACACCTGCCCTTTTGACTAGTCAATTTGACTTGCTCAACTCAGATTAATTAAATATAATAATTTCAGATTATTGATAAAACTTTGAAATTCAATATAAAATAAACCGTAAGTCGGATGAAAATAATTTATATATGAAAAACGATCAGAAAAATGAGACGAATCTGAATACGCCCTTCGTATTGCTGTCAGATGCCCCTAACTACCTGAACATGGAACTTTTTGACTGATTTCGATAAATGAATAGTACTCAACTTTAATAAGATAAATCCAAATAAATTCCTAAATTAACTAAGTCATTTAGTTAGGCAGCAGAACACCTCTGCATATCGTTTAGGCATGTCATGCATATTGTTTGCATTTTTGCCGTGAATTTATTGTTTCCTTCCCCCTCCTTCTCTCTCGATAGACGTCGAGACCGACGCCGACGCAGCATAGTACAACTACGCTCCGGACGAGCAGCCTTATGACGACTAGCCCTTCTCAGCAGAGCTTCCAGGCAAGCCCCCCCCCCCCCTTGATCACTCCAATATCACCCATTCCATTCTCTCGTGCTTGCATTAGATTTTGCTACTGTAATTGATTGCTCCTATTCTGATGCATAGCCTACTTTTTGTAACCTGCTTATTGATACCTACCTGCTTAACCTAAACTGCTTAGTATAGGTTGATTAGTGATCCATCAGTGACCCCCTTCCTTTGTCCTTGTTGCCTCTGCTTCATCATCGACGACTCGATCAACGTGATCGACGACCAGAGACCGACACCTCACTTCACCCCCCTTTGTTGTACGACTCTGCATAGTTACTATCAAGTGCCGAGGGTGATACCTCGTAACGCACACTCCTGATGATAACTCTGTAGTATAGCTGTTCGGTCATGGTCATCGAGGGTGATTCCTCCTTAACCACTCCCGATACGACTCTGTCGTGCAACCCCTCAAGTGTGAACCTCGAGGGTGATTCCTCCTACGTTCACCTTGCTGGTTTCATCGAGTGGAATCCGCCGAGGGTGATTCCTCGGGGTTTCCACCTTGGTGTTATGACCACACGGTTACTTTGACTTTTGCCACAGGCGGGTCGACCCTGATGGGTACCCACGGGGGACTTATGCAGTCGGGTTGGCAGGAGGGCACCCGAGAGAGATATTGTGGCGGAGCATCAGAAACTCTGATCGTCTCCGCGAGTTATTAAATACGCCTAATGGATTTGGGTAATTGATCTGAGTTGGCCAATGGCCTATACGCACTACCAACACGCGGGATTATGGTTTATGGGGCCCTCTACGTCGTACGTTTCTCCCGAAAGCTCTTCAACCGTCACGGTTCACCGTGCGGGCTGATCGCCGGGAATGGGCTGGATACTTCACTGACGAGTTCAGTGTTACGCCTGCACCCCGTCCAGCCACGCAACGCGTAGGGTGCCCAGGGCGATGGCCCAAGAACCTCTGGGTGCATAGGTTAGTCCGGCGTGCTGACCTCTCTGCTGAGCCTAGGTAGGGCGCTGCTTCATGTTGATCTCCCGAGGCCGGGCATTACCCAACAAGTGTGTCCGGCCAGAGGTGTTCGAGCGTGTTGGGTAACAGTAGTGCACCCCTGCAGGGAAGTGATCTATTCGAATAGCCGTGTCCACGGTAACAGGACGCTCAGTTTGGTATCCCGATCTATTACTTGAACTAGATACTTGTTTAATTAATTGAAGCTCCGGGATCGCTTCCTCGCAGGGAGTCGAGGAAGGATCTCTAGGCTTTGTCCCAACATGCTTGCTTAATAAAATGCTTTTCTGTACTCCTCTAATTGCTGCAAGATGGTGGCTTCGTGAAGATGCTAGTCTTCGATAGGACTAGGTCTTCTCTCTATTCCGGCATTTCTGCAGCCCAGTCCACATATACAGCCTTTCTTTGATGATGTTGCATATGTAGTGTAGATCCTTGCTTGCTGAGTACTTCGGATGATTACTCACGGTTGCTTTGCTACTTCTTTTCCCACATACCCCTTTTTGATGTTACCTTAGACGATGGAGCTCCGGAGCCAGATGTCCCCGCAGGAGCTTACTACCAGGAGGGTCCAGACGGCACTTACTACTGGATCGAGCCAGCCGACCAGAAGTAGGATCGGAGGGTCCCAGGCAAGAGGCCTGCGCCTTTCGATCGTAGCTTTTGTTTTGCCCCGCCTTTCTAAAGGCTTATCTGTTTCTGTTTCATATCTGTACTCAGATATCAGATGCTTCCGCTGACGCTTGTTCGCGAGCTTATGTATTCGAGCCCTCGAGGCCCCTGGCTTGTAATATAAAGCTTGTATGACTTTATTTATGTTTTAGAGTTGTGTTGTGATATCTTCAAGTGAGTCCTTAGGCTTGATCATGTGCATTTGCGTGTATGGTTAGTGCACGATTAAGCCGGGGTCGTCACACCCTCTACGGGTAACGGTGCCAGAAATTGTGAAGTTGACGGGATAAAAATTGTATAGATTGGATAGATAGCTCTCGATAAAACGCGAAATAAAATAAATAGCAAAAAGGTGCAGCAAGGTATTTTTGGGTTTTTGGTATAATAGATCTGAAAACAAAAGCAAATAAAAATAGATCTCGAAGCAAATATGATAAAGAGTAGACCCGGGGGCGTAGATTTCACTAGTGGCTTCTCTCAAGAAAATAGCATACGGTGGGTAAACAAATTACTGTTGGGCAATTGATAGAAGATCAAATAATTATGACGATATCCAGGCAATGATCAGTATATAGGCATCACGTCCAAGATTAGTAGACTGACTCTTGCCTGCATCTACTACTATTATGATATCTACTACGCAACCTTCTTCTTGTAGACTCGTGTTGGGCCTCCAAGCGCAGAGTTTTGTTGGACGGTAGCAATTTTCCCTCAAGTGGATGACCTAAGGTTTATCAATCCGTGGGAGGCGTACGATGAAGATGGTCTCTCTCAAAAAAACCCTGCAACCAACTAACAAAGAGTCTCTTGTGTCCCGAAAACACCCAATACAATGGTAAATTGTATAAATGCACTAGTTCGGCAAAGAGATGGTGATACAAGTGTAATATGGATGGTAGATATAGGTTTTGGTAATCTGAAAATATAAAAACAGTAAGGTAACTAGTAACAAAAGTGAGCAAAAACGGTATTTCAATGCTTGGAAACAAGGCCTAGGGTTCATACTTTCACTAGTGCAAGTTCTCTCAACAATGATAACATAATCGGATCATATAACAATCCCTCAACATGCAACAAAGAATCACTCCAAAGTTCCTATCGGAGAACGTAGGACGAAAACGTGCATCAACCCCTATGCATAGATTACCCCAATGTCACCTCGGGAATCCGCGAGTTGAGTGCGAAAACATACATCAAGGGAATCAATAGAACATCCCATTGTCACCACAGATATACCATCGCAAGACATACATCAAGTGTTCTCAAATCCAATACTCAATCCAACATAACAAAACCTCAAAGAGCAAGACTCAATTCATCACAAGAAGGTAGAGGGGAAGAAACACCATATGATCCGACTATAATAACAAAGCTCGCGATACATCAAGATCGTGCCAAATCAAGAACACGAGAGAGAGAGAGAGATCAAACACATAGCTACTGGTACATACCCTCAGCCCCGAGGGTGAACTACTCCCTCCTCCTCATGGAGACCGCCGGGATGATGAAGATGGCCTCCGATGATGATTCCCCCCTCCGGCAGAGTGCCGGAACAGGGTCCCGATTGGTTTTTGGTGGCTATAGAGGCTTGCGGCGGCGGAACTTCCGATCTAGGTTTATTTCTGGAGTTTTCTCTATTTATAGGAGGTTTTGGCGTCGGGGACAAGTCAAGGGGGTCCACGAGGCGGCGGCAAGGCAGGGGGGCGCGTCCTAGGGGGGGCGTGCCCTCCACCCTTGTGGTTGCCTCGGGACTCCTCTCTGGTATCTTTTCGCTCCAGTATTTTTTATATTTTCCAAAAATATTCTCCGTAAATTTTCAGCTCATTCTGAGAGCTTTTATTTCTGCACAAAAAAAATGACACCACGGTAGTTCTGCCGAAAACAGCGTCAGTCCGGATTAGTTCTAATAAAATCATACCAAAACCATATAAAATTGTTGTAAACATGGCATGAATACTTCATAAATTATAGATACGTTGGAGACATATCAGCATCCCCAAGCTTAATTCCTGCTCGTCCTCGAGTAGGTAAATGATAAAAGAAATAATTTATGAAGTGTGAATGCTAGCAAGTGCACAAGTTTGATCAATAATAATTTCAATCACCTTTTCTAGCATCATTATATATCATAAACAGTAGCTTATCTCATAAAACTTCTTATGATCAAGTAGCAAGCTATTCACATGTTAAAGCATAGACCATAAACTTTCTTGAAAACTAACAAACTATGTTCTCAGTCATCAAACAATTGCAATTCATCTTATTTTCAGGAAGGGTCTATATAAGAGCTTTGATTTAGCAAATTCCACATACTCAACTATCATATAGTCTTCCATGATTGCTACCACCCAAAGAATATTTTTAGAACAAATAGGATCCATCAAACACAAAGAAAGATAGGGGCTTAGTGTTTCGCCTCCCAACTTATTTATCATATAGATAATTATCAACAATAATAATTCATGATCAAATATATTTGAATGGCCATATATGCTTGGATCTTTCCCCACCACATGATGCTTGCCAACTAAAGAATAGGTTGGAATAAGAAATTGACTCAACAAAAATAAAAGTAAAAGATAGGCCCTTCGCAGAGGGAAGCAGGGATTTGCAGAAGTGCCAGAGCTCGAAGCTTTTAAAACAGAGATGAATATAATTTTGAGAAGTATGCTTTCATTGTCAATGTAACGACTGAGAGTTCTCACTATCTTCCATGCTAGACACATTATAGGCGGTTCCTGGTGAAGTGCCATGTAGTCGACGTTCACATGACACCACTAAGGGAATCACAACATACATATCATCAAAATATGGAACACATATCAAGTTCACATGATTACTTGCAACAAGATTTCTCCTGTGACCTCAAGAACAAAAGTAACTACTCACTAATGATAATCATGCTCAAGATCAGAGGGGTATTAAATAGCATAATGGATCTGAACATATAATCTTCCACCAAATAAACCATATAGTAATCAACTACAAGATGTAATCAACACTACTAGTCACCGACAGGTACCAATCTATAGTTCCGGTACAAAGATTGAACACAAGAGATGAACTAGGGTTTGAGAGGAGATGGTGCTGTTGAAGATGTTGATGGAGATTGCCCTCCCCAAGATGGGAGAGTTGTTGGTGATGATGATGACGATGATTTCCCCCTCTGGGAGGGAAGTTCCCCCGGCGGAATCGCTCCGCCGGAGGGCAAAAGTGTTCCTGCCCAAGTTCCGCCTCGAGACGGCGGCGCTTCGTCCCAAAAGTCCTCTCCTTATTTTTTCTAGGTCAAAATGACTTATATACCAGAAGAGGGGCATCGGAGGGCCCCCTCTGGTAGTTATTTGCTCCAATAATTCCTATTTATTCCATAAAAATTCCTTGTGAAGTTTCAGCTCATTTGGAGTTGTGCAGAATAGGTAGCCTGACGTAGCTTTTTCAGGTCCAGATTTCCAGCTGCCGGAATTCTCCCTCTTTGTGTGAACCTTGCATATTATGAGAGAAAAGGCATTAGAATTACTCCAAAAAGCATTATTATGCATAAAAACATCATAAATAACAGTAGGAAAACATGATGCAAAATGGACGTATCAGTTCCCAAACAGAATGGTAAAGTTTTTACTCCCCCTCCACCAACAATCACACTCCACGGCTGATCCAAAACAACGGGTACCATCCATACCAACAACAATCTTGGGGGAGTTTTGTTTGATGATTATATTTTGATTTGATTTCGAGCATGGAACTGGGCATCCCGATTACCAGCCACTTTCTCATGAATGACAAGTGAATCAACACTCATCGTGAGAATAACCCACCTAGCATGGAAGATACTGACAGCCCCTAGTCGCTACATGAGCGATTCGGGCATACAAAACAGATTATTATTTGAAGGTTTAGAGTTTGGCACATGCAAATTTACTTGGAACGGCAGGTAAATACCGCATATAGGTAGATATGGTGGACACTCATGGAAGAAACTAGGTTCAAGGATTTTGGATGCACAAGCAGTATTCCCGCTTAGTACAGAAATTTTGGCTAGCAAAAGATTCTAAATAGCAAGCACCACATGTTGGAGGATCCATAACAATATAACTTCTATACAAATATACCCAAGCATAACTCAATATGTTGTCTTCCTTGTTCAACTTCAACTAATATGCTCAAGTTTGAAAATAATTAATGGGGCTCACAACCATAGAAGATGTCCAAGATAGTATATTTATATGTGAAATCTCTCTTCCTTCAATATTCTTTCATGAATTGGTCAAGTGACCAATACTATGTTTGCTAACTTTCAATAAATTTATCACCTCTACCACTTATATGTGAAGTCATCACTCCCCATGGGATAAGCATATGAAACATATATAATTTCAGATTTATGATATTCAATTCATTCAACCATTTACTCATAGGATATAAGTGAAGCACACGAGTAAATGACAAACTACTCCAAAAAGATATAAGTGAAGATCAATGAGTAGTCAAATAATTAAGTAGCTATGTGAAGACTCTCTCTCATAAATAAAACTTTAGATCTTAAGTATTTTATTCAAACAGCAAGCAAAACAAAATAAAATGACATTGCAAGGATAGCACATATCATGTGAAGAAGCAAAAACTTAGGCTCAACCAAAACTGACCGATAGTTGTTGAAGAAGAAAGGTGGGATGCCAAGCGGGGCATCCCCAAGCTTAGATGCTTGAGACTTCTTGAAATATTAACTAGGGATGCCTTGGGCATCCCCAAGCTTGAGCTTTTGTGTCTCCTTAGTTCCTTTTATATCACGGTTTCCCTAAATCTTAAAAACCTCATCCACGAAAAACTCAACAAGAACTCATGAGAAAAGTTAGTATAAATCAAATGCAAAAACTTATCATTATCTACTGTATAAAATCACTAAAATTATTATTTAACATTGCATACTAAATTCCTCTGCATATTTAATACTCCTATTCTCAAATAGAATCATTAAACAAGCAAACATATGCAAACAATGCAAACATAACAGCAATCTGTCTAATCAGGATAGTCTGTAAAGAGTTCAATTGTACTCATACTTAACTAACTCCAAAAATTCTGAAAAATTGTCACACTGTATAAAATTTGTTTTTACTCATTGTGTAAAAATTTCAAGATTTTATCATGTTCTGAATTTCCAGAAGAATTCAGACAATGATAGAAAACTTTCTGTTTTGAAAACAGCAACATATAGACTTGCAAAATAAGCATGGTAAAGGCATACTTGACACTTCTAATGAAATAAATGATGCAAAACATTACTATAAATAGCAGCAAGAAAATCCTAATAAAATAAAATGATGCTCCAAGCAAAACACATATCATGTGATGAATAAAAATATAGCCCCAATTAAGGTTACCGATAATGTTGAAGAAGAAAGAGGGGATGCCTTCCGGGGCATCCCCAAGCTTAGTTGCTTGGATCTTCCTTGAATATTACCTTGGGGTGCCTTGGGCATCCCCAAGCTTAGGGTCTTGTCACTCCTTATTCTCCTCATATCGATATCTCACCCAAAACTTGAAAACTTCAATCACACAAAACTTAACGGAACTTCGTGAGATGGGTTAGTATGATAAAACAAATCATTCACTTTGGTACTGTCAAGACAAGATTCAAAATTTTCTCACATGATGCCTACTGTACCCTATCATTTCTACAATTTATATTGAGCAATATAAGCCATAGAAACTAGAAAACAAGCAAACTGTGCATTGAAAACAGAATCTGTCAAAAACAGAACAGTCTGTAAAGATCTGAATTAAGCTCATACTTATGTTACTCCAAAAATTCTGAAAACTTAGGACAACGTAGAAAATTTGTATAACAATTAACTGTAAAAAATTCAGAAGTTTTACATGTTCCAGTAAAATATAGGAATTTCTGTACTGGACGTAAAAGTTTCTGTTTTTGCACAGAATCAAATCAACTATCAACCACACTATCCCAAAGGCTTTACTTGGCACTTTATTCAAACAATAGCTATAAAACATGATTAATACAGTAGCATAATCATTTGAAAACACAAAAACAGTAGTTATAAATGTTGGGTTGTCTCCCAACAAGCGCTTTTCTTTAATGCCTTTTTATGATTTCAATGATGCTCACATAGAAGTAAAGAATTGAAACACAAAGAGAGCATCATGAAGCATATGACTAGCACATTTAAGTCTAACCCACTTCCTATGCATAGGGATATTGTGAGGAAACAACTTATGGGAACAAGAATCAACTAGGATAGGAAGGCAAAACAAGCAAAACTTCAAGATTTTCAACACATAGAGCGGAAACTTGATATTATTGCAATTCCTACAAGCATATATTCCTCCCTCATAATAATTTTCAGTAGCATCATGAATGATTTCAACAATATAACTATCACATAAAGCATTATTTTCATGATCCACAAGCATAGAAATTTTATTACTCTCCACATAAGCAAATTTCTTCTCATGAATAGCAGTGGGAGCATCATATGAAACTTGAATACTATAAATTGTTTCCACATTGAAAGAGTAATGTTCAGTAAAACGATATTCAAAATTATGACAATAATTATCACTACTTTTTATAACATAAGTATCATCACAATAATCATCATAAGTAGCAACTTTGTTCTCATCATAGTCAATTCAAACCTCTTCCGAAATAGTGGAATCATTACTAAATAAAGTCATGACCTCTCCAAATCCACTTTTATCAATATAATAAGATTCAACACCCTCTAAAATAGTGGGATAATTATTATCTAAAGTTGACACTCTTCCAAACCCACTTTCATCAATATAATCATCATAAATAGGAGGCATGCTTTCATCATAATAAATTTTCTCATCAAAACTTGGGACTAAAAATATCATCTTCATCAAACATAGCATCCCCAAGTTTATGGCTTTGCATATCATTAGCATCATGGATATTCAGAGAATTCATACTAACAACATTGCAATCATGCTCATCATTCAAATATTTAGTGCCAAACATTTTATTGCATTCTTCTTCTATCAATTGAGCACAATTTTCCTTTCCATCATTTTCAAGAAAGACATTATAAAGATGAAGCAAATGAGGCAACCTAAATTCCTTTTTTTTTGTAGTTTTATTTTATAAACTAAACTAGTGATAAAACAAGAAACTAAAATATTCGATTGCGAGATCTAAAGATATACCTTCAAGCACTCACCTCCCCGGCAACGGCGCCAGAAAAGAGCTTGATGTCTACTACGCAACCTTCTTCTTGTAGACTCGTGTTGGGCCTCCAAGCGCAGAGTTTTGTAGGACAGTAGCAATTTTCCCTCAAGTGGATAACCTAAGGTTTATCAATCCGTGGGAGGCGTAGGATGAAGATGGTCTCTCTCAAACAACCCTGCAACCAAATAACAAAGAGTCTCTTGTGTCCCCAACACACCCAATACAATGGTAAATTGTATAGGTGCACTAGTTCGGCGAAGAGATGGTGATACAAGTGTAATATGGATGGTAGATATATGTTTTTGTAATCTGAAAATATAAAAACAGCAAGGTAACTAGTAACAAAAGTGAGCAAAAATGGTATTTCAATGCTTGGAAACAAGGCCTAGGGTTCATACTTTCACTAGTGCAAGTTCTCTCAACAATGATAACATAATCGGATCATATAACAATCCCTCAACGTGCAACAAAGAATCACTCCAAAGTTCCTATCGAAGAATGTAGGACGAAAACATGCATCAACCCCTATGCATAGATTACCCCAATGTCACCTCAGGAATCCACGAGTTGAGTGCCAAAACATACATCAAGTGAATCAATAGAACATCCCATTGTCACCACAGATATCCCATCGCAAGACATACATCAAGTGTTCTCAAATCCAATACTCAATCCCACATAACGAAACCTCAAAGAGCAAGACTCAATTCATCACAAGAAGGTAGAGGGGAAGAAACACCATATGATCCGACTATAATAACAAAGCTCGCGATACATCAAGATCGTGCCAAATCAAGAACACGAGAGAGAGAGATCAAACACATAGCTACTGGTACATACCCTCAGCCCCGAGGGTGAACTACTCCCTCCTTGTCATGGAGACCACCGGGATGATGAAGATGGCCTCCGATGATGATTCCCCTCTATGGCAGAGTGCCGGAACAGGGTCCCGATTGGTTTTTGGTGGCTACAGAGGCTTACGGCGGCGGAACTTCCGATCTAGGTTTATTTCTGGAGTTTTCTCTATTTATAGGAGGTTTTGGCATCGGGGACAAGTCAAGGGGGTCCACGAGGCGGCAGCAAGGCAGGGGGCATGCCCTAGGGGGGGCGCCCTCCACCCTTGTGGTTGCCTCGGGACTCCTCTCTGGTATCTTTTCGCTCCAGTATTTTTTATATTTTCCAAAAATATTCTCCGTAAATTTTCAGCTCATTCTGAGAACTTTTATTTCTGCACAAAAAAAATGACACCACGGTAGTTCTGCTGAAAACAGCGTCATTCCGGTTTAGTTCTAATAAAATCATACCAAAACCATATAAAATTATTGTAAACATGGCATGAATACTTCATAAATTATAGATACGTTGGAGACGTATCATATTACTCCACAGATCGACCGCTATCTAGCATGCATCTAGTGTATTAAGTTCATGGGAAAATGGAGTAATGCGATAAGAACGATGACATGATGTAGACGAGATCTATTCATGTAGGAATAGCCCCCATCTTGTTATCCTTAATAGCAACGATACATGCGTGTCTTGCTGCCCCTTCTGTCACTGGGAAAGAACACCGCACGATCGAACCCATCACAAAGCACCTCTTCCCATGGCAAGAAAAATTGATCTAGTTGGCCTAACTAAACCAAAGATTCGAAGAAGAAATACGAGGCTATAAGTAATCTTGCATAAAAGGGATCAAAGAACTCAAATAACTTTCATGGATATAGATCTAATCATAAACTCGAAGTTCATCGGATCCCAACAAACACACCGCAAAAAGAGTTACATCAAATAGATCTCCAAGAGACCATTGTATTGAGAATCAAAAAGAGAGAAGAAGCCATCTAGCTACTGCCTACGAACCCATAGGTCTACAATGAACTACTCACACATCATCGGAGAGGCACCAATGAGGATGATGAACCCCTCCATGATGGTGTCTAGATTGGATCTCGTGGTTCTGAAACTTGCGGCAGCTGGAATTGTGTTTCGTCGACTCCTCTAGGGTTTTTGGAATATTTGGGTATTTATAGGGCGAAGAGGCAGTGCGGGAGGCCACCGAGGTGGGCACAACCCACCAGGGCGTGCCTGGGCCCCCAGGCGTGCATAGGTGGGTTGTGCCCCCATCAGGGCACCCCTCTGGTACTTCTTTGGCCCAAGTTGTTTCTTCTGGTCCATAAAAATTCTCCAAAAAGTTTCGCTGCGTTTGGACTCCGTTTGGTACTGATATTCTGCGAAGTAAAAAAACAAGCAAAAAACAGCAACTGGCACTGGGCACTATGTCAATAGGTTAGTCCCAAAAAATGATATAAAGTCACTATAAAATGATTGTAAAACATCCAAGAATGATAATATAACAGCATGGAACAAGCAAAAATTATAGATACATTGGAGACGTATCACGGAGTATGCGCCAAGTCTTAATGTGAGAGTGGGTAATGCACGGTACCATAGAGTCTATCAAAATAAGATGAAACGGGAGTGCAAAGGCTTCGGACTTGGATTAATTATAAAAGAACTCAAACACTACACAAGAGCATCATGGTGTCATATTGCATGAGACTCAAAAGCTAAGTACCCGGAGGAGATAGTTTGGCAGAGATAAACCCCGTTGCGAGTCCCAGATCAACGAAAGATGTTGGGTTCATCAACAAAAATCCTCTACAATCATTCAATCGCTACTCAAGTCACCACTAGAGTCCCCAACTTAAATTACCAAGTGAAAGAAAGGCAACTATTCAAAGGACTCCTTTATTGGTTTTTGATAAAAAAGAACACGGCAATGTATTTCAGAGGGTCACAAGATTTCATCATGCTAGGTGAAACTAAAGCAAAACAAGCATGTAAAAACAGTGGGACACACCATTGCCCACTCTCACATTGAGACTTGAAGCATACTCCGTGATACGTCTCCAACGTATCTATAATTTTTTACTGTTCCATGCTATTATATTATCTGTTTTGGATGTTTTATATGCATTGATATGCTATTTTATATTATTTTTGGGACTAACCTATTAACCTAGAGCCCAGTGCCAGTTCCTATTTTTTTTCTTGTTTTTGAGTTTTACAGAAAAGGAATACCAAACGGAGTCCAAACGGAATAAAACTTTCACGATGATTTTTCTTGGACCAGAAGACATCCAAAGGACTTGGAGAGGGGGCCAGAAGGTTCCCGAGGAGGCCACAAGCCTGCTAGGTGCGCCCTAGGGGGGCACCCTAAGGGCTTGTGGGCCCCTCAGAGGTCTCCCAACCCTTATCTTTGCACTATAGATTCCCAAATATTCCCAAACCACCAGAAGCGTTCACCAAAATACTTTTCCGCCGCTGCATGCCTCTGTTCCCATGAGATCCCATCTTGGGGCCTTTTCCGGCGATCTACCGGAGGGGGATTCGATCATGGAGGGCCTCTACATCAACCTTGCTGCCCTTCCGATGATGTGTGAGTAGTTTATCACAGACCTACGGGTCCATAGCTAGTAGCTAGATGGCTTCTTCTCTTTCTTTGATCTTCAATACAATGTTCTCCTCGATGTTCTTGGAGATCTATTCGATGTAATACTTTTTTGCGGTGTGTTTGTTGAGATCTGATGCATTATGGATTTATGATTAGATTATCTATGAATATTATTTGAGTCTTCTCTGAACTCTTTTATGCATGATTAAGATATCTTTGTATTTCTCTTCAAACTATCGGTTTGGTTTGGCCAACTAGATTGGTTTTCTTGCAATGGGAGAGGTGCTTAATTTAGTGTTCAATCTTGTGGTGTCCTCACCCAGTGACAGAAGGGGTTGCGAGGCACGTATTGTATTTTTGCCATCAAGGATAAAAAGATGGGGTTTATATCATATTGCTTGAGTTTATCCCTCTACATCATGTCATCTTGCTTAAGGCGTTATGTAACACCCCATGTATTAAGCTACAGTAATCACCCTTTTGATTATGCCAGGTCATCATGCTCAACAGTGCCTAATCATCATTAGTATCATATCTCTTTACAAATTCAAATTCAAATGGAAATTCAAACTAAAAGTGATAATAAAAGTTATTCTAATCGAGGAACTAAAATGTTCAACATGTTGCAAATATTCCCAAAGCATTTATAAAAATAACAGCAACATTAATTAAAATATTTAAATGACTCCAACAGCAAGAAACAGTAGCAAAACAGAAGTATTTAATCCATTTATATTTAAATGAAATCCAAATGAAATTATCTAGACTTCAATCCTTTTTATAACAGTGGGTAATATTGCACTGAAATTTTGTGGCTAGTTCACATATTTTTACAAATTGCATTGGAGCTAAAACAAGATAGAAAACGGAAGAATTAAAAGGAACAGAGTAAAGAAAAGAGGAAGAGATTAAAGTGACACTGTGCACTTACCGGCCTGCCCAACACAGTGCCGGCCCAGCCCAACACCTCCTGTCCCCATCCCCTGTTCACCCGCGCGCGCCACTGTCGCCTCTGCAGAGCTCGCCGCGCCGCCCCCCCTTCTCCCGCACGACAGCGCGTCGCTGCGCCCGTCCCTGGTCGGTTAAGGCCCGCCCTCGACCCTCTGGACACCCCAGCCACCCCTCCTTGCTCTCCATCGCCTTGCCCCCTTCCTCCCCGATCGTCGCCCGAGCGCGCCCGTCGCCACCGTCGCCATCCACCGTGGCAACCGAGCTCCCCTCGGACAACCACCGGGTCACCGAGACCCACCGCATCGCCTACGACCACCCTCACCGAGCCACGCGATCGGACAAGCCCCACGCCGGCGTCTTCGACCTCATCTTCAAGATTCGGCCGCCGAGATCGCCGGCGACCATACGCCGTCGTCCGTGCTACCGCGAGCTCGCTGACCTCCCCTACGGCTCCCCCCGTGAGCTCCCCTTCCTCCTCGATCTCTCTCCCCTCTCTCCCGCGACCCGTAGGCTAGATCCCGTGCGCGCCCAACTCCGGCCGCCGTCCGTGTTCGATGCCGCCGTCGTTTAGGGCCACCCCGGGCCGCGTCGCTAGGCTAGGTGGATGCGACTCCTTCGCCCCGTTCGAACGGTGTGCTCCGCCACCCGTTTGGTCGTCGGAACGGCGAGTTCCACTATCGCCGCCGCGCTCGGGCTCGCCGGAGTAGCTCCGGTGGCCGGCGCTGACTGGGCGCCCACGTGGCAGCCCCGGGCCCCACCGCTCAGCCACTGAACCTGGGCCCCGCTGGCCCCTTTGACCCAGTCAACCCTGCTGACTGGGCGGCTCTGTCACTGACATGCGGGCCCCGCGAATTTAAACTGTTAAAATAAATAAATAAAACACTGATTAACCTATTAATCCTAATTAAGCTAATTAGTTAACTAAAGCTGACACTGACTGTGGGTCTCACAAGCTAATTAGGTTAATTAGTTAAGTTTAATCCTCTGTTAATTAGTACTGTGAATGACATGTGGGCCCCACCTGTCAGAGTTGACTCTGGTCAGCTGGTTTGACCCGCTGATGTCATGCTGACGTCATGCTGATGTCAGCTGCTACTATTCTGGATAATTCGTATTTAATAATTAAAATAATTCCAAAAAATCAATAAAACTTTGAAAAATCATATCTTTTAAACCGTAACTCCGATGAAAATAATTTATATATGAAAAATGACCAAAAAAATGAGACGAATCCGAATACGCTACCCACATACCTGTTAGATGCCTCTAACTATCTAAACATGCAGCTTTTTGCCTGTTTTAGATAGATGAATAGCGCCTGGCTTTTATAAAATAAATCCAAACAAATTCCTAAAATAACTAAATGACTTAGACATGTCTTTAGGCAACCCTGCACTGCACGTTAGCATAGCCTGCGCTGTGTTGCTCATGTTTGCTGTGTATTTATACTGTTTCCTCCCCCTCTTCTCTCTCGTTAGACCCCGATGCAGTCCCGGTACCGACGCAGCTCCGGAGCCCGACGCCACCATTGACGACCTTGCCCTTGCCGCCGAGCAACCAGGCAAGCACCCCCCCCCTTGAGCATACCGATACCGCCTATTCTTTCTCTCTCATGCTTGCATTAGAATTGCTGCTATTACTGCTTTACCTATTCTGATGCATAGCCTGTTTATTGTAACCTGCTATTGAAACCTTACCTGCTTATCCTAAATAGTCTAGTATACGCTGGGTAGAGACCTATCAGTGACCCCACTAGTCCCGACGGCCCCGCTGGATTATCAGAAGACCCGATCAACGGGATTGAAGACCAGGCCCCGGCACCGTACATCACCCCCCTTAGTTGTAACGACACTGTAGCATTACTATCGAGTGCCGAGGGTGAAACCTCTTGTAGCACTTCTGATGTTAACTCTGTAGAGTAGCTATTTGGTCGTGGCCATCGAGGGTGATTCCTCCTTCTCCACTTCCGATACGACCCTGTCGTACAACACATCAAGTGTGAACCCATCGAGGGTGATTCCTCCTACGTTCACCTTGACAGTTACATCGAGTGGGTATCCATCGAGGGTGATACCTCGGATTCCCTTGATGTTATGGACACACGGATACTTGGGCTTTACACTGTTACTTGGAAGGCGGGTCGACCCTAAGGGGTACCCGCATGTGATGTGAAGACGGGTTGCCTAGATGGTGCCCGAGTGGTGAATACGAGGCGTGGCCGAGCATTCTTGACCCTTGCCGGAAGTCCTCGAGGCAGGGCGACGGGGTCACATCTTTTGTGAGTCTCTGCTCGTTACCGCAACCCCAAGGTACCAACGATTTGGATATTTGATCCGAGCAGGCCTCTGGCCTGATAGCACTAACCATCACGTGGGCATAGTATGGGCGTTTTGCATCGTAGCATCAGCCGAAAGCTCTGTCAGACGTCTAGTTCAGTCTTGCGGCCGGGACGGACCAGCGCCCTCCTGGTGCCTGGCTTCACCCTGCTCGCAACGACCCGGAGTGCACAGGGCGATGGCCCAAGACCCCTGAGCGCTTAGGATGTAGACCGGCGGGGACCTCTCTGCTGAGCTGTAGGTAGGGCTGCGGTGTATCGTTTGGCCGAGGCCGGGCATGACCCAGGAAAGTGTGTCCGGCCGGAGTTAATCGAGCGTGTTGGGTAAGTTGGTGCACCCCTGCAGGAAAGAACACACCTATCGATAGCCGGTCCTACAGTAAAGGACACTCGGAGTTGTTTCCCGATCGACACAACTAGACCGTGAGATGATACCTGGATATATGGCTCTGGGATTGCTTCTCGCAGGGAGTCGAGAAGGGATCTCAGGACGAGGGTGATGACTGTATGGCTCTGGGATTGCTTTCTCGCAGGGAGTCGAGAAAGGATCTCTGGGTGAGGTTGATGACACTACTACTACATTATACTGTGCTGATCTACTCTCTTCTATTGCTGCAAGACCGCTAAAGATGCTAGTCTTCGATAGGACTAGGCCTTCTCTCTATTCTGGCATTTCTGCGGCCCAGTCCACATATACAGCCTTCCTTTGATAATGTTGCATATGTAGTGTAGATCCTTGCTTGTTGAGTACTTCGGATGAGTACTCACGGCTTCTTTGCTTTCTTTTTCCCCATATACCCCTTTTGATGCAACCAGATGACGGAGCCCCGGATACAGCTGCCCCTGCCGATGATCGCTGCTACTACCCCGAGGGTGGATACTTCTACCAACTTGCCCACGTCGACGATCAGGAGTAGGATCGGAGGGTCCCAGGCAGGAGGCCTGCGCCTTTCGATCGTAGTGTTTTCTTTTGCCCCGCCTTCTAAGGGCTTATCTGTGTTTTCTTTTATATCTGTATTCAGATATCTGATGCTTCCGCTGACGCTTGTACGCAAGCTTATGTATTCGAGCCCTCGAGGCCCCTGGCTTGTAATATAAAGCTTGTATGACTTTATTTATGTTTTAGAGTTGTGTTGTGATATCTTCCCGTGAGTCCTTAGGCTTGATCATGTGCATTTGCGTGTATGATTAGTGCACGATTGAGCCAGGGGCGTCACAAGTTGGTATCAGAGCCGACTGCCTGTAGGAATCCCCCTTTCCAACTCCTTGGCCGAAGTTGAGTCTAGTAACCGAAAATTGTTTTACTAACTTGGCTGTGTGGCTTACGGGCCCATGTCGCCAATTGGGTGGTATTAGGATCTTTTATTCCTCGACCTTTACTCTGGGACTCTGATCTCTCTTCTATTCGGGTTAAGATTTTACTAACTCCAACATTAGGTTCTCGTGATCACATCCACCCGGAGTTCTAAAATATCCCCCTTTGCTCCAAGATTGTGGGCCAGGTTCTGCTTACAGGATCCTTTTATCGAGGTCACCCTGTGTTGTCACTTGCAGATTCCTCGCTCCAACAGTTTTCTCCGATGTTGATGTAGCCTTTGCTATGTCTCGTTGTGTACTTCCTTGCCGCGTGCCTGCGCACCGCCTAGTTGTCTAGCCTTCCCCTTTCAGCTGTTGTATTGCCGGATTGTAATCGAGGCTATGTGTGGATTTGAATGTCTGGTGCGAATATGATGAAGTATCTATTGCACCTCCTTCTGTTGTGCGTGTTACTTCATAAATCATTCCATACACCTGCAGTTTTTCTTGCTAAACTGCCCCTGTTAAATTGGCAGGATGGCTGACGATCCTCCACCTCCACCTTATATTGCCGCAATGATGTAGCAGTTTGAACTGAACCGTCAGGTTATGACCGGGATATTGGCTCAGTTCCCAAACCAGAATGCTCATCAACAGCCTACACCAATAACTCTGCCGGAATTCGTGCGCCTCAATCCGTCCACTTTTCGCAGCTCGACTTATCCAATGGATGCTGATGATTGGCTCCATGACATTGCCTTCCAGATGAAGTCGGCTAGTGTTAACCCTGACAGTTACGTCACCTATGCGACGTATCACCTGAGGGGATCAGCTGATCAATGGTGGGAAAACCACAAGGGTATGTTGCCTGCTGAAACAATAACCACTTGGCAGGAATTTCAGTCAGCTTTTCATGCAAGGTACATCCCTCCAGGTCTGATGGACCAGAAGAAGCAGGAGATCCGCAAACTCTCACAGGGCACAATGACTGTGGATGAATATCAGAGGAAATTCCTTGAATTGTCCCGCTATGCTGAAGATTACGTCTGCACTGACGCCCGCAAGCAGGAGAAATTCCGTGAAGGACTGCGTACGGATATAAACCTCGCACTTGCTGTCCATGATTGTACAGACTTCGCAACGCTTGTCAGCCAAACTTTCCGAGTTGAGACTGCTCTGACTAAACACCAGGAGTCGCTCAAGCGCACTCATGAAGCTGGCTCATCCTCGGGTCAGCCTGTTCAGAAACATCGAGTCTGGATCCCACACAATGTTCATCATCGACCTGCTCCAACACCAAGACCGTCTTATGTTGCACCTTGCCTGCCTCCGCTGCCGAGACAGCTAACGATTCAGGGTGGACAGTCCAATGCCATGGCTTCTCCTCAGGCTGCACCACGTCCTCCTGATGGTCGTACGGAGGGCCATCGAACCCATCATTCCAGAAGTCGTAAGGCCAGGCCGCTTGCTATGGGTCGTGGCCAGGTCACTCATGTCAAAATGGGAGAAGCTCATGAGTCCCCTAAAATCGTGATGGGAACTCTGCCAGTTAATTCAGTTGCAGCTACTATTCTCTTTGATTCCGGGGCATCATATTCCTTTGTGTCCCAGCAATTTGCACAATTACATGGGTTAGCTATGAGCTCATTACCCACTCCATTAGAGATTATCACTCCCCGTTCCAGGTGGCAAACCAAGATGGTAAGTCACAACAATCAGATCGAAATTGAAGGGTTGATGTTCTCTGCTTCCCTTATTGCTCTTGGACCTTCCGACATAGACATCATTCTCGGTATGGACTGGTTGACAGCCCATAATGCTTTGATTGACTGTGCTACTAAGGCAGTCCAGCTCACCCACCCTTCCGGCCAAATAGTCAAATACTCAGCCCGAATAGCTCAGGATGCTGAGAGCCAGATATATGCTCTGAATGCATTAAATGCCTCACCTCTTGAAGGCATCGAGAGCGTTCCCGTTGTTCGTGATTTTCAAGACGTCTTCCCAGAAGAACTTCCAGGAATATCCCCTGCTAGAGCTGTTGAGTTTGTCATCGACTTGAAACCAGGCACAACTCCTATTGCGAAGCGTCCTTATAAAATGCCTCCGCACCACCTTCTTGAGCTCAAGGAAGAAATCGACAAGTCACTTAAGAAGGGTTTCATCCGCCCCAGTTCCTCTGCTTGGGGAACACCTTCACTCTTCGTTAAGAAGAAGGATGGAACTAACCGAATGGTTCAGGATTATCGGCCCATTAACCAAGCTACAATCCAGAACAAATATCCGCTTCCTCGGATCAATGATTTGTATGATCAACTTGCTGGGTCATCGGTGTTTTCTAAACTCGACTTGAGGTTGGGTTATCATCAGGTCCATGTTCGTGAAGAGGATATTCCGAAGACTGCATTTGTTACTCGTTATGGCTCTTACGAGTACACTGTCATGTCATTTGGCTTAACAAATGCTCCAGCTACATTCTCCCATCTGATGAATTACATCTTCATGGATTATCTCGACAAGTTCATCGTGGTATATCTAGATGATATTCTGGTCTATTCTAAGAATAAAGAAGAACATGCCGAACACCTCCGTCTTGTGCTGGAAAGACTCCGAGAACACCAGTTGTATGCCAAATACTCCAAATGTGAATTTTGGCTTTCTGAAGTAACCTATCTTGGTCATGTGATCTCCAAGGATGGCATTGTTGTTAACCCGGAGCGGGTTCAGGCTATTCTTGACTGGACTCCCCCGAAGAACGTCAAGCAAGTGAGAAGTTTTCTCGGCCTTGCAAGTTATTGCCGTCGTTTTGTTGAGAACTTTTCTAAGATTGCTAAGCCTTTGACTGATCTGCTTCACAAGGGCGTTAAATTTGAATGGACAAAAAAATGTCAGGAAAGTTTCCAGACACTCAAAGACAAGCTAACATCTGCCCCAGTACTATCTCCTCCAGATACCCGCAAAGACTTTGTGATTTATTGTGACGCATCCCGTGAAGGATTAGGCTGTGTCCTAATGCAAGAGCGTAAAGTGATTGCCTATGGCTCTCGTCAGTTGCGCCCACATGAAGAGAATTATCCGGTACATGATCTAGAACTAGCTGCTGTCATCTATGCACTGCAATTGTGGCGACATTACCTCCTCGGTAATCGTTGCGAGATCTACACGGATCATAAAAGTCTGAAGTACTTGTTCACTCAACCATCCCTGAACCTTCGTCAGCAAAGATGGATGGAGGCCATTGCGGACTATGATTTGGGTATTTCCTATACCCCTGGCAAGGCTAACGTGATGGCTGATGCCTTAAGCCACAAGTCCTATTACGACAACCTCATGGTTAGGCGAGCTCAACCTCGTCTTTTTGAAGAACTGCGCAAGCTGAATCTGCGTATTGTTCCACAGGGTTCTCTTAATAACCTTGTGATACAACCAGATCTTGAGACAGTTGTTAAGAGTGCACAAGCTAAAGATGCTGAAGTTGATTTGATGAAGAAAGACCTTCACCTTGAAAAGTACAGGGATTTCTCGCTGTCTGAAGATGGAACCTTGTATTTCAGAAACCGCATTGTGGTACCTCGCTTCGAGCTTATGACTGATAAGGTCATGAAGGAGGCACATGATACCCCGCTATCTATTCATCCGGGTAGCACCAAGATGTATCGTGATCTCCGTCAAAGGTACTGGTGGTCTAGAATGAAGCAAGATATTGCTCGATATGTTGCTGAATGTGATGTTTGCCGTCGCGTTAAAGCAGAACATCAGAAGCCTGCCGGAATTCTGCAACCACTTCCTATTCTGTTGTGGAAATGGGATAAGGTTCAAATGGATTTCATTACTGACCTTCTCAGGTCACATAAGGGTCACGATGCTATTCTTGTCATCGTCGACCAACTCTCTAAAGTTGCACACTTTCTGCCTGTCAAAGAGACTATCACTGCTAGTCAGTTAGCAGAATTGTATATCTCCAGAATTGTTTCACTCCACGGCATTCCGAAGGAGATCAGTTCGGACCGTGGCGGTCTTTTCACCTCAAAGTTCTGGGAGAGTTTCCAAGAAGCTATGGGAACCCATATTACCTGGAGTTCAGCTTATCATCCCCAATCCCAAGGCCAAGTCGAACGAGTAAATCAAGTGCTTGAAGACATGCTTCGAGCTTGTGTTATATCGTTCGGTAAGAAGTGGGAAGAATCTCTCCCGTATGACGAGTTCTCTTATAACAACAGCTATCAAGCCAGCTTGAAAATGGCCCCCTTTGAAGTACTCTATGGACGTAAGTGTCTAACCCCTCTGAATTGGTCAGAAACTGGGGAACGACCGCTCGTGGGTCCGGATATTATCCAACACGCAGAAGAGCAAGTCCGTATTGTCCGAGAAAATCTCAAGGCGGCTCAGGACCGCCAGAAGAGCAACTATGATCGCAAACAATGGGGTTTGACTTATCAACCTGGTGATCAGGCTTATCTGCGGGTCACTCCTATGAAGGGCACTCACCGTTTTGGAATCAAGGGCAAGCTAGCTCCACGCTACATTGGTCCCTTCCGCATTGTTGCAAGACGTGGTCAGGTGGCGTATAAATTGGAGTTGCTGCCGCAATTCTCTCATATCCACGACGTCTTTCATGTGTCGCAACTTCGTCGTTGCTTCAAGGAATCTCCGCACCACGCAGTGGATCATGAGATGCTCGAATTGCAAGATGATCTTTCTTATAAGGAGCATCCGATCCGCATTCTCGATGAAGCTGAACGTCTGACCCGTCAGAAGGTTACCAAGTTCTTCAAAGTACAGTGGTCAAATCATACTGAAGATGAAGCCACTTGGGAACGCGAGGATAATCTTCGTGTGGAATACCCCGAACTTTTTCCTTCTACCTCTTAATTCTCGGGACGAGAATTCTTGTTAGTGGAGGAGATTTGTAACACCCCATGTATTAAGCTACAGTAATCACCCTTTTGATTATGCCATGCCATCATGATCAACAGTGCCTAATCATTATTAGTATCATATCTCTTTACAAATTCAAATTCAAATGGAAATTCAAACTAAAAGTGATAATAAAAGTTATTCTAATCGAGGAACTAAAATGTTCAACATGTTGCAAATATTTCCAAAGCATTTATAAAAATAACAGCAACATTAATTAAAATATTTAAATGACTCTAACAGCAAGAAACAGTAGCAAAACAGAAATATTTAATCCATTTATATTTAAATGAAATCCAAATGAAATTATCTAGACTTCAATCCTTTTTATAACAGTGGGTAATATTGCACTGAAATTTTGTGGCTAGTTCACATATTTTTACAAATTGCATTGGAGCTAAAACAAGATAGAAAATGGAAGAATTAAAAGGAACAAAGTAAAGAAAAGAGGAAGAGATTAAAGTGACACTGTGCACTTACCGGCCTGCCCAACACAGTGCCGGCCCAACCCAACCCAACATCTCCCGTCCCCTTCCCCTGTTCACCCGCGCGCGCCGCTGTCGCCTCTGCAGAGCTCGCCGCGCCGGACCCCCTTCTCCCGCACGACAGCGCGTCGCTGCGCCAGTCCCTGGTCGGTTAAGGCCCCCCTCGATCCTCTAGACACCCCAGCCACCCCTCCTTGCTCTCCATCGCCTTGCCCTCTTCCTCCCCGATCGTCGCACGAGCACGCCCGTCGCCACCGTCGCCATCCACCGTGGCAACCGAGCTCCCCTCGGACAACCACCGGGTCACCGAGACCCACCGCATCGCCTACGACCCCCCTCACCGAGCCACGCGATCGGACAAGCCCCACGGCGGCGTCTTCGACCTCGTCTTCAAGATTCGGCCGCCGAGATCGCCGGCGACCGTACGCCGTCGTTCGTGCTACCCCGAGCTTGCTGACCACCCCTACGGCTCCCCCCGTGAGCTCCCCTTCCTCCTCGATCTCTCTCCCCTCTTTCCCGCGACCCGTAGGCTAGATCCCATGCGCGCCCAACTCCGGCCGCCGTCCGTGTTCGATGCCGCCGTCATTTAGGTCCACCCCGGGCCGCGTCGCTAGGCTAGGTGGATGCGACTCCTTCGCCCCGTTCGAACAGTGTGCTTCGCCACCCGTTTGGTCGCCGGAACGACGAGTTCTACTATCGCCGCCGCGCTCGGGCTCGCCGGAGTAGCTCCGGCGGCCAGCGCTGACCGGGCGCCCACGTGGCAGCCCCGGACCCCACCACTCAGCCACTGAACCTGGGCCCCGCTGGCCCCTTTGACCCAGTCAACCCTGCTGACTGGGCGGCTCTGTCACTGACATGCGGGCCCCATGAATTTAAACTGTTAAAATAAATAAATAAAACACTGATTAACTTGTTAATCCTAATTAAGCTAATTAGTTAACTAAAGCTGACACTGACAGTGGGCCCCACAAGCTAATTTGATTAATTAGTTAAGTTTAATCCTCTGTTAATTAGTACTGTGAATGACATGTGGGCCCCACCTGTCAGAGTTGACTCTGGTCAGCTTGTTTGACCCGCTGATGTCATGCTGACATCATGCTGATGTTAGCTGCTACTATTCTGGATAATTCGTATTTAATAATTAAAATAATTCCAGAAAATCAATAAAACTTTGAAAAATCATATCTTTTAAACCGTAACTCCGATGAAAATAATTTATATATGAAAAATGACCAAAAAATGAGACGAATCCGAATACGCTACCCACATACCTGTTAGATGCCTCTAACTATCTGAACATGCAACTTTTTGCCTGTTTCAGATAGATGAATAGCGCCTGGATTTTATAAAATAAATCCAAACAAATTCCTAAAATAACTAAATGACTTAGACATGTCTTTAGGCAACCCTACACTGCACGTTAGCGTAGCCTGCTATGTGTTGCTCATGTTTGCTGTGTATTTATACTGTTTCCTCCCCCTCTTCTCTCTCATTATACCCCGACACAGTTCCCGTTACCGATGCAGCTCCGGAGCCCGAAGCCACCGTTGACGACCTTGCCCTTGCCGCCGAGCAACCAGGCAAGCACCCCCCCTTGAGCATACCGATATTGCATATTCTTTCTCTCTCATGCTTGCATTAGAATTGCTGCTATTACTGCTTTACCTATTCTGATGCATAGCCTGTTTATTGTAACCTGCTATTGAAACCTTACCTACTTATCCTAAACTGTCTAGTATAGGCTAGGTAGAGACCTATCAGTGACCCCACTAGTCCCGATGGCCCCGCTGGATTATCAGAAGACCCGATCAACGGATTGAAGACCAGGCCCCGGCACCGCACATCACCCCCCTTAGTTGTAACGACACTGCAGCGTTACTATCGAGTGCCGAGGGTGAAACCTCTTGTAGCACTTCTGATGTTAACTCTGTAGAGTAGCTATTTGGTCGTGGTCATCAAGGGTGATTCCTCCTTCTCCACTTCCGATACGACCCTATCGTACAACACATCAAGTGTGAACCCATCGAGGGTGATTCCTCCTACGTTCACCTTGACAGTTACATCGAGTGGGTATCCATCGAGGGTGATAGCTCGGATTCCCTTGATGTTATGGACACACGGATACTTGGGCTTTACACTGTTACTTGGAAGGCGGGTCGACCCTGAGGGGTACCCGCGTGTGATGTGAAGACGGGTTGCCTGGATGGTGCCCGAGTGGTGAATATGAGGCGTGGCCGAGCATTCTTGACCCTTGCCGCAAGTCCTCGAGACGGGGCGACGGGGTCGCATCTTTCGTGAGTCTCTGCTTGTTACCGCAACCCCAAGGTACCAACGATTTGGATATTTGATCCGAGCAGGCCTCTGGCCTGATAGCACTAACCATCACATGGGCATAGTGTGGGCGTTCTGCATCGTAGCATCAGCCGAAAGCTCTGTCAGACGTCTAGTTCAGCCTTGCGGCTGGGACGGACCGGCGCCCTCCTGGTGCCTGGCTTCACCCTGCTCGCAACAACCCGGAGTGCTCAGGGCGATGGCCCAAGACCCCTGGGCGCTTAGGATGTAGATCGGCGGGGACCTCTCTGCTGAGCTGTAGGTAGGGCTGCGGTGTATCGTTTGGCCGAGGCCGGGCATGACCCAGGAAAGTGTGTCCGGCCGGAGTTAATCGAGCTTGTTGGGTAAGTTAGTGCACCCCTGCAGGGAAGAACACACCTATCGATAGCCGGTCCTACAGTAAAGGACACTCGGAGTTGTTTCCCGATCGACACAACTAGACCGTGAGATGATACCTGGATATATGGCTCTGGGATTGCTTCTCGCAGGGAGTCGAGAAGGGATCTCAGGACGAGGTTGATGACTGTATGGCTCTGGGATTGCTTTCTCGCAGGGAGTCAAGAAAGGATCTCTGGGTGAGGTTGATGACACTACTACTACATTATACTGTGCTGATCTACTCTCTTCTATTGCTGCAAGACCGCTGAAGATGCTAGTCTTCAATAGGACTAGGCCTTCTCTCTATTCTGGCATTTCTGCAGCCCAGTCCACATATACAGCCTTCCTTTGATAATGTTGCATATGTAGTGTAGATCCTTGCTTGCTGAGTACTTCGGATGAGTACTCACGGCTGCTTTGCTTTCTTTTTCCCCATATACCCCTTTTGATGCAACCAGATGACGGAGCCCCGGATACAGCTGCCCCCGCCGATGATCGCTGCTACTACCCCGAGGGTGGATACTTCTACGAACTTGCCCACGTCGACGATCAGGAGTAGGATCGGAGGGTCCCAGGCAGGAGGCCTACGCCTTTCGATCATAGTGTTTTCTTTTGCCCCACCTTCTAAGGGCTTATCTGTGTTTTCTTTTATATCTGTATTCAGATATCTGATGCTTCCGCTGACGCTTGTATGCAAGCTTATGTATTCGAGCCCTCGAGGCCCCTGGCTTGTAATATAAAGCTTGTATGACTTTATTTATGTTTTAGAGTTGTGTTGTGATATCTTCCCGTGAGTCCTTAGGCTTGATCGTGTGCATTTGCGTGTATGATTAGTGCACGATTGAGCCGGGGGCGTCACACGTTACTCCATTCTTATGAACTTAATACTCTAGATGCATGCTGGATATCGGTCGATGTGTGGAGTAATAGTAGTAGATGCAGGCAGGAGTCGGTCTACTTGTCACGGACGTGATGCCTATATTCATGATCATTGCCTTAGATATCGTCATAACTTTGCGCTTTTCTATCAATTGCTCAACAGTAATTTGTTCACCCACCGTATGCTATCTTCAAGAGAGAAGCCTCTAGTGAAACCTATGGCCCCGGGTCTATTTTCCATCATATATTTTCAGATCTATAAACCAAAAAACCCAAAAATACCTTGCTGCAATTTATTTAGATTTACTTTAGTTTTCTTTTTTATTATACTTATCTCTATTAGATCTCACTCTTGTTCGAGACCGTGAAGGGATTGACAACCCCTTTTTCGCGTTGAGTGCAAGTGTTTGTTAGTTTGTGCAGGTGCATAGATTGGAGACTTGCTTGTGCCTCCTTCTGGATTGATACCTTGGTTCTTAACTGAGGGAAATACTTATCTCTACTTTGCTGCATCACCCTTTCCTCTTCAAGGGAAAAATCAACGCAAGCTCAAGAAGTAGCAGGAAGAATTTCTGACGCCGTTGCCGGGGAGGTTCTACATCAAGCCTACCAAGTACCCATCATAAACTCTCATCTCTTGCATTAAATTATTTGCCATTTTCCTCTCATTTTCCTGTCCCCCACTTCTAAAACGTTTTTCAGAAAAACACAAAAATATTTGCCTTTTTATTCGCCCTTCTTTCGCTCGATCCTTTTTGTTTACTTGAACTCATCATCATGAGTGACTTCGGTATGGCAGAAACAGATGATGGCCTAACTCCTAAAATTGGATGATTCGGCAATCTGGATGTTAAAAATTTTGTTTTGGATGCAAGGGAACGTTATGGGAAAAGAACATATCCAAGATTTTTTCAATTGTGTCAGCAACTTGCCTTTTGATGATGCTCCTATACTTGAAAGAACTAAGACCTATGTAGAGGCTACTTCAGCACTAGTCCTGAAATTTGAAAATAGATTTATCTGCACTCATCCTACCTTGCAAAGAATGTTTTATGAGCTTCCCGTTATAAAAGATCCCAAGGCTAAAAAGATAGCTATCCGTGTTCTTATGAATGAATTTGATCACATAATACGGGAAGCTAGGGAAATTTTTGATTTTTATGGTATGAGCCGAGAAAAACCAGTGATAGATGAGATCCTTTACAATAGTGACTATACGTTGAGACATTTTCTTGGAAATAATCAAAAAAATTATGAGAACATTAAAAATAAAATCCCCCTTTTAGATGTAATCCAACAAGTTTTAAATGATGTTAATCAACTATATTCTTGGATTGTGGCTGGAAATCAAAGGGGATACCTAGATGGGCAACTTGATAATGCCAAAATTTCTATGGACAATGTGTTTCAAGTATTCTTTGCAAAACCTCCTAACGAGAACACACCTATGAAAAAAAATACCTAAGATGACAATACCTAGATCTATGTTTTATGCCTACCTAGGGGCGTTAAACAATAGCGCTTGTTGGGAAGCAACCCAATTTTATTTTTATGTTTTTTGTCTTTGGTTCTGTTTTTCAATAAATACACATTATTACCTTTGTATTAATTTTGTTTTGGTGTTTTAATTAGTGTTTGAGCCAAGTAAGACCTTTGGGATGGTCTACGGTGATAGTTGATTTGATCTTGCTGAAAAACAGAAACTTTTGCACTCATTGCCAGAAATTTAAAAAATCACAGAAACGTGATTTTGATCTGAATTTTTTACACAAGATTGATATACAAATTTACTGAATTTTCCTAATTTTTCAGAATTTGTGGAGTTAAATAAGTATACAAAATTTCCAGATTACTACAGACTGTTCTGTTTTTGACAGATTCTGTTTTCTATGTGTTGTTTGCTTATTTTGATGAATCTATGGGTAGTATCGGGGGGTATGAACCATGGAGAAATTGGAATACAGTAGATATAACACCAATATAAATTAATAATGAGTTCACAACAGTACCTAAAGTGGTGATTTATTTTATTATACTAACGGATCTTACGAGTTTTCTGTTGAGTTTTGTGTTGTGAAGTTTTCAAATTTTGGGTAAAGATTTGATGGACAATGGAATAAGGAGTGGCAAGAGCCTAATCTTGGGGATGCCCAAGGCACCCCAAGGTAATATTCAAAGACAACCAAGCATCTAAGCTTGGGGATGCCCCGGATGGCATCCCCTCTTTTGTCTTCAATCCATAGGTAAATTTACTTGAGGCTATATTTTTATTCACCACATGATATTTGTTTTGCTTGGAGCGTCTTGTATGATATAAGTCTTTGATTTTTAGTTTGCCACAATCATCCTTGCTGTACACACCTTTTGAGAGGGACACGCATTAATCATGAATTTATTAGAATACTCTATGTGCTTCACTTATATCTTTTGAGCTAGGAAGTTTGCTCTAGTGCTTCACTTATATCTTTTTAGAGCACGGCGGTGGCTTTATTTTATAGAAATTGTTGAACTCTCATGCTACACTTATATTATTTTGAGATTCTTAAACAGCATGGTAATTTTCTTAGGTTATGAATTTAGTCCTAATATGATGGACATCCAAGAGGGATATAATTAAAACTTTCATATAAAGAGCATTAAATAGATGAGAAGTTTGATTCCTTACATTTGTTTTGAGATATAAAGATGGTGATATTAGAGTCATGCTAGTGAGTAATTGTGGATTGGTAGAAATACTTCTATTAAAGTTTGTGATTCCCGTAGCATGCACATATGGTGAACCGTTATGTGATGAAGTCGGAGCATGATTTATTTTTTGATTGTCTTCCTTATGAGTGGTGGTCGGGGACGAGCGATGGTCTTTTTCTACCAATCTATCCCCCTAGGAGCATGCGTGTAGTACTTTGTTTCGATGGCAAATAGATTTTTGCAATAAGTATGTGAGTTATTTATGACTAATGTTGAGTCCATGGATTATATGTACTCTCACCCTTCCACCATTGCTAGCCTCTCTAGTACCGCGCAACTTTCGCCAGTGCATTAAACCCACCATATACATTTCCTCAAAACAGCCACCATACCTACCTATTATGGCATTTCCATAGCCATTCCGAGATATATTGCCATGCAACTTCCACCGTACCGTTTTATTATGACACGCACCATCATTGTCATATTGCTTTGCATGATCGTAAGATAGCTAGCATGATGTTTTCATGGCCTGTCCATTTTTTGATATCGTTGCTATGCTAGATCATTGCACATCCCGCTACACCACCGGAGGCATTCATACAGATTCATATCTTGTTCTAGTATCGACTTGTAATTCTTGAGTTGTAAGTAAATAAAAGTGTGATGATCATCATTATTAGAGCATTGTCCCATGTGAGGAAAGGATGATGGAAGCTATGATTCCCTCACAAGTTGGGATGAGTCTCCGGACTTTATAAAAAATAAAAGAGGCCAAAGAAGTCCAAATAAAATAAAAGAGGCCAAAGAAGCCCAAATAAAAAAAATGAGAGAAAAGAGAGAAGGGACAATGTTACTATCCTTTTTCCACACTTGTGCTTCAAAGTAGCACCATGATCTTCATGATAGAGAGTCTCCTATTTTGTCACTTTCATATACTAGTGGGAATTTTTCATTATAGAACTTGGCTTGTATATTCCAATGATGGGCTTCCTCAAATTGCCCTAGGTCTTCTTGAGTAAGCAAGTTGGATGCACACCCACTTAGTTTATTTTTGAGCTTTCATACACTTATAGCTCTAGTGCATCCATTGCATGGCAATCCCTACTCACTTGCATCGATATCAATTGATGGGCATCTCCATAGCCCATTAATTTTCCTAGTTGATGTGAGATTTTCTCCTTCTTTTTGTCTTCTCCACAATCACCATATTCTATTCCACCTATAGTGCTATATCCATGGCTCACGCTCATATATTGGGTGAAAGTTGAAAAAGTTTGAGAACACCAAAAGTATGAAACAATTGCTTAGCTTGTCATCGGGGTTGTGCATGATGAAATACTTTGTGTGATGAAGATGGAGCATAGCCAGACTATATGATTTTGTAGGGATAACTTTCTTTGGCCATGTTATTTTGAGAAGACATGATTGCTTTATTAGTATGCTTGAAGTATTATTGTTTTTATGTCAATATTAAACTTTTGTTTTGAATCTTATGGATCTGAATATTCATGACACAATAAAGAAGATTACATTGATAAATATGTTAGGTAGCATTCCACATCAAAAATTCTGTTTTTATAATTTACCTACTCGAGGACGAGCAGGAATTAAGCTTGGGGATGCTTGATACGTCTCCAACGTATCTATAATTTTTTATTGTTCCATGCTATTATATTATCTATTTTGGATGTCTTATATGCATTAATATGCTATTTTATATTATTTTTGGGACTAACCTATTAACCTAGAACCCAGTGCCAGTTTCTGTTTTTTCCTTGTTTTTGAGTTTTACAGAAAAGGAATATCAAACGGAGTCCAAACGGAATAAAACTTTCGCGATGATTTTTCTTGGACCAGAAGACATCCAAAGGACTTGGAGAGGGGGCCAGAAGGTTCCCGAGGAGGCCACAAGCCTGCCAGGCGCGCCCTAGGAGGGGCGCCCTAAGGGCTTGTGGGCCCCTCGGAGGTCTCCTAACCCTAATCTTTGCACTATAAATTCCCAAATATTCCCAAACCACCAGAAGCGTCCACCAAAATACTTTTCCGCTGCCGCAAGCCTCTATTCCCATGAGATCCCATCTTGGGGCCTTTTCGGTGACCTGCCGGAGGGGGATTCGATCATGGAGGGCCTCTACATCAACCTTGCTGCCCTTCCGATGATGTGTGAGTAGTTTACCATAGACCTACGGGTCCATAGCTAGTATCTAGATGGTTTCTTCTCTCTCTTTAATCTTCAATACAATGTTCTCCTCGATGTTCTTGGAGATCTATTCGATGTAATACTTTTTTGCGGTGTGTTTGTTGAGATCTGATGCATTGTGGATTTATGATCATATTATCTATGAATATTATTTGAGTCTTCTCTGAACTCTTTTATGCATGATTAAGATATCTTTGTATTTCTCTTCGAACTATCGGTTTGGTTTGGCCAACTAGATTGGTTTTTCTTGCAATGGGAGAGGTGCTTAGTTTTGGGTTCAATCTTGCGGTGTCCTAACCCAGTGACAGAAGGGGTAGCGAGGCATGTATTATATTGTTGCCATCAAGGATAAAAAGATGGGGTTTATATCATATTGCTTGAGATTATCCCTCTACATCATGTCATCTTGCTTAAGGCGTTACTCCGTTCTTATGAACTTAATACTCTAGATGCATGCTGGATAGCGGTCGATGTGTGGAGTAATAGTAGTAGATGCAGGCAGGAGTCGGTCTACTTGTCACGGACGTGATGCCTATATTCATGATCATTGCCTTAGATATCGTCATAACTTTGCATTTTTCTATTAATTGCTCAATAGTAATTTGTTCACCCACCGTATGCTATCTTCAAGAGAGAAGCCTCTAGTGAAACCTATGGCCACCGGGTCTATTTTCCATCATATATTTTCAGATCTATAAACCAAAAAACCCAAAAATACCTTGCTGCAATTTATTTAGATTTACTTTAGTTTGCTTTTTTATTTATCTTTTATACCTATCTCTATTAGATCCCACTCTTGTTCGAGACCGTGAAGGGATTGACAACCCCTTTTTCGCGTTGAGTGCAAGTGTTTGTTAGTTTGTGCAGGTGCATAGATTGGAGACTTGCTTGTGCCTCCTACTAGATTGATACCTTGGTTCTTAACTAAGGGAAATACTTATCTCTACTTTGCTGCATCACCCTTTCCTCTTCAAGGGAAAAATCAACGCAAGCTCAAGAAGTAGCAGAGCACCTCATAGCAGAGTGCGGTCGGAGTCGTACATACTTATGGTGCATCAGCATCATGTAGGAAAAGAGGTTCTCACTCTCAAGCAAGAACCGATGCACCGAGCTAGATAGGCATGTCTTCTTATAGTTCTTCTACGAGAGAGTTAGAGACTTATATATAAACTTTAATTGATTACCTTGGCTACCATTGTAGGGGAACACTTCATAAAATTCTTTGCTCGGAGTGGGTTGGTCAACACTCCCTAATGGTTTCCCCTGCATAAGAAGATCGTCCAACGAAGGATTGTTGGACATTAGCACAGGTAAATCAAAAGTATTTTCCTCCTCTAGTTAATCAATATCGCTAACACTAGACATCTCGACCAGAGGGTGACAATCCTGCAAGTCAAGTTCATCCAAACTAGAGTCATCGTCATACTCTTGTTCCTGTAAGTTAGTACCTTTTTTATTAGAAAGATATTCTCGACAATAATAACTGATGGAGTCCACCAGAGAATGCATCCAGTCAAGAATTTCATCTTTCCTACGAGTTTCAATAGCTTCGATCTCCGCAGATAATTTACATGCACTTGTGCTTAACACATACCACATGATTTCCTCGGTGGCATTCTTACTACTATTGTAGTGTGCTACCACCTCATCATAGGTTTTGTGCACTGGAAGTCAAGATGTTTTGGAGACCGGCAACATCTACAAGAAATTTCATACATAGAGCATGGAGTATATACACATATGTTTAAAAATTCTAGTAGTTCTAATGTATTCATAGAACTTATGCTCTTCTTGAGAGTTGCATCATCGAAGAACTCACTGAGTGTGTGCAAAAGTTTACTCTTGGGAGTGGGAGGTGGGCTTTCATCCATTTCTTCTTCCATGAGGTTTTCTTCTTCCAGGCACACTTGTTCATCCATGATAATTTGTTCTCCGTCATCCCTCTTTGTTTGCTGCAAGTTAGGTTGATATATATATAATACATGTTCTCTTACCATTTCTTGCAACCATGTATCTAGGGGTGTTGTTGGCTCTTCTTTTGCATCCTTTTCTTCGTCCTTCCACAGATCCTGCAAAAGGCTCATTTCTTTTGAGGTGGCTAACCTTTCCGGAATAGTCATAACCAAAGCATTATCGTGGAAAATATCTATGCAAGCACGGTGAATAGGATGCAATTTCCTATAAGCACTACCAAGCACCATATCATTTATACATGCGTCTCCCATGTAATGTAAAACTTCGTCGACATCATTATAAAGTACTAACTTAAGAACTTCAATACTACCATTGCAATTATCACTCCTATTATAAACTGATAGTATAGGATCAACATTGTACTTTCATTGATAAGTGTAGTGCCCTTTGGTTTTACAATCATTGCACGTTACAAAGTACTCATCGCATGTAATTGGTGCCCATTCGTCCGTAGTGCTATGCATTCTTTTATCTTCTCATCGTTGATAGCCAAAGGTGGAATATGGTCTCTCTTCTCCTCCATTGCAGATTCTTTCTGTTCCTGAGTAGACATCGTAGAAGACATGATGAGCAGATTTTTGCAACAAACAAAAGTAAACTAAATGTGAACAGGAAAGTAATAGCCAAGCGCTATGCTCCCTGGCAACGTCGCTAGAAAAAGCTTGATGGCCTGCAAGTGCACAATGCTATGTAGCAATTTCATGTTAAGTAAGGTTTGTCAATCCCACAGGGAGTGAATAGGATCGCACCACAATCCCCGCAGCTGTGTTGTCACTAACACAACCACGCTCACACTCAAACCGAAGTTTGGAAATAGCTCACTTAAGTAAGTTGCTAGGGAACGGTAAAAACAAGGAATTACACTAAGGACTAGAGAGAACAAAAAATAAATACTAAACTAAACAGAGAAAATAAACTAAGAGAAGTATGTGATGTTTTAGATGAGATTGCTGGCATCTAGGTACGGCCTTGTTCGGCTCCGACATGGAATGGAGTTCAGCCTTACGACTATGCCATTGTGGCTAAGTAAGTACTTGCATTATAGGATACGGTGGTCTACTTCTGGTGGGCGATCTCTCACATAACATTATCTCTCAAGACACGCTATGTTGAGATAACTCATTCATCCTACTTCTTGTCTCATACCTGCGGCGGCTAACGCAAAGATATTAAGGTCCTCGGGGTCATTAGGAGCGAACGAAGGCATTACGTTCTATGGACGACCGTGCTCCTAGAATAATCGTGTTCCCCTTAAGATATATGCGCCTGTCACATCGCAGGTCTCTTGGTTTTCACAACCATCCATGTACTTTATGTGTGGCCTGGGGAGTTGGATGTCTCCAACTATGCCAATGGATAGGACATCTCCTATCACTAACTTACCGAAGGTAAATAAGCAACACACATAATTAGACAACACATATCAAATAACTACTTGCTAATCGACCGACCCATAGCCAACAATTACTCAAATAACATCACATAAAAAGGGGTTCAAGAGTAGTTACAACCCATCACGGAGACCGTGATGGAGGAGGAAGAAGGGATGATGGTGGTGAGGGTGATGGCGATGGCGCGGCGGCGGATGGTGATGGTGATGATGACGGCGTGGCGGCGGCCACGCCCCATCGGGGCGGCTCCCTTCCGATCTCCTTCAAGGTTGCAACAATGATGTTCTTGATGTGGATGGTGACTGGACTTGGAGATGAGATGACGAATGACGAATGATGAACTGATGAAGATGGAGGCGGCGGCTAGGGTTGATGGTGTTTATATAAGAGCTCCTCCTCCCTTTATGTGGCCTCTCTCCTTTGATCCAAGGGCTCTAGTGTAACACCCCCAGTGGTTAGCTACAGTAATTCACTTTTGATAATGCCATGTCATCATGATCAACAGTGCTTAAACATCATTTGGATACTATCTCTTTTCAAATTCAAATTCAAATGGAAATTCAAACTGAAAGTGAAAATAAAAGTTGTCCAAACCCTAGAACTAAAATGTTCATTAAATAGTATATAATCCAGAGACAATTCTAAAATTATATTCAACTTATACTAAATAAATTATGTGACTCTAACAACCACAAAACAGAGATATTTAATCCTTATTCTTTTATTTAAAATCAAAATAAAATCCACTTGTCTCCAAACAAATTTCTAGCAGTGACAAATATTGCACTGTAAATATTGGACTAAGTCACATATTTTGCAAAACTTATTTGGTGGCTAAACTAAATTTCAAAGGAGAAAAGAAAATAGAAAACAAAACAGAAAAACAGAAAAGGAGAAAAGAAGAAAAAGAAAAAGGCCTACATGGCTGGGCCTAAGTCAGCCAGCCGGCCCAGCCCACCCCGTGCTTTCCCCTACCTCACTGCTCACCCGCGCGCTCGCTGTCGCCGCGTGCGCGCATGCCACGCCTGGCCCCCCCTCGCCTCCCTCTCCACTCCCTCTCTCTCTCTTTCTCCCCCTTCCCCGTAGCAGCCATGGCGCCGCCCCTGTAAATCGCGCGCCCACCGCGTTCCTCCCGCCTCGCTGCTGTGTCTTGGAGCACCGCCGTGGACAGCTACATCGACGACGCCTCTGGATCGGGATCGGGAGGCCACCACGGCGCCGCACTCTCCTACTTCTTCCCCTACGGCCAACCGGCTCCGCCGCGTCGATCCGCCACCTATGCGCTCCTAAACTCCCCGACGAGCCTCCGTGAGCTCCCCCTACTCCCCCCTCTCCGTTCGAGCTCTGTTTTGAGCTCTAGTAGCCGCCGCCGTCGAGCCCGAGCTGAGCTCCGCCGTAGTCAGTGCCGCCGTCGCTGTAGTTGCTGTCGTGAGCAAGTGAGCATTCCGGCGTGCTCAGTACGCTGCTAGGAGTCGAAGGTGAGCAGCTGCGCTTCCTCTCGTCGCCGTTTTGCCCGAACCCAAACGGTGACCGATTCTGGCGTCCGCCACGGTGGTCGCCGTCGACGCTGTAGCCCTCCCCGCGTCCAATCGAGGCCACCATCGAGTGCGGGATCGAGTGGGCATTCGAATGAGCCGCCCCGTGCTTTGAACCGTGGTCGGACGGCCATTTTCGCGCGACGCCGCCGTCTCTGGTGGTCGCCGGAGCGCGCGTCGGCGATGAACGCCGGTGAGCCGACGTGGCGCCGCTGGGGCCACCCCCAGGGTCACTGCCTGGTGGCCCCCAGGGCTCAGCTGGCCCCGTTGACTGAAGTCAACGCTCACTAGGCAGCCCTAGTCACTGACCTGCGGGCCCCAGCGCCTAATTAACCCTAATTCAAATTTAAACTAATTGTAATTAGTATAAGACACTGACAGGTGGGTCCCGCTAGTTGATTAGGATTAGATTACTTAATTTAACTCTGTTAATTAGTCCAGTCACTGACCAGTGGGACCCACTGGTCAGGTTTGACTGGTCAGCCCGTCTGTTGACTGCTGACGTCAGCATTACGTCAAGATGACGTCACCCTGTACTGTTTTGGATAATTTGAATTTAAATAAATAAATAAATCCAGAAAATGATTAAAACTTTAGAAAATCATATAAAAATAACCGTAGCTCGGATCAAAAAACTTTGTACATGAAAGTAGCTCAGAACGACGAGATGAATCCAAAAACACGGTCGTTCGTCCGTCACACGTCCCTAACTACCCGAACATGGAACCATTCCCCTCCGGTCATCTGTCTGACAAATGTCCGGAACCGGGAAAACATTCCCGGATGGATTCCCCCTTCCTCGGTGACATGCAACCATACGTTAGGACACACCCGGCACTGCATATTGTCATGTCGTACATTGTGTTGCTCATGTTTGCTGTGTATTTATACTGTTTCCTCCCCTGTTCTCTCTCGTTAGACCCCGACGCAGTTCCCGGTACCGACGTAACTCGGGAGCCCGATGCCACCGTTGACGACCTTGCCTTTGCCGCAGAGCAACCAGGCAAGCCGCCCCCCTCTTTGATCATCCCGATATCACCCATTCTATTTTCTCATGCTTGCATTAGAATTGCTGCTATTACTGCTTTACCTATTCTGATGCATAGCCTGTTTATTGTAACCTGCTATTGATACCTTACCTGCTTATCCTAAACTGCTTAGTATAGGCTGGGTAGAGACCCACTAGAGAACCCCACTTTGACCCAGTTGCCCCGCTGGATTATCAGAAGACCCGATCAACGGGATTGAAGACCAGGCCCCGGCACCGCACATCACCCCCTTAGTTGTAACGACACTGCAGCGTTACTATCGAGTGCCGAGGGTGATACCTCGTGTAGCACTTCTGATGTTAACTCTGTAGAGTAGCTATTTGGTCGTGGTCATCAAGGGCGATTCCTCCTTCACCACTTCCGGTAACGACGCTGTCGTGCAACACATCAAGTGTGAACCCATCGAGGGTGATTCCTCCGAGTTCACCTTGACGGATACATCGAGTAGGAATCCAACGAGGGTGATACCTCGGATTCCCCTGATGTTATGGACACACGGATACTTGGACTTTACACTGTTACTTGGAAAGGCGGGTCGACCCTGAGGGGTACCCACGTGAGCCTAAGTGGCGAGTGTTGTGGAGACGGGGTGACCTGGATGGTGCCCGAGTGATGAATACGAGGCGCGGCCGGGCATTCTTAGCCCTTGCAGCAAGTCCTCGAGACGGGGTGACGGGGTCACATCGATCGTGAGTCTCTGCTCGTTACCGCAAGCCCTTAGTCCACTAACGATTTGGATATTTGATCCGAGCAGGCCTCTGGCCTGATAGCACTAACCATCACGTGGGAAGAGTTATAGGCACTCTGCATCGTAGCATCAGCCGAAAGCTCTGTCAGACGTCCAGTTCAGCCTCGTGGCCGGGTCGGGCCAGTACCATCCAGGACTGAGGTGGTGCCCGTCCCGACCCTGCACACACCGACTCGGAGTGCACAGGGCGATGGCCCAAGACCCCTGAGCGCTTAGGATATAGACCGACGGGGACCTCTCTGCTGAGCTGTAGGTAGGGTTGCGGTGTATCGTTTGGCTGAGGCCGGGCGTGACCCGGAAAAGTGTGTCCGGCCGGAGTTAAGCGAGCGTGGTGGGTAAGTTGGTGCACCCCTGCAGGGAAGAAAACATCTATCGATAGCCGGTCATACGGTAAAGGACACTCGGAGTTGTATCCCGATCGATACAACTATAACTGGATACTTGTGATGAGTATGGCTCTGGGATTGCTTCTCGCAGGGAGTCGAGAAGGGATCTCAGGACGAGGTTGATGACTATATGGCTCTGGGATTGCTTTCTCGCAGGGAGTCGAGAAAGGATCTCTGGGTGAGGTTGAGACTTAATGATACTACTACATTATATTGTACTGTTCTACTCTCTTCTATTGCTGCAAGACCGCTAAAGATGCTAGTCTTCGATAGGACTAGGCTTTCCTCTCTATTCTGGCATTTCTGCAGCCCAGTCCACATATACAGCCACTCTTTGATAATGTTGCATATGTAGTGTAAATCCTTGCTTGCTGAGTACTTCGGATGAGTACTCACGGTTGCTTTGCTTTCTTTTTCCCCCATATCATTTTGGTGCAACCAGATGACGGAGCCCCTGAGACCGCTGCCCCGGTTGACGACTTCAGCGACCACTTCTTCCCCGAGGGTGGTTACTACTACGAGCTGGCCGACGACCAGGAGTAGGTTCGGAGGGTTCCAGGCAGGAGGCCTGCGCCTTTCGATCATAGTGTTTTATTTTGCCCCGCCTTTCTAAAGGCCTTTCTGTTTCTCTTTTAATATATGTACTCAGATATCTGAAGCTTCCGTTGACGCTTGTATGCCATCGAGCTATGTATTCGAGCGCTCGAGGCCCTGGCTTGTAATATAAAGCTTGTATGACTTTATTTATGTATTAGAGTTGTGCTGTGATATCTTCCCGTGAGTCCTTAGGCTTGATCGTGTGCATTTGCGTGTATGATTAGTGCACGATTAAGCCGGGGGCGTCACATCTAGGTGAGCCCAGTCTTCTCCCAAATCATCCCTTGAAGGCCAGGGAAGTCGTAGGTGTAAACAGTGACGAAATCCACGAAAAATCCTAAATCACAAGAGGCAACTTGCGGTGCTGTCTGGGCTTCATACGAGCGCCCACACGACTAGCCACAGTCACATGAAATGTCGTCTTTTGTTCTGACATTTTCTGACAAAACGGCCGCCATTTCTTCATACGAACTCAGAATTTGGCGTTCTTGGGCTCGTTGGATTCATTTTTGCTTTTAGATCTTGATTTGGAGTATTTTAGAAAATTGACTTTTTTCACCCTTAAAATGGCTAAGTCCAGGGTCCTGGATGTCCACCGTTTGAATTCCTTTCATCGTGCTAAGTGCGCGGGAAGTCCATCTCACCTACAAGACACACAAAGATGCCCGTTCGGGGGCAACCGGTGATGACGATGACGCTTGCGACTCCTCAGCGGATGTCTTTCTTCGTTGCAGCTATGTGTTCCATGTAGGTGGCCAGGTTGGTCGGTGGTACCAATGTCATGTGGGTTGGGTTGGTTGTATCGGTTTTAGCCTGTTTTCCGTAAAATAATGGGGCAATTCTCACTCTCTTCTTAATCAATAAAAATGGCAAGTGTTTTCCTCGTTTCAAAAGAAAAAAAAAGAGCGGTGGGAAACAAAAAACTTGAAGACACGGTGAGGGAATCTCGTGGATAAGCTCGGCGTGTATGGAGCGCGTGCTCTCGACACCCATCCTTGTCGCTCGCTACGAAGTACGGAGGAAGATTCCTCTGCCACGCCGTCGTTCACATTGCTGCTGCAGCACCACCGGCGAGCTCATCTGCGGTTTGGTGGATTTGCCATTTTGCAGCACCATCGGCGGGCAAGCGCTCAGCGCAGGTTCACTGCCCGTTGGCCCTTGTCTAGAACGACACCCCACCCCGGAGCAGCTGCGGCGCGCGCTCCGGTCGGGCGTCGGGGAGACTGCCGCAGCCCGTCCATCCTCTACAAACTACAAGTGCTGCCTCGAGCGAGCGGATCTGGCTGGGTGAAGCCTCGGGCGAGCTTTGTGCTTGGCCGAGCCGTTCGAGGAAGCCATCGATCCTGCTCCCAACCCGATCCGCGTGGGGCAGGCAAGTTAGTCCTGGCCCATCCATCACTTCTCTGCGTCTCCTGTATGCATATTTAGAGGTACTCTGTTTCTAGCTTCATTTCGGTTGGGGTGCGGGATCTGTGATGCAACCATCCGCAAGTGTCACCTGAATTTGCATACCACGCCGTCACCGGACCGTGCTATCTGGTTGGGGACATTTTGGGCATCTTCCCAGGGTCGTCAGTCAACCAACATCATATGTAACCTGAATTGGAGGTCATGGCGACACTTTTGGATCTAGTAAACTCTGCTGGCTTACACTTATTTTGGGACGGACGGAGTACAACTGTACAACACCCGGCAGCTGGTGAAACTATGTCTCATCTGCTGTCCTTTATCATCCTGGCAATTATTAATTCCATCGTCAGATAGCTTACTCTGGCTTTCAGTTTCCCTTTTTTCTTTTCATTTGGTGTTTTCAGACCTTAGATTTTTTTTCTCTCCGTGTTATTTCGGCACTCTTTCTACTTATGCAAATGATGCGCATTCGAGCAACAAATAAAAATAGAAATCCTCCAGGCACAATCCAGTTTTAGCGTAAGAGAAAGTAATGATGAATACACACAAAGGTACCCCTTACCTCTACAATGGACTGAATGTGACTACCCACTTGAGGGCCTTTTGCTAAAAAAGAACGAACTATTCAGCCCTGAAACTGATGTCTGATTAAATCCTTGGATTCTTTACCCTATTCCTACCCACAAAAGGTAGAGCATGTTCATGTCGTTATTAATAAATTTCCATATAACTGCAGGTTTTCCTCCACCCTACATGGTAGCAATTCGGGCGCTTTCATAACAAGAATCTTGATAGTTCATCACTTCTTCAAAACTTGCTTAGCCCAAAGTCCAAACCAGAAGGTAAGTACATGTTCTTCAGCACATTGATATCATCTGGCTCTTGCCATCTATATGTCTGACTGCTCACTTGGAACCACTAGTTAACAAAAATATTATCTATCTTGCAGAGCTTCCTCAAGGGCGTTTTATTTTCTTGTGCTGCTTACAGGCTTACAACAATGGCATATGTGGTTGGCATAGTCAACACTCTGATTACTCCAATTTACCATATTGTCTTCAAGCATGTAATGTACCCCTTCACGGCTAGCAGAAACGTGAGGCATCTCAAGGAAGCAGCCCAGGGTTTGATCGCCAAGGGCAACGATGTCCGGTATGAGATTGAGATTGCCGAGAGAAATGGCATGACAGCAAAGAATGAAGTGCGGAAGTGGCTTGAAAATGTGAATGCCATCAAGTCTGATGAAGAAGCAATTAGGCAGGTATATGACGAGAGATGCCAAGTTTTTGGGTGCATCTCTCTGAATTGCTGGTCAAACTACAAAATCAGCAAGAGTGCTGAAAAGGAGCTTCTGAAAGCCCAAGAGTATGCCAAGATTGACACTAGTGTTGTCGCAGTCCAGCCACTGCCACCATCGGTCCGAGAAATGCCTGTCTCATCCAGTGGACTGCTCAGTGAAGAGCATAATATGCAGGAGGCTGCCAGGTGCATTAGGAATTCTCCGGTTGGAATGATTGGGATATGGGGTCTAGGTGGAGTGGGAAAGACTCATCTTCTGAAGAAGATCAACAACTCATTTCTAGGAGACTCTTTCTTCGATGTTGTTATTTTTGTTACAGCCTCAAAAGATTGTTCAGTGGAGAAAATCCAAGGTGAAATAGTAAAGAAACTCAGCTTAAGGAAAGACGACGATATAGAGTCTCAAGCCAATATCATTTTTGACTTCCTAAGCAGGAGGAGTTTTCTTGTACTGCTGGATGACCTCTGGGAACCATTGGACTTGCAAGCAGCTGGTATCACACATCCTCTTGGATTTGTCGGCCAATTCAAGAGGAAAGTAGTACTAACAACAAGGTCACGAGTTGTGTGTGGTACAATGAAGGTCAGAAAAGAGATAAAAGTGGACTGCTTGAGGCAAGATGAGGCATTGCAGCTCTTCCAAGAGAATGTTGGCCAAGAGATTCTTTTATCCAATCCGCACATTGGAGCCCTTTCAAGAGAGCTTGTGAAGGAGCTAAAGGGCCTGCCCTTGGCGTTGATAGCTACCGGAAAGGCAATGTATCCAAAGAAAGATCCAGGTGAATGGGAAACAGCTATTCGTCTACTGCGACGATCTGGCCACGACGCTGATGATCCCACGTCTGTGGAGAACATAATTTACTTCAAGTTAAAACTTAGCTATGATAGCTTAGGGAATGATACCATGAGACGTTGTTTCCTGGTTTGCTCACTATGGCCAGAAGATTCTCCTATTGCTAAAGACGATCTGATCCAGTGTTGGATGGGTTTAGGTCTGCTTAATAAGTGCGACATACAGAGTTCTTACAGTGAAGGCTACAACATCATAGGTCACCTGCAAGCTGCATCTTTGCTGGAAGGTACCGAGGACAGTAGTAAGCACCTCAAAATGCATGATGTGATCCGTGATATGGCGATATGGATATCTTGTGGTTGCGGTGAAAACAATAACAAATGGGTTGTTCATGCAGCGATCGGCAAAACTGCGTCTAGAAAGTGCATCCCTTGGAACAGAGTGGAGTATCTGTCAATGATGGGCAACGGACTGGAAGAACTTCCATATCTTGGTGGTGGTGTGAATGAAAATAGTATGGGCTGCAGTGTTAGATCCAAGTGTTTTCTAGGTTCTGGTTCTACAGAACTCAGGACACTGCTTCTTCAAGATAATAAGTTCAACGAGAAGGCACTTGGAAATATTTACCTCTTCACTTCATTGACATACCTAGATTTGAGTCAGAACCACATTCGTGTTCTGCCTTTAGCAGTCTGTGCTCTGGGAGATCTAGAGTACCTCAACCTATCTTACAATTACATCACTGAGTTGCCCAAGGACCTTCGACACCTCACCAAGCTCAAATTCCTATACCTAAGAGGCAACCCAATACACACTGTAACAAAGGGCACCATATCAAGGCTGCAGGAACTGCAAGTGCTTGACCTACTGTCGTCCCAGGTCTCGACACACGCAAACTATACTCTATCATTGTTCCCAGAATTGGACTTCCTGGATAACTTGAAAGCTGTGGATATCGGGGTCAAAAGTGACGCGGCATACGAACTGCTAGGCAAGTTCCCTGGCCTCCCTGTTAGATCCATCCATCTGAGCAGGCTGACAGGGACACCAACATTCTGCTTCCTAGATGGCTGCTTCTCGAGCTCCTCGGTGCAAGCGAGCTTATACGACCTGACGATCTACAAGTGCTGCATGCAGCAGATACTGGTGAGAAGCGGCGCGGAAGGAGCAGTCTCCCAATTCGACGTGCTCAGATCGCTCACGCTCGACAGCCTGCGCAGCCTGAAGGGGATCATCTGGAAGAGAGTGGTCCCAGAGTCTCTTTTTCCGAGGCTGACCTACCTGGCAGTCGTGCACTGCCAGAGTCTTAGGCACATTTCATGGGCCATGCACCTGCCTTGCCTCGAGAGGATCCTGGTGAACAACTGCGGCGGCATGAAACAGATCGTTCGGACCAAGAAGAAGGACGGCGGTGCCGGGGAAGAAGACAGGGGGCAAGCACCGTTCCATGGCTTCCCTTGCCTCAGATACCTTGAGCTGCAGAGCCTTCCCGGGCTGTCGAGTCTCTGCGATCCCGAGGTGACATTCCCGTCCCTCGAGACCATGGAGATATCCTTCTGTCCAAAGCTGAAGAGGCTCCCATTCCTGATGAGAACCGTGCCGCGGAGGCTGCGCAACATCAGCGTCCCCCTTGTCCAGATGAGGTGGTGGGAGTCGCTGGAGTGGGTCGAGGAGGGCGTCAAGCGTGCCGTACAGCCTCTTGTTAACTCGGACATCACAGAACAGCTGGAGCAGAGTCATATTTAGTGTACTTGGTTAGCATCCTGATCACCATTTTCTTTCTTTTCAACCGTAGCCTCTTGTTAATTCGGACATCTTTTCTCATGACTTTGCTCACTTAGGTTATGTGTTCGATTCAATCTGGGCTATCCATCAAATCAAATTCTATTGAATATGCTGCCTACCAATATATCATCCCTACCAGGGGAGTTTACTTTTGCTTATCTCTGTAGTTGTCTGATTTCAAAACTTTGAAATGTAATGACCAAAGTTGTACAGATAACAAAGACTCAACCAAGTTTTTCAGTCAACATACAGAAACAGCAACAGTAACCTTGTCGGTGATAGAATTGTGAGTAGAGTATATAGATGAAAATCATTACTGTAGGATATTTCTGTAGGCCTTCTAAGTAGAATATAGATGACAGGCTGATGGCCATAATTCCATTCAGGCTGATCTCATTGTGCTGGTATTTCTGTTGGTGAGAGAGACCCCATGAGGCTGCATCTTATTCATGTGACCATTCCAATGCTCCTTCCATCTCTAACTAATCTGAATCCTTCTTCATGCATTTCATCTCCTTTCTTGTTATGATGTAATAATAATAATAATCCCAAGTATTCTAAAAAGGAAAAGCACGTCCATTAGTCAACTTGCATGGAACTCAAGCATGCGGGGCAGCAGCCAGTAGAGAAGCGCTCTGATAATTAAAGCATCGAACTCTCTTCTTCTGTTGCCAGTTCAACAACAACAACATAACAAGTATCATATATTCTACAGGTACGGGTGCCGGTATGGTGACGACAACCCTAATAATACAAGTTCAATACTTCTTAAATATACTGAAAATTTAATAATAAACCGGACTACTCACTCAAGAGAATGCAGTGTAGGACGAGATACTTTTCAACCAGTCATCGTATATGTTATAAAGAACCTCCTGGCGAGTTCCATGCTGTGGCTGAAAGGATATGCATCTCATCTCCTTGACTTGGGGATTATCCTGCCCATACAGGAAACCTTCAGAAATACTTGACCAGTTCTTGGATTGAAAATAAGAAATGGGAACTTGATAGACATTTGTGTCATCCACAAACCATATGATTTGATTCATGATCATCCCTCCGTAGTTCTGTGCACTCTGCTCTTCTCTTCTCTTCTCTTGATTGATTTGATTGTCAACACTCTGCTCTTCTCTTCTCTTCTCTAAGCAGAGTAGGCGCAGCCAACACATCATTACAACTGCTACATATGGCTCCTGCCCCAGGCACATCTAACTAGTAAAAGAGTCTAGCCAACCCGGCCATAGGAAGGCCCTTCGACAGCGCGGTGATTTCTGGCCGTTTGATGAAGCTACTGTTCATGGCTTTGACTCCTGGCCGTTCAAATTTTCCTCACCTGCGTGCTTGTTAGTTCTGTGTATGACTATTGGGTCCGTGCGTGGGTGGGGCTGATCTGCAGTGGCCGGCAGGCGCTCGAGTCCGCGTCGCTGATTGGGGCCTCCTGCATCGGCCGCTGACTGGGGGTCAGTGGGCTTCGATTGGCGCGTCGCGCTCTCACCCGCGTGCTTGTTGTGTTAGTGTATGACTGTTGGGCCCGCGCGTGGGTGGGGCTGGTTTGCAGTGACAGACAGGCGCGCGTCTCCGCGTCGGCTAATTGGGGCGTCCTGCGGGCAGCGAATGACAAGCGAGCGAGCACAGCGAGCGACCGGGCAGCAGCGAGAGAAAAGAAAAAAGAAGCGAGCGGGCTCGCTGCCCGCATCTCCCCCGCGACCCTCATCCCCTCTTGCCGCCGCCGGCTCCTCGAGCGCGCGGGGTCGCGGGGCGTGAGGAGAGCGAGGAGGGGGAGGGGGCAGATGCGTGAGGAGGAGGAGGCCGTGGTCATGGCGGTGCGGCGGAGGTCGTGGCCGGCCAGCGCGCGGCACCAGTCGGCGGCGCGACCATCAGCCGTCGGTGCGAGCGTGCGGGGTCGAGGGCCATGAGGTGGCGGCGCGCGGCACCAGGCGGAGGCGCGACCATCAGCCGTCGGCGAGAGCGCGCGGGGTCGCGGGCCGTGAGGAGAGCGAGGAGAGGGAGGGGAAGAGTGGGAGGCGCGGGGCCTCCATCCTCACATGCTCCACCCCGAGCGCCGCCTCCTCCACCTCCGCCTGTGCTCATTTAGCCTCTTCCTCCTCGCGTGCAGCAGCCAAGACCACGGCCATGGCATGGGGAGCGGCGCATGCGTCAAGCGACTGCGAGCGCGTCTGATGCCAACTCGCCAAGGTGAGCCCCTCTCTTTCACTCACTCTGCTCCCCCCTCTTGTCTTATATTCAGCGTGCTTCTCGGCGGTCTGGCAAGACGAAGAGGAGCTGCAGAGCCGCGCGCGTGCTCTCACTGAAGGCCTGCAATGACGCCTCCCACGTTCTCGATCCGACGCCGTCGCACGTCGTGGTCCCGGATGGCGCTCCCACCACGGCCTTGCTGCCTCCTCTGACGCCGTGGCGTCGCAGCTCCTCCATTCCCGCCTTCGGTGTCCCGCTGAAACTTCCTGCTGGTGCCTCCGCCCATGCCTCCTCTGCTACGGCACTGACGCTGCATCGCCTTGCCCACCTGCTAGAAATGCGTGCGTGCTGCTCGATGAAATGCGTGTGTGCTAACGTTCGTTGACCACTGTCGTTGCTGTTCCTACTTGAGCCTGCATTTTCAGATCTTCTGCATGTGGCATGATGAATTTTGGCAATCTCTTTACCTGGAGAATGTACCACTGCCGAGTTCTCATTTATGTAAATATGCCATGACTTCTTGCAGCTTAATCAAAGAATTTGATCGTGTACTCAAAGATGAGAAGAAAAGGAATACTTCTGAGGTCAACAAACAGCTAAATGACCAGAAGCAATTTATGGTTGGTAGTTTCCTTCATTGACGTCTTTGTTGTGTCATGTTCCACACCGTATAATTTGTATCTTTGTGTGTTATGGCAGATCAAGGAGTTGAATTCGTATGTCACCTTGAGGAAGACGTGAGTACAATTTTTTCCCATGCTGTCTATAGAGTTGAAGGATGTGATCTCGCAAACGTTCACTGATAAACCTCAATTTCTTAAATTTCATCTATACACCTCCTGAAACTGCAGTGTTTTCCGTCCCATTGCAACTCTCTTGGTGCTAATAGATGTGCTCCTCGATCGCCATGGTGTTGCAGGTACCAAAGTAGCCTTGGTAATAAGAGGATTGAACTATTTGATGCTGGTAGTGACCAGGTAGATAACGTTCAAATGGCATAAGGTAAAATTAAGTATCATAATTTTGTGTTATTATTTATTAATCTTCTCATGAAAGGTCAACATTCTGATCCAACTACCTCATTAATTTTTGTAGAAATGTCAAATCAACAACTCATTGATTCTGGAATGAAACAAATAGACCAAACAGACCAAGCTATTGAGCGTTCGAAAATGGTGCACTGCTAACTTACACTTTCTTTTGTTGTTCAATCTTTCATAAGGTATTTTACAGAAGAGTCGCAAAGAAAGGAAATTTACAGAAATTTGTTGTTGTAGGTTGTTGCACAGACTGTTGAAGTTGGAGCTCAAACTGCTACAACTCCATAGCAAGTAAGCTTTCTGGAACAATGAAATTGATGCAATTTCATTTAGATGTTTCTGGATTTCAAGTATGTTCTGAATCCTTTTTAAAAAAAAAGTATGTTCTGAATGGGAGTTTGGTCATTATATTCCGCCCTTTTTATGCCTAAGGGATAGTTCTCTCATTTTGATGCCATAAACATGACTACATGAAGGAGAGAAGAGAATACGATGAAGTTAGATGAGATTTGCGGTGAAAAGCTTTCTTTCTTTTGTTTACCTACACGATTGATTCTTTTGCTGGATAGGTTAGAAATCCAAATACCCCTTAATAGGAAGCTTGAAAGTTCAGTTTTCTGATGGTGAGTTATGTGTGGTTTCAGGGTTACAAATGCCTCAAGGCTTCCCTGACAAAGGTTCTTTGAAAAGGAATGGCTTGCCAAAAAAATGGTGGTTCTTTCTTCCGTTAACTGTTTCGACCCTCTTATTTTCTCATTTGTAATGAACTACAAATTCCCTTATGTTTTCTTTTCCTATTGTTGCTTATGTGTGGTCATTAATAGTTTAATACTCAAATACTACTTGCGCTTCGTTCATGTCTTGCGCCATTGGCGCAACGGGGTTAAAGCCTGAAAGCTGAAACTGAAGCTTGGTCTTTCTCAAAATTGACCATGGTGTAGTTTTATGCTACAGTCAAGCCTTGGATAGAAAATAAAGGTGTTATCGAGATGATATTTCAGTTTTAGAAATATATATTGATGGACTATAGCAGCGTTTCTGTTTACTGAATTTCGTTTTGCAGTTTTTCCATATATATCACTCATTCTGTTGAGTGTTTATTCAAATGTGCCTAATGTTTTTTTTTCCAGGTTTCTCAAAACTAACAGATGCTGCTCTCTAATCAGTTAGGAGGCTGAAGATGGTAGCTTACTGAACTTTTCATAACTTACATACTGAGATGTAGGTTTGTCGGATCTGTTGCATGAGGCAGAACAAGAATATTCAGTTCTCTCTCATAGTGATTCTTATAAAATATCATGCATACAAGTTCCAATTTAAGTAGAATATAACCACTGGATTACTCTTGGGTAAATCCTGCCTTTTTAATTCATTTGTTTACTGTTCTTACTATATAGGGTTTTCTATTTATATTGCATCATCATATCACCCTCTTTATTTGAAAATTTCTTATTGCTTCATGTTTCCTTTTGAGTTAAATGTTGTTTCATTTTCAATAAATGTACAAGTGGTCCGTATTGTGCCTTTGAGCTGGCTAAAGCCCTTTTGGCTCTCAACCACAAGCTGGAAGACCAAGGCTATCTATATGATATAACTATATATCTATATAGCTTGCTTTCTAAGACCAATGTAAATAAGCTATCATGAACTGCGTTCACAACTTTCTTTTGGGCTATCATACTACTGCAATATAGACTGCTATGTATGAAAATGCTATCTAAGTATTTACTTCCTTCGGGTTCAAATCCACTACATATGCTTCCGAGGTTACATTATCGGTCTTTAGACCACTCTTACTTGCACATACAATGGTTCCAACACTCGTGTTCAAATCCACTACATATGAACATGCTACCTAATTATTTATTTCCTTATGTTTCAACGATTTGATTATCGGTCTTTAAACAAATCTTACTTACAATGGTTCCAATACTCGTGTTCAAATCCATTACATATGAACATGCTACCTAATTATTTATTTACTTATGTTTCAACGATTTGATTATCAGTCTTTAAACAAATCTTACTTGCATAGTTTAAATACTTGGTTTGCACTCGCTTTTTGTGCCAGGGGCGCAACGGGTCATCTGAACATCATGTTCAGTCTACTAAACTACCTATATAACCTATGAAGCTGTGTGTGTATGGCCCCAACTAAAAACCTGTTTGCTTTTGGCACTGGACTCCACTGATCATATATAAATTTAGAATCCATAATGCTATGTTAAATTCGTGTAAGATATCTATATCAGCTGCATCTAATCCCTACTGTTCAATTCATCTATGTCTTATATTGCTCTGTATATGACCGTCGATGAATATCTTTCTCAAAAGGAGATCATAAAACCTCTAAATAAGCTGTGAGGCTGCCTATATATAAGTCTTTCTGTAAACCGATCTAAGTCATTCTAATATCGGTACTACTATCTTTAATGCAGTCCACATTGCATTATATTAATAGCTACATCTCCTACTTACTACTAACATCACTTCTAACTGGCTTCTTGTGCCATCGGCGCAACCGGGTCATCTAGTGTCCATAAACAACTAACTCACTGCCACTATGTTCACAAATTCTTCCTTCAGATTACAGCAAGCGACTGAAACAATATAAACTACAAATGGTAGTCTTAGTCTCCATGCAGCTACATTACTGGTTCTCCTCTCAACCTCATAAAAGCTTGCTTGTTGCCAATAATATAAATTACACAACACTTTCCTACTGCATTCACGCATGCAGTTCGATGCCACCAGGCCGAGCAGCAGCAGGATGAGGATGTCTCCCTTCCACCAGGTCCTGCTCACATCAAGATTTAAACTAGATGAGACTAGAGCTGGGTTTATTAAGCGTATCAAGGTAGTATATAGTAGCGTAGCGCTGCTAACTTAATTGTCCAAATCATGCAATTCTATTGAATGTAAGATCAAACAGTGAAAGCAATAACAGCCAGTTAGTCAGTAGGTAGTGTTTTGCTTTGCATGTTGCTAATAGGCGCCAGCTTAGTTTCTTCCCAAGTAGTTCAACATATCACTGAGGCATATCCAGTGACATTAATTAGCACCGTACCAACGGAATCAACTAAGAAGAGAACTGCACCTTCAAGCACAGTTAATAGCAGAGAGAAAAGAATACCTGATTGATTAGGACAATATGATCTGATCTCCCTAGCTTAGCTGTCAATGCAGTTTTTCCTTTCCTCGATCTTCTTTTTGTCGTTGGTCCTTGCTTTTATCTCCCGATGATCCGGATGCTACTACTTCTTGGTCCCCCTCTGCAACCATGGTGTGGACTAACCCGACAGAGGAAAGATGGAATCAATAAGAGGGAATTACAAAAGAAAACAATAGTTAAGCATTATTTCAAACAAATACATTAGGATTTGTGTTGATTTACCTCTAGTTTCGATCAAGTGCTGGGACACGGCGTCCTCATCTGCTACCTGGTGCACTTGCTAGATATAACTATCCTCCTGATCGCATATAGCGAACCCCCATCTATGTAAATACTGACCTAAAAAACTGATGAAATCCTCTAAAGGGACAAAAAGACTAAATGAAACAAACCGTGGCTTACAAATGATCTCCTACAAAAATAATGACTACAAAAAACCACATGAATTAAAAAACTGTGATGGGCTGACCATTGCTTATCCAGCAACAACATTGAAAATAATAAGAAATTCTGCTTCACGTGGTTCTACAAAACTAACTGCTCAATGTTGATCCGAAATACATTTATATGATTGAAAACTAAATAGAAGACTGAACCATGTGAGCTATGGTTTCAGAGCTACAGTACACAGTTTGTATTGAAGAAAAGTTCAGATTGAATACTGATTTAAAAGTCTAATGTTAAAAATAAAACTAAGTAATGAATAATGATTTAAAAGAATAATAACAAGAAGTTGCAAAATTTGAAGAGTGCAAGGAACTGAGAAATGACCAAAGGACAAAACTAATAAACAAAAATGAAATACAACAATGAGAACACACGAAGTCTGGAACTGAACTTAAACTGTCCAAAAAAAGCAAACACACGAAGACAGACAGATTTGATTCAGCCCCCCCCCCCCCCCCTGGCCATGGTCGCTAGGGTGGGCTGGATGTTCTCCCTCATCGCCCCGCATAGCTACACTCGGACACTGAGGAGAATCGGTTTTTGGCTCTCGGACGGGAATGAGGTGCCTGCTCTTCCTTGAAAATGAATTGAATGAGATCAGACCCAAGCCACTAGAGACCCTCCCCCCCCTCCCCTCCCGAGGCGCTCCCGCGGGCGCCCCCGGGAGGCATCCCTAGTGCCGCCGCCCCCCGACTCACCCCGCCCCCCTCCGCCGCTGCCACCGGTGGCGTTGCCGGCCAAAGGCCACGTGCCGCAGGCGATGGCGGGGCTGCTTCCTCCAGCGCGCACGTGGCGGATGTCGCGGGGCGCCTGCCCCTGCTCGGTGGCATCGGGCATCAGGCCGGCCTTTGCTCCGGCTTCCTCCTTCCTCCTGGCATCCTGGTGGATAGCTGGCGTCGCCTCCTCCCCCTCCACCTCGGCTCGTGGGATCTGGCGGCCCGGGGGTGTGCTGGCGGCGGATCTGGCAGCCCCTGCCCAGATCCGGCTGGTAATGGCGGTTAGCGGCGGCGGGGGTGGACGGCGGCCCTTCTAAGGTGGTGGTGCTGCAGCAGGTGTTCGCTCTACTCCGATGGGGTGACGGGGCACCGGCTGGACCTGGCTAGGGTGTGGAGGCGCAGGTGGTGTGGTGGTGATTGGCGCTCCTCTGGAGGCCTTCTTCCGCGACAGGGTGCGATCGGTACTCGCCGGCGGACAGGTGGCCGCCTCTTCCTTGCGTGGTTCTTGCCGAAGGCCGTGGTAAGCGTCAGGGGTGACGCAGGGGAGGCTGCTGGAGGGATGGGTAGACCGACTACCTGTCACCGACGCAGGGGTGCGCCGATCCGGACGAGCTCCGCTTCCCCTCCCCTTTTCCTGGCCTAGTGCCTCCTAGCCGTTGACTGTTGTTCGAGGCGGGTCGGTCACCGGCGGCTCCGATGGTGCTAGGGATCTGCCAGTCGGCTCAAAGCTCGTGCCTTTGATGGTCTCTGGAGTGTCTGGATGCAGGGTGACGGACTTGGTGGCGGGAGCTGCGGGCTCTTGGACAGTGCGGGCTCGTGGGCGGATGGGCTTGTTGTCATGGCCGCGTGGGCGGCATTGGGGGCAGGCCGTCGACGTTCTCGATGGTGGTACAGCCGGCGCTCTCATGTAGGGTCGTACCCGAGTGGAGGCGGAGGGTGGTGGCCGGGCTGAAAACCTCGTCTGGCTCGGGCCAGACCGATGGCGATGGCGTCCATGCATCGTTCCCTTCTTTGAAGGCTCCATCGCAGTGGCCCTGTGTCCTTCGTGTTACTCCAGGCGAAAACCTCGATCCTCTGGATCGGGCGGTGGCGGCTCTTCAGTGTCGTTTCTTTCGTGGAAGCACCACTTTGGAGTCCCTAGTTCCGTCGAGTTGCGGCTTCGTCTCCTCACGGTGACTGTTCACGGTGGAGAGCTCTTTAGATCCTTAGCTATGCTGTTCTGCCTACTTGTTGTTTGCCTTGGGGTGTTTGGAGTAGTGTTGTTGTTTGTCAGTATCTGCCTCTGGTGTGTGTGGTGTCGGGTGGTTTGCATCTTGTATCGATCATTGCTTTATATATAAAGCGGGGCAAAAGCCTTTTTCGATAAAATGAATTCAATCAAAGAGGGGAAAGGGGACTCACGAGCCTACACAGTGCCTGGTCGTGCGCCGAAGTCATCTCCTTCCCCGCTGAAACGCTCTGGCCACCAACACCGCCGCCGTCTACCCCTCACACACTCTCTCTCAGCAGGTCACCCCCTCTAGAAATGACACATAACTAAAAAGGATCCACAACCCGAATAAAAAGCCCAACAACAAATAAACAAGGAGAGGGCGACCCACAACCCGAATAAAAAGCCCGACAACAAATAAACCCGACACGCACTCGTGAGTGACAGACAAATGAGGGACAGCTGCGATGCTGAGATTCGTGCATGATCAGACAGCCACAAAATTCAACCTAAAGCCAAACTAAAAACAGATGACTGATTTTTAGAAGAAAAAAAAGTGTATATATTAGCAGAAAAGAACATCGGTGCTGACAAGATTTAAGAAACCAGCAAGATTAATTTAGGAGACGGACAAATTCTAGACAATTACACTTGCTAGATTTTTAATAGCAAGGACGGATGCATTTCAAAGCTTGAATCACACGCTACGACATTATGTGAAGATTCACTATTCGATTAGGACAGAGTAATTTCAATCAACACTTCTAAGGCAAACAATACAAAGAAGGTAACTGCAGCTCCCTCCACATTTTCGCATCCGGGCTTGGGACCGGCAAAGGCAGTGTTAAACCACAACAATACAAAACACACCAATCATTCAGCAAAGCATACATGCCACACCATCAAGCAAATGCAATACACAGAGAGTCACACAAGCACACACTCAATCAAGCGCTTGCACACAAGAAACGGACATAGATTGGGGCACATCACACACACACACAATGTAGCACTTGCACACAAGAAAGACATAGATAGGGGCACATCACACACACAGTCACACACACAAACACAATGGAGCGCATGCACACAAGAAATGGAAAGAAACAGACATAGATAGGGGCAAAAACAGAAAGCTAATACATGCAAGACCGAAGTAAACTCAGAAAGTTAATAATAAGCTCTACCTCCTTTAGAAAATAAATCCTGGGAAACCATGTCCGGTTTGTGTTTTTCAAGAACTTACTTTCTTTAGGATGAGCTGCACCAACTTTAATTTCAGATGATAAATTTGGAATTAAACCCTTACCATCACCATCACCCTCATCATCTGAATCATAATTAGCAAGACCAAGAAGAGCACCTTTAGGAGAACTTAGCCCAGTACCATTAGATCGACCAGTACAGCTGTGGTCTTGACTTCTGATTCTCCCAGACCAAGCTCCTTTGAGCTAGAGACACCAGTGGTCTCATTTGCTGCAACACAGAGGCGATAATCAGCAATGTAATTTACCTCCGAAGCACCGATACGGATACGGGTATCAGTATCAGGCGGATACCGATACGTAAATTCGTCATTTTGAAAAAGTGCCAATTACGTTTGACTATTCTTTTACAATTAATAATAAATATATCTTGCTAATGCTAGGGACAGCAGATTACCTTCTTGTTTTGCTCTTCCTAACCATAGAGAAGCAGCTCCAAAGTCACTTCATCCCGGCTTTGAATCTTTGATGCAGCGGCGGTGCAGCAGCCGGCTGATGCCTTCCAAGCTATCCAATCCAACACTTCCAATACATTACAAAAGATAGAATGTTACTTACGAATAAGTCTAGAACTGTAAATATTATAACTTGGATAAAGAAAGGTTTATCAATACATCACCTTTGAAGCATTGAGTCAGAGTCCCAGTCCATTCTCTTCTATCTTCTCGATTCTTAATTTCTTATCCATGTTTCCCCTTTCCAGCAACAACCAACAGCCAACAAGGCAATAGCAAACAGCCAAGAGACAAACAGCAAGGCAGCTGCCGTTAGATAGGAATCTACATGAGAGAAAGCGAGGGAGCTGCCATTAAATCCACATGAGAGAGAGGAGGGAGGAGGATTACCTTGCTGCTACTGAAGACAGAGGGGGGGAGGAGCCGAGCTACTGCTTGCTGCCGGCTGAGGGTGAGGGGGAGTCGGGGACGAGGACGACGGGGAGTCGGTGAGGAAGGAGGAGCAGCTCATCGTCGGCTTGCCGCCGCCGCTGGGTGAGCAGCCGCCGCCTGCTGTCGAGCTCGGAAGGATGCGGGGAGGGAAAGGATGCGGCGTCGGGGCCTAGGGTTGCGTCTTGCGTGGGTTAGTTACCTCTTAACTGGGCTGAACTGGGCTGGGCCGTATCCAAAACGCACCCATCGAGTATCCAGCACGTATCAGCATTGTTTTAATTCCTTTATTCCCCGATACTCAGGCGATACGTATCCAGCTGCGTATCGGAGTATCAGAGTATCGGATACGGGTGCGCTGGTTCAGTGAAGTATCCGTGCATTCGAGTAATTTACCTATTTACATTAAGTTTTAGTATAATTCACTCACGTTCAGCTGATGAATCATCTTCATTCATAACTTTGGTTGCGATCTCATTAAAAAGAACATCAGCAACCTGGAAATGACAAAAGTACAAAAGTAAGAAATGGCAGTCTTGCTGAATTTAGAACAGTTCTGCTAAACCTAGCCATGTAATGACAAACCTTCAGAAGAACTTCTGTCAACACACGCTTAATTTCCTTGTTGATTGCTGCCATCCGTGCCACTTCGACTTCATCCTGTCGGACAATTTTGTACATCAGTAATTTTCTCAAGAGGCTCAATTTCATATACCGGGATCAGGTAGCTATACAAATCCATAAATTCAATACCAACTTCTTTAAAAGCATGCTGAGTAAGAAGATGCCGTTTTATGCTTGAGAATTTCCTCGACTCCAGCCAATGGACCGTGGTTGTATAAATAAATAGGACGCTTCCCACGTCGAATCTCATGCTGACACCAGCGCGCTTCATTAGGATCCAAAACTAACCACAGAAAACGATACAATAATATGAACACAGCGCATATAGCAGCAAAATCACACACAACAGAAAAAACAATTAAGCAAAACGTACCAGGAACATATTGAGCGGCACTTAGAACAGATCGACCAGAAGATCCACAGCCAGAAGTAGCACCAGGAATATATTCAGAGCGACTTGGAACAGATCGACCAGAAGCACGAACCAAAGAAGGCAGCCGATCAGCACACCGAACTGCAAGAACCCATATCACGAACCCAAAGCAAAGAATCTAGAAACCGAGAAATAAGGCCTCCAGAATAGCTTGTTTATAGGCAGCAGAAGCAAAAAGAAAGGAACACACCTGTACCATGAGAAGAGCCCAGAAAAATCGGCCCAAATAATCCGACATACAAAACTGATATGTGGCAAACAAGGAGACACAATCAAAACCAGAAAGCACACGTCACCTAAGATGGAAACAGTCAGAGCGTCAGGAGACAGTCAACGCGGTGGACTCCAAAACATCCAAAACGTGCGTGCAGACCTCTCCACCTAAAAAAATCACGCACAGAAGTAAAACCAAAGCACCACACGCGTCATGCTGAGAAGGCACCGTAAAAAAAAATCAAAAAGGGAGAAAAATCGAACCCTTATAGGCCTAGATTCTTAGCTACTCGCTTCCCTTTGGTATCGTATAAGAAAAACACTGACCCCGTACACTTCAGAAAGGAATCAGTAAGTTTATAGCAAGGAAGGATGCATTTTAAGCTTGAATCACATGCTACCAAATTATGTGAAGATTCACTATTCGATTACGACAGTAACCTAAACTGTGTAATTTCTATCGACACTCATAATGCAAACAATACAAAGAAGGTAACTGCAGCCCCCTCGACATTTTCACACCCGGGCTTGGGACCGGCAAAGGCAGTGTTAGGCCACAACAATATAAAACACAAGTTCACAATCAATCATTCAACAAAGCATACAAACCACACCATCAAGCAAATGCAATATTCACACAGTCACACACACACAGAGTCAAGCACACACACAGCCAAGCCACACACATATCACCATCAAGCCACACACAGTCAAGCCACAGACACACACAGAGTCGAGCAACACACACAAAAAAGCCACACACAGAGTCAAGCCACACAGTCACACACACACAGAATGGAGCGCTTGCACACAAGAAACAGACATAGAAAGGGGCACAAACAGAAAGCTAACACATGCAAGACCAAAGTAAACTCAGAAAGCTATAACGAATTTCCAGAACTTGAATGAGTAAACCGATTTCTCTAGAGGGGTGAGGGCGATTCCGATCTTCGTTCCTGAAAATAGGAAGCTAGTTAGAGGCTGATTACCATCAAACATAAGAGAAAAAATTACATCAGCATAAATATACTCAAACCATACTTCGTTCTGCTTGGACTTTGCCATTGACATTGATTGATCGTTTTCATCATCACTGCTGGAGCTATCTTCAGAACTGTCATCATCACCACTGCTTTCTTTCTTGGCAACCTTAGAGACTGGCTTGGCACCACCAGAAGATGAATCCTGGGATAGAATAAGAAATGCAATATAAACCAAAATCTTCAGATGAAAAAGCAAACACCAACAATTAAGTACCTTCGGCTTCTTTAGTGCAGGCTCTTCATCACTCTCATCAGAACTATCATCAGAATCATCCTTGGACTGCAAATGTTGAATTACAGCAAGATCAATTGTACAAAAAATATCACAGAAGACAATGCCTTCAAGAAAATAAAATTTAAAAAATAATGCGTACATGTTCACTCTTTTTCTCTGTTGTCAGAGGCCTCTTAGCAGGAATAGTAGATTTTGCTGGCTGCAAAACAATAGGAAGGAATTTTAAAATTGCACAACAAAAAAAGTGACCAGGAGTAAGCAAGTAACAGAACACTTACTCCATCAAAATCTGAATCCGAGTCATCATCTGAGCTACCACTAGATTCTTCTTTCTTTACAGAAACTGTTTTAGCAGTGGTATCCTGGACATAGAAAGTAACCGCATTAGAAAGATGGCACGGACAAAAGATTTGCTAGCAGCTAAACAATGTTTAAGAAATACAAATATCACAAGAGAAGTTACCAAGAGTAAACAAGTACAACAGGGAACTTACTTCTTCAGAATCTGAATCCGAGTCAGAATCTGAGCTATCACTAGATTATTTATAACAGCAACAGCCTTGGAAGATTGAACTGGTTTAGCAGTGGTGTACTAGAAATATATTGAAAATGTTAGTATCACATTATAAAGACAGAATGATGAAGCCTTAGTTTTCATATAACTAGTAGATACCTCCTCAGAGTCAGAATCAGAACTTTCACTGGATTCTACCACTTTCTTGGCTACTGGTTTTTTAGTGACCATATCCTGCAAACGGTTTTCTAGTTAGGACTAAGAAATATGAGTACTCCACAGAATTAAACGACAAGATCAGGGGAATGGTAAGTGCAAGAAATATGTTTTATGCTTTTGTACTCAACTATCTCACATAGACATGCATTGCTAGAAATATGATTCTTACCTTCTGATGAATCATCAGAATCACTGTCAGAGCCTTCCAATTCCTGGTTTTTCTTTTGTGCAGTAGCAACCGCAGAATTCTTCACTTCGGTAGCTGGCTTCTGAAAACCAATGAAGTGAAACATGGTGAAATCAGGCAAAAAGATAATTAAAAATGCTATTAAATGATGAAGCTTCCACTTCGAAATCGGGTAAATGAATACCTCAGAGTCAGAGCTTTCAGAATCAGAACTTTCATTGCATTCTTCAATCTTCTTGGCTGCTGCTGGTGCTTTAGCGGAAAGCATATCCTGCATACATTGCTACACTCGGGACTAACAAAATATTGCTGGTGACCATGATAGCAACTATGGGAAGTATGAGACAGAGCACATGGAGTACTCACTGTCTCAGATATGTGAGGTACAAACTTGCTAACCTCATCTTATTCATTATTCATATTACGGTGCTAGTGGTTGAGTTCAGAATTGAGTGTACCCATGTGTTATGTTCATATTTTTGGAAAATAAAATCAGTTCAAGTTCATTAATAGTTTGTTTGGGTGCAGTAATGAGCAGCTGTACAGGATCACCAAAGTATAAGATATCTGCAAGAGACAAAAACTAACCGTCCAGCACCGCGTTTGCCACATCAGTTGCCTCCGCACGAGTAGGCCTTAGGTTGTCCGTCATACTGTCCACAACACGAGTAACAACAGCAAGCTTTCCAGCCATGTTGCACTTGTGTAGAGCAGACTTCTGAAATAAGAACACCTAAACAACGAACAATTAAGCTTCATGCAAATGGGAAAAATACATGTTAATCAAGCAAAATGCCTTCACAAATGCCAAGGGCAGTCACAATGCTTGGCTTTTAGCACGTTATCATAGTCAAAATGCTGATGTGGCACTCTAATAATTAAGAAAGAATGAGAGTGGAGCTGTATGTTCATATAGATATGGTCTTGGCTCGTTTTCTTGCACTCCCTGTTTTCCTATTCTTTAAATTTCCCCACAATGCTATATCATTTAGAAACGACCCTTAAGAAACAATGCATTGGGGTGATTCTCTCTAATTTTTTCACTACTAGGACGACAGGTTAAGAGATACTAATACATTGCGAAGGTTGAGATAACCAACCTTTTCAGGTGGAAGATCAATTCCAAGGTTCTGCTTCTTTCAGGATCTCATCAAAATGGTTCAAGCCCTGCAAGGAATAAGGAGTCAATAGGTGGTAAACAAATCAAAGTTGCTCAGGAATGTTGAAAGAATATCTTGAAATTACCTCCACATTCTCAATTTTGGCAAAAATCAGAGTTTGGCTAAGATCACCTAACTTTGAGAGGAACTCCCGTGCCTATTGCAGGAAAAATACTATCAACATTAGGAACATTTTTCCAAAGTATGAAATGCAAACAAACATGTGATACTATTCAACAAAATATCAATACAAAAATATTCAATCTGTTGGGAAAGATGGCACTGTGAAGTAGTACCCTCTAAATATCGACATAATGAGTTACTTACTTGCCGCACATCTTCTGCATGCCTTGTATAAGAAAGAGAGAGGAAGTCAATCTTGTTTGGAGCACCCCATTTTTTCATAACCTGAAAGTGGTGCATGCTCATAAAGTCATATAATGGGTTACAGCAAGGAGCTCCAGTTTCACGAAAAAATATTTTTTTTAACAGAGAGATTCTTGGGAGGAGTTCCTTACATCTTTATCTCATCAGATAGCGATAGTCAGTCTACATTAAACAAGTAATAGGTGTGTTACCTATGATCAGGAACTACCAATACCAAGTTAGCATACATGATTATTCGTCAAGATACGAGTTCACATTCAACAAACAGCAATCAACCGTGCCACTACAATATAAAACACAAGTTATACAACCAATCATTCAGCAAAGCATACAAGCCACACCATCAAGCAGATGCAATATTCACAGAGTCACACACAGAGTCAAGCCACACACAGTGTCAAGCCACACACAGTCACACACACACAGTCAAGCCACACACACACACATAGTCAAGCCAGACATATTCACCATCAAGCCACACAGTCACACACACAGAGAATGGAGCGCTTGCACACAAGAAACAGACATAGATAGGGGCACAAACAGAGAAAGATATAAAGAAATTCCAGAACTTGAATGAGTAAACTGATTTCTCTAGAGCGGTGAGGGTGATTCAGATAAAGCTATAAAGAAATTCAAGCACTGTGAAGTAGCAGCAACATGAGGAATTACATGGTTTGCACTCTAGTAAAACTTTCTGCCTAAGCACCCCTGAATACACATAACCATACATGGGAACATAAGCAAAGCATGACAAGAATTAAGAAATTGAAAAGAACATAAGCAGTAACACCCTGAACATCCATCAAGTAGAACAAGAATCGACAGAGGGCCAACAATCCAATTTCAATCAAAATAACCGATCTGAACAACGCAGCGTCTGAGATCTGAACATCCATCAAGTACAGTAGTATCAAAGGGCGCATGCGTTTGAGATATGAAAGTAACCGACGAACAGCGCAGGTGACCGAACAGAGAAACCGATCTGAACAAGCACGATAAACAGCAATCCAGCTTGGAGTTGCTCGGAGCGAGCCCTCCCCCCTCTCCCTCCCGAGGCGCTCCCGCGAGCGCCCGGGGGGAAAACCCTAGCGCCGCCCCCAGGCCCCCCTTCCTCGAGCTTCCCTCCCCTCGCCGCCGCCTCGACGTGCTGGCGGGCAAAGCCCGGCCAGTGCTGGCGGCGGCGGGGCCCTCTCCTTCCCCCTCTCGGTCTGGCAGGCGCGGGCCTCCGGGTCGGGCGGCGGCGCAGCGTTCGCTCAGGGCGTGGCGGCGCGGCGGCAGCAACTGGCGGCGGCGACGCGAGTTGTGGGCGGCGGCGTGAAGGGGCTGCAGCGGTGGTGGTGCGCGGTAGGCTCCGGCGGCGGCTTCGGTCAGATCTGGGTCCAGCCGGCAAGGGTCGCGGACGGCGCGGGCTGCGGGCGTCCACCCCTACCGTGGCCTCGGCTGGTGGTGGTGGAGGCGCAGCGGCGGTGGCTGGTGGGCGTGCTGGTCGGGATCCAGTCGTCCCGCCGACTGGACGACGGCGGCAGGGCGGATGGGCTCCCCGGTGAGTATTCTTGGCGTTCGGCGGCTGTACTTGGGGTCCCCCTTGCCGGTGGTCGGGTCTGCGTCGGTGGCCTTGCGCGGTGCTGCGTCGGCCGCTGAGGTGGGGCGGCACAGGGGTGTGTCCGGTGGGGAGGCTGGCTGGAGGGATAGGTGGCGCCGACGTGCTCGGGCCCCCGTCACTGGCATAGGGGTGTGCCGGTCTGGATGCGTCCGCTCCCCCACCTCCCCCTTTCCCCGGCCGCGTGCTGGCTGTCGCAGCTTCGGCGATGTTCAAGGCAGGATGTATGCTGCGGTTCGTCGGTCGGTGGTGTTCCTTTGGTGCAAAGTTGATCTTTTTGGATGGTCTTGGGGGTGTCCGGATGTTGGGCGGCGGCCCTGGCGGCGGGAGGCATGGCATTCGGGGGCGGAACCTGCGTCTCAGGTGCGTGCGGGCAGCCATGGTCTCGCGGGAGACGTGGCTGCGGGTGGTTGGCGGAGCAGGGGTGTGTCGGTGGGGTGCGAGCACCGGGGTTCATCACTTGCCCAGTTTCTGGCCGTCGGTGGCGGCGTCCGCGGACGTCGTATTCTTCTTGAAGGCTCCGTCGCGGTGCTCCCACCCCCTGCGTCGCTCCGGGTGAAAACTTGATCTGCGGATCGGACGGTGGCGGCTATCCGTGGTCGTACCCTTCTGGGAGGCACCGTCTTGGAGTCCTTGCTTCGTTATGGTCCGTCTCACCCCCTCGGTGGCTCCAAGTGGTTCTTCGTAGCTCATACTTTGTTGGCTTGGTTGTATCCGAGTGGTGTGATGGTGCTCGGCATCTTTGTATCTAGCCTTGGGTGTGTTTGATGTGTGTCGTGGTGGCGTGTGTTTGTTCGGCTCGCTCAGATGTATGTGGTGATGATTGCTTTATAATATAAAGCGGGGGGAAACCCTTTTTCGGTAAACAGCAATCCAATTTCAAAAGCAGACGCGAACATCGCCCCGACGCGAACACGAAACGCAGGCAGGACACAGAAGTTTCTCAAACAGACTTGTTAGTTCGCAAACCAGACGACCCAAACCGACCGACCGGTCGCTTCCTCCACGGATACCCACGACGAGACGGCACGAAGAACACGAGAGAGCATCACTGTAACGAACCCAGCAGCAACACAGACGCGATTCCAAACGGACTACGGCGAGAACGAGCAGAATAAAATCAGACGCGATTCTATCTAAACTGACGACGGCGAGGACAAGCAAAATCAAAACAGACGCGATTCTGATCTAAACGGACGACGGCGAGGACAAGCAAAATCAGAACAGACGCGATTCTGATCTAAACGGACTACAGCGAGGACGAGCAGAGCAGAATCGAATGAACCCGACGCCATTTCTAAACGAACGACGGCGAGGACGAGCAGAATCTAATGAACCAGACGCGATTTCTAAACGAACGACGGCGAGGACGAGCAGAATCGAATGAACCAGGCGCGATTTCTGAACGAACGACGGCGAGGACGAGCAGAACCAAATAAATCAGAACCCCGCGGACCAGCAAAATCAAATCTGATTCTTCTAATCCGAACGGACGAATCGAGCGAGGATGAGCGAGGTGAAACCAGACGCGAGAGGAGGCGAGGCACCAGTCGAGGACGAATCGAGGCGAGAGGCATGGCCCGGACGAAGAGAGGAGGAGTGGCCCGGACGAAGAGAGGGGGAGCTGTCCGGCCAAATGGCGCGCCTTTATAGCCGGGGCAGAGGCGGTTGCGGCAGCCGGCGCCTTGTTCTTGCCGGGCACGGCTTCGCCGAGGTGGCGTGCGTGGCGTGGCGGCGGATATAGAAGGAAAGTGGAGCTGGTGGGTAGCCGTTGGGGCTGGATCCGGAGCGGGTGGGCAGGACGAGGTCGGCGGCGGCGCTTCCGTCTCCGTCTCGAGTTGGGGACGGACAGGGAAATTTCCAACTAGGGTACTCGGGACAGGGAAACTTGGAAATTTCCAAATGTGTTCTTTTTTACTGCTGAAAAAAAATGTGTTCGGGTTAGAAAAATGCTACTACTACCAAAAAAGAAAAAGAATAAAAACGCCACGTTCATAGATGCTACAGGGAACGAAAACATTCACAATGTACTGCTCATTTCGTTGGCACCAACTTAATAAGTGTCAAAAAAAAAATGTCCGGCTAGAATAGGTAGGATATGTATCCGAGTTGATCGAAAACTCGTCTCGCCGCTTCCCTCCCGCCGCCGGGCAAAGCCTAGTCGGTGTAGGCGGCGACAAGGCGTTTCTCCCCTCCCGATAGTGTGCGCAGCGCGGGACGGCACCGTGTCAGGGGTGTGGCGGCAGCAAGTCAGACGAGCGTGCTGGCAGCGTGGGCAAATGGCAGGGCTGTGGCGGTTGCGCGGATTCCGAAGGTGCGGTGGTGCGTGCTCGGCGAGCCAGCGTTGGTCTGGATGGCGGTGGCCCTGCCGGTCTGGTGTGTTGAGCGGCGCGAGTCGGGTAGGCATGGGCCGAAGTTCACGGCCCTGCCTCCAGGCGATCATGGTTGTTGGCGGAGGGGGTTTGCTGTGGGCGAGTAGTGGTGGCCCGGATCCATTGAGGGATCTGACTGGGTGCTGCGGGCGTGGTGCGAGGGAGCTGCTCGAGGTCGTCTGTGGATCTGGTGGGCCTTGGTTGCTCCTCGCGGCTCTAGTGGGCGGAGGACTAGGTCGTGGCAGGGATCTCCCCTTGCCTCAATCTGGTTCGGCTGTTGCAGGGTGGCTACATCGGTCGGCGGGTCAGTCGCTATGGCTTGGACGGCGGCGGTTGGCAGCAGGGTGTGGGTGCTGGTGGTGCCTCTCTTCTTCCGCAGGCGGTGCGGGATGCTCATGCGGCGGAGATGGCTAGGACTGTGAGCTCATGCTCGGGCGAATCAGTTTAGGGCCCAGGACGGGTCGGATCTCTGCTCCGGGTAGATGATGGTGGGCCTGATCCGAGTGGTGCCCGTGGCCGAAGAGGTCCCTCTGCTCATGAGTACGGTGGTTGATGGTGGTGGTCGGGGCATCGCGAGTTCATCGTGCAGATCGGCGTCGAAGACCACGGACATGGCATCGTGCGAGCATGCTCGAGGGCGACCATCGGTAGTCACGGAACTCCTCAGCTTCAAATAGTGTAAAGGAACTCCCAAATATTTCAAGGAAAAGTGCCAATTTTAACACGGAAAATTTGTGAAAGCAACTTGGAAGAAGCATCATCAAGATTAACACTCAACAAATCACACTTACCATAATTAATCTTCATACTAGATATCTGGTCAAAACAAGAAATCAACCACTTTATGTTTCTGGCGCATTCAGGATTAGGATCAAGGAAAAGCACCATATCATCAGTATATTGAAGACTAAGTAAGCTATCAGGTACTATATAAGGAATAACCCCAGAAATAACATTAGTTCTGACAGCTTTAGCTAACATCCTGGATAACACATCAGCCACAAGGTTGAACAACATGGGGGAGAATGGGTCCCCTTGTTTCAAGCCTTTCCCATCAACAAAATAAGGTCCATTGTTGTCATTAATACGGACACTAAAGGAGCTATTTTGGATGATGGACAATACCCACCTAATCCACTTATTGCCAAATCCTCTAGAGGTTAGCATCTCCACCAAGAAATCCTAGTTAACCCTATCGTAAGCTTTCTCGTAATATAATTTGAGGATAACCCCAGGCTTGCCAGAGTTATGTAGTTCATGGATGGCCTCGGGCTGTGACCACACTTTTTAGAATGAATCTCCCTCGGACAAATGCAGACTGACACGGAGAAAGTAGTCTTTGTCCCACAGGAGACACTATTAGTCATAGCTTTGCTAAAGATTTTTATAGAGGAATTACTAAGGCATATAGGCCTGAATTTCTTCATATCCTTAGTATCGGGTTCCTTAGGGATCTATGTGACAATAGCATAGTTGAGCCTCTGGATATCCAGAGAGCCCTCCTCGAAATCCCGAACCAAGGCCATGAAATCCTTTTTGATTAACTCCCAGAAAGTTTGGTAAAACAGGAAAGAGAGGCCATCAGGGCAGGGGCTCCATTAGCATACGAGCCCATAATGGCCTCTTTGATTTCCTCCTCAGAAAAGGGTTTTCCTAAACTAATGTTTTCTTCTTCGAATACCATTTCATCCTCAGACCAAAAATGGTCACTTAAATGAATATTCGGCTTAGGTTCGTATCCAAATAAGTTTTTATAAAAATTAGTGGCAACCTCCAACATATCTTTAGTAGAATTGACTGTTCAAAACCGAAAGGTGATTTTTTTTCTCTGACGTTGATTTGCCACAGCATGAAAATAAGCTATATTCCTATCCCCTTCTAGATTTTTTTTTATCTCTAGACCTCTGCCACATGGCAGTTTCTTCTTTTTTCTAGATATCACTCAGCTCCTCTTTGTTCTCTTTCATTCTGAGGATATCCTCAGGAGAAGATCTGTTTTGCTCAGAGAAAACATCCAAAATATCAAATTCTTGGATTAGTTCTCTTTTCTTTCTCTTCATAGCTGCCTCCAGATTTATACTCCACCCTCTCACCTTTTGTCTGAACAACTTAGTTTTAAATTGCCATGTGTCAATAGAGAATCAAAAGGAGAGGGGGTATTCCAGATTTTATGCACCAGAGTAATAAACTCAGGGTGACTAAGCCACTATTTTTCAAATCTAAACAAGTTGTTTTCTCCAGTATCCAAAAGGAGGGGAGAGTGGTCACCCTACTTTAGGCAAAGCACATAGGATGGTAAGAGGGAAATGGGCAGCCCAATCAGTGGAAGAAAAAACCCCATCAATGGTAGCAAAGATAGGGTTGTCCTGATTATTACTCCAGGTAAAAATCCTGTTAGCCAGTTTTGTTTCCATAAGGCCCCATTTGTTGATCCAATCATTGAACAGAATGACCAAGTGTTATTGATGAACAGAATGACCAAGTGTTATTGATGTTCCCAGATGATTTTTCTTTGGATTCTCTAATCAGGTTAAAATCACCACCAAATAATACCTGATGGGATAACCCACTCACCACATCATGAAGCTATGCTATGAAATCCACTTTGTCTACAGCATAAGCTACACCATATACCACTACTAAATGCCAACAAAACCCATCAGCTTTGTTTTAAAAGTAAGAATAATACAATAAGTTTTACACACAGAGCCAATAAAGTCAAAGGTATTCTCATTAAGCCCCACAAGAAGGCCACCAGCAGAACCTATAGCACGATGTTGCTTCTTTGACCTTTGATGTGTCGCGCCATCTCGTATAGTGCGCAAACTCATCTGGTAAAATTATAGTGCACTCGAATAGCTTTATGTGACCAGCTGCCCTACCCTTGGACTCAACTAGGATGCGTTTGCTTGTGTACCCATTCTTATACCTTTAGCTGAGAGTTACTTACATGATGCTGACTACTGTTTCATCGTTTTCTTCAGGAGTTCCGAGTGTATTTGAGAAGAACATACTACTTTTGATTGAGTTGAGTTTCTTTTGCTAAAGAAAGAGCGTCATGGTTGGGAAGGTGGTCAGTTTAAGTCCCTGCTTGTGCGAGGGGCGACCGGTGTGCAGCACCACCCGCTGCTGTGACGGCCCGGTGATGCTGCCGGTGATGTTGCAAAGCAGTGCTGCCAGCGGTCAGCGATGATGCTGGGGGCACCGGTATGCAAGCTGTGGGCTGGCGAGATGCTACGTTGGTGCGATGCAGGGAGAAACGAAACAACATGCAGTCCATTTGCTGTGTTGTCAATCAGACGACCGGCAAGAAGACTCCGGCGACGGGGCGCATCAGTTTGAGCGGGATGTCGCCGTGTCGGCGGTGCTGCGAGGGACCACCGTAGCTTCAGGTGGCGCTGCAATGTCCGCCGACGACAGATGCTGTTAACGGGCTACAAGGTGCTGAGACGAGGCCTCCGTCTCAAAGAAGAATTGGTGTTCTGTTGTGTTCTTTGAGCAATAAAATAAATTGGAACATTTGATCTTATGTTCAGTGAGAGCAATGATCTCGAGAATCATGCTTCTGGGCATCTAAAAGAGCGGACAACCAAACTTATGGTGTATGTATCAACTGAAATGTTTGTGCGTGGTTTGAGACATCTTTGAACCGATAACTGAGACAATGTTGGTTTGGTTGGCAACTGGCCTGGAATAGATACAGTTTCTTCGATTTCATCAGCAACAGCAAGCTATCATCAATCGATCTAGTGAAATAATTGCAAGGTGTTTCACCCATACTTTACAAATAGGGGATCTAGTGAAATCAATTGGGCAAAGTACTTTTACGAACTAAAAGCTGCACTTATAGGGATCATATGACTGTATTAGGAGAATAAAGATGTTGACAATGAACTATGGAGAAAAACAATGATATCAAAACAACATCTTTTTTCCGCTAGATCCATAACAGTAGAAGAACATCCAATTGATTGTATTATTACTTCAATGAACTAACTGGGAAATAGCATTACTTTAGAGCTACATATATTCAAGATGAAAGCATGTACTCCAAACATTTTTGTGTCCAAAACCAATAAAGCGTCAACATTTCGCTGATCCATAGACATAAGAACATAGTGCACTTTTTTAGAGAAGAGGCCAGAGCCCGACTTTATAAATAAAGCCACCAGGCAGAGTTAAAACAAACCACACAGACCAACAACACATCATGACCAGAGTATCAATGGCAACCAGACCAAGCTAAAGTATAACGTACATGGCTCCCAGGCCAGTACACAGCACGCAGGCCGGAGACTCAAAAGACAGCGAAATCAGGGCCAACAACTCCTAACTGCCGGCTTGAGCTGGAGAAAGGGAGGTAGCAGTAGCCCGAATCTTGGACATCATGACATCAAAAGCATCCCGATCCTCCTCCTTAGTCAATAATCTCCACTGCTGCAAGAATATGCAAGTTTTAAATAAGCAATCAGCAGGTTTAACAGGAAAGGCATGTTCAATGGTAAACTTGTTCCTTGTCGTCCATAGAGTCCAACACACCGCTGCCAATCCCACCCAGAACAATCTTCTCTGGGCCCCAACCAGGTTAGAGGCCAAAAGACAAAGGTCTGAGAAGGAAGTGGGTCTCCAAGAAACATGCAACCACGATGTGATACAACACCAGAAAAGTTTAGCCAAAACACAGTTAAAGAAGATATGGGTCGTGTCCTCTCGCTGCCCGCATAGGGTGCAACAGTCAGAGCCAGGACCATTACGTTTGCGAATCTGGTCACCAGCCAGCAACCGCCCACGGGAGGCCTGCCATAAGAAAATCTTGATTTTAGGAGGAATGCGGGCCCTCCATATCCACTTGAATTTGGAAGTGTTCGATCCAGAGATCAACTTGCCATATAGGGATTTAACAGAGAATCGACCAGACGAGGAGTGGGGCCAGGCCACCGAGTCCTCCTCCGAGAGCGTAGGGAAGAAGGCAACGAGGCGCTGCCAGTCGACCAGCTCTTCAGGAGATAGAGAACGCCGCAGCTGAAGATCCCAGCTATTGGCAGAGAGCTCAGAGATCGAGATCTCAGGGTCAGGGCAGTAAGAGAAAAGGACAGGAAAAGAAGCCGCAAGCGTGGTCGTACCGCACCACCAGTCGAGCCAGAATCTAGTGGATCTGCCATTATGCACAACAAATTTGACTAGGCCTTGGAAAACAGGCCTAAGTTTGACAAGGTCTTTCCAGAACTGAGAGGCGCCCGTGGCACGGGCAAACATGGGGCTAGATGAAGGGAAGTATTTGGCTTTGAGAATGTTGTACCAAAGGGGCTTGTCCGTGGTGGTGGACATGATCTTCCACCACCATTTGATGATCAGGCACTTGTTCATGACTAGAGTATTAATAATGCCCAGCCCCCCAAGGCTCTTGGGTCTGCAAATGTGTTCCCATTTGACCATGCGATACTTTCGCTTGTTATCAGGCGCGTTCCAATAGAAGGAACCTCTATGTTTATCAAACCCAGCGTGTGTACCATTAGTGAGAAGATAAAAACCCATCACAAACATAGGGAGGGATGAGAGACAAGCGTTAATCAGAGCAACTTTTCCAGCTTGAGTATTGTATCTGCCCCTCCAGGGCAGAGGCGGAGCTATGTTGGGGCAAAACCAGGCCGTGGCCCGCCCAACGCAGCAACAAACATTGATGATTGAGTAGGCCATATGAGAAATTTTTGTGAGGTTAGCTTTAACTAGCATGCCTAGCCCGCCTAGCGAATTTACCGTAGCTCCGCCACTGCTCCAGGGCATGACACGATTGCCAACTTTGGCCACCGTAGGTGCGAAGTCTTTGGCCAGAAGTTTGTCAGAAGAAATAGGAAGGCCAAGGTACTTGAGGGGGAAGGAGCCTAGAGAGCAGTTAAGCAAGTGGGCTACACGCAAGGCCTCGGTCTCCGAAACACCAGTGACGATCACTTCACTTTTGGAAAAATTAATTTTCAAGCCCGACAGTGCCTCGAAGCAAAGAAGAAGAAACTTGAGATGGGAGAGGCAAGCATCATTAAGTTCCACCATAATAATCGTATCATCGGCATACTGTAGATGAGTGATACCTTCAGGGATGAGATGCGAGCTCACCGGCGAGATGTGTCCAGCCACCGCGGCTCTAGACAAAATATTAGAGAGAGCATCCGCAACGAAGTTAAAAAGGATGGGAGAGGCCGGGTCTCCTTGCCTGAGGCCTCTGGAATTCTTGAAGAAGTTACTAACCCTCCCATTGACAGAGATAGCAGTGTGGCCCCCCGAGACCATCTACAAAATTCTATGGACAACGCCACCATCAAAACCCTTGGACAAAAGAACTTGCCTTAAGAAGCCCCAGCTCACGGAATCATAAGCCTTCTCAAAATCAACTTAAGGATAACTGCCTTGCTGCCAGATTTATGGATATCATGGATGATCTCATGTAGGCAAAGGACCCCATCAAGGATAAAGCGGCCTTTGACAAAGGCGGATTGAGTCGGAGAAAGGGTGCGATGAGCAACTGGTGTAAGGCGAGTGGCCAAACATTTGGCAGGAAATTTGGCAAAATTATTAATCAGGGCAATAGGCCTAAACCGGGAAATGAGCTCCGCGCCCTTGACTTTAGGAATGAGGGAAATAACAGCATAATTGAGTCTAGAAATGTCCACCGTCCCCAAACAGAACCCTTGGATAATCGCACAAATAAGCGCTTTAAGTTGGGGCCAAAAAGTCTTGAAGAAAGGAATTGAGAAGCCATCCGGGCCAGAAGCAGAGTTAGAATTAGCTTTATTGATCGAAATGAAGATTTCCTCTTCAGAGAAAGGAAGTATAAGAGCAGCATTTTCATCCGAAGAGACCCGGTCGCAGTTGTTCCAGAAAGAAGAGGAAATTCTAAAGCCCAGATCTGGTTTGGCAGAGAGAAGGGAAGAGAAGAAATCGACCACATGGTCCATGATAATGCCTTGGTCTGAGATTTTTAACCCATTGATCATCAGGCTGTCAATCATGCATCTTTGACGCCTCCCATTGGCAATAGCAAAGAAGTAGGCAGTGGGAGAATCTCCTTTAAGCAACCAATTGATAGTACCCCTTTGGCGCCAATAAATTTCAGCATGACAATGCAATTGCACCAAGGTCTCCTCAAGAGAGAAACGCAGCACCCATTCAGAATCAAAGAGGCCGGAAGTATCAGCACGAAGGTCTAAAGCATTAATTTGAGTCGTAAGCAGGGCCTTCTCCCTGCGCTCCTGCGCCGCGTGATTACGAGACCAGCCACGCAGGAATTTACGTAAGGAATAGGAGCAATGATGCCAGTCATCCATAGGACCGAAGGAGCGACGAACCGTCGAGAGAGTATCTGAAATTTTAGACGAGAGGAGGTCGCAAAAGCCATCAATCAACAGCCAAGAAGCGTCAAACTGGAACCGAGGAGGGGAGGGAGAGCGCTGAAGCCCAGCATCAAGAATGAGCGGGGCATGGTCCGAGCCCACAATGGCCTTAGCCTTGAGAATAGATAACGGAAAAAGGGAGTCCCAATTAGGGCACACAAAAACACGGTCCAGGACAGAGCGAATAGGGGAGACTTGATGGTTAGTCCATGTGAATCTAGACCCCACCCTGGGTATCTCACGAAGAGTGCAGCAACTAATGAAGTCATTAAAAGCGTCTGCAAGCGGCCAGGAGAAGTTGTTGGTGTTCTTATCGGTCGGGTAGCGAAGCAAATTAAAATCACCACCCACGAGAAGGGGAAGAGTACAAGATTCAACCTTAATAGAAATCTCATCCAGGAACAGGGGGGAGAGGGAATGATCGGCCGGGCCATACACCACCATGACCTCCCAAAGGACATTTAATTGACGGTGATACAGAACAGTGCTGGCCCAAAAAATCCCATGATCGAAAGCTACAAAGTCAAAAACTTCACGTTTAGAACCGATAAGGATGCCACCCGAATGGCCCGAGGAAGGGAGATAATTCCAATCAAATCTATCAGTTCCCGCAACTGCAGCAAGCTCGTGGGGAGAGAAAGAAGTCTTGAAGGTCTCGACAAGGCCCACCAGATCAATATTATCACCCCTCACGACATCTTTGAGTTGATCCCGGCGCCCCCGAGCGCCGAATCCCCTCACATTCCAAAATAAGGCTTTCATTTGAAAGAGAGGTTTTTAATACGAAGACTCGACCTGCAGGGTGCCAAGCAGGATTTAGCGCGTTTAGGGGCACCCTTCTTCACAGAGACACGGGGGCAGCATCCCTGTCTGTCTCCCCACCCCCGAACCCACTTCGGCTACAACCGAAGGGGTGGGAGGAGCCACAGCAAGCTCTTTTGCTTTGGCAATAGCAGCCTGGGCCACCTCGTTGGCCCTAATCAATGCAAGCAGAGAAGAGGGGAAGCCAACATTGTGATCAAGCGATATACCAACATCTGAGAGAACCTTCGTCAAGTGATCGTCCGAGTAGGAGGGGAGAACAAGTCTAATCGGGGAGGGGGGGAGAATTCATAGCAATCAACGGGGTTGGGGCTGGGGAAATACCTGAAGCCGGGAGGTCACGGGCCGCCGCGCGACGAGCAGCTTTGTCCGCCACCCGAACCCCACTGTCGCGGATCCGGCCACTCTTGCGCGCCGTGGATGAAGGGGAGCGGATCGGAGTAGAGCGCGGCACCACCGGAGAAGCCTGGCCCGCCGCGTCGCCCATATCAGCGTCCAGGTGGCGGCAAAGCCCCGCCGTGGAGAGCTTGGTGCCCGAGGAAGCGCGACTGCGTGCCGAGAATTTCCGAACAGAAGATTTCCGCTTGGGGAGAGCACCAACAGAGCCACGCGGAGGTGAGACAGGGAGATCCTCGATTCCAGACAGTGATGGCGAGCCCGGACGAGCCGGCACATTGGAGCAGACACCAGAAGCAGGCGTGCCAGCCAGAGGAGGGGCCGGGGCAACCTGAGCCGTCAGTTTCTCAGCCACCGCATCCCCCCCCCCCCAAGTTCTTGCTCTTCGGGGCGTTATCCTTGAAAAGTCCCCGGGACTCAGATCCCATGCCATCCCACTCTGAAGTCGTGAAGTGAGGGTGAGAGCCCCCGCTCTGGTTGGCAGCATCATCCCCGTCCCCCCCCCCCCCCACACGATTCTCGGCTGGGGGGGAAGAGGAGGGGGAGGGATGTTAGAGCTGACACCACCTTCAACACGAACCCGCAGTCTGAAGCCATCGGACGAAGGGAACACATCAACAGAACCATGAATGCACAGAGGATCAACAGCCCACAGCTTGAGACGGACAGGGCCAAGGACAAGGAGGGACTCCGGATCAACCATAATCGGCTTGCCAATCAAGACACCAAAAGCCATCACAAATTCAAAAGAGCGCAGGGTAGGAGGGATGTCATCAATGAGAACCCAGGTCTCCGAGAGGGGGGAGATAGGCTTGGCGCCATTAGAGGCCGCTTTCACCGAGACCACAAGTTGGTTGAAAGGAAGGGTAAAACTGGTGCAGGAGGAGATCATTTTGAGGCTACCTTTCGAAGGGAAAACCACAGCAAATTCAAAGTCAGAGAGCTGCCTGATCTGCCAATCCCAGCCTCCATCATCCCAAAGCTTGAGTTCGTCAAGGAGAGTCTGGGAAGAGATCTTATGGTCTTTGATGGTGATGATAGCAGCATTGGACAGAGCAGGGGCCACTGCCACCTGTGGGATCTCGCTGTCGAGGGCATAGAAGGAGCAACCAGGAATGCCTTGGCCATAGAGCATGAAGGAAGCAGGTTTGTGGCGGTTCTGACAATCCACCGTGAGGTGGCCATCCTCTCTGCATATGAGACAGAACGGGGGATTGAAGCAACGGGACTGGAAGTGGCCGGGCTGGTGGCACGCGAAGCAGGTGAGGTTCGGGTTAGGATTTGGTGGTTGGGTTAGCGGAGGAGACGGACGAGCAGGAGGAGGAGGGGGAGGGGGCAGGATCCCATCGCCCTGGCCAGAGGAAGACGAGCCCGGGCCGGGGGCAGGAGGACGACGGCCAAAGCCACCAGATCCGGCACCCCCACGACCCACCGGACGCCCGCCGAACCCCGGCGAGGGGCCAGACGAACGACCAGCACCGCGGATCAGGGGGAGCGGACTGCGCGGCGGAGGAGGAGGACGGGGAGCGGGGCCAGAACTGCCAGCCGCCGCCGCGGCCTCCCAGGGATCCACCCCAGATCCACCAGATCCGGGAGCCTCCGACCCCGACACCGCCGCAGATGTCGCAGCCGACAACGCACGCTCGTCCCTCTGGAGCCACTCGGGCCCCGCCGCCCAGGCCTCGCGGTCGCGAGCCACTTGCGACCGAGCCGCATGCTCGGCCTCTAGATCCGCCGCCCCGTCGCCCGAATCCTCCCGCCGCCGCTTCTGGCCCGACATGGCCTCACTCGAGGAACCACGCGAGCTATCCATGGTCACGACGGCCGCGAAGGAGAGGGAGAGAGGTGGAGGAGGAGGAGATCTGCGGAGATGCGGGATGGGGAGGTGGAAGCGACGGAGATCTGAGAGAGAGAGGCTGGAAACCCTAGAAATGGGGGGGGGGGGCGGAACCCTTGCGGACCCATATATAGCCGGAGCAAGCCAGGCCAGGGGGGGCCACACAGGCCGGGCTAACAGGAGGGGGAGGTGGCTGGGCCGAGAGAGGCCCAGGGCCCAGAATAGAAAGCGGGGGAAAGTCACAAGGAGAAGACAGAGGGGGCGGCCCAATTGGCACGATAGGCCCAGAGGGGGCCAGAGTGGATCGAACGAGGGGCCCACAAGCCTCCTGAACGGGATCCCGATCTAGGGTTGGCCGCGAAGGAAGAGCGGCGGCCGCCGCCGCCAACGGCACCGCGCCCACACCCACAGGCAGCCTAGACGCCGGCGACGAGGACGCAGGGGAGCAAGACGAACGCGCCAAACCGCCAGCAGGCACAGGAGCCGCCCCAAGCACGCCGCGGTCCGGCGAGGGAGCCATCCCCGAACGGCTCCTCCGACGAGCACGCCCGACCTGGATCCGGCCAGATCCAGCCGCCGCGGCAGAGAAGACCGGCCGCCCGCGCCCACCCGGGGCAAATTTCCGGACGCGCACCGCCGGCACCAACCCCAGCGGCGGCGCCACAGCAGGAGGGGAAGCCATGGAGTGAGAGGGAAGGTCGGAATCGGAATCAGATTCATCCTCATCTGACGACAGGGCCCAAAACTTGTTGCAGGAGCCGGATCCAGGGAAAGAGGGGCGAGGAGAGGGGCGAGGAGAGGGGCGAGGAGAGGGAACGAGGGGAGCATCAGAGGGAGTAGCCGGCACCGGAGAGGACGCCCGGGGGGAGAGAGGGCAGGGGCGGCCCGGGGAAGGCGGGAGGAGCCGGTCGGCGGCGCGGACGAGGAGGAGGAGCATGGGGGAGGGGAGGAGGGAGAGAGGAGAGCCATTGAACTCCGCCAATGATACCAGTCGAGGAGCCAGAACATAGTGGACTGATACCCACACACCTAATAACTTCATGCCCTTTAGTGTGCCATTTGCAAGATATGCAGTAAAAGGATTATAAAGAGAGCTTAGCCATTCCACCTCTAGACAGTACAATCAGATCTTTAGCTTAAGCTTAATAACTGAACTGCAAGAGTAAACACGACACTCATGATAACAGATGAACATGTCAACCTACTTACGTCACGGTGTACCGTGTACACCAAAAGCCAAAGCCAGTGAGTGAATAAAACCTGCGGGCAGCTATGATCAGTGTCACTAAATTAAATAGTCCAAATATTTGTCGTAGGTTAAAGTGGTGTCCGAAACCTTTGAGAATCTGCAGTTCAAACTTGAGAATATAGAACGGCAAGACACAGGTACATGATACACCCAGGAAGAATTCGCCTTCAGAGTGGCACCCAGGAAGAACTCAAAATAAAAGCCGCACTTATATGGACAATATGACTATATTAGGAGAATAAAGATGTAGACACTGAACCATGGAGAAAAACTATCATGAGTAAATATCAAGAAGTATTTGTGCGGACAAATACGGTGGAATCCTGTATAACAAACCAGGTTTGACTCAAATCAAGTGCTTGGGTGTATCACTCTTGTATCTTTTCACTATCCTTCTGCTCAAACATTAGCCTTACATATTCTCTCCAACCTAAATAAACAAAATTAGGAAATAGTTAGTCACTAACAATATTCAGAAAATTGACGGTAAAACAATCATGTTGATATGAAAAACACAAAATTGGACCCTAAGCCCATAATACACGTAGACTGGTCGGCGCCCGTCATTGACGCTTCTTTCTTGGCATCGCTGGGCAGAAGCCCGTGTTGCTCGACCCACTGGTGTCGTTAGACATCGGCATCACATCTCGCCATGTCCCGCCTAGCTTCCTCCCCTCTCACTCTGTCCTTGACGAGCTTTTCATCTCCCTTGATGTGTAGTGACCCAGTTCCTCAACTCTGACCAAATTCATGGCAATAGGCTACATAGCGACGTGCTTTGTGCAAAAACAAGTAGGAATATGAGGGAAGGTGTATAGACAGGTGCAGGGAGTACCTCGCAGAGGGCGTCCTCATGTCCAACTTGACAAATTAGTTTTTAAAGTTTTAAATATTCCCTTATGCGCATGCAGTGACATGTGTGCATGTGGGGTGGCGTGCTCATTCTCATGGAATTGCACGTGGGGTGGTGTGCTCATTGTCATGGAATTGACCATGTTTCGACACATTGTGAACTGGACACCACGGCCATCATAGGCGGGAGTAGAAAGAAGGATGCTGTCATTTTCTCATGGATCAGTGGCAAAATCTGTGAGAGATGTTCGGCTAGACTGTTAAGGGCTGAATTGGCTTATTTCAGTGAATTTGAACATTCTATGGGATGACACTCATGGAATAATCACTGCCCATTAGGCCGTTACTGTCTGGTTGTTTGCTCGTGTGCTCATATTCAGTAATTTTAATTTACAAAATAGTTTATGTAAACTTGTCCTGCAATTTAAGTGTTCAAGGAAGTGCCTGAGGATTTCTGATGTCAATATCTTTAGATGGTAACCGGTTATGCACTCCTCATTTTCACGTGGGTTCGACTTCTACTAAGTATATGAAAGTGCATTTGTTTCTTATGGCTTGTGTTCTTTCTTCTTTAGAGGGTCACGGACATGGCTTTCCTCGCTGAGGACATCCATCGTTTAGCAAGGTATTGTGTACGGAACAATAACATAATCTGAATTTGTTCACCCAGTTGGCAGCACAACAAAAAGCTATCTTCACTCTCCTTTGGAGATCACATATTTAATAGTCTGGCCCCGCTTCTTTATTATTTATACTATATAAAAATATCTAATCCTTTTCCTTATTCTTTATTATTGTGTGGGTCATATATGCTAAGTTGCTCTCTTCTGCTGCAGCGTAAGTGTGGATGGACAGACATACAGCAATCTCATGTCTGGCTAACATATTTATTTTTTGCAAGAAAAGTGAATTTTGGAGTTTCAGCTAAAAACTTCCACGTGCAAATCCAGGTTGTGTCTGCACACGGACCTTGACAACTTCAAAGGGGCACAGAGCGATATCAGTAATTACCTCAGCAGAAGCTGACCCTGCAAGGTAAATTAGGGTCTTGTACTTCACGGCATTCTCAGGCCGAGCCATATCTGAGTAGGTCTTCTTAAAGAACTTGTATAACCCAAACTTGCAAGCCCCCTGAGCACTGTAACCAAGCAAGGTAGGCACCCATCCCCTGAAGAATCCCCTAGCTCCTTGCTCCTTTAACAGAACACCAAATCCAGATGAGATGCTCTTGTATTTCGCTGGGTCAATCTGAAACAATTGATAGGAATGTGTTAGGTCCAAAATACTTACTTCAAACCTATCAACACTTCACCAGTTGCAGCTTAGAATGCCCAAGATGGAGAGCAAACACATAGCAGTACATCTCAAATTACATTATTCTCAACCAAGAAGAAACCCTTTTCTTAGAAATCAGACTACATCTCATGAATAAATCACACCCATCTCAATTATCCATTTATACACATCACATGCATCAGCTAATCAACCCATATGAACTGCTTGCTTGTTTTATTTTATACAGTAGTTAATCCACCAAAAGAAGCTAAGGCCTCGTTTGTTTGGGCTTTTGCTTCTTCTTTTGCAGCTTTTCCACTTTGGCCAAAAAGCCATAAAAGCTCCTAAATACGTGAATGCCGAAAAAGGGTTTCCCCCCGCTTTGTATACAAAGCAACCAACCGAGACATCCAACGATAGGTGCTGGGGCGGAAGCAGCACAGTCACGCCCAAAAGAAATGAAAGAGAAAATACAAGAGAAACAAATGCCGACAACGGCGGATCGACAAAAACGAAGAAGCCTCGTGGCCGCTGCACCCACCGGAGATCGCCCACCAAGCTCCGAGCCTCCGAAGCACCGATTCCAATCAACACCTCCAAGACGGGACGCGACGATGCCGACGCTGCTGCCAAGGGTTTCCCCCGGTACGCGGTGAGGAGAGAGGAAGGGTAGCCCCGACGCCCTCCAGGAAGGTCCGGCGGCACCCACATGCGCTACCGCGTCGGTGTCGGCCAAGCCAACAGGGATTTCTCCCGATCCCAACCTCCACCTCAGGCACTCCAGAGCTCGCCACCAAACAGACCCCCACCCTGCGCCAACCCGGTCACGAAGCTTCCCACGCTGTCTCACCACGGCACCGTGAAGCATGGCCTGCACAATGAAGAAGAGGAGCTGGGACTAGGGCAGCAGCATCGTCGGCACGCGGGAGGGCCCCACCTCCACCGTCGAAGACGGTAGCAGACCGGACGCAATAGCAGGAACATACCAGGCCCGTGGCCGCACAGGCCCGGCCGGGATCTCCGAGGCCCGTAAAGTTCCCGCCTTCGCGCTGCAGCCGGCACGCCGTCGACGCCGCCGCCCCTGTCCAAGCCGCTCCCCTGCCTCCCCGCACAGAGAGCCGCCAATTGGAAGCACCACCACCACGCGCACCACCGGCCACCACTACCAGGTCGCCGAACCGCCAGCACCACCGCCGCACGCCTGCGACGGAGAGGAACCAACGCAGCCGCTAACAGCCCGAAGCCAGACCCCAGCCGCCGCCAGCGCCACCCGCGGCCCGCGCTGCCTACCGGACGGATCCGGCCGTCGCGGCGAGGCGCGCTCCACCGCGCAGCCGGCCACGCAGCGCCACGCCCGCCAGGGGGCCGCGCGCCGCCACGCTGCGGCGCCCCGCGCGCCGCACTCGATGAAGGTGCCTGCGCCGCCCCATCGCGCGGAGGAAGAACAAGCCCCGCCGCCGCCGCCGCCGGACGGGCTTCGCCCGGCCGCGCCCCCTGGCGGCAGCGAGGGAGGAGGGAGGAGGAGGGGAGGCCGGCGGCGGGAGGATCTGGGCGCCCTCCCCGGCCGCCTAGCGGGTGGCGGCGCGGGAGGGAAGGGTTTCGCGAGAGAGGAAGTTTCAAATACGTGATTTTGGAGCTTTTTTGGCTTTTGATGAATCAATGTAACAATATTGAACTCCAAAACCCCCTGTGCCGGCGAGCAGCAGCTCCTCCCCGCACTCCCTACACCGGCGAGCAGCACTTACATGCAGGCCGGTTTCTCTACTGGGATCGTCGCAGTTCCTTGGGATGCACATTTTCACGTTGATTTTGCCTTCATGTAACGGTGAACCATGATATTGGTAGCCTATATCAAATAGACAATAGATGCAGTGTTCCTTAGTGCACAGTGTGGCAATTGTTTTCTTCAGACAATGAACAGAACAGTAAGAATGCAATCTATGTGTGCTTACACTGTCCAACAGCTGCGAGATACCCGAGAAACAGAAGAGTAATCAGCCTGCTCCCCTTCATAGCTGACCTTCACCTCTTTCCTGAACTAATGAACCATTCGAGAGTTAGATCCAGGCAATCGCCACGCCCCCTCTCAACTCCTGTAGATAGAAAGCTACAGTACTATAGTATCTTGGCTAAAAGAAAGATTGGCAAATTCAGTGCTACATGACCGGCAAGTGAGAAATGGCTGTGCTATGTGCTAACACTTGGCAGATCGCACAACTATGGAGCTGCATATACAGATCTGAACCAATGATGTATATGTATATAGCAAGATATGTACCTGGTCCTTTTAAGGAATGTTCCCAACTACAAATGCACTCGAAGCAGCAAGATCTTTTTACCTATGTGGTGGTGAAGCGAAGGCGCGTTGCGGTCGTGGATCGCGCTCGATCCGTCCGTCGCTGGAGTTGATGACCTGTGGGAGATCGACGGAGCGCAGGAGGAAGGAAACAAAGCTTGGAGGAGAGTGGAGAGGAATGGTGCTGATAAATAGAGAGGATTTGGAGGGGAAGGACTTTGTGCGCTCTAGCTGGAAGCAGCTCGGAATGGCCCGAGACAGCGTTCATGAGGGAGAAAGGGGAGAGGAGAGAGCAACCAAGAGGAGGCTAACGTGAACGCTTTTCGTGTCATGCGTGACCCGGATCGCACATCTACACGAACGCCCATGTTGGGGTGGAACAAACGATAGTTGAGACAGCATGTGGGAGCGTGGGAAGCAGCGTTTTGGCTCTGTGGGTTCGAAGATTTCAGTGTGTGCCATGGTATCAGGGATGACGAAAGGCAACTGATTTCCTTCTCTGATGGCCGCATTATTACATCTGGTGGATACGTACGTGGGTGGGAGGGGACGGGATTATCACTTATCAGCGAAGGCGAAAGATGATGGGATGGGACTGCGGAATCTGGAGGGTTCATTGTGAAAGCTGTTCCACAAGCACTAGTGTGGATTAAAAGGAAAACTCTCTGACCGGATGCTAATAGTGTTCCTGGTTGATACCGTGGACAGAGGATAGGCTAGCTTGCAGCTGAACATCGCACGGCTACAAAGTTTTCTGGACTACGGACGTTCTCCGATAAGCAGTGTCTGTCAATTTCTTGTCCAGGGTGGAATTAGCTGGTCCTTGTCGGGTGATTATCGTCAGATAACTAATCACTGATTGCTGGAGGGATGTCTGATGGTAATGTGGCGCTGTTCTTCTCTAGAGGTTGCTCTAGAGGAATGAATAAGGGCTCAAGCTCCCGGTTGGACTATTTTAATTTCATGGCCTATTTCAGCAGTGGCTATTAAATAAATAAAGTACTCCCTCCTCCACGAATTACTTGTTTTAGATTTGTCTAGATACAGATATATCTAGATGCGTTTTAGTGTTCGTATATAGAAAAATCTAAGACAAGTTTTTTGGAACTGAGGTAATACTCGGTTTGTAATTCATTCCCTTTCCGTCTGTTGTCATTTCTTCTAAGTATTCCTGCCTCTTCATTCTTCTCATTTTCTCTTGCTTAGGCTGGCGGTTTATTTTGGCTCCTTTGTTTTCCTGCTTCCGTACACAAGCCTTGTTTTAATTTTGAGAAAAGTATATTTTTCGTCCCTTAACTTTTGGTGAAGTCTAGATTTGGTCCCATAACTCCGAAATCGGACAACTTACACCCCCAACTATCGAAACCGTACAAGGTTCGTCCCTGGTCTCGGTTTTGACCGGTTTAGGTGCTGACTCACCCCGGTTTTGACGGGAGTTGACTCAAATTCATGTAATTTTTTCATATCTATGAACTTTTTGAAATTCACATACTCTTTTCAAATTCACGTAGTGTTTTCAAGGTCGGGTAATTTTTTCAAAAATAAAAATACTTTTTTCAAATCCGTGAACCATTTTAAAATTTGCGTACTTTTTCAAATATGTGTTTTTTTAATTTGCGTACTCTTTTAAATCCGCATATTTTTCCAAGTTCATGTAATTTTATCAAATCAAAGTATTTTTTTCCAAGTTTGAAATGTACATGAATATGAAAAAGTACGTCAATTTTTAAAAATTACATGAATTTGAAAAATCTATATGAACTTTAAAAAAATACGTGAACTTGGAAAAAATTGCGTGGATTTGAAAAAAGTACGTGAACTTGGAAAAATTACGTGGATTTGAAAAAAGTAAATGAATTTTTTTTAAATCACGTATTTGGAAAAGGTACAAGAATTTAAAAACATTAAGTGGACTTGGAAAAGGTACGTGAATTTGAGTCAGCATAGTCAAAACCAAGGTGGGATAGCACCAAAACTGGTAAAAATCGTGACCAGGATGAATCTTGTCCGTTTTCAGTAGTTAAGGGTGCAAGTTGTTCGGTTTTAGAGTTGAGGAACCAAATCTAGACTCCGCCGTAAATTGAGGGACGAAAAGTATACTTTTGTCTCTTTTTTTTTTGTCTCAGCTCCGCTTGTGACGTTGTGCTTTGCATTTTCTTGTAATGCAAACCAACACGTATTTAGGTGGGGGGTGGGGGGGGGGGGGGGGGGGGGGGGGAGGCATGTATGCATCTTCATAAATATTGCTTTTGAAAATATCTTCTACATTTTCATCAGCAGGGAAAAGGCGAGGCGAACGGGGTTACAGTGCACTTTTTTTAGTGCAAGGTTACAATGCATGTGATTTCGTGGATCTCGTCTTGTGTTTTTGTGTGCTTCTGAAGCGTGATAATATTGCTTGTTAGTTATTTTCAGCTATGGCTTTGAAATAAGACGAGACTTATTGTCAGGCTATGAGCGAGCTGCGTTCCCATATCCACACTATTTTCACTTGACTTGTTTCAACTACTATGTACTCCCTCTGTTTCTAAATATAAGTCTTTTCAGAGATTTTAATATGAACTACATATGGATGTATATAGACATAGTTTAGAGTGTAGATTCACTCATTTTGCTCCATATGTAGTCCATATTGAATATTTAAAAGACTTATACTCCACATTTTAAGGAACGGAGGGAGTAATTTATTAGTTTTTGTGTATGCTTCAAGTGGATTGCAAAAAACCTCCATATTTAAGTTCAATTTCTGGAGTGAATTGCGAGATAAAAATTCGTTCGGACCTATTAACATGGGATCTAGTTTCAAAGATCTCGACGCGAGAAATGAAATGGTGAAAACAGTTTGTGATTTGAACGCACGGTTCAGGGAATAAACTTTTCGGAAAAACGAATGAACAATAAAAAGTACAAAACTCTCGGGTTGCGACAAATGCCACACATTCAGTGAGTCACTTGTCACTAGAAAAATGAGGAGAGAGTCACCTTTGCCTTTGCAAGAAGTACGCTCTGACCAGTGCTCTCGGGTGCGTTAGCTCTTTCTCATCATGTTCCTTTTTTTTTAGTTGCTCATCATGTTCTTCTTAATTTAGAAATTTGGGGCACAGGACGAAACACAAAATAAAGTTATACATTTTGAGGAATCGTGTATAAAAGAAGACCGTACCTTCAAATTTGGATGAACAGCTATCTTCAAAATCTTTGATGCGTGATCAACTATCCGTACAAAGGAGCTGTATATTACCATAAATAGAAAAAGGCGCTCGTGGCCTAATGGACAAGGCATTTGACTTCTAATCAAAGGATTGTGGGTTCGAGTCCCACCGAGCGTGATTATTTTTATGTTATTTCCCCCTTATCTGCAATTCTCCATTTCTTTTGTACAAATACAAATATATACTCCTATTCTTACAGTTATTTTTTCCTCACGCTTCTTGTATACAGTCAGAGGGAGTACAATCTATGTTCTTTTTCCTTACACTTCTTCATTTCTTTTGTAAAAATACACATTTTTTTCTTACATACACTTCTCCATTTATTTTGTACAAATACAAATATACACAATCTATGTTATTACTGTTATTTTTTCCTTGCACTTCTCCATTTCTTTTGTACAAATACGCACATTTAAAAAAATCCTACACTTCTCCATTTCTTTTGTACAAATACAAATATATACAATCTATGTTCTTACTGTTATTTTTTCCTTACCTACACTTCTTCATTTCTTTTGTACAAAAACACATATATACAATCTTTGAACGATGCACATCGGGTCACTTCAGTGTAATGTGGTCCACTCTCGAGTTTGTTGGTTATCGGAACCAAGGCCCTCGTGTCGCTCCATCTCGCGACTCGCATGCGACTCTTTCGGGAGGCAGCGCTTGCTGGAGGTTGCTGGTCGGAGGCTCGCCCGCGTGGGTGGTGAGTCACGGGCAGGAGTTGATCGCGAAAAAGCATGGAGTTCCCCCTGCGCCAAATCTAGATGTACAAGGTACTCCCTTCTGCTTCATCTCTCCCGCCATCCTCAGTGGCTTGCAGTTGTGGCCGTTGGCCATGGTGCTGGTGGGTGCTGATGGAGGTCGCCTGGGATCGGGGGAAACCCTGGTTGGTCTATCAGCCCTAGTTGGTCCGTCCGCCATGGCTGTGGCGACGGCCGTGTTCACCACTTTCCCCTTGGAGGCGCCGCCGACGTCCCTCCCCTCCACCCCAATCTCACTCCCGAGGTCCCTTTTAGTTTTGGCCGTCTCAGATTGAGAGGTAGTGGTGCCATGTGCGTCGTGACTTTCTAGGAGGCGCCGCCCGGGGTGTTGGGGTGCTCGAATTTGAGGTTCCGCGGGTGGCGGTGCTTGGTAGCTTGGGTTTCGTTAGCATGGAGAAGCTGAGTGGTGTATGTGACGACATGTTTCTGGATAGTGCTCTCCGGTGGCGGCTCGCGTTGCTCAGTTCCGACGGTGCATCATCCGAATCCGGGTGGAACGGGATAGGGTTCCCCTTCTTGTGGGTACATCCAGGGCAGTTTACCAAGAAACACAAACCTGGTTCAGACTGCTTAGTTTTGATATAAACACCGTTGTTGTTAGTAAAAGACACTTGTCCTCATTCCTCAATGCGAGACAGGCACACACTTGGATTCTGAATAAGGAATATATATGGCGGTAACTCACGCGCATTTGGCACCTGCTCGCTCGGAAACCGACTCGAGGTCCAAGTTGGGGGGCTATATATACCCTAGACCCGGAACGGCAGATGGATCCATCCCTCCATCCGCTCCAGCGCTCGCAGTCTCCATGCCGCCGCAGCGCCGCCGAGCGCGTGGCGGCGTCCACCGGCTGGCGCCGTACAGGATAGGCTGGCTCTGGCGGCGGCGCCAGGGAGACGCTGGAGGCGACGATCTGAGCGACCACGACAACAGGACGCTTCTCACGGACGACGCCCTCTCGGCCGTCTTCGCGCGGTGTTCCGGCCCGGTCGACGTCGTCCGGTGCGCGACCACCTGCCGGCGCTGGGGCCGCGTGGTCGCCGAGGAGGCCGCCGTGCTCTCCCGGAGCAGCTCCCTGTCCCTGCCGCCGCTCCCCCGCCTCTTCCTCGGTTTCTTCCACCGCGAGGACGGCGCCGCCGGTCGCGTCACCGCACGCAAGCGCGCGACCGTCTCGAGGCCGGCGCCTCGCTTCGTCCCGACCCGCTCCGGCGCTCGGCTCCTCGGACTCCCGCGCGCCTCGCTCGACGCGCTGCCCGATGCCTTCCAGCACGTTGTGGGCCGCCGGTTTTTCGGGCACTCACGTCCGGTGGCGTCCCGTAATGGCCGCCTCGTCCTGGAGCTCCGGCACGAGGGCCGCGCCGCGGGCCTCGAGCTATGCGTCTGCAACCCGATGACGGGCCACATGGCGCTTCTTCCGCCCCTGTCCGGCGACGACATGCCCGGGACGTACGCGTGTGAACTGTTTGCCGGCGACCACGACGGCGGCCAAGGCCCGTCGCCGCTGCCGGCCACCTTCTTCCGCCTGCTCATCGTCTACAACCGCCGCGGGTTCACCGCATTGCGCGCCTACTCCTCAGACCTTGGCCGCTGGAGCGCGGAAGCCAGGAGGTCAGGCCGCAAGATCAAGAGCAAGGAGATACGCGAACTCGGCCAGGCCATGGTGCTCCGCGGCGTGGCCAACTGGCCGCTGCAGCGCACGGCGCTGGCGGTGCAGATCGACACGGCGGAGCCGAGGGAGGCGCCCATGCCGCATGCCGGCCTCCCGGCATACATGGAGCAGAGCACCCGATTGCTAGGCGTGACCGCCGACGAGAGGCTTTGCTGCATCACGTCCACAGTTTGCGTCGACGAACTCTGTATGACGGTCTACTTGTTCGATCCCAGCATGGGCGACTGCGGCGAGTGGGAGTTCCGGCCCGGCTTCTTCATGCCGCCCCAGGCAGAGCTCAAGCTGAGATCTTACCTTGCCGTCAACCTGCGGTGGTTCTGCGAGAGGAGCGGCGTCGTTCTTTTCACGCTTGGAGAAGGCAGCAGTCGCCATGGGACCTTCGCGTTCAACATCAAGACGCGTGAGGTCGACGAGATTGTTGCCGGCGTCCGTTGCGACTTCTGGGGTGATTTCGTGGGGTATGAGATGGATGGGGCGGCTTACCTCGCGTCCTTAGCATCTCACTGATGATGAATCACTTGATCATGGATACATAAAATGATCTGCCTAAAAGCATCTCCAACAGGCGCGCTTCGCCTCGGCGTGCTATAATTCTTTTACAGCATCAAAATAGTATTTTTGCGTGCGGGAGCGACGAAGAGATTTTCAAGATGCAAAAAAAAAAAACGCCGCCCAATCCGGCGGCCCCACCTGCAGCAGCCCCCGCGCACAATCCGTTGCTCCAAATTTGTAGCCCCGCAACCCGCGCGCTAATTTTTTTTTTGAGCGCGCTCTATTTGACAGCGACTGCTGAAGCGCTGTTTTTTGTCTCCGGCACACAAAAACGCTGGTTTTTAGCGCGTGAGACAGTTTTGGGGCGCCTCTTGGAGATGCTCTAAGATGCGTACGTTGGACAGTGAAAGGAATCTATCCTATAAAAACCGCTATGCTACCCGCCATTCTGGGCGACCTGCATCGCGCGGTAGATTTGGTTCGCTCAATTGACCAGCGAATGTACTTTCTACGGTGGTGGCAAAGGCTCAGCCGTTGGTCCTTCTTTATATCATCGTTTTGTCTCTGCGTGCATGACGGGTGGGTCTCATTTGCTTGATGGACCCGGTATTGTAGTGCCTTTCGCCTGTGTCCGCGTGAGGGGGGGGGGGGGGGGGCATGGTCAAATTTGTTATTGTCGTGGTCTCGCTGTTTGGAGTTCTTCAGGCCCATTTTGCAGTTGTTTATGGTCTTGCTAAACAATGAGATCCGAAGGTCTTGTGGGAGGTGATGACATGTTGTATGATCATGCACAACATGATTGTAGAGGATGAGCATAAGGATGATGCCACAACACTTGAATTTGAGAACATGAGTGATCCTATCGAACTTTCAGAGCAGAATCCAGCCACGTTTGATGAGTTTGTTCAAATGCATCGACAAATTCAGCACTCAAATGCATCAACAAATTCAGCATCGAGCAACTGGACAAAGATTTGATTGATCATCTCTGGGTGGTTAAAGAGAAAAACTAGTACATATGTGCTAGTTGAATTCAAATTTGACCTACTTTAATTTCGAAAACTTTATTGGATTGTAACGTTTAAATTAGAACTACCACCCTATTTGAACCTTTTTAGATAAACTAGAATTTGATACGCGGCTATTTTGATCTTGTGGGCTTTAAAAAAAAGAGAGGCGGGTATTTGCGCCAATCTTTGGATGGCCGGCTCCAGCACCAGTGTTCGTGGACTGGTCCTCATCGATCCACGGAGAATGCGGTGTCCGATTTGAGGGTCAGCGGAGATGCCCTTAGCTCTTTTTTCTCGCCAATGACGGAATGTATACCTCTTTTCTCTTGTCCAGTGGCATCATTCTTGTGTAGAGACCGAAGATCAATGCATCTAGAATGAACTTATGAAATTTAATGTTTGTTTAAAGCTCTTGTAGCCGTCGACGGCCCCCGTCGGGCTACTCCAGGATATGCCGACAGCCGGATCCAGGCCGTCGGCGTACAAAGGCCGTCGGGCTATCCCAACCTATGCCTCCGGCCCCCGTCGGCACAGATTAGCCGTCGGCTTAGCCCAGCCTACGCCTACAGTGGCCGTCGGCATACATGAGCCGTCGGCATAGTTGCGGGCCCGGCGGCCCCGCTCGTGACGGGCGGCTAACGGCGTCCGATCTATGCCGACGGCCTCGACGGGCGGCCGTCGGCATAGAGGCGCGTGCCACGTCATCGATCCGAGGCGCATAGACCATCATCTATGCCGACGACTGCCGTCGGCATAGATGCCACGTCATCGATCCGCGGCGCGCCGTCGATCTGCCCCTGGCCTCAGCTATGCCGACGGCTTTGCCGTCGGCATAGTTTTTTTTTTTTGCTTTCATATAGAATATTTTTGTTCTTTTACGTATTATTATTTAATTAACTTACATGTAGCATGTGTTAATATAAGCCTAAATACCTTACTTTTCGATTATATACGGAGGCCGACACGTGGAGGGGGGAAACAGCCGCATCGGGGCTATACGGAGGGGACGTTACTCCCAAGTGTTTATATGGGATGACCTACCACAACCGGGTGGTGTGGTGGCATATCTGAAGAGGCGGCACGCGTCTCCGGGGTGTGGCCCCCCTCACGGACGGCGCCGCTGCCGGCACCTGGAGGAGGGAAACGGACGCGTCAGGTCTACACGGAGGGGATGTTGCTGTGGGTTTGGCCCGGATGTTGCTCCCAGGTGTCCCTATGGGCTGACCTAACACAACCGGGTGGAGTTGGTCCACTGGTCAAAGCCCGTCCGTGGGAAGTCAAAGGGCTAGATCTCGTGGTCAACCGCTCCAGGGTTAGGCGGGACGGGGGCCCTGGGGGGGTAGCAATGCCACCGGAGCGTCGCACCGGGCCCTCATACATGCAGGGGGTGTGGTGGCATTTCTGAAGAGGCGGCACGCGTCTCCGGGTGTGGCTCCCTCACGGACGGCGCCGCCGCCGGCACCTAGGGGGGAAACGGACGCGTCGGGTCTACATGGAGGGGATTTGCTTGTGGTTTGGCCCGGATGTTTGCTCCCCTGTCCCTATGTGCCTTACCTAACAAACCTGGAGAGGTCCACTGGTCAAAGCCCATCCGGGAAGTCAAAGGGCTAGATCTCGTGGTCAACCGCTTCAGGGTTAGGCGGGACGGGGGCCCTGGGGGGGGGGGGGGTAGCATGCCACCGGAGCGTCGCACCGGGCCCTCATACATGTGGGGGGGTGTGGTGGCATGTCTGAAGAGGCGGACACGCGTCTCCGGGGTTGTAACATCCCCAGGTTACTCCACTCTGGTTAAGCTACTTAACCTGCCATGTCATCATGATCATTCTAACAAAATTGTATTAGAAAATAATTTAACTTCAAATCAAAATTCAAATTGCAAGTCAAATATTTATTTCTTCAATCAACCAAACAAAATTGTTCATGATGTTGCAAATATTCCCAAGGCATTTATAAAATTGAAACCAACTTCATATAAACTCCAAAAATGCCCTGGACATTTACAACAGTAGTCCAGCAGCATTTAACTCACCTCATTCAATTTCAAAAAAATATTAAAACTATTCCAATTGCCTCCAAAATATTTGTGGCACTGCCTAAACTCACCAGTGAATTAATGGGACACTTTCCATATTTTCCCAAGGTGAATAGTGTGCCCAAATATTCTGTTACTCCTCTCTGTTAATCAAATAAAAGAAAACAGAAAAGGAACTAAAGGAAAAGGGGCCAGAGGCCACTTACCTGGCGACTGGGCCGCGCTGGCCCAGCCCACTCCCACCTGCCCGTCGTCCTTCCTCCCCTCCGTGTCATCGTCTCCGTGGGCGAGCGCGCCCGCACCGGTCACCGCTCGCCACCGCGGCAGGAGCAGGTGGGGCGAGGGGATAAGCTCACCCCGAGCCGTTCCCCCTGGTCGCCCTCGCCACTCACCTCTTCCTCTCTCCCTCGCGCACGCCCATTCCCCTCCCCTTCCCCTCTGCCTGGGCGGATCCAATGCCGCGCGCCGTGCTTCGGCGCGGCCACCGGCGCCCGTCTGCCTCTCTGACAAGTCCGGTGGACTCACCGCGGTCTCCCTCTTCTTCTGGTGAACTCAGGCGAGACCGGGGAGCCGTGCGGTCGCCGTTCGTCTCCATCCGCATCTCCAGCCACCGCGACGAATTCCGGCGACCTCGACCTCCTCTGCAGCTACAAAATCGCCACGGGCCAACTTGTGCCGCTCGGTGAGCCACCGCCTCTCTCCATCTCCCTCCTCGAGCTCTCCGGCTAGTCGCACGCGTCGCCGCCATTACCGGCCGAACCGTACTCCGCCGCGGAGCTCGCCGTCGTCGCTGCACTTGACCATTGAACGAACCACGGGCACGGGCGTGCTTCTGGGGAACCCCTGCTTCGCCCTAAGCTAGCTAGCTCGCTCGAAAAGCACCCCGAGGCCGCTACTCCGATCGCACCCGAATACTCCTCCGCCGCCCGTAGTCGCCGGCGACGTTCCGGCCTCCCGCTGGTCCAACCGGTGGCACTGCTCGACGCGTGAACTCGCCCGCTTCCGAACGCAAGTGAAAACGCGCGAAACGGTGCGCCACAACCGTTTTTCGGCGATGTCCGTGCCTCGCCGCCGCTTTTCGGGTCGTCGGCGGCGAAGTTCCGGCGACTCCGACGTGGCATCGGCGTGGGGTCCACCCACAGACACTGCCCAGTGGGCCCAGGCCGCCGTTTGACCGCGTTGACCCCGGTCAACGCACTTACTGTTCCCTAATGACGCTGACACGTGGGCCCTTTCGATTAATTAACATAGTTAACTGTTATCTAAAATTAATTTAAATAATTAACCTAATCTAGACACTGACAGATGGGGCCCACTCCCTAATTAACTCGTTTAATTAGATTAATTCACTGTTAAAGTAACAAAGGCTGACATGTGAGTCCCACTGGACCCACATGCCATGTTTGACTGGTCAGCCGACTGTTGACTTGCTGATGTCAGCATTACCTCATGCTGACGTCATAATTCCTTTTCTGTTAATAAATTTAATTCCAGAAATTCAAATAAACTTTAGAAGTTCATAACTTTTAAACCGTAGCTCAGACCGAAAAACTTAAAACATGAAAGTTGCTCAGAACGACGAGACGAGTCTGATCGTGCCGTCTGTTTCTTTGTCGGAAACCCCTACGTAGAAGAACTCGTAACTCCGGACCCGTATCCGGCAAATGAATAGTGCACACACCCTGGTTATTAAATCCCAGAATAATTCTAAAAATAACTAAAATGACTTAGATGCATAATTAGGCAACCCTGCCCTGCATCATAGCATCACACGCACCGTATTGCATTTGTTTGCATTATGTTTACCTGTTTCTTCCCCCTCTTCTCTCTCGGTAGACCCCGACGTTGACGTAGCTCCCGAGGCAGACGCAGCTCAGGAGTACGACTACGTCCCCGACGACACCACCGACGACCTTGCCTTTGCCCCAGAGCAAACAGGCAAGCACCCCCATTTTGAGCATGCCTATATCGCCTATTCTCTTCTCTCTTATGCTTGCATTAGAACTGCTACTGCTACTGTTTTCCTATATCTGTTGCATAGCCTGATTATTGTAACCTACCTTGTTACCTTTCTGGTTATCCTAGACTGATTAGTATAGGCTGGGTAGAGTCCCGACAGAGAACCCCACTTGATCCGAACTGCCCCGCTGGATGTCAGAAGACCCGCTCATCGGGATTGAAGACTAGACCCTAGCACCGCACATCACTTCCCCCTTAGTTGCCGACACTGCTGGGTTACCGTCGAGTGCCGAGGGTGATACCTCGTCAGCAGTTCTGATGATAACCTTGTAGGTTAGTTAATCGGTTGTGGTAAGCGAGGGTGATTCCTCCTACACCACCCCCGATAACGACGTCGTCGTGCAACACCTCAAGTGTGGACCTCGAGGGTGATTCCTCCTTCGTTCACCTTGATGATAACATCGAGCGAGAATTCCATCGAGGGTGATTCCTCAGGGTTCCCTTCGGTGTCAGACACACAGTTACCTTGGATATTATGACTTGACTATGAACCATGATACTAAAGACGGATCGGCCCTGAGGGGTACCCGCGCGAGCTTATTGCGAAGTGATAGGGAGTCGGGTTGACCTGGATGGTGCCCGCGAGATAACTACGAGGCGTGGCCGGGCCTTCTTAGCCCTTGCCGCAAGTCCTCGAGACGGGGCGACGGGGTCACATCGATCATGAGTCTCTGCTCGTTTCCGCGCGCTCCTAATCCACTACGGTTTGGATATTTGATCCGAGGGGCCTCTGGCCTGATAGCACTAACCATCACGTGGGCATAGTATGGGCGTTCTACGTCGTATACTTCAGCCGAAGCTTAATGGACGTCAGCGACTGATGCGGCACACGCTGGGTTGGACTGGGAACGCAACCGCGCTTGTATAAGGGGTTGCTAGGTCTGCTCACCGGCGGTGCACGTAACGTGCAGGAGTTCCCGGGGCGATGGCCCAAGACCCCTGGGGGCATAGGTTAGTCCGGCATGCTGACCTCTCTGTTAAGTATTTGGTCGGGTTGCGGCGTGTTGCTTAGCCGAGGCCGGGCATGACCCAGAAAAGTGTGTCCGGCCGGAGTTAAGCGAGCGTGGTGGGTAAGTTGGTGCACCCCTGCAGGGAAGAAACTTCTATCGATAGCCTGTCCTACGGTAACGGACACTCGGAGTTGTATCCCGATCGGTACAACTAGAACATGTGATGAGAGCTGGATAGTACGGCTCTGGGATTGCTTTCTCGCAGGGAGTCGAGAAAGGATCTCAGGTCGAGGTTGATGATACTACTACTACTACTACTATACATTATGTTCATCTGTTCTCTTCTATTGCTGCAAGACTGTCGAAGATTGTTGAAGATGCTAGTCTTCGATAGGACTAGGCTTCCCCCTCTATTCTGGCATTTCTGCAGCCCAGTCTACATATACAGCCATTCCTTTGACAATGTTGCATATGTAGTGTAGATCCTTGCTTGCTGAGTACTTCGGATGAGTACTCACGTTTGCTTTACTTTCTTTTTCCCCCATATTCCATTTGCTGCCACCAGACGACGGAGCCCCTGAGCCAGACACCCCAGCCGACGACCAGTACTACTACCCGCCTGGCGAGTACTACTACTACGAGGAGCCGTTTGACGACCAGGAGTAGGATCGGAGGGTCCAGGGCAGGAGGCCTACGCCTTTCGATCATAGTATTTTATTTTACCCCGCCTCTGTGAAGGCTTATCTCTCTCTCTCTGTAATATATCTGTACTCAGATATCTGATGCTTCCGCTGATGCTTGTATGCCATCGAGCTATGTATTCGAGCCCTCGAGGCCCTGGCTTGTAATATAAAGCTTGTATGACTTTATTTATGTTTTAGAGTTGTGTTGTGATATCTTCAAGTGAGTCCTTAGGCTTGATCGTGTGCATTTGCGTGTATGATTAGTGCACGATTAAGCCGGGGTCGTCACAGGTTGGTATCAGAGCCGACTGCCTCTAGGAATCCCCCTTCCCAATTCCTTGGCCGAAGTTGAGTCTAGTGGTCGAAAACTCTTTTACTAACTTGGCTGTGTGGCTTACGGGCCCACGTCGCCAACTGGGTGGTATTAGGATCTTTTATTCCTCATCTATACTCTGGGACTCTGATCTCTCTTCTATTCGGGTTAAATGATTTTACTAACACCGACACTTAGGATCTCGTAACCACTTCCTCCCGGAGAGCCCCCTCATTCCAGAAGATGGCGTGTCATCATCAGAAGACTTCGAAGTTACTTCCCAAAGTTTTCCAAGACTCTTTACCCACTGCTTTTGCAGTTGACTAACACCGATAATCTCCGTGGTTAATTACACATCCTTGCCGTTATATCATCATGACCAGTCACTCACGTATGTACGAGGTACCCCGTAATACTCTTCGTTAAACCGGGAATCCTTTGAACCTACTGCTGTGCAGCTTCTTTCGCACTGCGGTTAATTACTCACAGTACCGGGGATCCGATCATCCCCAGTTGTTCCTGTGATTCCTAAAACACTTGAAATATCATCTTATCTTCCGAGAATCCCATGCATCCTACTACTACTGAAATTCTTCCTAGCTTATATTATGGTTAGCTCCATATGTCAAGTAATTGTTGTTGATATCCCTTGTCATTATCATTTCGATCCCATTGATTCAACATATGTGCAAATACTTGCAATCATCAGTTCTTCCCTACTAATTCATCCTTCTGGCTCAGACATCATTTCGGAGATGAGCTGGAACTCGGCCAGTCAAGTTGCAAATGGTTGCCCATCTAGTTCTATCCAACTTACTCATCCTTTGATTAAAGCTTCTGCTTCTGATCCTTCGTCTTGAGAATAGTAACCCCTTTGTGCTTAAGCGCCGAATTATTTTGGTGTTTCTATAATCCGATGCCTTTGCATCCCTTCTTCATCTGATTGATTGCCGATACTCACAATCTTGTCTTTTGCGGTCTGCCAGATCTTTTGGTGGAACATTATCTGATAGTGTCCTCCATATTCCATAACCTTGATAGTTATCCCCCGTTACCCAATACCTTCGATACATTGTATCACCCGCTTTGATTCCGATACTCTGCTTTCAGTTCGCATCCCTTGCTTTGGCATCTGGTTGTATGGATTCGTAAAATGTCCCGAAGGGTTGAACCTATGCTTTCTCTAATTCGTGTGAACTCGAAGGTTATGCGAGTCAAACTCTTCTGGTGCTTCACCAGATAAAATCTCAGCACTACAATTTCTTCGAAAACGAGAAGTGAATGAAAGGTTATGCATTGAAGAAGTGGGAGTCGACCTTGAACCTTGTGTTCATGCCCATGGACCCGATGTAGAACTTATCATGAAAGCTGCTCGAATATATATATATATATATATATATATATATATATATAGTTATTTCCTTGGTACTAGTTCATCTTGTATCTAAGAATTGATCCTTTGCAAACATGGTTCCGACCATATTTCCTCCTTGATTTCATTTTCCGGATAAGTTAAAATACTTATCCTCTACAAATCATTTTCCCCGTCCAACCTCTACTCTGACTTACCTTCCGGTATTACCCCTAGTACTTGCTACTGGGAAGTTTAATACCCTATCACATCATTTCTAGCCTGATCGGCTATATCTATACCGTGCTAAATTTTAACTGTGCTACCTGGTTCTTCTTCCCGGAGAACAACTTTCGACGATGAGCGAAGCTTACGTCGATCCTCCTCATCTTATCATTTCACCTCGAGCAACAAGCTTGACTTCGAGCTTGTGTCATATCCGTGGTTCCAATAACCTTTCGCTTCATCATTCCTTTCAGTTGATGTCGTCACTGTTCGATGGCATCTTCATAAAGCCTGTCGACAAAAATTGTCGTGATCATCATCAATATTTTGTTTTCTTTCAGATTATCACTTGAATTCATAATGCGAAATACCATCCCTGCCCCTCGATGATTTGTGATATCATCGATGACATCCTTGACATTCGACCAACACAAACCTGGTTGTGTTTGGTTATCCCCTACGTCCCGAGATACCCTTCTAATTGTTTCTCGGTATCTCTTGAGATCTTCAAACCCAATCTTTACTTGACACCATATCATTGCTGCCTCGAAGCATGGCTGTGTTATTCCGAACCCCAGCATGAACATTGGAAGCACATTGCCAAATGTGTCTTGATCCATTATCCACACACCGTTTTATGGGTAATATCATGATTCTTCCTTCGCTCCTCTATCTAAATGATTTGGAACTTGCTATCCCATCATGTATGTCCTGTTCCGCTTTTCCTAGGCCAGAGTTTACTCCCAATACTTGTGTGAAAACTTATGAAATTTAATGTTTGTTTAAAGCTCTTGTAGCCGTCGACGGCCCCCGTCGGGCTACTCCAGGATATGCCGACAGCCGGATCCAGGCCGTCGGCGTACAAAGGCCGTCGGGCTATCCCAACCTATGCCGACGGCCCCCGTCGGCACAGATTAGCCGTCGGCTTAGCCCAGCCTACGCCTACAGTGGCCGTCGGCATACATGAGCCGTCGGCATAGTTGCGGGCCCGGCGGCCCCGCTCGTGACGGGCGGCTAACGGCGTCCGATCTATGCCGACGGCCTCGACGGGCGGCCGTCGGCATAGAGGCGCGTGCCACGTCATCGATCCGAGGCGCACCGACCATCATCTATGCCGACGACTGCCGTCGGCATAGATGCCACGTCATCGATCCGCGGCGCGCCGTCGATCTGCCGCTGGCCTCAGCTATGCCGACGGCTTTGCCATCGGCATAGTTTTTTTTTTTGCTTTCATATAGAATATTTTTGTTCTTTTACGTATTATTATTTAATTAACTTACATGTAGCATGTGTTAATATAAGCCTAAATACCTTACTTTTCGATTATATACGGAGGCCGACACGTGGAGGGGGGAAACAGCCGCATCGGGGCTATACGGAGGGGACGTTACTCCCAAGTGTTTATATGGGATGACCTACCACAACCGGGTGGTGTGGTGGCATATCTGAAGAGGCGGCACGCGTCTCCGGGGTGTGGCCCCCCTCACGGACGGCGCCGCCGCCGGCATCTGGAGGAGGGAAACGGACGCGTCGGGTCTACACGGAGGGGATGTTGCTGTGGGTTTGGCCCGGATGTTGCTCCCAGGTGTCCCTATGGGCTGACCTAACACAACCGGGTGGAGAGGTCCACTGGTCAAAGCCCATCCGTGGGAAGTCAAAGGGCTAGATCTCGTGGTCAACCGCTTCAGGGTTAGGCGGGACGGGGGCCCAGGGGGGGGGGGG